>OX421868.1:5025333-5636277 GCA_949127965.1 Pandemis corylana
GACTCGAATGCATATATAATAAATCAGTTATTGTTAAAACTTTTAGCGTGTACTTACCTAACTACATATCAAACTGAATAATTTATTGACATAGATCCACAAGTGCGTGCAGCTATAGTCGTTATGATAAGTAATGACGCTGTATGGTTATGCATGCAACCGCTTTGTTATGTTACAAGACACCAACTAATAACGCTATATATTTTATTCTATAGGTACTCACACATTGTTCAAGTTTGGCCCCAAATAGACATACCAACCGACAAACCAATCAAACAAATAGGCTTGTAAAATTACATATAGAGCATAATTATTTCGTGTTCATTGTCGTGTACTAATTAAGAAATATGGAAAGTCAGTGGAATGGCCAATGGCTGCAATAGTTGTGTTGTGGTCGTGGAATTTTTGTTTTTTTTCTCTTACGATGGTCTACCTTCTTGGAAACCATTGTCAATATCACCAATGAGAATTACACAAAGTACAATGGAAATTTTGCTGTCGGAGTTTCATGGCTAGTTTTTCTTCTTTTCAGTTAAATGTTTCAACAATCGGGTTTATGTTTTTTAATAATTTAGTTTTTTTAACTTGAGTAGGTACCTACGGTCGACCTTATCTGTCGATTTTATTTTTTTATTTCCACAACCCTGACTCTACATCCTCGACTTTCCCTAAACGAACCTCGTCCTTGAAGTGACCACTGCGCTCGGGAATCCATCATATCTCGACCTTTTCACTTGTAAGTATTATACAGATTCAGGTCGTGTTATCAACGTCAAAGAACGAGTTACAATATGCTATTTCTATGTTTTAATAAATACAGGTCATCGCTCTTTAAAACGTATGTTGCAGTAAGGCCTAAGTCAAACGCTGTTTTGTGAAGTAATTTTAACCGTAACGTAACATGTGGCGAAGCATGTATGTAATGACAATAGGAGAACAAATGACAGGCGTTAAGTAATTTTGAGTCGTTATTTGTTCGTTAGTTGTTAGTTGATTAGACACGCGTTTTAGTCAAGATCATTCAAACGAGTTAGTTGATTATGCAACAGTTATGCGAGTTATATCATGGCGTAGTGAGTATGGGAAGGTCCGCGCGGGCTAACAAACAACACAGTATTGCTCGAACCAGCTTTTACATAATACCTACAATACTTACTTATGTCTTATTTATATCGCGTACTACTTTCGCGTCGAAGTGTAATTAAGCTGCGTAATTATTAGTGCTTCATATATGTTATTATCTACGGTTAGGAGATATCGAGCAGTGTTGCCAACTCGGTCTAGCTCCTGGCCTGAGCGTTAAGTCATGTATAAAAAAGAAGGCGCTAATTGAAAAGAATAGTGAGTAAGCCCCACAACGGTAAAACATATAAAAGTACTTGTATAGTGCCTACTGTACCTACTCATGTCGGACGTGCAAACATATGCATTTTTTATTTGTAAGAAGGACAGATAGAGAATCGCAAACACCGTCCTGCAAGATTATTTTTTAATCATTTCTTTTCATAGGCTTCTTGTCCCATAAAAGGCCGCATGTAAAAATAGGTAACGAAGGTATAGGTGGGAGAGCTGGCACCAATTTTTGGGTAAGTATTTGAGGCAAGCTGAAAACTTGTCATATAACTCTCCTATTATACCCCAACACGGAACTGCAGACCTGGCTGGTGAGTAGTGGGGCTAAATCAACCCCAATTTTTTTTTAATTTCCAAATATATATTGGATGCAATGTGCAATTTTTATGTGTTGTAGTTCAATGTTTAAAGAATAAAAAAATAAGCCAGACGATTCAGTCGGGGTTTTACCATTGCCATTAGGGTATTATTTTAGAACTAAAAAATAAGGTAGGTACTCAAAAAGACAGATCATTTTGGTGAAACTTTCTACCTGCCAGGTGCCAGTTGAAAATCTTTATTTATACACGCGTCTCACAATGTTAAAACGCCGACTAAATCGTCTGGCTTATTTTTTTTATTCTTTAAACATTAAACTTTAAAAATTGCATATTAAATATATTCTTGGAAAAACAAATAATTAAAAAAAAAATACTTACGGTAATTGAGCAAGCTGAATTATTGCAAGCTGGATTAGGGGTTGATTTAGCCCCTCTACTCACCAGCCAGGTCTGCAGCTCCGTGTTGGGGTATAATAGGAGAGTTATATGGCAAGTTTTCAGCTTGCCTTAAATACTTAGGTACCTACCCAAAAATTTGTGCCCGCTCTCGGACCATCAGTTTTACAACACACGATACTGCTCGCCAGTTCTGTTACCTTTGCCGTTGAGCTTTGGCTTGACACGCTACCGCGTGTCTAGACGACAGGTGTGTACCGGTGGCTTACTTAGGTACATTTGACTGACTGACAACACACCGCCTAAACCATTATCGCTATCCCACGGGAACAACGCAATTTTCCGGGATAAAAAGTAGCCTATGTATTCCAGACTATAATATATGTCAGTTCCAAGTTTCATCCAGTCTGTTCAGCCATTATGGTGTATAAGAGTAACAAACTTCCATACATCCATCCATCCATCAATCCTTACAAACTTTCACATTTATAATATTAGTAGGATAATGAGTACTGCAAGGATTTTTCGAAATTCCCACGGGAACGGGAACTAGCCTTTTTTATAATCTTCAAAAGGGCAGAGCCGCGGGCATAAAGCTAGCCAACTACACTTTTACGCAAATTAATTAATCAAGCTATTGTCGTGCCTTGCCTTGTCATTTCTTAGTAATGATATAAAATTAATCATAATTGCGACCATCTTTTTTTCTTCAGAAAATGATCTTGACATATTTTTTACATAAGTGTGTATGTACATACGCTATTTAAATATAATTGCAGTCACGCTTTTGTTAAAAACTTTTTGATTGGTATCATCAATCAGAATGAGAGGGCTTGTGCTATAGTAGGTACCCACGCAGGCCCAGTGAATTATTGGGTATGGTAGTTAGTCTTTAATAAAGCGCTGTTAGGTGTTTATTAAAAAATACTGCTAGCATGCGTAGGTATTAAGTGAAGATATATGGATTGTGCAGGTCTCATTCGTATTCTAATTTTCATACAGCAACGCAGCGAGGTACGATACCTTTCAGTATATGTATGTATGTATGTAAACTCTTTATTGTGCAAAATAAACAAATACAATTGACAAACACTCAGAGATGCGATTTATTTGAAATACTTCTATTTAAAATGCAAATTGTTCTCGTTCACTGTCAACGTTGGTCTGAGATAACGACGTCCCTCGAAGAAAACAATGACCGTTAAATTGAACGAATGTTCGATTTGTAAACCTCGAGGCTAGCCTCGCACCAGCCAGACCGATGAAATGTCCTGCCTATACCTACAGTACACAATGTGTGTCCAGGTCTCCAACGCTACCCGAAGCTGCTGAGTGAGCTGGATCGCGAGTTCCGGCGCGTGGTGCCTCCCGAGCTGCTGGGCGGCGCGCGCGCAGCCAGCATTGTCGACGGCATCCGAGCCTTCTACTTCCAGCAGCGGCCCGTAGACTTACACAACATTGACAGTCTCATCGATGTAAGTATGCTAAATGGTATATAAATCGACCACCAAGTACGGAAGGGTTATGATATTAAGATTTTAGCAGTCTCTGTATGCGTGTAGTCGATCAAGGAAGTCCTTTACCACTCCAAGGTTCAATGTTATTTAAGTACGGCTTAAAATATCAAACACTTATTCCCATTTACAAATCAATGTTACAGTCAGCTTTATTTGCATTTTTCTGGTGCATTGTGCAGTATAGTGTTGCAACAATTTTTGGGCTGTCTTATTGGTCTTTTAATAAAAAGCCAGAGCACCAACAAATTCCCCTTGTCAGTGTACGTTTTGTAGTGGAGTATCGATATGGGTTAAATTCCGTGCAACAAACTCATAAAAATGGCACGTACCTACTCGCACATTTGATCGACGATAATCGAACCATTTAAATCATGATAGACATCTATGTACTAAGTATGATATCCACCGACCATAAAAACATTCTTACAGTAAACGTCATAATGACTTTCCTTGACAAGCATTGTGATGTCATTAATCGGTAATAATCGTATTAAGTAATTGTAAAAACTTCCGCAGTACCTAGGTCGCGGTTGGTTCGATAGCACATAATATACTCGTATGTATGTGCGTGTATGTATGTTTGTATTTACCTATTTTCTACTGTAGTGCCGAGACTGGTTCGATTTTGAAGACTGGGATAGTTATATATCCATTGTTTCAGTATGATATAGGTTAGACAGATGTTTGTGACTGCAAGCAGGTTATAGCGTGGAATACATTTCTGACTGATATCTCTTCCATAGCTTTTCACGGACGTGATGTTCCTGCGACCAGTTCTGGATACGGTGCGTCTCTACGGAAACAGCAATCGGACGAGTCCTACGTATTTGTACCGCTTCGCGTTTGACGGAGCCCTAGGGCTGTTCAAACGGATGCTGGGCATCAGCCACCCCGGCGCCTGCCACGGGGATGAGATGGGATACCTATTCTACTTCTCCAGGCTCAACTACAGACTGGACGATGATTCTCCCGAGCTGGCGGTGTCCAGGCGAATGATTCAGCTTTGGACTAATTTCGCGAAAACCGGGTCTGTATAAAAGCTTTTTTTAATAACAGGTACTCATAATAGACGTAGACTAGACTTGAATGTTCGATGTCAAACGTAATATTTGATTCAAACTTACATAATTTCACCTCTTTGTTGCCGTATGTTACTTTTAATAACATAGGCCAATGCGTGGAAATCCACAATAATGAAATCCTAAAATCATTCTTAGGGGTGTTCAGTCACACTAATTCAAACATTTGCTGAAGTACCTATTTCGGAATACTTATATTTTATTGACTGTGACTGACTAAGCGTACGCTTCAGGAACCCGACCCCGCCGGTGGACTACGAATCCGTAGTTGACTTCAACTGGCTGCCCGTAAACGACACCGCGCACATCAACTACTTGGATATCAACAGCAACTTCACTATGTTGGAGGACCCTGAGGCCAAGCGCGTGAGCTTCTGGGACTGGCTCTACGAAAACAACGCTGACGCAACAACGCCAACGTCTTGAGCACCGCGGAAATTGACGTTATACGTTTATCAGTGTTAAGTGTCGTTACTGACAAGACAATCGTGTGTGAGCGCGAGTGCGCGCCGAGTGGAAAGCCGTGTGATCTCAGTTCGGTGTGACAAAGCTCCAAGGTCTACATGATGCCTAAACGTCAACGGATGTACTCAGGACATTACAAGAGCTCCATTCCATTTCTTGGTGGAAGTGGATGATAGAGCTTTTAAATATTGTAAATATTGTATTAAAAAAATTACTGACTTTGCTAAATATTATTTATCTACCTATATGTTGTATAGTTAGGCTTTCGTTTACATTGTTTGTTATCCAACAAAATGAATTAGTTAAGTAATTTTGTGTTGTATACAAGATACATTTATTTAAACATTCTTTTTGTGTCTTATTGCCTGTGTCGATAGCTGGTACTTACGGTATCTTTTGTTAATATTGTCGTTGTGGGAACACATTTCGCGTGCACCAGTAAGCCCCAGTACCACTGTTATATCAACGTTCGCAACAATTCTTCCGCGATCCAAGCGTCTCACGGGTTTGCGGAAATTAAATGAAATTACCATGTAACTCACCATTGTTAAAGCTTGATAATGCCCTGAATGCATTAATGCCATAGCTCCGGTTGTTTGGCATTTTAATGTTTTGTAAAAGTGTTGCTTTTTAACAGCGTTTTTTAAACGAATGGAATACAATGGATACAATAAAGAATTATGATTCTTGGTTTGTTGCTATCTGATAAACATAAATAATATTGGTAAAGTGGAAGCGAATTTTAAAAATGTAAGGACCGCATAAAAAGTATCGTATTTTATGTCGTTACGTATTTGAAAATAAAAAATAAAAAAGTTGGTACAAGTCACAATAAACTTTCCCGCCAAGTCACAGCTTACCTGACTACTTCTTATAACGCGACTTGGATCTTTAAATTATAATTTTTAGTTATTTGAATGAAATTATTAAAATTAAATTTGAACTATCCAACTTTGAATGGAAAGTGACCCTTTGTATTTGCTCGTCAGTGCATGTAATTACTGCGTCGCATTATTCAACTAGAAGGCTTATCGTTGAGTTAACACTTAATTTCATGTAAGTATGAAAAAACAGATAGTTAAAATGTAAATACAAAACTAAAACTACTATTAAATTAAAATTACTAAATAAACTTTAAAATCACTCTCACTATCACTTCACTACATATTATAAAACAAAGTATGTATGTATGTATGTATGTAAACTCTTTATTGTGCAAAATAAACAAGACAAAATACAATTGACAAACACTGAGATACATGCACAAAGGCGGACTTATCCCTTTAAGGGATCTCTTCCAGTCAACCTTTGAGTGGATGAAAGGAGTATTATAGCAAAGTCACTTTTTCTGTCCTCATGTCCCGATGTATGATTATATCTTCAAAACTACACAACGGATTTTGATGCGGTTTTTTTCAATAGATAGAGTGATTCAAGAGGAAGGTTTATATGTATAGTACATACACACAATATATCGTGCGAAGCCGGGGCGGGTCGCTAGTTAATTGCAAAAGAGAGGTGGGCCTCTTGGTAGGGTGCCCATCACGCAGGCAGCATTCCCGCGCTGAACTGTCATTGCAATTCTTTGATTTTTTATCGAGTTAAGAGTTATAAGTAAGTAAGTAAGTAAGTAAGTAAGTAAATGCTTTATTGTACAAATATAAAGAAACAGACACAAATCACAAAAAAAATGCACAAAGGCGAACTTATTCCTATTAAGGGACTATAGTTGTCACATGTACCTATGTTTTTTTTATGTGATAGAGGGAAAACGAGCATGAGAGTCACCTGATGGAAAGCCAACCACCGCAACCCATAGACACCTATAACATAGGGGGGTTACGGTTGCGTCGCCGGACCCTTAAGAAAAGAGTATAGGCTCGATTTTTGAAGATCCCTATTTGATCATTAATATGGACCTCCACAAAGTTACTCCTGATTCATTAAAAAAACAAAAAAAATACATGATGTTCAAGAAACAACGCGTGCATTATTAAATTCATCCTCAATAGCTTAATAGTACATTATAATACAAGTGTGCTATGTTGGTAATTACACACGAGGCGTATTGTACGCGCAAGCGCCAGCGAGCGCGGGTAAGAGAGCCGAGATGTGTGATTACCAAAGCACACGCGTCGCATACGACGTTTTTCAACACATTTGCGAGGAAAAATAAATAAAATTTAGTTAATAAAAGGACTTTAAGAACTTTAGTTTACCTTTGTTACCAGACATTGCTTACCTGGAGCTGCCTTAGAACTTTACTTTATCATTTGGTAATTAACACCTTGGATTTCTTACTGATATAACTGTCCGCACATTGTCCGAACATATTTTAGTATTTCCAGCGACGGACACTACATTTCTTTATTACTTGAACTAGTAATTTCTAAAGTAATAAAATAACAAAGTCTGAATCAACAATATCAGTGAAAAATGGCGGCAGATATTATTTCTCCGCGCCAATCCGCGCTCAGCGCGCGGCAGCACTCGCGCATGCGCGCTGTGCACTTAGCACGCGCGTGACGAAGACACTGACAACAGACTGCTTTACAGCCTAATATTAAAATTTTAATAAAATAATTAATCAATGTCTTAAATATGAAAATTATGGTCCCTTTTTAGATAAAAATGAATAATTTGTCGAAATTAAATGTTTATTTATCATCTTTAAAGTAAAATAGTTTAATATTCACGAAAATATTCCTTGTTCTTATTGATACTGAACCGTTTGCTGAGATTAAAAAAAAGTTTATATTACCGCACTCGTGCGGTAATATTTTTACAGCACTTGTGCGTAATAAGCTGTATTATGAGTTTTAATGCGGTGCAATAAGACTCAATATACGAGCAACTGTGTTGAAAAAGTTGTTCTGTTCACTGTAACATCTGTAAGTAGTGTAGTATTACCGCCAACACGCTTCCCACGGGTCGTCGATAGCTGCGGTAACATTATTTACATTTGCGAAACCCAACAACCCCTATATCCTATAAACGATATTTATCTTACCTTAGATCCCCAATATACCTATTAAATTTAAATCGTAAAATCGTAAACCACGACGAAGTGCAACAATACCCACTTGTAAAGATTAAGTTTACGTATATAAATATTGCCTCTGGCCAATAATTGTTCAAAACTCACTCCGTTTTTAAGAAAAAACACGTTCTTATTTCTTAAACGTTTCTTATTTGATTTTAGTAAAAAATGGCAAATATGTTAAGAGCAGGACAGGATCCCGGATATCATAGCCGGATGTAAGTGAGAGATTTACGATCATTTGCTGTCAAAGGATAAAATCTCGATCTAGTATTAAACTCTATTTCGTAGTGTGTCTGTCAAGCTTTAAACCAGATTTAGTGGCTAAATCGAGATTTATTTTTTTCGGCTAGACGACCTTAATATTAAGTCAAAGTTCATTAATTTACTAGGTACCTACTTTCCCAGTGTACTTTGTTTATTCACATGTCACCATTCTACAAAACAGCTGTTAATCCATCATCATATCTTTGAATCTAATTTAGATGCTTTAAAATTTCTGACGTAACAAAGAGTTAAACGCGTAACTGAACTTGAGTTTCTCGTAACAAAGTAAGTATCACAAACAATAGTGTACCTACTTACATTGCATACAATATATTACAGTACATCCATAATTTCCGAGATCCCCGAAAGCCCGCACTGAGCATCATCACACCCATTGTCTCTATGTTATGCTGGACATGACAGCGCCACACTCCGTCCAATCCACTCCCACACACGGTCAGTTCTAACTGATCCAATCGGTAGCGTCATGCCGATTGGACAATATGAAGGATGGTGTATGGCCAGCATTAAGAATATTTACTTAATACTGAAATACCAGCAGTGGGCTTCTTCGGTTTTAGTTGATGATGATATTGATGATCATCATGAATGTGGACTCATTTTTCTTTTTAACGCGTGGATAACGCGATTTATGCATCCCCTGTTTGAGGCAACATGCTATAGTGAGACATGAGGTGCTCTTCCAGGGTGGGCACACCTACTAAAAATCACACGCGCTCCCTTTTGACTTTTGAATCCTTCACAGTTCACTCTGCTAGGCTGTGGAATCGGGTACCGACCTCCATCAGGCAGTATGCCTCCGTGGCGTCGTTCAGGGAGGGCTTGAGAAAGATATGGCTCACACCATCTCCTTAGATATTGTATATGTGTACTCTTATTGTATTTAGATATGTACGCTCTATTGTGGCTATCGCTATCTGGAAATTTAAACTCACAACTTGTCGGTCCCTCGTTTAATGCTCCTCTCATTTACTCAAACGTTAACTGATAGAGATCCCTTACAGGGATAAGTTCGCCTTTGTGAATATATTAATGTTATTTTTATTTTTTTGTGAACTGTATCTGTTTCTTTATATTTGTACAGTAAAGCATGTACTTAGGTACTTACTTTTGGACGCTCATTGATGCATAAAGTAACGACCGCGACGTCCTTCGACCGCCCCGGGATGTCGGGATGGGGCCCCTCACAGCGACACCGTGCAATGCGGACTTAGAAATTGATTAATTACTTCCCTAGCAAACCTTGCTCGAAATCTTCGAAAGGTTTATTGTGTCTAACTTTGAGGTTTTGCAGGAATCGTCGCGTGCACAACAGCATATACGAATTCGTGGGAAACACGCCTCTGGTGAAACTGAACAAGATACCGCAAAAGTATAATGTGACCTGCGACATATGTATGTTTAATTTAGAATAGTTGACCTAATTCAAGTAACAGTTGGGAGAGCATTATCTTTTTTTTTGATAAAGCAGACGGCCGATCAATTGTCATAAGAAAATTTTAATATAAATTTTGATGGTAACATTGTGAAATATTTTTATACGTATTATGATATTCAAGGCACGAATGGAACCTTAAAAAACGTACTATTTTAATGTAAAATGACGTTACCACAAGCGTAAGGGACACATAGCTCTGTCCCTTACGCTGAATAGAACTTAGCACGCATTAAGCGATTGTGGTAACCAGTGGCGTAACTATAAAGTCTGGGCCCATGGCAAATTCGTCAGATGGAGCTCCTTCCACAATATAAAGAAGTGCATCAGCGTCCCTTCTGTGCTTTAAACCAAGCCAGTTCGCGGCTCCGTAGAGCTAGGGGCCCCTGGCATCTTGCCACCCCTGCCTCCCTATAGTTACGCCACTGGTGGTAACCCCCCCAGATGTAAAGTGCGAGTTTGTGAACCCGGGCGGGTCGATCAAGGACCGCATCGCGGAGTCCATGATCGCGGACGCCACCAAGCGCGGCAAAGTGAACGCCGACTCCATGTTCGTGGAGCCCACCTCCGGGAACACTGGTATCGGGATCGGGTTCGCTTGCACGCAAAATGGTCAGTACCAGTATCACTTTATTAACGCAGGAATCCAATTTTTACTCCAACTTTTACTACCGATTACTTGAAATGAATTAACGTTTCAAAGCAGTTGTTTAAAAATCTGTGTATTGCTACAAAACTAAAGCTCAAATTGAACTATTGATAGTTTTTCCTAGAACTATCAAAATCTACAAGAACAGGTTTAATTACTAGACAGCAAAAAATTTAAATATTTAAAATACCTTGCCTGGCTAGGCTGCCCATCTCAATTTTTCACCAAGTGTAATAAAGTCAGCAAATTGATACAGTGCAAGAACAATAAATGATCTCATGATGTTAGCAGCGGACTTACGTATTAGGTAACATTACTAATGACTTCAATTCAACATCGCACATCTGATGCCTCGCCAAATCGTAGTTCTAAAATACTACTTTTTGAACCCAAATGTGTAAAGTAAAGGTAACATTACTGGCCAATTATAATTCATTGTTTTCCTCAGGTTACCCAGCCACGGTAGTAACAGCAGAGAAGAACTCGGATGAGAAGGTCAACACGTTGAGACTGCTGGGGGTGACAGTCATCCAGACTAAGACCAGCGAGGAAGAAATGGAGATCGCGAAAAAAATAAGAGATAGCGATAATAGATACATCATGCTAAATCAAGTTCGTATATTTACATAGTCACGTCTTGCCGTCTAAGATAGGTACACTTACAATCTTTACATAGACGATTGTTATAGATCGACCGCTTAAATGAGTCATCGCCCGCGCGCCACAGGGGCGCGGGGTAGGACGACAAGGGACCGAGAGAGGTGCGGGGGTAGTGCTTCCGCCGCCCACACCTCTCTCGGCCCCCGCGGTTGCCCCACCCCGCGCCCCTGGAGCGCGCGGGCGAGGACTCATCTAAGCGGTCGCTCTATAGTATGTGGGTATGTACTTACACCCTTAGATCTTTAGTATGTTCCAGAAACTATTCCCCATTCCGTATTCAGTGCAGATCACGTCGATGTCACCAATTTGGTATTTTCAAATAAATAAGGGCATTTGATTAATTTTGCTCAATGATTTCACCGATATTAAAAAAAATCTTGTGAAGTAGGTAGATTCGTACTTTTACTGGATAAAATTTACATTGTCTTATCAATGAAAGCAAACAAAATACGACTTTTTAAATATTTTACCTACACTATTCCTCAGTTTGAAAACTGCGTCAACCCGCAAACCCATTACGACACCACGGCGATGGAGATCCTGGACGCGCTGCCACAAGTAGACATGTTCGTGGCCGGTGTCGGTACAGGTGGGACCGTTTCTGGCACCGGCCGCCGGCTCAAGGAGCACTTTCCCAACTGCCTTGTTGTCTCTCCCGAACCTGATGGCTCCACTATGATCCTTCACTGTAGGAAGCGACACCCTTTCTTGGTAAGTCAGTTAAACGATTTGAGATCTCGGGGGCTACTCCGAAATTCGATTTTCGAAGTTCGTTTCGTGCCGCTCCGCTCACACTAATAGTAATTTCATTAATTCGCAACCTTGGTAGGTACAATAAAGTCGCACGTCATAGAAATAATGCGAACTATAAAGAAAAAAAATGTTCATAACTTTATCAGTTTCTTAGATATTTCAAAAGTAAACCAACGCATGTGATTAGCTGACGTACAATAAAATCACAAGTGCATAAGTATGCGTCTTTATTATAGAACGGTACGGAAAGGGCCGCGTTTAGTCTGGTGTGATAAACGTGTTTCGTGTTGCATCAATTTTGACAAAATTGATCAGACCATCACTATTTTGGCGGGTGGTAGGGCCTTGTGCAAGGTCCGTCCGGATCGCTACCACCATCTTACTCGCTAATCCTGCCGCTAAGTAGCAGTGCTTGCACTGCTGTGTTCCGGTGCGCAGAGTAAGACAGCCGGGGGAAATTACGGGCACAAGAGGCATTTCATCTTAATCCTCTAGGTTGGCAACGCATCTGCAATCCCTACGGGGTTGCGGGTGTCTATGGGCAGTGGTGATCACTTACCATCAGGTGACCCACTTGCTCGTTTGCCTTCCTATTCACATAAAAAAAAAATTTTGATTATCCTTTCCACCGACACGCCCACAATCATGTTAAACGTTGCCTTTAGGCTTGTTACCTTAGGCTCTGTTTACCCCGGAAGGGATAAAGACGTGATTTATATGTATGTATGTATGATCGGGGTAAAACGCCTTTTTTTCCTTTTATATGATTTTATTTAAAAATTCACTTAAAATTAATATTTTGAAATCAAACTATTGTATTTATTTCAGATACGACCTAAAATTCTGCAAAATGTTTCGCTGAATAAACACGCATCTGCACATACTCCACATGGTTTTTCTGTATAATAAAGACGTATGTTCACATGCGCCACACGATTTCCGGAAATAATGCATTAATAAAAATAAAAATAATTGTGAATTTCGTTAATGTATGTGTGAAATTTTGTAACTCTTATCGCGTATAAAATAGTTATCGATATATTCCACTTGCAAAATCTTTATCTTTGACACGCTCTCCTGAAAGAAGTAAAAGGCCTGAGCTACAAATACCTAGCTAATCTATATCTAGCTATGTTAGAATTGGTATCGTTTTTAGCATCTGTCGTTGGCGTAAACATTCACAACCACATAATGTTCCAGGTGGAAGGCATTGGAGGCAAGGATCCCAACCCAGTATTTAATGAGTGCATAGTCGATCATGCTGAAGTTATTACCGATGAAGAATCTTTTAAAATGGCCCGGGCCATGTCAATGTACGAGGGAATATTATGCGGTAAAACATGATTTAATTATGAAATAATGTAATCCAGTAACATGATAAACTCTACAAGGTATAATAAAATGCCTATATACATAAGAAAAGCTGCAAGGAAGTGATTTTGTTTAACAATCTCAGCTTAAGACAAAATAGATAGCTGCAAGTACTTTAAGTCACAACAAATATAATCAAAACCTAAACTCGGATGACCAGAGGGCCTAGCTTTTCCTAGTTCAAAGAATAGTTGTACTGCTGAAGCCCAGCGGACCAATGGTGCCAGCCTTCTGGTAGTGGGTACCTTACTAGCTGGTGTTAGTTGGGATAACTTTTTTATTTAAAGTTTTAGTTAGTAGGTAGTAGTAGACTTAACATTTTTATTTTTATCATACAGGTGGAAGCAGTGGCTGTGCTATGATGGCTGCGGTCAAAACAGCAAACAAATATAATTTCGGACCTGGCAAAAAAATTGTAGTGATCCTACCTGACGGCATCCGTAACTATATGAACAAGTTCGTCAATGATCAGTGGATGGAAGCGTATTTATTCAAAGATCCTCCCATACACACCATGAGGTCAGTGCATCAAACTATTGAAAAAAAATGGGCTGATGTGTATAGTTCGGTGTATTTAAATTTTCTCACATTCGTATATACAGGGTGTCTCATTGAAATCGGTCAGTTTGGGAAAGTCTGAAACTGTAAGACATACGAAGATCTGTTCTTAGGAACCATGTCATCGATTTTAATAACAAGAAAAACTGCATTCATACATTTAAAAAAACCTGTACTCAGCTCGGGAATCGAACCCGGTTGTTTTGAAAAAATAAACTTACACTTAATTTCTATTTAGATATCGATTGTGTAGGTCTTAAGCAGTGAACGGCTTTATGAAACATGATGTCTAAAATGAATAAAATGCATTGTTTTCACATATTTTAATTTATTTTAGTAATAGGTGTTCGAAGTTACCACCGTTTTTTTGCAATACAATATTCAACACGTTTAGGTATAACGATCTTACAATTGCATTTTGTATCTTCATGTGGTGAATTGGCGTTAAAATTGAGTCTATGGCTGCTTTTAGGTTTTCAACGGCGTCATAGCTTGTTTTGTACACTTCATCCTTAACGTAACCATAGAGACAATTTACATGCCTGAACTTGTTGAATATTGTAACGGTGGTCACAACGAACACCTACTAAAATAAATTAAAGGATGTGAAAACAATACATTTTATTCATTTTAGACATCATGTTTCATAGAGCCATTTACTGCTTAAGACCTACACAATCGACATTTAAATATAAATAGTGTAAGTTTATTTTTTTTTCAAAACAACCGGGTTGGATTCCCGAGCTGAGTACAGTGTTTTTTTAAATGTATGAATGCAGTTTTTCTTGTTATTAAAATCGATGACATGGTTCCTAAGAACAGATCTTCGCATGTCTTATAGTTTCAGACTTTCCCCATACTGACCGATTTCCATGAGACACCCTGTATATTCTAATCGCTTAAAAACACGATTGAAGGTAGTTCTTTTTGTTTTCTACTGTATTTTAACCTTATTATACAATATGTTCAACGCTAAGTAAAGTACAAAACTAAGTACCTAGGTACAATCATTATTTTGAGTCAAATCAGCCCCGGGTTCTCTTTCTTTGTATGAACTTAAATAGCATCTATTGGGTTGCAATCTAAGAAAACATTCATCAAAAATGTATTTAATTTCAGCTGGTGGAATCTTCCTATTACAGAATTGAAATTGAAGCAGGAACTGCTTAGTATTGACCCAGGGTTTACCTGCGCACAGGCAATCGCGCAAATGGACCACAAGGGTGTGAATGTGGGGATCGTCAAAGATAAAAGCGGGTAAAGTTGTTCTTATGTCGACTATTGCCTAAGTTACGATCAGATTCGGCAGCGATATGTTTCAAGGGCAAGGGTTGTAAAGTTACGCCCACTCGATGCAACACTGATGTTTTCTGTACTAGAGATTTCTCTTGGGTTATCCACTCTCAAATTAACGATCAAACGTACATTACAGAAAAGCTTGTTAAATATACTACAGGACGTAAAATTTTAATTGTGTATTTTTTAAATTTAACTTTGTTTTTGTTTATAATTTTATTTAAATGTAGGTACCCAGATATTATTTTATTTTGAAAAATGAGTCTTGTAGCATAGAATAAATAAGAACATACTGTTATTATTTATTCTATGCTTGTTGCTACAAGTTTTTACGCTGCCTGAAAACCTACTCCAAAATATCTTCTAGTTCTCGGGATATTAAAAATAGGTACAAATAATAGTACAAACTACAATCATAATAAACACGTTTAATGAGACAAACGAACAAAAAATTCACAGACGATTCGTCGGCGCATTTTCCAAAGACGGCTTCCGTTACTATGCCACTAACCCCACTAAGTTGCCCGGCCTGGCATCCATAGAGATGGACTTCAACGACCTCGTGACTACCCACCTGGTGAAGCATTGTTACAAGCTGGCGAGGAACGGCAAGAAGGGCATGCCAACCATCGGGCGACTGGCCCGAGTTCTCGACATTACTCCCTTTGTGGTTCTCGGAATACAATATTTCGATGAAAATCAAAACGGTAAATACGAATTAGATGCCTTTGTTACTCCAGTTTGTTTATATTCGCGTCAGATTAAGCTTAAATTTGCCGTTTTTATGAAGAAAAAAAGATCGAAGATAGTTTATTTCAAGGTTTTACTTTTAAAACAGACGACTCTATCAATTACAATATAACCACTCAGATGTATAAGTATAAAAGTCAGTGATCCCTTTAATTTAAAAAACCAAGTTATTTGTACGTTAGCAGATAGAGGTACCTACCTACGTATTACGATGGTCTTCTTAGATAACCGCAAAAGAAACGAGGTTAGTCGTGAAATGTTCATCAGAGCTTAATATGACGTGCTATTTAGCGTGTCTTTCAAACTAAGACGAGTCAAATTTCGGTAACCAAAGTAAACTTTGTACTAAAAATCGTCACTTCCTTCTTGTTAAAATAGGTAGGTACGTCAATTGTGTAAATATTTAGATATACCTAGATAATGGTGCCGTGAGCTGTACATGAAGTTCATCCAGACCAGTTAAAAATATGAAAAATAGATAACCGATTATCCGTTTTATTACTCAATTACTCAATAGGTACAGTGAAAGAAACTGAATCGCGTACCATGGTGGAACCTTTTCACTTTAAATGTCATAATGACTTAGGTACCATACACCTACCAAAGAAATTATTGCGAAATTGTATGAGAAGAAAGGTTCCATAGAGACCCGCGATTCAGTTTCTTCGAGCGTACCTAATGAAGAGACAGGGTGTATCTAAGACTAGGTATTCAAATCCAACAGGTTAAATATTACTCTCTTGCTTTGTAGAACACTTCATTGCCGACGCTGTCGCTACAACAGAAGAAGTTCTTGACAACATTCACATGTTTTCGGCGCAGTGATAACAAAACACCAACGTCGCAGACCTGGACTATAAGAACATGAACTATTTGTGACATCTGGATGTCACTGAGCATCATTCATTACATTTTTTAATCAAACGCAATTTATTTCTACTATCGCTTTTAACACACCTAACAGCTATGCACCTTTGTTTAGTTTACCTATTACACTTTTCACTAATTAAAAAATCATTATGGCAATTCAAGATACTTATAATCTTTCATTTAATCCCTTTGTGAGTGTACTTAATATAAATTTATTCGATCTTCCGTTTGTCTTCGTATTTAAGGAGACAATCGTATAAATACCTACACATTGTATAAAATTGTACTTAGGTACTTACACTCAAAACTCTACATCCAAAGCCAAACAGTTTTCGCGAGTCTAGCAACGTAGGTACGCAAATCCAATCCATAACACATACATTGATTGAAAGTTTGCCTAAATTAATGGTTTTTTCTTTCTAAGTAACTAAGTAGGTATTTTTTTTTTTATATATGAATAGGTAGGCAAACGAGCAAGTGGGTCACCTGATGGTAAGTGATCACCACTGCCCATAGACACCCGCAACCCCGGAGCGATTTACAGTAGCGGACTTATATAGGCATTCATTGTAGATGTTAATCAATCTGTCAATACATAGATCAATCGATTGCCTACTTTAGCGCATTTTTATGGCTTTAGTAGGTGGTAATGCATAATGTCTATGCAAAATATGCAGTCGACAGCCTATAGATTAGATACATTGTAATCAATGTCGACCATGCTGAAGGACTTCCTTGCAATAACTATAAAACCTGTAATCTACTTAAATTCCTTTTAAGGAATGTAGGAAAAATTACTATTTTAATGTTATATTTTTATGTGCTATTGTTTCGACCGTTTAACGTTCATCGTTGACATTCAAGTTTCCGTATTGGTAATGAAAACTTAGTTGATTAATTAACAAACACAGAGCGCAAGTGCATGCAGTAATTGTGTAGGTAGTGTACTCGTAGGTGAGCGTGATAACTGATAGCTCGACATTGATTGATATTTATTTCGGAGTGTTAGTACGAGTTCTTGTGCGTCGAGATCTGGACATTAGTGTCCTGCTGCGATTTCTTGTGTTATCACGTCTACTGAGTTATATTTACTTCGCCGATATGTACGGTGGGAACGCGAAGTCTGATTTCCCTTACATGAAAAATAACATTAATAATTGGAAACCAACGTAAGAATAAACAATATCTAAATAAATAGTAAAAGGGAATTCCTACCTACGTTTTAATTTTATAAAAGTTACTGACCATTGTAATATTTCGCAGAGGTCGCGATGCTAAAGTTTACGATAACATACTACATGCAATCGGGAATACACCGTTAGTGAAACTAAATCGAATACCAAAAGATCATGGACTTCAATGTGATATTTGTAAGTATTAGAAATATCTCTGAATTAAAGCTTTGCTTTTAGTGACATGTGGACGTTTTCTAAACCTAATATTTAGTAGCCTAGATCTTCTCTTTACGCCTTTCGGCTATTTCTCATATGACTGGCTTTTCTTGAACCCTCTGATATTGAAAAAAAAACGCACAAAACGAACATAAAGGCTTTCCATCAACATCACCTTGTTGAATGATGCTCCTCCACTTTGCGGGCTTAGACGGTGTTTCTTGCCAGCATACGCACCAACAGTGCCAACAGTAAGTACTAAAAGAGTCTATGAGCGACAATGATTAATATAAAAAAACCGTGGCCCACAAGTGAGATAAAGTTTCCCCTTTCCCCTAAACAAATTATATATACTGAATAAGTGTACGTTCACTTTTATTATGGAAGAATCTTTTTTGTCTTACGATTAGACGCAAAATGTGAATTCCTCAACCCCGGAGGTTCGATTAAGGACCGAGTTTCGTACACCATGGTGTTGGACGCAGAGAACACGGGCCACGCGGGCGCGGCAACGCGCTTCGTGGAGCCGACCTCGGGCAACACCGGCATTGGAATCTCTTTGGTGGCGGCTGTTAAAGGTGAACTGGCTTGCATTGCAATTCTGAATGCTCAGTTATTTTGATTTCCATACCGACATTCTTGTATAAAAACATACATGCACGAAATTTAAAAAAATAATACCCGTGCAATTTGTGCAGAGGAGGACTCAGCAGGAACTGCTAGTTTATCGTCCTCATCTTAAGTTTATGTAGTAAGAACTGAAAATATGTGTGAAAATAATTTTGATCAAACTAATTGGTTTTAAAGTTGTTTAGACGTTTGTTATCGAAAGAATCAAATTGAGTATTTATCGCTTATTTGACCAATCGCGAATTGTTTAAGCCCTAACTTTTGTAAACCAGCATCTTTTAATTTAGGCTCTACATAAATGGTACTGGTACCTGATGAGAAACAAAAGATACCCTAGTATTAAATTGATGATCGTTATAAAAGGATACAAAGCCACAATCGTGACACCGGACAAGAATTCAGACGAGAAACTGTCTGCGATGCGGTTGCTCGGGTCCGACATCGTGCAGACCCCGTCCGCCGCCCGCCAGGGGGACCCCGACCACTTCATGAACACCGCCGAGCGGCTGGTCAACGAGGACCCCGAACACAACATTAGCTTAGATCAGGTAACGTTCTAGTTGGACATCGCAATAGTGATCATATTTAAATATCTATAAAAGCTAGGTTTTCGGTGAAGGAAACACCATGGGAAAACCTAGGGACAGATTTTTGAAAGCACATACATAAACATAAATATATGTGAAAATGACATTCAAAAATAGTGAAACATTGTGCTAAATTTGAATTATTTACAAGTTGAGTGGAAATAAATTACAGCTCTACTAAATGACCTTGTTACTAGACGAATGTTTTTGATGTGCTTTTTCAATAATAAGGCTCTATTGAAAATTTTCGATCCATCCGTAAGGTTCAAGTATTGCTGCGTATTCCCAAAAGTTAGATCACACGTGGGCTCTACAGAGCTATAAGCAAACGCCTGTGGGAGGCAACGGACGACACTCGCGCCGGCAGTTTTCTCGCGCAGACTCGCAATTTGCGATACAACGCGGGAATGCTGCCTGCCTGATGGGTCTACCCTACATAAGGGTCCAAATTTATTTAAATTTTTAGTAAGTTATTTTTAAGATACCTTTAGTTTATAATTTGTATCAATACTTTTGTAGTCATTTAGAAAATAAAACATCTCAAAGTTAGATGTTTTAGCCTACTTACTAGTAAATATGAAATCTTAACTGGATCTCTACCTGCCCATAATTCGACTTCCCATAGCAATCCTGAGTTCATCATTCAAAATAGTGTCCGTGTAATTTCAGTACTCGAATCACGCCAATCCTCGAACGCATTTTGAGCACACGACCGCGGAGATATTGGACGCATTAGGACACGTAGATATGGCCGTGATGGGCACTGGTACGGGTGGAACAGTCTCGGGACTCGCGCACGGGCTCAAGCGGCGCTGCCCCGGCTGTGTGATCGTGGCCGTCGACCCGAGGGGGTCCACCATATGGGGCAAGGAACTCGTACCTTTCTTCGTAAGTAAATATTACAGTTTGAATTGCGGTATATCAGATCGGACTTGGGCTAGAGGATACAGGTCTGAAATCAGCACGGTACAATTTTTAGTGTGATGTGACGATTTTGTACAAGACCTATGACTACTTTTATGTATTATTTTATACTACCGACATGTGCTACCAACAATGTCACTCCTTAATAATAAACTTAAATTACGCGATTTAGGCAAGGTCGCCGGATATCATTACATATGTTATGATAACATGCAAACAGCAACATGCACTGATTTTATCTAAAAACTTCCTATCAGGTGATCAGTTTATCTCGCTACGTCACCAATGTGCCTACAGACAATTAGGTAGGTGCTGTGCTGATTACGCTAATCTCCTTTCAGGTAGAGGGTATTGGAGGCGACTTCGTCCCTGATGTTTTGCACAAAGAAGAAGTAGATATTGTGCAGTCTCCCAACGACTGTGAATCCTTCAACATGGCTAGAGAGGTCATCCGAAAAGAAGGATTACTTTGCGGTTAGCTATGTCTACTCCCAGCATAAGTAGCAAGCAATTATTTAATAGTAGGCTTAGTATATTATAAGAAATACATGTGTGCATGTTTATACCTGCCTTCTTTTTCTTATTCAGCGTGGATTTGGAGTAAGGGTGAATTTTACAACAGCGCTAAGTTTAGGTCCGAAAGAGTTAATTAAGTTACCACCTCTTAGGATCCATCCATAAAGTACGTCACACAGTTAGGGGGGGGAGGGGGGGTCTGGAAATTTGTGACACACGAACAAAAAATTGTAGTGTACATAGTAAACCATGTGACAACGTGGGGCTCTTAAAAAGATAAAATTGGTGTGACGTACTTTTAGACGGCCCCTTATTAAAAAATAAGACTTGATTTATTCAATAAATTTCAATTTATTGAAAATTATTCAGCTGGCTATGTACAGTAAACAGTGCAGTTAAGATGATGACGTTGCATTAACGATAATGTGACAACCAAAATAAATTTGCGTTACATTGGTGCTCGACAGCATGTTTAAAAATTTGTTACGTCGAGTTAAAGAAAATTAAAGTATATTTAGTTAAAGGTTTCGCCCGTATTCCAAATCCACGCTGTAATTATACCGAAATGTTAATCAGATAAGATTTGCATGACAACTTCAACACAATTCATTCATCCAAAAAATATAAATACAAAGCTGCTACAAGAAGCAGTAAAATTGTACAACCAATAGGGGCGGTATTAGAGCTAATTAGAATTAGATCATGTGGCCTAGAGAATTGGCATTGTTCATTTTTTTTAGTATGCTCCAATTCGAAAACCATTTCGAGGAAAACCATAATTTATCCGATTTATCTTGTCCGATTTCAAAAATACTTTATGATTGCAGATATTTTTGTAAAAGTACTTTGAACCTTTGTTTGACCGAACGACCCGGTTTTTAGACAGAATCCAGCATCGAATGTTTGCCACAAAAATTAAAAAAAAAGTTTAGCTAAGGCAACTGTCACGTGTCACTGTCAAATCGACAAACACCATAGACAAAGCCGTTTTTTTATAGCCAACCGAACGAAGGCGATTGGGATTCTGTCTAAATTCACGAATTATCAAACAGCGAAAAAATATTTATTATTAATTAACAAAGCTACGTAAAAGCATAATATTCAAATTAGTTGCTTGAAATAGTCCATTTTATCAAATAAAGGTGTTAAAGGCACAGCTTAAAAAAAATGAACAATGCCAATTAGATATGGCTTTTTTGTAATGTTTAATCAAAAGCTAAAAAGTGGATCTCCATACAGGTGGCAGCAGCGGAGCAGTAATGTTCGCGGCGCTGAAGGCTGCGCAGGAGTGTAACCTCGGCGCCGGCAAGAAGGTTGTAGTCATCATGGCAGACGGCATTCGCAATTACATGACCAAATTCGTCTGCGACCAGTGGATGGAGGCGCACCTGTTCAAAGAACCACCGCTGCATGACAAAATAGAGTAAGGTGTTTTCGTTTTAACTAATATCACTTGAGTCAACAAAACTGAATAATAAGAGGAATATAAATGAGGAACTTAGTAAACAAATACATGCGAAACTATGTCTGTATGCCTGTCCGTCTGTCTGTTATTACCTCTTCGTGCTAAACCGCCGAACTGATTTAGTTGTAATTTGTTATAGAAATAGTTTGTCCCGGTGAAAGACATGCCAGACATACTTAGGATAGTTTTTATCCCGGAGTATTGCAGTTACCGTGGGATAGCGACAACGATAAGCGAATTCTACGCAGACGGAGTCGTGAGCTACGCTACTACACAACACAATGTATATGTTTAAAAACCCGTCTGTTTACTATTTATTTTTCCCGTTCAGTCTGGAACGAAGTTAATTGCTTAAAAAGTGAGTAGGTAGGTAATTAGGTACAGAGATTGTGGTTTAAAAAGAATTTAATATTGGTGAGTATATGAAGTATCACACTTTAGTAAAACCTATTAAAAACACAAAAAAGTGTGCACAAATAAAAAAATGGCGACGTTGGTAGTGGAAGGAAATACAAACGATGATATTTATAATTATCTTACTATTCGTTCCGAGCCTGATTCTCCAGTCAACACTTGAGGGCTAATCCTCTATATTCTTAATCTACTATAAGTACTTACTTGAATGAGGTTAAAGCGTAGGCGTCAGATAAGTACTAGCGATTTCGCCTGTTGTAAATCTTCAAACCTGCAACTAATCGTACTCAACTTTTTGCAGATGGTGGAACCACCCTCTCTCTAGCTTGAATGTCGATACTACAGTCCCGCACATGAACGAAAAGGTCTCATGTCGAGAAGCCATTACTGCCATGGGGTCAATACACAACATTGCCCTTGTGGTTGACGATAATGGGTAAAGTTGTTACTTAATTATTAGTAGTTTTCTTTATACCCAAATGTTTTTCCGTTCTACCAAATACTGGGTTGATTTGTTACGACAAAGTCCTAAGTGCTCTCGATTTAAATTGGTTAATAATAGTTTAAAAGTACGTGTATCTGGTTGGCACATTTTTGAATAATATTTAGTCTACCTAATAATCGCTTTTACAATAGGTTATCAAATTATTCAAAGTTTAGATTCCCAACTCATCGAATGTATGACTCCTAAAAATACTTTTAGCAACGAATTGCAATTAGTATATTTATTTCAGTTTATACAAAGGCGCAATATCCAAGAACGAGTTACGATGTGCGGCCACTAATCCCAAGAAGGAAGAAAATCTTAACCTCAACGATCCAGTCCATAAATATCTCATATACAAGTGCTATAAAGTAATTGAGAATAAAGGCCATCCCACTGTCGGGTTAGTGTCTCGAATACTGGACATCACACCGTTCGTTGTACAAGTTGAACGAATACCGAACCCGCAGAGTGAACTTAAAGGTAGGTATATATTTCTATAGGTATTTGTTTTATCAATTTATAGAAAGTAGGTATATGTTGATTTAAGTAAACTTATTTTAACTTTGCTTCCATGCTAGTCTGGGATTAAAGAAAAAACAGAATGTACCAGTTGCTTCTCTTCCCCGGCAGATGGTAAAAGCCCATCGAGGGAATGGGCATAGGAATTTACATTTGATTACAGGCGATGTGGCTAGCAACCCATCACTATTTTGATTCCCCTTACACCTATACGCCCACAATCATGCTGACCGTGGCCTTTAGGTATTATTGTTACCTTAGGCTCTGTCTACCCCGTAAGGGATAAAGAAAGACGTGATTTATGTGGATGTGTGTATTTTAACTTTTCTGGTTTACGAATAAGTGATAAGTAAATACGTGATTTATGTAAGTATGTATGTGTATTTTACTCTTTCGCAAAGTGTGAGGTCAAGTCATGCGAAACAGCCGCGCTTGTCTTCGCTTGTAAAATAAATGAAATAAACAATGCAAACACACTTGCACTACCCCAAGGGTAGGTGCTGGCTCCCGAGGTATCCTCTCTCAGCGAATGTTGACGTTCCGACATGTCAATACATATTTTGTATACCTTACTTCTTCGCGGAAAAGCAAAATGGATTTTTTCGTTCATTGTAACATGGACCTAATGCGAAGTAACGCCTGAATATTTTATTTGTCCAGAGATCTACAAACCAAAAGGAATCATCACCTCGGAAATGGTCTGGGAGTATATACTGCGACACCAGGACAATCACTGATGAGACTGGAATATCGGGAAATAAAAATAACTCACTTATCAAATATTATATTGCAATTCTTCCACTCGCAGACACACTCGAGAAAAAAGAACGGGTCGCTTATCTTAGAACTTGTATGAAAAGTGACCTGTTAGTTTTGCTCGACAGTGTATTTCACATGGCATTGGAATCGAAGAGGGATTTTTGAGAAATACCAACATGAAAAAGCTACGCACTTGACCTTTTAGCATTTTCCTATTTAACTGCATGTTAATAACGTATAATTAAATATATTTGATAAAAAAGGTCACACCGCCTTCTAAGCTTACAAACACCGTGTCGATTCTTTCATTGAAATATTGCATTAGTACCTACTTATCTAAAATGTAAAGTTTGAAAAATTAATGAAAAATCAGTTTTCAACTACTTTCAAGTTTTATATAATAAGCATGTACCTAAGTAATTCGAGAACATTCTTTATTTTTAAATCATATTTGTATATGTAATAAAGAGCATATGGGAATAAAATACGTTTTTTATTTGTTGCGTTGTAAGTACTCTTCAGTACCTACCTAAATGTATGTAAGTAGCTACACTTACTCGTAAAGTGCCTATTTTTTATTACTACCTACATGTTAAACATAATTATGGAAGGGGGATGATAAATCCTCCGTTAATAATTTCACTCTGGATTCTATTCACAGGAAATAGAGTCGAGAGAAAATGTTTTTGAGCAATCAATACTTTGGAAACCTCACAGTAAGATAGGTACTTGTGATACGCATTTTTTTTAAAGTTACATAATTGATAAACACAGTTCTCTGCCATCTGCTTCTCTAATTTAGTTGCGATGCATCTAAATGCTTACTTACTTACATAAATGTACGAGTAGCACCTAGCAACGCTTCTACTATAGTTTCATATCTATATATCTCTCGGCAAACTTCGTGTTTACTCAGTTGAGGGGGCTACTCCGGAATTCGTATCATACCGTCCCTCTTACTCTCAAATTATGAGCGGAACGGCACAAGACGAACTTCAAAAATCGAATTTAGGAGCACTATTAAGGCCAGACGTCAGTCATATCAAAAAACCGGCCTACTGCGAGTCGGACTCGCGAACCGAGGAATCGGTACAAATGCGGCATGCCTCCTAAGCAAAATGTAGGCGGTGTAAGGTCATTTTATATTGGATACTTACATAGATAGACATGTTTTTAGTTTATAGCGGCAACAAAAATACATCATCTGTGAAAATTTCAACTGTATTATAGCTATCACGGTTCGTGAGCTACAGCCTGGTGACAGACAGACAGACAGACGGACAGTGGAGCCTTACTAATAGGGTCCCGTTTTTACATTTGTAAAAAACGAGGATTGCCGAGTGACATTATATGTATAAGCAAATCGAAACACTGTATAATAAAAAAGGCTCAGATATTAATAAAAAAAAAGTCAAGTTTTTATTTGAGACTGTTGTATTGTAGGTGTGTACGCAGGCACAGGCGATCAAAGACACAGGTTCTGATTGGTTGTGGTTGGTGATAAAACAGATAATAATATGACCAGTGCTGTGAAGTTTACTAGTTTTTGTAATTATTTGAGGCCTAACCCAAACCCGTACTTACTTTCTAAAAAGTGATTATTTTGATCGGTTCAAATTTGTACTAAATTAATTCTGAATGCCTATTAAAAAATGAAATTGTTTATAGACATTTTACATGCCTTAGGCAACTCGGCCAGTATATATAATGGGAACTTTAGAACCAGGCACGCGATACAGCCCCTTTTTTAACCGACTTCAAAAAAAGGAGGAGGTTCTCAATTCGTCTATTTTTTTATGTTTGTTACCTCATAACTTTCGACTGGGCGAAGCGATTTTGATGACTCTTTTTTTATTTGAAAGCTGGTACCTATATATCGATAAGTAGAAAAAGTAAGTTGATTATGAAGTTGTAGAAGAATATGCAATTATTTTTTTCTTTTTAGTGCGTAGTGAAGTCGGTTTTTTTTTTGTTAAAATTTTTGTTTTTAAATCAAAATTTAATTATTTTTAATATAGTTTATACTTACTTAGTTGTAAATTTCATTACTCGAACAACATTTTTTTGTCGTTTCTCGTTATTTTTAACTACATAATGTTATGTACATGAAAAATAAAAATACAGCAACTAGTTTTTGTCAACAAAATTAATCAGCTGGTTTTTGTGTAATTTTTTTGGCAACACTGATCCTTCCGTCAGGGAACTAAGACGAAGAGAAGACGATTATTTTATTTCAGTTTTCAGTCGAAGAAGTTAGCACGCGTGCGTAGAAGTTTGTCAAAAAGTTACAGTGAAACGTGGATACGATATATTAAAAGAAATTAATTTAGTCAGAGAAGTAAGAAAAGGCGATTTTATCCTACATTTGTGATTTAGTCAGTTCCGTTACGGTTTTCTAGTGTTAATTCAATGAATCGCACTAAAGTTTAAATTGATAAAAGTAATAATTTTTGTGATTCAGAATCGGAAAGTTGCAAAATGTCCAACCACGTGGCAAAGGAAAATGGCCAGGCAAATGGCACTTCTAAATATTTTAACCTCAAGGAAATGCCACACATTGTCAAAGCACTGTAAGTATACCATTGTTAACGATAGTATGAAATGGTTGCGGTACTTGGCTATTCAATTTAAGCCGGTTTGAACTGTACTTGTTTATATTATATCCCCTCACCAGACCTTGAATAAAAGTAAGTGTTTGTTTACCTTTGGGATATATCTTATTTTATACAAAAAGGGTTCAAACATATTAATTGTTAACCTAAAGCTAGATTTTTTTAATGAGCTTAACCTCTTACCCGGTTAACTTGAGCCCTGCATGTCAATTAAACATAAATGGCAAATTAATCTGAAGTAAGTAATTATGTGCACTCCCAGATATCCTTAATCAGAACAGAATATAGTTAAATTTAATATCTAACAGTTAAGCTGATTAATCTTTATTAAGCCTCAATTTCTTTACAGTGACAGAAATCAGAAATTCCACAATGATATTCTACAAGCTATTGGTAACACCCCACTGGTGAAACTTACCAGAATACCTGAATCTGAAGGAATTAAATGTGAAATGTGTAAGTTTACCTTAAAATTATATTCCACTCCATCAAGGCTATATGAAACAAATGGCTGTAGATATAATTATTAGGTCAACTTATTAATTGGGTTGGATGCATTTTTTCTGTTATCTTAAACTTTTTAGGAATATTATAAAATGAACATTACCTATTGTAGAGGTTCTATGCTAAAACCCTGTCCTAAAATTCTGAATACCAATCTTATTGAATTTAGGTCATGTGTTAATGGCTTTAATTGTGTAAAAAAGCGGTTGAAAGTGTACCTGTGACTTTATCTTGCAGATGCAAAATGCGAGTTCCTAAATCCTGGAGGGTCAGTGAAGGACCGCATCGCTTACAGGATGGTGCAGGATGCTGAAGAGAGAGGCATCTTGAAGCCTGGGAAGTCAGTGATCATAGAACCTACCTCTGGAAATACTGGCATTGGGCTGGCCTTGGCTGCAGCCGTTAAAGGTAAGAATACAGTCAGTGTCAAACCTATTTGAAAAAAACATGTTTTATCTCACCTCTGACCTACAACCTATAAATAGCCATAGAATTGAAAACACATGGAGATAGATGAAAGGTGGAATATGTATTCTATTGTATGGATTTTACATATATGTAAATAAGTCTATGTTTAGGTGAGTACTGAGTACACGCACATGTTTTGTGTTTGAGTTGAGCAATTAGTTCTAGTATTTGTTTAATAAAGTGGATGTAAATGGAGTCTTCACATTACATTGTTAAATAGTGATCATTATATGCTTACTTTCTTAAATGAATAGTGTTAATTACCTGTTTACTTTTTATTGCTATTTTTAAATTATCACGTTTCTAAGTGATAATTATGCTTGTGTTAATTACTTAACTCTGTTAGAATGGGTTAAGGTGACGCCCCACTGCAGCGCATGCTGTGCACAGACACAGTCCATTGGTCATTCCATGCTTACCACCTACATTTAGATATGAATGGAGTGAACACGTACCCACGTGCGTAGCGTGACCGTGCGCTGCATTGGGGCGTCGCCTTTATGGTCACTCTCGTAGGCACATAAAGCCAACTGACAAATTGAAATGGAGTTTAATCAATATTAATATTTCATTTATTCTGTCATAGCTGTTGAAAATGTTAACTGCAGAATTAATGCGTCAACATTTTTATGTCATTGTGATTGTTGTCTAGATGTGTTGACTTAAATATTTCAACTTAACTACAGAGAAATATTTTCTCAGGATACAGATGCATCATTGTCCTACCAGAAAAAATGTCAGACGAGAAAGTGAATACATTGCTAGCACTGGGAGCAGAGATTGTGAGAACCCCCACAGAAGCCCCGTCAGAATCCCCCGAGAGCAACATCAGTGTGGCCCACCGTATGGCCACAGAGATACCTGACGCTGTTGTACTAGACCAGGTGAGCTGTCATCATTACCATCTCTTCATAATCGTCTTCTCATTCCCATAGGTATCTCATCACATATTATACATAGAGAAGAGAGTGAATGGCACCATTTATTTACCATATTCAGTTTTACAGTAGTCCCGTCTCATATCTCAGAATTTTTTTTATTGAGGTCACTAGTAAATATTTATTTGTACCAACTAAAACAAAAATCCATTATAGAAAAACATTTTTTTTATATAATTCCGTATTTTTACTTCAGCGCAGGATAGTGAGACTAGCTAAGAAAAAAATTCAAAATATCTGTGTACTATACGATACTATACATGTATGACTAACAAGTAGTATAATTATTAATTAAGATACCATAATGAGTTATCACATGTCATGACTTGCGGATAATGAACATGCTGATAAAATGTCCAAGCGTAGCTGCAAAATATAGGATCCAACCAATTTAATTTATTTTTTATTGGACCATACTCTTAGTCTGAATAAAATTTCGTTTTTATTTCATTTATTTTGACTGTTGTGGCGTTATTCTCGACACTTACTAGCTGGCACTTCCTCTACAAAACTGTAGTACATCATTATTACACATAAACGTACATCACTACATCACTTTGCTATATTGTCAATAGTTTCCGCAGCATACGCGATCTAAGGAATTTTTTGGTATTTTTTTCACACCTTTCATTATCGAAGTTTTAATACGGATCCTTAACTTTTGAAAATATTCTATAGCCTATGTTACTCGGGGATAACGTAGCATTCTAATGGTGAAAGAATTATTAAAATAGGTCCAGTACTTTTTGAATAAATATATTTTCTTTATAAAATTATAATAATCATTCATCATTTACATTTTTATTACTTACTAGCTGTTGCCCGCAACTTCGTCTGCATAGAATTCGTTTATCGCTATCCCGCGGGAATTACGCAATTTTCTAGGATAAAAAGTAGCCTATGTGTTATTCCTGACTATAATCTATCTATGTTCCAAATTTCATCCAGATCTGTCCAGCCGTTCTGGCGTGAAAGAGTAACAAACATCCAAACATACTCACAAACTTTCACATTTATAATATTAGTAGGATCTATATACATAAATCTGTCAATGATTATTATAAGGTAATAATCAAAAAACATGAATATTCCTTATTATTATTGGTTACTGCCCGTCATATGTTTTGACAAAGGAAAACGCGGGCGTTAACCATCATGGTGACCCACTTGCTTATTAGCCTTCCTCGTGGTATATGTAAAAAAAACATTCTCCTGTCACAGGAGCATTCCGTTGTGTTTACAGCATAACAATTGTTTAATGTGCGCAGTATAACAACCCTTGCAATCCACTGGCGCACTACGACGGTACGGCCGAGGAGATTCTATGGGCTCTTGACGATGATCTGGATATGGTGGTGCTGGGGGCAGGGACCAGCGGCACTGTGTCCGGAGTGGCGCACAAGGTCAAGGAGCGCTGCCCGCACTGCGTGGTGGTAGGAGTTGACCCGTACGGCTCGCTCCTGGCCCAGCCTGAAGAACTCAACGAGAGCGACGTGCAGACCTATGAAGTGAGTACTTGCAACTTGTCGTTGTCGCTAGGTGCCTCCCCAACCTATTTTAAGCAGTCCCAAAAATGTGATTCAATGCTCTAGAACATTAAAGCTAGGTGATGAATCCAATGAACTTTATTTACGGTGTAAAAAATGGTACATACCTATTTAGGAAACCACTGTCTTGTTTTCTTAGACGAGGTTTCAGTGACGTCATTCGACGCTTCATACTCTTTATAGCGATAACCGACCGTTTAATGGCGGTATCGCGATTAGAGGAATCTCTAGCTTAACGATGCTCGGTATATACCTATCGTTTATTGCGCGATACTGTACGTAGTATATTTAAGCATAAGGTACAATATATCAGAAGTACCCGAAACCGACGAGCATGTATAAAGAGATTGATGACTGTGGATGAAGCGAAAGAAATATGTCAGGATCGTAGCAAGTGGAATAAAGTAGTCTCTGCCTACCCCTGTGGGAAAGAGGCGTGACGGTATGTATGTATGTATGTATGTATTGAAACACCGGTTTCTTTAGGGGAGGCTTCGTTGCAACAGGCAAACACACTACGATAATTCAAACGTTTATTGACGTAATCCGTCCCGACCACCGTCACAATTTCTCATTAACCAACACAATCTCTAGTTCAAAAATATCAACCACACAACATATATCGCAGTCCCCAGGAAAGAGCACACACAATCGCTGTGTCCATTCCCCCTCGCCTAAAGTCAGTGTTGCCAACGTGCATCACTCAACGTTTCGTTACAGTCGGCCATCCTTAACGGAACGAGTCCCCTCGTTCCTTTACTAATCAGATCAATCATCTCTTTATATATGGCTCAGCATTATAAGGTTACTTCCTTCACCCAACAATACATGAACCGCAATGTTGTAGCACTCATGGGCGGCCAGTCATTGCCACTCCTGCCCTATGCTACAACATCCTCAAGGAATCATTATCATCACATCTCATCATTATAATCATTGCCACTCCGGCCCTATGCTCCAACATCCTCAAGGAATCATTATCATCACATCTCGTCATTATAATCATTACTCACTATAATTCTTCATTATACAAATCAGCGTCTTATACTCTCATATAATATTTTCAGTAATTATCAAATATAATATAATCAGTAATTATCAAACATAACTTGTTTTTTTTTTTTTATTATCTAAATTAATAACATAAATCACAGCAAGTATTTGAATCAACAGTAACTTAACAACAATAGATTCATTTCTTTTCTCACTATTAGGCGAGTCTCTTAACTTACTACACAGTCATCTCATCAGTCTCATCGTTTCCATCTCTCGCATCATTTTTGTCACTCTCGTCATTTTTATCACTTTCGTCACTAGAAGAGTATGTGGGGTCATTAAAGCTAAGCCATGGGAATATTTTGTCTATTGATACAATATTTTCGTACGATTTTCCTTTCCGTGTTAAAGGAGTGTCCGTTATTACAAATCGGTCATTGGTGAGAACTTTCTTTATTCTGTATGGACCCTGTAATCGCGATTCTAATTTTTTTGATTGACCTGTACCGCCTAGTATTGCCCTACGAACTCTAACTAAGTCACCCTTATGATATGTCCTACCTGCCTTACGATGCCTATCAAATCTTTTCTTGTTTTGGAGCTGATTTTTATCAATTAAATCTTTTGCCTCTGCCCGAAGCTCATCGACTGATTTATTGTTTGAGTAATCTACAATATCATCCGTAATTTCATTTAGGATTCCTTGTGATGGGTTTCCTGTTTTCCGTCCAAACAATAATTCAGTAGGTGTCTTCTTGGTTATATCATGAACAGCCGTATTAATCCCCAGCTGGACATCTGGCAAAAATGTGTCCCACATCTTGTTATTTTTACCATGTGTCATTGTACCTAACGATGCAAGGATCGTGCGGTTGTAGCGCTCAACCTGACCGTTCGCGCGAGGGGTCGCCACCGAGTTAAGTATATGCTTAATCCCAACTGACTGTACAAAGGTCTTGAATATTTTACTGGTAAAACTGGTACCCCGATCAGTTATCAGTCGTGTAGGGTTTCCAAACAGGCTAAAGTACGTTTTGAACACTTTTATGCTTGCCTTTGATTTTGTCGACTTAACAGGTGAAAGGTACACGTACTTGGTGAAGGAATCTACAATTACCAGTATATAAATATTGCCTGATCTACTGCGAGGAAACGGACCAAGGTGATCTGCGTGGAGGGTATGAAGCGGGACATCAACTTTAGGTATTGGATGTAAGAACCCTTCCTTTCCACCAGAAGGGACCTTAAAATGAGCACATTCTAAGCATGAACTGACATATTTCTGGATGAATTTACGCATTTTTGGGAACCAGAACATCGATCGGACTCGCTGTAATGTCTTTTCGAATCCAAAGTGACCAACTTCGTCATGGTTGGCTCGAAGGATTTGCCAACGCACCCCTTTCGGGGCTACCCATCTCAATGCCCCATCCTCCATCACGCGGAAAACTCGACCATTTTTCAATTGATAGTTTTTATGAATGGCTGCAATTTTAGGAGTATCGATGTCCTCTAAAATATCCTTGATAATTTTGGTCTCATCATCGCTTGACTGCACTGTAGCTATCCAGTCATCGGTGTTGACAGTGAGAACATCGAGAGTGTGAATGGGTTCCGGTTCGGAAGACACGGGTCCTCTGCTTAATGCGTCAACATGTGCCATTCTTTCACCGGGACGGTACTCAATGCTGCAATCAAATTCTAGAAACTGAATCCACCATCTAGAAATTCGCGGAACCAAATCACGTTTGCTAAATGTCGAACGTAAGGCGTTGCAATCAGAGACGATGGTAAATTTTATGCCAAGTAAGTAAATGCGAAATTTATTTAGTGAACTTATGACCGCGAGCGTCTCCAGTTCGAACGAATGTAGCTTTTGTTCATCCATGCTCGTCTGGCGGCTATAGTATGCTACCGGTCTCCAGAGGGCAGATTCTGTTTTTTGCATTAAGATACCAGCTAATCCTAGCTTGCTCGCGTCTGTGTGAAGTTGCGTTTCCGCTTTATGATCATACAGCGCTAGTACGGGCCTCTCGGTAAGTAGTTGTTTTAGTCTTTCAAAAGCATTTTGTTGAGATTCTCCCCACAACCATGCGATGTCTTTCTTTAGAAGTTTAGTAAGAGGGCTAGCTATTAAAGCAAACCCCTTCACGAACCTTCTAAAGAAACCAGCTAGTCCCAAAAATCTCCTGACCTCGTGCTGATTCCGTGGCACAGGAAACTTTGTCACAGCCTCAGTCTTCAGTTTCCCGGGGCATATTCCTTCTTTATCTATTTCAAAACCAAGGAAATTTATGCTTTCTTCGAAGAAGTGACACTTCTCCATTTTTAAAGTAAGTCCCCCCTCCCTTAAAAGGACTAATACCTCCTCAAGGCGCTGTAAGCCTTCCTCAAAGGACTTGGAAGGTATTAAAATGTCATCCATGTATATAATGACGTATGGGACCTTACTCTTATTCAGAATTTTGTGTATAGCCCGCTGAAATACTGCGGGAGCATTAGCTAATCCGAAAGGCATTCGGTTGTACTCGAATTGCCCATCGGGCGTGACGAACGCTGTTTTTTCCCTGGACTCTTCAGCGATGGGAATTTGATGGTAACCGGATGCAAGGTCCAGCGTGGTAAACACTGTTTGTCCTGTCAACTGGTCTAAGAGGTCCTCGATCCGAGGCAGCGGATAGTGGTCTCTTTTAGTACGACTGTTGAGGGCGCGATAATCGACGCATAAACGTTTTTCACCAGACTTTTTTTGGACGAGAACAATGGGGCTCGCGTAAGGCGAATTGGACTCACGTATTATACCCGTTTCCAGCATCTCGTCAACCATACCCCTTACGTATTGGCGCTCAGAATGTGACAAACGATATGGCCTGTAAACTACTGGAGTGGAATCTTTTAACTGTATTTCCATCTCTGCAGCTGCTGTGAATCCTAAGTCATGCAGACCGCTCGAGAAGCAGTCCTTGTATTTGGCGAACAAGTCCATACTTCTTTGTTTGTCACATTCGTTTAGATGCTTACCATAATTAATGTTCGTAACCTTCTCGCGTTGAATATTAGCGGTTAAGGTATTAATATTTAACTCGGGCCCTATTATTCTCGCTCGCGTAATAAGAACGCCCCTTTTAAAATACACTGGCTGAGTACCCACGTTTTGCAAAATTAGGTGGCATTTACCATCTGTCATCTCATATTCGCCTGGCAACAAGTAATACATACTTTCTGAACAGCCCCTTATCGATCCTCCTACATAAATTTTCCCACTATAGGTGTTACCTGATTCAACCAAAATTGTATTAAATTGACCCGGCAATAGGTTAAGCTCATTAGACGCGGTGAGGGCTGTTTTGCCATTCTCGTCAGGGGTTTCTCGTTCAAACTTTAATTCAGTAGCAGTCTTTACTATTTTAAGTTTAGGTCGCTCAGTAAAGCTATGACCTAATAACACGGGAATATTAATGAGATGGTCGTCGACGATAAATACATCTACATTGTGTTCTATAATACCTTGTACATTTACAGTCACAAATGCTTTACCTTTGGGCAAGTAAGGTACATTTCCTAATCCTCGTAAGAAGGGACCGTCAACTGATATCCAATCTATGCCAAGCTTACAGGCATCATACTCGCGAATCAAAGTAGCCTGACTTCCTAAGTCTACTTGGCATGCAACCATCTTATTATTTATCGTGATCATTATTTTATATTTATCATCATCATCAGCACAAATTACTTCTAAGATATTCTTGGCTTTAAGTTGGCTGTCACTATCAGCACAAGTAATTTCTAAGATGCTTTTAGTCTTGGGTTGGCTGTCTTTACTTGTCATGTTTTTTTTTGGGCAGTCGGTAGAATTGTGTCCTATAAAGTTACATTCGGCACATTTATTTATAGGTTTAGGGCATTTGAAGCTAGGGTGACCAGACTCGTTACAATTAAAGCATACTATTGGGGATGTTCTCAGTCTATTCCTAATTTGTTCGTTATTTCGCGATGAATTAGTAGTTAGATTGTTTGATGGGTTGTTTAGAACCCGCTTGTCCCTGAAATTACTGTCCTTTCTAAAATCCGCAATATCTCTACTCTGGTTTTTTACGGTTTTGAAAAATTCCAAGGTTTCCTCTGGCTTATGTAATTTCCCTGCTTGAGCACTTAACCTAACGCCCCTATCTTCTACGCCAAATATAAGGCAGTCAACAGCATCACGGCCAAATATTCTACATCTATTCAGTAAATTAATTTTCGAATAGTAATACAATTCCAGTGACTCTCCAGGGCGTGCTCTTCTAGCAAGCATCTCAGTAAGTAATTCACAATAATTCTCTGTTGAAGGAAACGATTCTTTAAGTAACTGTTTCCATTCCGACCAAGAGTGCTTAATAGAGGGCAAGCCCTGGTACCAAATTTTGGCATGTCCTGTTAACTTGGGGAGGGCATAATGAACTGTTTGTCTGTCACTCCATCCATATATTTCCGCACTTTCATCTACTTTACTTAGCCATACATCAATGGTCTGCTCTTTAGACATTGGATCAAAGTCTGGGATGACATTATTTAAGACGGGGAATGATTCACTATGCCCACCCTTACCCTTAAAATACTTAATAAATTGTTCAAAAAAATCAGAGCTATTGTAATGGGATTTCGTTGGTTCCATACTTCTCTCGAGCCTTGGTGTCGATGCCCTGTAGGATTGGGTCTTTCTCAGTTCGCGTTCCCTATATAGTTCATCTTCGAGTAGCTTCATTCTAGTATATATATCTCCACATCTAGAGTCACGTCGACTACGACTCCGGTCGCGCCTAGTAGTAGGTGATCTTCGACTGCGACTACGGCTATCGCGGCAAGTCCTGCGCCTCTCCCTGCCGCTGCCATGGTCACGACGGCTCCGGTACCCTCTGCTTCGACTTCGGCTATGTCTGCTGCTCATGCGAATCCGTTTCCTGCTTATTTGTCTCGTACGGCTCCTCCGGTTGCGCTCGCTGTCTCGCTGCTGAGCTTCATAGTTCGCTTCATCGGTGATTTCTAGCCTCCGGGTGTCCTGAGGCGGTGTCTCTAGTCTCCGGTCACCATCACTGTCACCCGCCATTCCCTGGAACTCAATACAGGGATACTATATAGCTGTTCAATACTTAATTTCCACTAGATATATGGATATTAATTAAATTTATTAATTATTAGCCACCTGCCCCGGCTTCACACGGATGCAATCAGTGTTTTTCTACTATATTATGCATGTATTATACACAAAAACCTTCCTCTTGAATCACTATCTCTTAAGAAAAACCGCATCAAAATCTGTTGCATAGTTTTAAGGTTCTAAGCATACATATACATAGGCAGACAGACAGCGGAAACCAACTTTGTTTTATACTATAATAAAACAGTGATACTGATTCCCACTGGCACAATTTTTTTTAAAGTATCAATTATCTATTTAATATACATAGATATAGATTGCCTATTCAATTGAAAACATTTAAATAAGTAAACTAGTACAACCATGCAGCCTAGCAGTTAAAGATCCCGACCATGAGGCCAGGGGTTGTGGTTTCAAATCCCAGCGTGTGCAGAATGCTTACACAACGGAATAAGGATGTTTACCCTGAATCAGGGCTGTTCCATGTATTTACACCTGTATCCATAAACACAAGTATATTCAATTCAGGGCCTGATCAATTTGTCATCTCAAGATATTTGTTTATTATGTAATAATAGGCCAGATTAGTGGTACAAATCCTTTGCATCCACCTTCGGTAATAATAATTCAATGCAGGATAAGAAAGAGCCAATCCTTTCAAGTTCAATGCTTTTAACATACTTATTACATATCGTTACAAAAAAAATATGTTCATTATTTCACACAACAGAAATGATTTAAGTAGGTCTCAGTTGAAATAGTATTCCAGTTAAGAACAAGTTTGCCACCAATTATTGCGTCGCAGGACTTAACCATAATAGTTCATTCTACATTCATTCATTCGCAATTACAGGCGACTACATTTTGCGGCTTCCGATGATTAATAAAAAGAGTTGTTATTGTCTGATTACCGTACCTTTTCGTGTCGTGGGCGGTGCGAAATTTTAATTTTCGCCGTTCTGTCCCTCTTCTGAGCTGAAACACCGGTTTCTTTAGGGGAGGCTTCGTTGCAACAGGCAAACACACTACGATAATTCAAACGTTTATTGACGTAATCCGTCCCGACCACCGTCACAATTTCTCATTAACCAACACAATCTCTAGTTCAAAAATATCAACCACACAACATATATCGCAGTCCCCAGGAAAGAGCACACACAATCGCTGTGTCCATTCCCCCTCGCCTAAAGTCAGTGTTGCCAACGTGCATCACTCAACGTTTCGTTACAGTATGTATGTACAATATATGAGATTTCTCCAAAACTTGTAACAACCGTGCCTAGTTAAAGGTTGTCGCACACCTAACCGCTCGGCACCGGATCGGCGCCGCCTCAACTCGAGTCGTCCAGTACTCGTTGTAAGAAGTTCCATACTGTAACGCACACATATCAGCATCGGAACGGCATCGCCTCGCCCCGGCACAAACTCGTAATCTGCAAGCGGTGCGCGGGCAACTCGCAGTCATCGAGCTTACGTCGGGCCGCCGCCGCGCTTGCGTCTCGCCGCTGGAACGGGGACGGTGCGCAGACCGCACCTGTCCTGCTCTAGCCGCCGCCTTGCTTTAAGTGCGCTATCGCCATGCCGTAAGCGCGATGTCACCTAGCTGCAGCCGCGCGGACACTCCGGTGGTGCTGAGCCGTTTCCGTTACGTGCTTGCGTATGGTTGACGCCTGGTTGAGGGTGAGCCGATGAGGTGAGGCGTGCGTTGTGTGTGCGACAACCTTAAAAAGGAAGGCTTGGCGCGGTTTAATCAATTCTTTCTTTTCTTACCAATCAGTTTCGAACCAATATTTCTATGATATGATTTCATGGCATTTTATGTTATTGCTAACGTGGGTACACACACACACAGCAACTGCATGGTGCTATTAATCTCGGCACGTGTTGCAGTTTCCGTTATTAAAACAAATGAGCGACGCGACCGAACATAATGGCGCCGATAAACAATGTTTTGTAAACCGATCCCAACCAGTAATATTATGTGACCCCGTATAACATTATTAAGATAAAAAATATTTTTCTACGCGATCAAGCTCAACAGCGCGTCACTATTGCACAAGTTTCAAATCATAATTTTATGAAATGGGTATTTCTCAAAAATATTGTTATTTTTTATTATTTGGAATAAGTAAAAACTAAACTACTAAACCGGTTTTCATTTCATGAAATTTCTGTAGAGACGGGACTAATATAAAATTATACCTACCGTTTAAAAAAAAAGAGCTTTCAAGTTTGCTTGTAAACAGCTGAATTCTGAGGTAATAATAAAATTCAGTAAAACTATAACCCCGCAAAATTTGCGAGGCGGTATGTTAATAATAGTAAAAACTAATTAAATTGTTTTATTGCAAACTGAACCCATTCATAGGTAGAAGGCATCGGCTACGACTTCTTACCAAAAACTCTGGACAGGACCGTGATCGACAAGTGGGTGAAAACAGACGACGCCGTAGCACTGCCTATGGCTCGGCGACTGATAAAGGAAGAAGGCTTGCTTTGCGGTAAAATTATCCTGTTCTTATGTTTGACAATAGTATATGGATTTTAATTTTAACAAGTAGGAAAGGAAATCTTATGCTATTCCTCAGATCCTACACTTTAGAATGCTGTGTCTAATCTGAATATACCTATAGTCTGGTTAACATGTACCTTTTTAGGTTAAATTTTTGTATAGTCTCCGAAAATTACGATCAAGGTGTCATTCGATTCGGAATATTGTGTAGAAAGTTTAAGAAAAAGATCCAAAAGGGGCCGATAAAAATTGCAAAAGTTATAAACAATTAAAAAAAGAAGAAAATAGGGCTTTGGTTTTTTTTGAATATCTCAAAAACTATCAAAGATATTCAAAATTTGAAAGAAGATCTGAAAATAAGAGGACATTTCCTAAAAAAAAGTCCTACCTTCCGGAACTGTATCTTTAATATTTATAATTTTTACGGAGCCCTGAAAATAGCGCTAAAAGGCTTCCGCTCGTGATTTGTCACCCGGACACGGTAACAATAAAAATCATTTTAACACATTAAATATGAATATTAAAGAATAAAAAAAATTTAGTACTATTGGGATATATAAATAAACAATAATCCGTCGGCGAAAAAATTTTATCCCCATTTTTCCATTAGTTATGCATTAGTTAATGAAAAACTTTTTCTGAATAGAATGTTAACAGAAAAAACCTGATTATTATTAAACTACAACCCTAGAATTTTTTTCACTTCGTGGAGTTATTCTTAAAAGGCATAACAATAGATCGCCGTTGGGAAAATTCAAAAATGTTAATTTTCCACTTTTTTATTAACAATCGAAAACATAAAAAAATTAAAAACTGCATAAAAGTAATTAAAAATTATTTTTTTTCAAATATTTAAAATTTTATGATTTCTAACGGTTAAAACTACATGAATATATTTTTTTTTAATTTTTTACCGCGATTGTTTAAATAATTGTTATAAACAAATGCATTGTTTATAAGATAATCAACCATTTTTTTTTCTTTATCTACTTGTCGATATAAATCATGATTTTTAAGAAAAAAACATTCCTTAAAAAAAATTTTTTCTTTCTATAAAATGCAACAATCGTTTTTTACCACAAAATATAAATATTAAGGAACCATTTTTTCTCTAAAAATCATAAATTATATTGTTCTTAAAGATTGTGGAAAAAAAAATTATTTTTTTTTCATTTTTAATTTGTTTATTTAATAAATAATTTGTTATAAACAAATGGATTTTCTTAGTTTATTTTTTTATTTATTCTTAATTTTATTTTTAAAACAGCTATGTATTATTTTTTATGAAAAAAAAATGGTATCTATTTTTTATATAACTAAATATTTTTATGTCCTAAAATTCATAAAGAATAATACATTGCTGTTTTTAGAATAAAATTAAAAATTAATAAAAAAATAAACTAAGAAAATCCATTTGTTTATAACAAATTATTTATTAAATAAACAAATAAACAGAGATGTACAAAATGGTTTTAAAAAAGCATTTAAATACAAAATGCAAAATACTTTTCAGATTTAGTACTATTTCAAATGCAAAATACCAAATAGTTTTGCGTTTTGTATTTCAAATGCTAAATGCAAAATAGGTATTTTCAAAATACTTTTTCAAAATAAAATACCTTTTGATCAAATATCAGACATTTTTATTTATTTTAGGTATTTATCATGAGAAATAGAGACACAATGGCGAGCCGAACAAAAACGTCTAATAACATGGCACCTTATGCATGACATTTTGGTCAAATTTATCAGTACGCGTATCAATAAATTCTGTTACGTTAATAATTAATAATAATAATACTCCTTTCAACATGAAACTGCCGTGAGACTTAATCATCATTACACATAAACGGATAACTCACGTATAAAAAGTCGAGTGATGCTCGACATATTTCGGACTATTTCGTAGTCCTTCTTCTTGGAGCGCTCGCCCCGGCGGCAGCGAAACGAACACTGCGCGCCAGCGCTCTGCTCGCGCGGCTGTTCGACGCAACTGACAGCGGCGCACAACTACCCTCGTTTTCATCGTCATTTTTAACGTTTTTTTGAGTTCGTTTCGCTGCCGCCGGGGCGAGCGCTCCGAGAAGAAGGACTACGAAATAGTCCGAAACATGTCGAGCATCACTCGACTTTTTATACGTGAGTTATCCGTTTATGTGTAATGAATAATAATACTCACTTAAAATAATGTAAAGCAAGTAGACTAATGAAAAGAGAGCCATGGCTCCATTTTGTGAATTGTGTGGCCATTTATTTCGGTTGATTGTGCATCTAGTGCGGCAATACAAGCGTCATTCGTTCATTTCATTTTGTTTGAGTGGTAATGTTGGCTGAAGTTAATCAAAAAGTATTTTGCATTTTGAAATGAATATGAAAATGCAAAATACATCTCGAAAGGTATTTCAAATAAAATACAAAATGGTTTTTACCACAGAGCAAAAACAAAGAGGAGCTGGCCTAAGCAACTGTGCACTGTGATTTTCAACTAGGTCCTGACGTCATCATTGTGGGCGGGGCTTAGTCAGTATGTTGTCAGCGTTCGTCAGGTGCACATGTATCGAGACTCGCATTATCGGTGTGTTTTCGCGGTTTTAAGAAGAAAAGGATGAAGTGTTGTGTTTTATCGTGTCAAAGTTATTCAGACAGACGTTCTGATGCTATGAATGGTATCACATTTCATTTGTAAGTAATTTTATACGTAATTATTAAAATAGTTCTAGAAAATTTTCGGCTTTCAAGTATAAATTATACTTCTCGACACTAGATGGCGTAACTTTTGTGAATTAAAAATATAAGTACGTAAAGTTCCGCATTAGTATATTGTAATAATCATACGTGTATACTGAAAACTAAAGTATACATTTAGTCCTAAATACTTTTTAGTCGCCAAAACAGTACTTTAGTAGTTTTATAAATATATTGTGAACAGGCCGCCATCTATCGTCAATTAGAACAACTATTTTCAACGTCAAAAATATCCAGAGCCGTAATTAGAATCAAATAATTTTACCGAATAACGCACGGCTATGGTCAGTAATGAAATAACAATACATTTTAATAGCAAATAAATATTTTGAAGTAACAAAGTTCTGAGTTGTAATTGTTTATCTTTGTTAATATTTAATATTTAATAAATATTTATATCGAATTACAAAAAAAATTAAACTATGATAAAATCTAAAAGTTAACTAAATATACAAAACTTAAAACTAAATAAATATACCTAACTATAAAAAGAAAACACCATCTAAAAGGCCCTCCTGCGGCATAGACCCCAAGACACTGGCGGCATTACCTCTCTGTACAGCCAGAGAAATTCGCTGGGAGAGGTAAGCGCCAGCTCTGGGGTCTCCTGAGGTCTCTATTAGCCGGGACGACAAGGCTCTCATGAAGGCCCTCATGTCAGCCGACCAGGGACCCATTGTCTCTACTGCGAGCGCCGCAAACTCATAGTCATTTAAAAGAGAAGAGTATTTGCGGCGCTTGAGAACTTGGGCCTGGTCAGCTGCAGCCCCGACCAGTGAGCGGGTTGCCTGGATGTGGGACTGTGCGAAAGTGTCGACACACGTCGCGTCCCACACCAGAGCCCTACCCAGCTTCCATGGCACCAGAGTAGCCCCGTCGGGGCGCTTGCCATCGTCTCTGGCCAATGAGTTGTATACATATTATTCTCCGTGACTGTTCATGAATTGAAAGAACTTCGAATATTAAATAAACATTTTATCCATATTAACATAATTGGCATTGTTCATTTTTTTAAGCTGTGCTTTAAACACCTTTATTTGATAAAATGGACTACAATATACATCTAAATCAGTAAAAATGGTTACCCTTATTTTATTCATTTATTACACAAACTTTTTGAAACTCAAAGTTCTGAGTACGTCCCATTACTTTTACACTAATTGACATCTAGTGTGAGATAGCTGAACTAGGTAGGCGAGTGGTTTTCCTACTAACCGACGGATGGAAAATTGAAAAGTGGGCGGAGTTCCACAACCCCTCACCCCGCAAAATGTCACGCGATGTTTCATAGGGAAATCTTATTACCACACCTCTTTGTTTTTGCTCTATGGTTTTTACTAAAAGGCATTTAAATGCAAAATACAAAATAGGTATTTTGCATTTTGTATTTGCATTTTAAATAGAAGTACATATTTCAAATAAATCGCATCTGCAAATAAAAAATGAAAAAAAAAAATTTTTTTTCCATTATCTTTAAGAACAATATAATTTATGATTTTTAGAGAAAAAATGGTTCCTTAATATTTATATTTTGTGGTAAAAAACGATTGTTGCATTTTATAGCAAGAAATATTTTTTTTTAAGGAATGATATTTTTTTTTAAAATCATGATTTATATCGATAAGTAGATAAGGAAAAAAAATGGTTGATTATCTTATAAACAATGCATTTGTTTATTACAATTATTTAAACAATCGCGGTAAAAAATTAAAAAAATATATTTTCATGTAGCTTTTAACCGTTAGAAATCATAAAATTTAAAATATTTGAAAAAAAATAATTTTTAATTATGTACTTTTATGCAGTTTTTATTTTTTTTATGTTTTCGATTGTTAATAAAAAAGTGGAAAATTAACATTTTTGAATTTTTCCAACGAGGATCTATTGTTATGCCTTTTAAGAATAACTCCACGAAGTGAAAAAAAATCTAGGGTTGTAGTTTAATAATAATCAGGTTTTTTCTGTTAACATTCTATTCAGAAAAAGTTTTTCATTAACTAATGCATAACTAATGGAAAAATGGGGATAAAAATTTTTCGCCGACGGATTATTGTTTATTTATATATCCCAATAGTACTCAATTTTTTTTATTCTTTAATATTCATATTTAATGTGTTAAAATCATTTTTATTGTTACCGTGTCCGGGTGACAAATCACGAGCGGAAGCCTTTTAGCGCTATTTTCAGGGCTCCGTAAAAATTATAAATATTAAAGATACAGTTCCGGAAGGTAGGACTTTTTTTTAGGAAATGTCCTTTTATTTTCAGATCTTCTTTCAAATTTTGAATATCTTTGATAGTTTTTGAGATATTAAAAAAAAACCAAAGCCCTATTTTTTATTTAATTGTTTATAACTTTTGCAATTTTTATCGGCCCCTTTTGGATCTTTTTCTTAAACTTTCTACACAATATTCCGAGTCGAATGACACCTTGATCGTAATTTTCGGAGACTATACAAAAATTTAACCTAAAAAGGTACATGTTAACCAGACTACTACACAGATATAAATATCTGAAGATAATCTTTTGATTGTGACTGACAAACACAATCGTCGCATATTTTTGAGCATCAAGACAGCTCCAATATAACTGATAGGGACCTATATATTAAACTATTATATAGAGTAAAAAATCTGACTGCCGCACTTAAAGCGCAGCTCAAGGGCTACTTAAGGCACTGCAGGCAGCCGGCAAAGAGGGCAGATCCAAGCCCTAACGTTTTGTTTCAGGAGGCAGCAGCGGCTCCGCGATGTGGGGCGCGCTGCAGGTGGCGCGCGAGCTGAAGGAAGGCCAGAAGTGTGTGGTGCTGCTCCCCGACAACATCCGCAACTACATGACCAAGTTCATCTCCGACCCGTGGATGGAGGCGCGCAATTTCCAGCCGGTCGTCGCCAAGAAAACCTGGTAATGCTCACTTTTTTACATTTTGCTTAGAATAAATTGTTGTGGAGAAAATAACCTAATCTAAAAAAATCATTTTAGATACAAGCTTTTTTGTTGACTGTACTCGTATTGTCATCCGTCCTACATATCGCCGCTCACGATGTATATAGGCGTATCTCATTTGAGACTCATTATGAGATACGCTTGTATGTATCGTGAGCGGCGATATGTGAACCAAATTTCAAGTCGATCGGACAGTCCAAGAGTTCCCTCCTGCGGAGACCGTCCTGGCTGGTCCACCAGAATTTTACTCCAAGATGCGACTTATATCTGATAAAGATATCTGCTTCAAAATTGAGTCACAAGATGTCCGGGTGGAATCTTACATACATATGTTGCAAGCTAGTATAAAGCTTGTAACGTACAAGGAAGGCTGAGGCTGACCCCAAGTGAGATGGGATAACCCCAGGAGAAGAAATGTTTGTGTAGGCTAGATACCAGTGGCGTTTCGCTGTCTCTCTAATAATTCAATTCCCACCTACTGGATACGTGTGTGTGTGTGTGTGTGTGTGTATGCAGAGACTGCAAAATTGGCAGTAAAACACTTGACAAATATGCTGCTTGCTTCAACTATCTATTTTTTGACCTAATGTGCATAATACATATAATAAATTAACTAATTATTTGTTTTTCGAATCGCAATCTGTGTTAAGATAAGGTTTTTAATTCCCATTTTGGAGTTCTTTAGTGCCACTGATTACGAACCATTTATTTTAATTAGGTACGTCTTGGTAGGTACTTAAAACTATTTGACCGATAACATACATTTTTCAATGGAACTTGACTTTTGACAATTAACGCATGTTTAAGTTATTTGTGTAGATACATAATTGCACAAATCAAATTTACTATTGAACAGTTACACAGATTAAGCTAAAAAGGGCAAAATTCTTAACATCGATGAACCCAAAAAATCTGCTCGTTTATCATCATTATTTACTTAATAGTTTCCGAGTGATAACGCCGAGGATAGTTTAAAACATCATTACTGACCTTTGACATTTGTTACTGATAGCAACGAAATCGAATTCAAAATATTTACCATAACATGTTGTCCATGCTGATATATATTTAATCTTTCGCATTACATTACAATTATTACTTATCTTTGCATCATTTAACCTTAATTTTCGCTTCGTTACAATAATAACCTACGATTACGTTGCTGGAATAGTCACAGTTGCCCGTGAATTCATCTGCGAAAAATTCATTTATCGCTAACCAGTTGGAACTATGTGATTTTCCGGGATAGATACTATCTTCTTCCCCGGGACTGAAACTATCACTATATTAAATTTCAATTGAATCAGTTCAGCGGTTTGAGCGTGAAGAGGTGACAGACAGCAGACACACTTTCGCATTTTTACTATGAGTATGTATAAATTTACACACTCTATTGCACAAAAAAAAGTACAAGTGACAAATATTAAAAAACCATCAAATTTAAGAGGTACCACATGAGAACTGTTAAACGTTACCTCTTAGATAAGATTTGATGGACTAAGTCTCTGGACTAGATCTGAATTTTTATGTATGGTATAACAAACATTCCCAAAATGTCTAACTAAGATTGCTCCGCGTGTTGTTTCGCAGGTGGTGGGATACGCCGGTGAGCGAGGAGCTGGCGGCGCCGGTGCGCAGCGTGCCGCTCGGCAGTTCTCCGGCGCAGGCGCTGGCGGAGCTTGCGCCCACGCAGACGCTACTTACCGTGCTTGCCGACAACGGGTAAATATTGTGTTCAAATATTTAATACTGTGCACACCTGTATCTACAGTACGAGTACTACATCTATCTATATCTCTCACATGAATGCGTTGCGACGTGTCATAAGATTGAAAGAGCAAAATTCTAAGATCATTGAATAATATTGAAAGATTGAGACCATTAGGCATTCCAATCAATAGATAAAAATACATAAAATCAATATCCATGGGCGGCAATGGTTCCTTACTATCAGATAAACCACTTGCTCATTTGCCTTCCTTGTAATATAAAAAAAATATTAAGCAGGAAAGGAACACGACCTGCGACTGTAATGTTGTGTCAAACGCTTCACCAAAGGGAGTCATTAGGTTAGGGTTAGAAGTCTGAACTGATAGTCGAACAGTGTGACGTCATCAAAAATAGAACTAAGACAGGAACAAAGAGCTCAAATTAAAGAACAGGATGGTTAGCAGCTTAGCAGCAGAGTAACATCAGGTTGATCTGCTTTAATTTATCAGCATTATAGTGAGTTAGAAGTGGTAAGGTATATTTCGCCATTTTATAGATTGTCGGTACTATTTTAAGAAAACTTTGGTTAACAGACCGGTCAACTTTGACAAGGTCGATAATCGAATTGCACGAATTGGTGGTGAAAGCTTTTGCTATTTATTATTCGAATAGTCGAATCTATCGTCTAGTCTAAACTCTTTGAGATTGGGGACTGAACCACAGACAATTATTTTTTATTGATGTCTGAGATCTTATTTTGCATCAACATCTAACCTTTATTTTATTAAAAACTCAAAGATATAACCTAAAGAAAAAACTGACAACGACGTGTTTAGACTAAAATATCACTGACATGTTTTTAGGTAAAAATGTCAAAATTTGCAGTATTTATTTAAACGTTTTTATCTAATGTTTTTCCTGATTATTTGTGTAATAGTATATATCTATGTCGTTATTATATTCCTGGACCAATTGACACGCGAATAAGCAAAATCGACCACGTGCGTCGCAGGAGTACGCGCTGCTGAGTAAAGCGTGATTTGAAAACTCTGAACCACCTGTTGTCACTATGCCAGGGTCAGAGATATTCTCTATCGACGCGAGCTTCTTATTGATGTCCTCGCATTTCGGACTATGCAATAGTGAGCAGTGATTATTTGCTAGTACTTTAATGAAGGCACCATTACTTTTAATTTCTAAGTAAATCATCAAGCACCAACATTGGGCTTCTTTTCATTTGGTCTTCTTAAATTAAGATCGATTTTAGTTGGACGTTTTGCTCCATTGCTATTCGGCGTCACTTAATAAGCGTAATCCTTATATGAAAGGAATGTTCAGTCAAGTGTAATAATATGTATCTAGACAAAGTTACAAAAATAAGTACCATACGCTCTTACGCCAGCGTAACACGGTCGTGGGACATATTTTTGAGAAGTTCCTATCGATACTTATTTTTGCTCTTGACCGTACATAGTTAGAAAAATATTCGTTACTTTTAAAATTGGTTCATAGTTATATTTCATGCAGTACTTAATATAATGTGTCAATGTGGTGCCGCCAAGGAGTATACTCAGCAGCTTCGCTCATTTTTCTTACGAAGCAGACATGAATAATAAATAAATAAATAAATAAATGATAACTACCGTATACTTCTGGTCGACCTGAGGAAGAAAGGAGCCGATGGAATAAAGTCCTGTAGTTCCTAGAGATTAACTGTTTCGTAATCGAGATAGGAAAATAAAATCCTCGAGGAGCTCATTCACACTCCTTAACAATAACTTAATGCATTGTTAGAATGTAATTTGATATTTAATTGAAATATTACAGATCCATAGCTGGTGTGTTCACGGCTGATAACGCAAGGCGAAGGCTTGCTAATCTATCTGGCTCAACCTCAGAAGACCTTGAGAAATTCTTAATCAAGAAGTTTTACAAAGTCGACCTTGCAGAGAATCCAACTTTGGGTCTGGTGTCTCGGATACTCGACATTGCACCTTTCGTAGTAGTTGTTAAGAAAGGTAAGCGGAGCAAAGACCTTTATCGTAACACAAACTTCCTAACAGCTTGCATGCCCAGCTATCCCGTTAAAAGCGGTATCTGAGTGATCGGGCTTCACAATATCGGAAAAACGCTTCAAAATGAAAAGAAATTTTGCTAAATAAAACCACGTTTTTGAGATCTTAAAACGTTTATAAACATGTATACAAATACTGCTCGTTAAATAGGTTAAAGGCATTTAGAAAAACCTGTTTGATGTTATTACATCTAAGTAGCGCATTGGTTTACTGTAAAGCGTTTAGCAATGACCAAGTGTCATTGGGGCATTCAAAGCAAGGATAACAGTTGAACCAAATATTTTTTGATTACAGATACATCATCACAAATTCAGAAAGCTGTTGGAGTAATAACATCTAGCGACCTACTACAGCATATCTCTATGGGCAAAAAAACCCAGAATGGTACTAATTAAACTCTACTTACTACTCTAAGTTGGATTGCAGCTAAGTTGAGACATCGCGCTATGCACTGATCGCACTTATAATAGCCGTTGGCATCGCAATAAAATAGTTATAAGTATACCATGAACTGTTGTATAAAATATTTTTAAATCGTTAAACCACTATACGTGCGATCAGTCAATGACGCGATAGAAGTCAGCCCTCTCCAAGGACGTTCAAGAATAGTGTCCCAGAAACTAACGAACATGTGCTTCCTTAAACTATTATATTTTACATGTCAATGGGAAATAATCAAATCAATTGTACAATTTTATAAGAATCTTTTTAATTGTTCTGTGTTTCGTAGATCGATGAATGATTAAACTATTTTCGTATTTAAAAATATGGGAACCTGAGAAGTGTTCAACATTCCATGACTTTGCATTATTATGCACTGGATTGTTTATGAAACAGTGACTACAATAGTATATAGTAATTATATAATAAATGTTTTGAATGTAATGTAACTTTTTCATTTCATAATTATCTTATCACTTATCATCCAAAGAGGGAACCCAACCCACGAGAAAGAATGTTTCGTCTATTCTGTGTGGCCCACGCCTAAGGCAGAAGGGGATGTTGATATGCAGAATCGACTGATAACATTAGCGGTTAGCGGGAATCCACAACTCTGCTATGATGTGGTTGATCGATTCTGCACGTCTCCCCTCCGCCTTATTGAAAGCGCACCAAAATTAGATAGCTGCTAATATTGATAGGAACCTGTAGGTTGCAAGAAAGGATGATTTTTGTATTTGTAGTAACTGAATATAATACTATGAAACGAAACGATTCATTATGCATGGTAGAAACATTCGTTTGGCCAGTTTTTTTTGTATATTTATTTATTTTATTATTGTCCAAAGCGTGGGTGCTCGCAATCATGTTCACCATCTCTCTTTCCACACTTATCCCATTAGAAAGAAAACATCGTGAATGTGATTGTGATTCCGAGTGTCTTAGAGAATATTGCCTCTGTTCTGATCCATCTGAAGGTAGGTATCTCTATAGTTGCGGAATAAAAGGAAACCCTATAAATATAAAGAAATTGTGAAACAGATAGCGAGACGAAAGGTTTTTTACATTATTCTGCTATGATCAACACAACTTAAAAACAATACTTAGATTAAAATAACAGAATGATTGTCTGCCAAACTGTATCTCCATCTAGATTGAATTATCAGTGTGTTGAATTAGTAAATTTGAACAAGTTTTCTAATGATTACAATGTGTTGTGCAACATTTCAAAAAGTATAAATTACATTTCTTTAAAAGTAAGTGCAAGGCCTTGAAGGCAGCTAAAATGTTTCTGACTAAGAACAATCATTAATGTTTAACATGACGGGTGAGCGACATGACTTGCAGACTTAAGGTTAAAGGAGTCATAAACCTAAAATGTGGTAAAAAGCAAAATAAAACATGGTAATAATACTAGTTATTTATTATTAATTACTTAAAATATAAAAAATTAAGGTGAAGGAGGTGGCTGATTTTTAGCATTTGCTGCAAGAATTGCACCAGGAGCAGGATATGGCCTCATCTGGTACAATGAGCCAGATGCAGTAGTATCAACACCAGTCTTGGCATGAGTATCGAGCCCAGCGCTCCAGCTGCCTCTAGCTATTTCAGAGTATGCTGCAGGATCCATCGGATCTAAATCATTGTCCTTAACTCTAGATCTTCCTTTGTCTCTATGGTGAACATTTGATTTCTCTCTTTCACGCTTTTCACGGCGCTTTTCTTTGTTGGGCTGCTGCGGCACTTCTTGATCTGAGGCCTCGCTGCTTTCATCACTGTCATCTCCCTCCTTCAGCAGTCGCTCTTCCCGTAAGTGGGCAGCACTTTCAGTGAGGGCCGCACGCGGGTGCGCCGGCGGCAACCAAGATACCATATTGTTGTGAACATTCCAGAAGTAGTGCTGGCCAAGCCCTGGGTCGTAAATTTCTTCCCAACCAGGCGGCAGCGGCCACAACTCTAAAACCTTACGTTTATTTTCCAAATAAACTTCATCGGGCACCACTTTACCTTGTTTCCAAGTTTTTACACAAAAAATTGAGCATTCATGGAATATGTTGTTCTTGTTGGGGCAGCCTTTGTGTCCTTTTATAGGATCGACATTAACACCTTCTATACCTTCCCAATAAAGCTCCTTATTTTGTTCTTCTGGCTTATTATCGTAATTCTCTGCGATTATTTCTTCGTTCACTTGCGGGACAGGATTTTCATTACTTACATCTGCGTTGTTAGGCTTAAGAATGCCTCTCTTTGCTAAGCGAGCAGCTAATAAGGGGGGCAACGGCATCGCTCTGGAGTAAAAATAGTAAGTTTTCAAACCAATTCAGTAGTAAAATTACGCAGTTAAAGTCAAAACACAAGTAACACCACAAATTAGTTTCGGTTTCGGCCTGACTGGCGTGACGTTATTGACAATTAATTGACGTTTATGCTTATTTTTTTCACAGAAAAACAAAGGGGATTTAAACCATGCTGCCAAATCAGGTGATATTGTTTCACCCATAATGATCGTTTTTTTTTTTAATTTTATGGCCTGGTTCCATAATTATCGCTTTAAAATTCAGTGTAGCTACTAACAAAAAATTGAGTACTATTTTTCAGCCACTGCCACGGAATGACGTCATGCATGAAATTTGCAGCTTTGTTGTATTTTAATTAACAATTAAAGTAATTAATTGATGTCCTGTTTATTCTTATTAGCATATTACATTCTCGCAAATAGTCAAACAGTGCATGTGACTGATATATTTCAATTGGACAAATTATTGAGATATTTAGAGCCAAATCTCAAAATTTTAAAGTTGAATATTGCGAAATATTACGATTACCTAAAGTAGTTTGCGGTCGACCAGATTCAGGTCGCTTGCAATTTGCTTTTGATTAAATTGATTTAAAAGGTTGTTTTTTTTCACATTTCCAAGAGGCCACAGACCTAAGTATACCACCTATTCGCTATTAATTTCAACTTGCGCGTTCCTGAGAAAAAGGGTCGAAAAAGGGAAAAACAGACGGATGGACCGGCGGACGGACGGAAATAAAGTAATCATAAGGGTTATAATAAATATAATAAACTTAATTTTAACAAACTTGATTTCTTCTTTTAATCCCCCCGAGGCAAAAAGTTTGACGTCGATATGTGTCTGTCTGTCTGTGGCATCAGTTTCATCGCGGTTTCTAATTTATTTTCATCACACATGCTCGTAAAGGGTGTTATAACACAGGGTGTTACCCCCACGGGAATTTTAGATATTTTACTCCCGAGGGAATTATTTTTGTATCGATTTTCAGAATTCCCTAGGGAGGAAAAGTTAAGTTTTAAAAACTCATTGTACGTCAATTCAAACTAAGGAGGTTTCAAATCAGCCAGGTTTATTTAATGTCTTCAAAAAAATGGCTACGAACCAAATTTATAAAACTTTCACTTAGAGATTTTACTGATTAGGATCTAAGATGGCGGATGACATTTTGACACTACAAATATTGATGGCTGTCGTTTTCGAATAATTTGGTGGCTCTTGAGTCCGATTTTGGCATATTTTTTTGGATCCAAGATGGCGGTTGACATTTTTGATACTATTTAACACTAAAAATATTGATGGATGTCATTTTTCGAGTAATTAGGTGGTTCCAAGCCCGATTTTGGCATAATTTGGGTCCAAGATGGCGGATGACATTATGACACTATTGACACAAAAAATATTGAGCTTGTTTTTTGACTTTTTTTATTTTATTTCCTCGCAGATCTGATGAAAAACATTGTAGGTATCACGGGCATTAAGGGATTACAAACCCGAGTCATTAAAAACCCGGGGTGTCGGACTTCTAATAGACTCTCGTTAACAATCCCCTTCTTACTGCCCTCGGTGCACAATGTACTATAATTTAACGTCAATAGTCAAATTTCTAAATGTCAGTGAAAATTAGAACAGAAAAATCCGAAAAGTAAAGCTATGGCCGGGAATCGAACCCGGATCCTCGTCATTCCGTGACGCGTGCTATACCCCTACACCACCCATAGCAGGTGGATGGGGTCAATAGTCAATGTTTTCAAAGTATACATAATAATATTAGCTTCTGCCCGCGACTTCATCTGCGTAGAATCCTACATAGTAGGTATAGAATAAAGTCGCTTTCCGCAGTCTGTCTGTCCCTATGTATGCTTAGATCTTTAAAACTATGCAACGGATTTTGCTGCGGTTTTTTTTTAATAAATAGAGTGATTCAAGAGGAAGGTATAATTCTACACAGACGAAGTCGAGGGCAGAAGCTAGCTAGTTATTATGTTAGTTAAAATATTATGAAAAAATAATAATGCGGGTAACATAAATAAAATAAAGGTATTTGTTACGACAAGTACACGACTCCTAACGTGATCGAATGGGTCCATAAAACATAACCCTTCCGGCGCAGTCGGGTACAAATACCTACCTAATACACCGAAATTTGATTTTTGAACTTGATTTTTGAGCCCTTTCGCGTAGTAGTCATTAATTTCAGTGACCGTCCCTGGTTCTTGTGATGAAGTTCAATGACACTAATAAGGCCCCCGCGCACTAGGCACCCACGAATTTCCATGTTTTACTGGGTACCGCAGCCAGGCTGCCTAGTGCGCGGGGGGCCTAAAGATCCTGGATGGAACCCTGTTTTTATTGTAGTTAAAAGTACATACATAAATCACGTCTTTCTCCCTTACGGGATAGACAAGAGCCTAAGGTTACAGGATCTAAAAGCCACGTTTAGCATGATTGTGGGCGTATATTTATGTAGGTAGTAGTTATAAGTAGGTATAATATGTATAAACTTTTATTAAATTTAAATTACATGTATTCAAGCAAAAGACAGAAAAAAACATGATTAAGACAAATTTTTCACCTACATATTAATTTAATTTACTTTTCAAAATGTTGATTTTTAAAGCGTCCTCCTATGTCTTATCCCAAAGCAAGAAATACACCAGCACATTCTTGAACTCTGAAAAGATAAAAAGTCTTAGGTATATTTATTTATTTTTTTAATTAAGAGACCAAAAAGACGTGTTAGCGCCTACATGTTTAACCAGCAGCCTCACAAGCAAAGGGCTGGGTTCAAATCCCGGGCTCACACCTGTTTTTAAAAATGTATGTGCATAATTACGTTTTAAATTTACCAGGAGCTTTTTGGTGAAGGAAAACATCGTGAAGAAACGTGCACACACCTGCGAAAGAATTTAACGGCTTAACGGCGTAACGGCGGCTATAGCACAAGCCCTCTCTTTCTGAGAGAGGTCAGATAAAAAACAAGGGTTCCTATTATTTATTTTGCGGTGAGCGCTAAGATGTATTCAGGTTTTGACAGTACCAGCAAGCTCTACCTAATTGTATTATTTGGGTAGAATAAAGAATTATTCTATGAGAACATACTGAGAAGTCTGTGTCCAGCGGGAGGTAATATTTTTGGCCGTAGAGATTAATGAACCAAGCTAGTGGGTATACATAGAGAATATCTTTAAAACGATTTCTCTCATGTTTACATTTTGTAGAAACTGTTGGCCGCTTGCTAGAAAAGTTATATCTAGATTTATTTGATAAATGTGGTCTAAAGCTTGACAGTTTCACAGTTCCACACATTTTGACGTAACAAAATCGAGATTTTTTTCATCAAGACAGCCTTAATCAAAGCAATAATTTAAATATGAAAAGATTTATGCCCGACTTGGTATTGGAAGGATGATTTCTTCTAAAAGTTACAAAATTTAAATATTTTTGGGTATTCAAATAATATGTTAATATACCTACCTAATGGTGATGGTGTTTACTTCACCAGACGTCAGTTACGATTCAGTTAAAGTTAAACGGTGTGATTAGTACTAATTACCTAATGTCAAATAATAAAACAAGCAAATCGACGTCTACTGGCAAGGCAGTCTAAAATATAATGTTACTAACTACGATTGGCCACTTTATCAGTTAGTACGATAACCAAAACTGAACAAGATAAATTCTGAACAAAATACCACTATACGGATAACAACTATTTTATTGTTTTAGGCGCCTTCTAGAATATAGTTAAAAGCGGAATCCACTCATCGTTCAACAAGCAATGGTTTGCAATAATGGTAAATAACTTTTTAAGATGTTTATTTATCTGATAATAATTCTATTGATATACGATAGTTAATTAAATGAAATATTTACTTCTCATCTAACTACACGTGAACTGCATACCACACGTTGCTTACTCAAGCTGCCACGAACTACCAACCACGAAGCACTTAATTCTAAGCTGTTCATGCGGATAGTCCTGTTAGAACGAAAAGATTTATCACCTGATAATAGATGTCTTCACTCACCACGGACGACTGATGATTCACTCCGCTTCACCTGAGTTTGAAGCACTACGTCATGGAATTCCCCTGAATGAACCAACTTGGGTTTTTCGTCACTCTCAATCTCTTGAGTAGGTTTTTCAATAGCATTCGGAAATGGAGTTACAACATCCATCTCATCCGAACTAAAGTTTGTCGCAGACTCCTCATCTTTTACGCGTGTCTCTGAATTATGTTCAGGGCTAGATAAAAATTCTCTGGCATTGTAAGTTTCGGCATCGACAATAGTATCTGCAGTAGAACTTATCGTTAGAGTAGTGTCGCAACTTTCTGCGTCCACATCTGGGCGTTTATCGTTATATGTCATCGAATTTATGGAATTTTCTTCCTGCTTTGATTCTAGACTGTCTTTCACCGAGTCCACTTCTTCACTTAATTTTCCGCTATTGTTACTTGGAGGGGAAATAGACTGGATAGCGTCTTCTCTTTTCAACTGTTTGCGGGGTTCGCTCTTGTCGTAACCTAGAGGGTGTAAATTAATCGAGGATGGTGGACTATTGTCCAGAGGCAAATCGATCGATGTCAACATACTTTCGTCTCTGCTCATGAACTGTCCTCTCTCCGGAACAATGTGGATATTTAAAATAGTTTTTTTTGGTTCATTTGTTTCTCCATCTAATGATCTTGTTGATGGACCTTCGGAATTAACTAACGAACTATTAGAAGCAGTTTTGTATGAAGCCAATCTATTTCTGACTAAGAAGCCCCTGACGTGTGCTTGTATAGTGGTAGCTGCGCTAGACAGCGTAGAAGAGTCATCGGTAGATAACGACAATGATTTTTCTTCGTTGACCGTCTGCAGCACGGTGTCCATTCTACTGATTCCTAAGGCTCTACGTTCTTTGTTCAAATTAGCACTTGAGATAATATATTCGGGCTCATTCTGAAAGTTCTAAAACTAATAATTATATAGCAAATATGAATTATTCTACGTGATTAGAATAGTTGCTTTATCACAGACACTTACCTTCTTTTCAATTTCATCATCCAGTGAATTATCATTCGCGGTATCTTCTAACGTAGAAGCTCGACTTTTACTAAACAGAAAAGTTCGAAATACTTTTTGAATGGTAATTGCAGCAGTTTCCAAGTCCATCCCACTGCCTTCAGCATTTTGTACTGCTTCGTCGCTTTCCGTTATCATAGTTTTCCCATCTGATAAATTAGTATGGGTAATATCATTTTCATTTAAGAACACATCTGTGACAATACGATGTTCTTCGTGAGTAACCTTCTCAGAGTCGTCGATTATCTGAGGTTTATCATCGATATCATTCCGATAAACATTTTTGTCAACATGATCATTCGAGTGTTCTTGATTTTCGAGATCTGTGGCGATCGGTAGCGTTTCATTTTGGGTAACAAATCGGGCTGGTATTATAGTTTCTGCTAGAGGTGGAGGATGTGTGTCACTTGATTGGTTCTCTTCTGTCGCAAAGTTTTCTAATGGAGTTTTAACAATAGGCTCATAACTATTTTTTTCAACTTCGATTTTCGATTCGGTGACAAGTGTTATATCGTTGGCAATATTCTCATCGTTAGAATTATTTCCATCTTCAACTAATAACGCTTTATTTTCGATAATTTTTGAAGCATTTCTATTTAGCCCTGAATCCGCTATAATATCTTCGACAGCTTTATCAATTTCAGTGACATTATTCTCTACGCCTGAGGGTACCATCTCAGTGTCCAGGTGTTCGTTCGTTTCTTTGTCTCCCGTAGGAGTCATTTCTCTTTCTGAATGTTCCTTTTTGATAACTTCCTGGACATCAATTTTTGTTTTATCTTCATCTCTGTTTTCAACAGTTTTATTGTCAAAGATATATTCGGAAGTATTTAAAATAACTGCCGATTTAGTAAGAACATCTGTATTTTGTGTCCCTAAATCGATATTTCCCGCATCTATATTGTGTAAAGGGGTTTCGGGGTTTGTATCACTTATGTTTTCCGGTTTATCAATGACTTCTATTTCGGGACCCATTTCCGTATTTTCATCATTCATCTTTCCGATTTCCTTTATATCTACTTCACGCTGTGACTCTCCAATTTTGATATCAGAGGGAATTGGTTCGGTATCCAACTTGTTTTTATCTAACTCTTCTTTTTCGTCATTGATAGATGCTTTCCTCTGTAACGCTTCTAATTGGGCTGGTATATCCTTTTCTGTTGCTACCGCACTTTGTTCCACCTCTTTTTTAAATCCGGAAATCACATTGGCACACTGAAGTATCTGAGAGGTAATGGGTGTGTCTTTTGTAGTGACAGCATTGTTTTTCTTAACCTCATCACCTGGTGCAATTATTGTGTTATCTTGCCCACCCTCTATGTCAACTACCAAGCATTCTTTAACTTCTTCTTGTTTTTGGAGCGAGTCATCTTTATTATTACCGATTGTCGTTATAATCACATCCGGTTCGTAGAATATTTCGACTTCACTAATCTTTCCCAATTCATCGTCATGATGAACTGGCTGCTTCGACGTTATGTTTCGGATTACATTTTCTACTACTGCTTGATTATTAGATTCAATAACATCTCTCTTCTCATCACATATTTCAACGGAAAGGCCTGGCCTTTCTTTTTCATATTGGAGTTGACGATCTTTTATTCGTTGCCGTATTTTTTCTTGTGCCTTTTTAATTTTTTCGTCCAGAGACAACTGCTTTTTAGGAACTGTAAAATTTTTATAAGTCTCATAATCGCACCCAAGGAATGACATAAAAATGAAATTATGTACTCACCTGTGCCATCCCTTATCTCTAGCAATTTCTGCATATGGCCAGCACAAAACTCATAGACATTTTCGGGATTACTCTTGAGGACATCTTTCGTCAGGCCCTCCATTAGCTCGACAAGCCCCGGAGGCATTTTAGGCGTCGGGGCTGGCCTCGCATAACTACCCGAGCCAGTGAGCCTCATTTCCACCTATAAGAACAGAAATTATCGTCAGAATCACTCAACTAAATTAATTTCAGTTTTCGAAAAATGAAACGTTGAAACTTACTGAAAGTAGGTACCCGTTATTTCGGAGTATAAGGAACGAATGGAAGGGAGTGATGACGGTGGGCTAGGCGGCGGCCGAGTCCAGTGTTGGGCGGCGGTCGCCATGGCGACTCGCTAACATGAACTTGCCATGGCGACTCGCCAACATGAACTTGTGTTGGCGTCGCGATCGATCCGCCACACCGCGGTTCAACGCACCTGGTGTTTACCGGTCTCTTGGGCCAATAAAGTTCAAGGCAATTTTTCTATAAAAAGACATCGATTTCTTTAACCAGTTTCATATTTCACATTTAGAAACGTATAAAGTCTTGCTTGAATACAATTTCGAAAGAGGCGTTTTAAACATGAAAGTGCGTTCCGCAGGGTCTATGGCAATATTAACTGACATCACAATAATCCCGCGTCAATGCCATTATAATCAGAGTTACTCTTTTACACTAATGTACAATTACTAAGGCATAAGCTCTACCTATACTTATGATTAAACATGTTAAAATTAAAAAATAAACGAGTGAGGCCTCAAACTAGAAATGAAAAACCGAGCAATGTGAAAATTAGTTGTGTATTTCCTTAGCATTTGCGCAACCGAGCACGGGCACAGGGCGGGGACTCGGGAGCGGCGGAGCGCGCCGCGCACAGTGCAGCGACCACGCAAAGAATTCAACGACAATATACATGTGAGTCAACTTTTTTATTTTCATACTGTGTTCTATAATAGTAATTTATATATAAGTATCATATATAATTTTTGCAATGTTAATACATTTGACATAACAAACATCTCGATAGTGTACATACATACAACCGCGGGCGGCGACCGGCTCGGCGCGCCCGCCGGCGGCGCTCTCGACTGATGATACAAAAAAATATTAACGCTACAGTAATATCATACAAATTAATGACTATTCCCTTAAAAATTATTATATCTACTTTTATCATTGTTCTACTCCAATATGATCAAATTAACATTTTAATTTTATCGAGCTGTACGCATGATACATGAAGTCTCCGTGCGCTCCGACCGATTCTGTCCCGACACAGCGCCACTCTCCCGCAGCTAGGTATAAAAATCACACTGCTATAAATTTAAAATAAATAAATGCCTATTTACACTATGTAACTATACAAAATGATAGTACGACGAAATTACATTTTTGAATCGAGCATCTAATTTGAAACGAAAACTTCATACAACAATCTACGGTCGGGCGCCGGCCCCGCGCCGCCCGGCGCCCTCGCACTAAACATTATTACAATTTCAAATTTCCCTAGTCATTTTGTACAATCATATTCAGCCGAAAGCCGGGTGCCCGAACGATACAATTAATCACCGGTGATACGAAATGCGGTACAATCGATCATGTATCAATAATACATACAACTTTAACTTATTTAAACAATTTAACAATATTAAAAAATCCTAATGTAAACTAGTGACCTAAGTAAACGTATATAAAATTGTAGTACAGCAACGACGGAGCGTTCGCGAGGGCTCGGGCCGGCGGCGCGGGGCCGCGCGCGAGCCGATTGGAGGTGTAAAAAATTAATAACGTCATTAACAAAAATGTAATCGAATAGAAAATATGAATACATAAGTGAAAATAGAACGGATAGCATTAGTCTAGGTGCGGCGGCCGCCGGCGCCATCACTTGCGCGCGCTCAGCTCCAGCTCGCCCAGCCGCTTCCACAGCTCGTCGCGCTCCTTCTCGCGCTTCTTCTCTCTGCAACACCACACGCCACACTTTACTACACACTCGTCTAAAGACATCTGAAGAGTACGATCGACTATACTAGCTATTCTCTAGTACAAAAATAAATACAGAAGGTCCTAATACAACTCGTAGTCTAACTGCGTCTAACACACCCGAACACACGAAAGTGCACAGACGTCATATCACGCATGTAGTAGTAATAGCGCGTATTTAATTGGTACGCCTGTGAAAAAGTAGTGGGACTCACTTCTGCCGTTCCGCCTTATAGCTAGCGGTGAGTTCGTCGAACAGCTTGGAGTTCATCTCCATGAAGGTCTTGAGCACGTTGTAGACGAGCGCGACGATAGTCTGGTTCCAGTGCTCCTTGCTCATGCGATACAGCGACGGGAACATTATCGGCATGATCGCATGATTGTTCTCCTCCATCAGGGACATTATGTACTCATTGTTCCAGAAGTACAGTGCCCTCTCTGCCACCTGGGTTACAAAATTACGTAACAATAAAAAGGTTGACCATTTTTTTTATCTCTCCATTAAAACTGTAATTGATCTTACACGAGGCTTTCACCCCTACAAACGAAACGAGATCGATTGGCTGCATTGCACGGATTGTACAAGTTAGCATAACTTGAAAAGTTCGACATGGTATTCTAACTATTTAGTTAGAGCATTTTGGCATGATAGTGGCGAGGGAGCAAAGTCCTAGACCTCAATGTGAGAACATTGGAAAGGATTTCGCTATAATCAACTATAACTAAACTATAGATACACAATTTGACAGCAGGGACTTCAGTGAATCCTACTAATTTAGTGAGGATGGATGTGATGTGTATGTTTGTTCCTTTTTCACGCTGAAACGACTGGACGGATTTGGATAAAATTAGGAACAGGAGATAGCTGGTACCCTATATTAACACAGGCTACTTTTTATCCCGGAAGATTTCAAAGTTCCCGCGGGATAGCGATAAACATATCAATTGCTTATTCTACGCGGACGAAGTCGCGGGCAGAAGCTAGTTCTTAATATAAGGTAGCTGATACGGAGAAACACATACCTGAAAGTGTGGACTGGAGACGCATTTAGCTATCTGTCTGAAGAGGGGCTCCTGTATTTTCGCAAATTGCGCAGGCTCGATAACATCTAGTATCTCTTCTATCTCGCCCAAAAACATCACCTGGAATAAACGATGGTATGGAAAGATTGGTTTTAATTATTATGTCGCCGAAATCCTATACAAAGTACCATCACTAGCAATGCTCCGAAATTATGAAATTTCTGCGGCAATTTTTCACCGTTTGGGCCAAATATAGTTTACCCTAATTCCTATGGTCAACATTCCATTTAAATCGTTGATGTTCTTTCAGGTGACAACATAATAATATGTGGACATAAGAATAAAGCAGCGAGTGCAAGTTTACTTCACGTGCCCCTTTAGTTTTTTTTTAAAACGGACCACTTGACACATACATATTAATTATTCAATTCATACAGGGTATTTGATACCACGAATATTCAAATAACTTTTCCCTAAGACAGAGTGTGCTACTAAAAGAATATTTAAACCAAACTGAAGACGTGTTTGATGGATACCTTCCTCGAGGAAAAATAAATAATAAAGTTAGGTAAGAACTATTAAGTATGGCTAAGTGTGGTAGGGTTTAGTGGTAATATATAAAATTTTAGTGCATATAAAGTTTAAATACATATTAAAAATAAGGTGTACAGTATTCGCCAACAAACTGTGTTGCAGTTTGGCGATACAGTATTAATGTATGGTTATTTTTAAATAACAAAAAAAAAATTTTTAAAAAAAGATGCGAATATAGTACAATGAAAACCTAAAAGCACGAAGAATAAAGACGAGCGCGGTTGTCATACTGATGATGTTTGCGTCATGACATGTATTAATGCTACCATTGTTCTACATCATACTCGAACAATTATGTCAATAAACGTAAAGGATAATTAACTCAGTCAATTAAAAAAAATGGTAAAACGTCGCATGTTAACGATTTTGTATAACAGAAGACATCTTTTGAGGTAAAATAATTCTACAAAGATTACACCTTGCCGTTCTGACAGCGACGACGTTGGACCGAGATGGTTGTATCTACGTGGTAGTTGTTAGGTAGAGTGGGTAGGTTATCTTATCTGTAGTTTAATACTACAATAAAAGTTTGCGGTCAACTTTAGAATAGATTATTAGGACAGCTCTAGTTACTCTCAGCTTGCGAAATTTTTCAAGGTCAGTATGACAGACAGACACAGGACTGCACCTAACTAATAAAGTCGGCGTGGTTGGGTATATTACCCTAAAAAGATATACCTACAGGCCGTGCAAGTATTACATAAGAATTTTTTAGTACGTTTTGATCCTTCCTTCCCTTTGTCAGTAAAAGTAAGCAAACTTTAAACATCTTTCTTTACAAAATATCTCCAAGTATCTTGTAATGTGTCAGTCAAATTCAAGACATAATTACCAATATCACATATCCATGTCATCAAAAATAAGGCACATATTTTACTCGTGATCACTGTTATCTGTATGTTTGTAATCGCAGCCTATATCCCGTAGAATACATGTCTAATTGTAATTAGCCGTGAACAATTTAAAACTATTGACGACTTTCGATGACGAACTTTGGTGATGGCAACCCTACACGAATAATCCGGCGAGTCGCATTACATTGCGGCAATGGATCGATGTTTTTTAACCCGACCGCATCACTGGTAATACATAATTACACTTGCAGGATTTTTATTGCAAGTGTAATCTTGGTGTATTTTTAAGAACGTATATACTAACAATTAAATGGACTGTCCGAAATAAATTCACTATGATTAACTGACCTCTTTCTGCGAGCAGGTCTTGGGCCAAAACTTGAGCAGGCCGCGCACGACGGGCTCGGTGAGCGTGGCGTCTTTCTCCAGGAACTGCACGACGCAGTAGGCCAGCTGCGCGTGGTACAGCGACAGGCACTTCACCTTGTGCAGCGGGAGCAACACTTTCACCAAGAACTGCTTGTGCTCGCTCTTGAGAGGGAGCGCGAACCCGTTGATTATACTGCCACACATTACAATAACGTCTTTAATTATTTGTATTATAGAATAAACGATATTAATTCACCCACTCCCAAATTAAGCAAACCTAATGCTATGTAAATATTAGACTTGAACTTCTAGAAATAGTGTTTATATGCTGCATTTCAGTCCTCTGCTCATTGCCTATTCATTATATTCAGTTATTATATTAAACTTTACAAGGTGTTCAGGCAGACTAACCAGACCAGTTTGTGAAATACCATTCGCTTTTTTTTTGTGAAACGGTTATATTATAGATATATTTAAAGTCAAATAGGTATATATATATATTAAACATCTTGAAACAAACAACTGGAGTACTTATACTATTCTATCTCAATACCTAACTTAAAAATTTCAAAAATGCGTTCTTTCCTAGTAGGTATGTTTACAAACGGAATCTTCACTTAAAATTTTAGTGATCTAATCTTAGTAGCTGAATTTTATAAGTATAGATAGATGATAAAAAACCAAGGTAATTTCTTTAATGTAGTCAGCTACATACTAAAAACAAATCAATTCAGAATAATTTATCACTACCACACAAACATCATGATCAATAAAACTGATCACTGTTTACCAGGGACTTACTGTTCATATTTATATGTATAATTAATACTACAAGTCTACTACATTTAAGACCTACCTTTGCTATTATTGACAGCAGTGCACTAACCTTCCCAATATTTCTAACAGTTCACCGACACCATTAAAATGTTCAGTTTCGTAGACGAATCGCAGGAATATGTTGTTGATCTGTTTCCTGATGAAGGCACGCAGGCCGAGAAACTTGCCGTAGATGCGATGCAGCACGGTCTTGAGGAAGTCGCGCTCGCGAGGGTCCTCAGAGTCGAACAAGTCGAGCAGCTACAACAAACATTACGTTTTTAACCACAGCCAACAATGGACGCCAAGCTAAACGGTTATTATGTAGTTTAAAATCTATTATTTTACTAACAGAATCAAATAACAGCTGTGCGAAGGCTTTGCTGTTGCATAGGCGCGATCTGAACAACGTTATAGCACTAGTGTAGCAAACCCTTAAGAAGGCCCCAGTCATAGATGGACTCATCTACAACAGAACTGTTTTTCAGCGATATTATAAGGAAGCTAAAATTCTGTTAGTAATTGCATTGCCCCTGGCCTGCCCCTGGCTGGTATAAGGGTTTAGTTTTAAATTAGATACATCCCAAAATACTTTCGTGTTTCGGTGACTTTGGTCACGCTCTAAGGCTAAGGCATGTTAGGCTCAAAACTACTAGTTATGTCCACCTCTGTCGATAAGTCGGCTTATGCAAAACGAACTTTTGTAAAATGTAATTTCTACATATTAAATGACTAAGGTCAAACTCCCTCTCGCGACTCTCGTGACCTTTCAAGGTCCTTTCTTATATCACCTGATATATGGACACCCTCTTGTTTTTCGTTTGAAAAAGACGTAAATTTGCGAAGATCCATATTAATGAATAAAAACATTTACCATGTTACTTTGCTACCAACGCTACGCAACGCTATGGTAGTGGAGTCAAGTAAATGATGTTTTTTGTTCAATACTTAATTAATGTGTCCAGTCAGATATGAATCTGAGCTGTTCAGAAAGCAAAGCACCTCCCGTTGTTTTCGCGATGGGATCGGTGATGAAGATGAACACGAGACTTGGTGAGCGACACCAAGCTAAACAAGGTTAAGCACGCGTGTGTCAATTGTATAGAATACGATTTGTTTGTGATAAGGCTGATAAGATAAATAATGTGAATGAACTTCCGGCTTTAGCAATAGTGGAACAATTGATTTAAGATTTGGGCAAGAAATGAATTGAAGGCCTAATGTTGACTGGATGGGCCGGGCCATCCATTAGAGACAACGCGCATAACATGCATCAGTCTAGACTTATTGTGTAGTTTATGGACATTAAGGCTAGGTTCACACGGCGACTATTCGATTCGATATTTTCTCGCATACGGTTTTACCGTATATACGAGACGGCCGTTCGCATGGTGTGAGGTCCATTCAATTTTTTCACGTATGCGCCCCGCCCCGCCCCGCGCGCGTCTCGTATACGAGAAACCACTTTGTCCGTGTGAACGAAACAACGTAAACACAAGCGCCCAATGAGCATCGCATTCTATATAATTGTTTCGAAAATCTCGCATTCCCGGTGGCAAGGCAAGAGCCTACGGTATACGTTAAAAAATACGTCTCAAATACAAGATTTTCCCGCATAGATGCCGTGTGAACGATTTTCAAAGTTCCCATACAAATTTTGTTGTCCCCACGATATTCGATAAAATCTCGTGTACGGTATACGGAAAACTTGCGCCGTGTGAACCTAGTCTAATTCCCTTGTCTTTCCCGCATGAAGACAAATTGAAAAAATATTAAAATCCTAGCACTTCATTGCTGACGAACTGACAATACTTTTTGTTCTAAGATTTTTTATATTATTTAATTCCAAATATCCAAAGTATGTGCATAAACAAAGGAGTTTCGAGTAAGTAAAGAAAAAACATAGAATGTACCAGATGCTTCTCTTCCCGCGCAGATGGTAAAGTAAAAGTCCATCGACGGAATGGGCGAAAATCTTAGGAATCGTGTTATAGGCGATGCGGCTAGCAACCCATCACAATCGTACTAAACGTGGCCTTTAGGTCTTGTTACATTAGGCTCTTACTACCCCGTAAGGGATAAAAACGTGATTTATGTATGTTGTTTACGTCTGTATCTGTTATGGATAAAAAGGTACCCGCTAGGCTTTATTGTCAAATATCTCGGGTTTTATCGAATGTACCTTATTTTTAACGCGTGATTTGAAATGTACATTGAAAGGGCTTTCATTTGATGCCACTTTTAGGTCTCTAGGCCTTAAAACAACAGCGTTGCCCGCTTGCTCCAAAATAACTTCGAAGGCCGTTTTTACCGTTTGGTGGAAAAAAAAATGTTTTTCTTGAGTTACATTTAAATCCCTATCCACTGGCATTAGTTTCATCCTTATAGCTCAGGGCCTGCATAAATGAAAAATTGTTGCTTTTAAGTCAACGCTATTGACAACTGGTGCCAACCTATAAGAAAAAAATATTACGACTTTTCAACTATTTCCTAACCTAGCGATCGAGATACAAGTATTTTATTAGAATGTCACATGAAATGACAAAGTCGGATACGCCACTACGCCTCCTAAGTAACGAAATTAGCGGCAGAAGAGACTTACGCGCGTTTGGGGGTTAATTACTAATTAATTAATGTTTGAAGATGGGTGTGCCATTTATAGTGCTGTAGGGAGAAGTATACGTGTAACATCTAAACTTAACATAATACAAATAAATCACATTACCTGCAAGACGAATTTTTGGTCGATGACCTTCTTGCCGATAGTAGGCTGGAAGTCAGTGGACTCGAGGAAGCGCAGAAAGAACTCGTAAACTAGTTGCAGATGGGGCCACGAGGCCTCCAAAGTTGGATCGTCTTCCTCCGGGTCAAAGTCAGGGTTGTCACTTGGCGGCAAAGTGCGGAACAAGTTGGCGGATATCTGGAGTAAATTGACATTCAGTATTATTTATGAGGTAAACATAGTAATTTAAGGACATTGACAAAATTCGCAACTGTTATTGTGACGTGTACAGTCAAGGCCATAAATATATTGTACCTATGTTATACCAAGACGTCAAACACATCTATACCTTTATACCACAAACAATAAGGTCGGTGACAGATATATTTGATATGATGGCTGTATCGATATTTCTGCCCTAGGCTGTACCAGGAGTCAAGATTCTCTAAAAGTAACTCGCCCGCGAAGTTATCGCATTATAGGTACGGAGTAAAGAGTCGAATGTTGTTGGTTATGCTTTAATCATTTGACCAGACACGGTGCTTCGTATAATACTTACGAGAGAACGGGTCAAGTTATGATTGCACGCGAGGCGCAGCGATTACTTGGCGCGCCAGTTATTTTAGAGAATCACACCCCTAGAAGAATCAAAAAAATCACCAACTGATCTTTTGCACAGGGATAATATTGTCTTTGTTCCTATAAATCGTTTGGGGAATATGAAACATTCAGATAACATAATGGTTAACAACTGCAGGTCATTGGCTTCTCATTGCTTTTTTTCGTAGTTACGTAATGCCTTTAATAACCAGTTACATTTAAGTTCAAGATGATAAATCTGGACTAGTAAGAAAGTCTTTAACAAGTCTCAACTTACAATCCTTCCCTGTAAAATGGTCACTTGACCTTACACTTGCACTACTAGAAACTAGGCAGCAGTAGGCGATAGTATAGCCCAGGGGTTCCCAAACTTATTTGTACATGACGCCCTTGGGACTTTGCCATTTTCTTTCCGACACACGTCAACCCTGCCCCCAAAAATATTTACCAATTTTAGACTAGCCTAGTCTGACAGGTTATCAGAAAAACATTATTTGGACATTTATAATTTTTATTAGAAAAAAAGAAAGCAATAAAATTACTCGCGACGCCCCTGGGACAATGTCGTCGTTAGGGCGTCGCGACACACAGTTTGGGAAGCCCTGTATAGGCTATACAGTATGGGTGATAAGTGGAATACCTCTTCGAATGAGACATACTTCAGGGAAATGTTTGAATAAATCTTCACCAAATAAGAACACAATATTATGTAGTTACAATACAAAGTCATAGTTCAGCATTTCACTGTGTTGTGCTTAGCATACTACTTGCACAGAATTTTGATTGACCAATTGTGAGTGATCCCTTTTGTTAAGCAAAAAGAAGATTTGTCTCCATCTTACTTAAGGTGGTATTCTTCTTAAATGCCTATCAAATCAGTCTTATAAAGACTTTGTGGTTCTAAGTGCAGCTATCACAGTTGTTAAAACATAGTAATTATAATTTTAGCTAGCAAAAACTATATAGGTAAAACATCTGATGTTAATTCAGTACTTAAGTATTAGACAAACTCCTACCATTTTTATAATCTCTGGGTAGACTGGCTCAGTTAGCACTCCACGGCCGCCAGTGATGTACTCTACGAGCTCATTGAGAGTGGCACGTTTTATCTCCTTGCCTTTCAGATCGGCAACAGGATCCATAAAGTCAAATGCTACACAGCACTGCCGAAGTTTGCGAATAAACAACTCCTCTTGCTCACTGCTTGGTACATCTGTAAAGAAAACAATCATACTAGGTAGTTTTACATTAGATACATTTTACTTTCAATCTGTACAGGTCAGACTGAATAAACGCGTATTCTACAACCTACACTTGGAGTACCCTTACTTACATTACAAGTTACCTTCATGCAAATGGTTTGTCATTAAGTAGAGTGGCACAACAAGTGTGCTACAAGAGTATGATAATACAGCTATACTGTGTAGCTCTATGAAGGGTGCTATACCTACACATAAAAAAATTATGATTGGAATCTTTCTTTTTTGTAACAACCAAACCCCAAAATTAACTAAATTTGGAGAAAGTTGCAAAATTAGAGAGTTGTTTTAAAAAAAAATACATGGTTAAGGGCTTAATTGCAACAAAAACTAATTGATTTCTTTGTGTTACAACCTTTTCACCATTCCATTTCAATAAGGGTGAAAAAGTTGTTACACAGAGGAATTAATTAACTTTAATTTTAATTAAAGTCCTTAACTACCTATGTACATTTTTTTTAAATGTCATATGTGGCCTAAAAATTAGGTGCTGGCCTAAATCTATTTTTTTATATCTATAACTCAAGATAAATATAGTAATTAGTGACGCAATTTTATACATATTATGTATGTATATGTAGATATGGATAGGTATCAGTATAAAGGTTGTCAAATGTTGTTTTCTGTGTATCAATAACTCAAGTGTGGTGCTCTAATCAATTACAGAAGAATTGTTAAATATTATTTTATAATGAAACCTATTAAACAATAAAGAGATAGGGTTAACACTATTGTTTCTATGCATCAAGAATACTTACAATTAAGTTTTGAGTGCCACAGGAGAGTAGAAATAATGGAATTAATGAATGTCAATGGAAGCCACATAGTTTAGAAGGCAACAACAGTATTTACTAGGACCATGAATCTTGATCTTTTTGAAATTTAGATAGTACCTATTCATCTCTTAGTAGTCACTAACAGTCTTGTCGGTTAAGTATATATCAATGATTTTTATTGGATTTTATTAAATGATCACAAAGGATTAAATTAAATACAACAAGGGATGGTTTTGGTGCAAACAAGAAGTTTATTTTTAAAGTAACTTACTTATAATGTAACATATCCATATCCAAGTACCTACCATGTTTTGGTTTTTAAGCCTTTTGTATCAATATATGGATCTAGATCAATTTCTAGGCTATCTTTTGCTATTTTTATTTTAATAATTAAATTTTTATTATTTCAAATAAACAAGACTAGATCATTATTAAGAAGACTAGATCAGCAAAATGTTGTCTTTTATATTGGATTTGAGGCTGATGAGACATAAAAAAAACAGAAATTATACTCACATAATGGCCCCTAGCCTCACCAGATATATCAGTGCAAAGTGCAAAAATATATAAGGAAATTAAATCAAAGTTCTGTTTGTACATTTTTGAGCACCTTATCTGCTTCTGACTTTTTATATTCTGATTCTGACTGTACTTGATATATGGCTCTATAGATTCGGGATACCAATGATGGTTTAGTTGGTACAGATTTCACATATACAAAACATTGCAGACATGCAGACACGAGTAAAACATTTTGTTGAAAGATTGTGAATGCTGATCAAAATGTGTTTGTAATCAAGAAATAAAAGGATGTCTATGCAACTAAACCAATTTGATTGTATGATTATATTGATTATGACAATATTTGTGTAAGATTAGTTAAAGCCAAATGTAATGTTTGTTGTTAAAGATGTAGGTAACAAGACAATATGGCTGTTATTATTATCATCTCTGACATTAATGAAATAGTACTAAGCAGTACATGCAACAATGTGACTAGAGTACCTACAAAGTTTTATTTTCAATCTTTGAATATATTTTGGAGATTATATTAACTTGTATTTCAACATATCTATTTAAATCATGTAAATAGGGACTCCCTCATCTCATCTGCTCTCCGGCCTACATACATCCTACTGCTGGGCACATTCCTCTTCTAAGATAAAGAGGGCTTGTGCTGTAATTCCTGATATTAGGCTTTATGAAAACCATACCTAGTTCCAAAAAGCTTCAAAAGTGTTATGGCTTGTGACATTATGTGAAGATTTCTTTGGCGTAGGTATGTAAAAAATATCATATCATAGTTCAGTAATTATAATAGAAGTAATTATGTTAATTCAATTTATGGCAAGTACTAAACAGATATTATCAATTAAAATGGAAATGGTATTTCACCTGATAACTATTTGCATTTTGGTTTAAACTTTAAATGTATACCTACTTCACTCACTTATCTATTATTCCTAAATAGGTTAAGACTTTCATGTTAATGTAATCACTTAGTAGGAATGAAATCTAATTAGAATACGAATTTGTCAGTGTAGGAGAGGTTAGGGAGTAGTGATGAAAGTGGCAAGGGCGAGAAGCGATAGTAAACAAGTGGCGCACCTTTGAGAAGTGGCAGCGCCTGCAGCTCCACGTCCTGCGTGTTGCGGTACCGCGACGATCCTTGCGACTTCTTCGTCTTTTTCTTCAGCGATCGCTTCGCGAAGGGATCGATCCTGTCCACAAACGTTCCCGAAGACATTTTGGTAATTTATAAGTGTCCCGATTGACAATAGTAGACAGCGATCAATGCGAAACTTGTTTTGATTCGGGCAGATTCATGATCCGACCCAGTTGACGAGACGAACGCGCACTTCCCGTAAGGTCGCAGCACAATATTAGAGCCTAAACAAACATTCCTTCGTCACACATGACGGTAATGGAGTGGTCACACTCAGGCCATTCTTTATACACTTCAAGATTCCACAATAGTTACGTAATTTTAAAACGACTATAACACTAAAATGACACAATAACAAAAACGAACAGTTCGATTCACAAATTTATCTTTATTTTCTGAGGCGTGTCACGAATAGCAGCAGGGAGAAGTCACATATACATACAAGCCTCGTGTAATATCAGCCGGTCAGTCAATGACAATATATTTCCTCATTAATCCTTCGAGATTATCAAATATTTAGTTATAATAACACGTAAAACGGCGAAACAAAATGGTTTATGTCCTTCTTAGACGCAGTCGACGAATAAAGCGGTGATGACACGGAGCAAAATTTAACACCAAAAATCTATCACCGTACTCTCGCCATCGCTCACCATCCGCTTTGAATGTAAAACTGGACGCATTAATGCTTATAATGAGATTATTTCAGGGTATTGCACTTCTACACGTCCGGATGAATGTTTTTGCGACTTTTTCCGCTGCAGAAAACGACCAATTTACAAAAGTTAATATAACTAAAAGATTATCATCACTAGCTTTTAGCTGCGAAAACGCTACACTCATAGAAAAGTACCTTATTCTGAAAATAGATGGAGATAGAATACGTTAGTTGAGTCAACTCATGTACTTTTATCATTTTTATTTGATACTATCCAACAAATGTAGTGTCATTGTGCGGAAAAAAAGTTGAAATTATTTTTTCTTGATTACTAATTACGCAATTTATAGCTTTATACTTATTAAATCAATTGAAACAATGCAATATGAAATTACTCTTTCCGTTTATACAGTAACATTCAAGTTAGTTCAACTAAAGCAGCGTTTATAGCATAATCGTAGGCGTCTTCATTGAAATAGTGCTATTTCATTCATCCAGGGGACTTTCATGTAATGTAAAAAAGAGACCTACTAACTTGGCTTTTTTTTGTATAACTAATAAAATTGTATAAATATTTCAATTCAACAATATTAGGCTACAAAATTCTATTACATTTAAATTAAACTATACACAAAACTGTAAAGAAAAATGGTTTTTTGTATCTTTAACATTATCATTGTCAGTCACGAAGTGAAGTAGTAGTTTTAAATATTGAATTTTAGAAGTACCTATATAATTAAAGTAAGCTAATGTGAACACGTTACAATTTATAATAATTTTACGCAAAATTATTTGTATTAATTACACTTTATTATTATATAGGGCACATTACGTAACTTATCCGATACCATAGACTAATTCAGTTGTCGTCAAACCCGTCATTGATGTTATTCCGCTTTGTGGACATTGGATTTGACTACGAAAGTAGCTTTCTATTTTGTAAAGAATTATTCCATTAATCATCGTGAAATCACAAAAAACAATTTAGTATACTATCCAGCTAAATATTGTTTAACAGATCATCTTAGTGCACAGTGCCGTGCGTGAGAGTATTAAAATAGTCTCCTTGGGTGGTGGTGAAAACTAATCGGTTAGAAAGCAACATGGAAGCACTGACAGTTCCGCCATGAATGCAAAATAAATAGAAATTGTGAAGGTACCGAATATGTTTATAACTTTAATGTTTATATGAGCATGTATCTGTTGTTTAAGAATGAATATATAAACAATCAACATTGGTTACATCAGTTTTACTGGGTGTAAGCGTGATGCATACCATAGATGAATGAGTAGCAGAGTAGGTGCGTTAAAATCCAATGATAGTTTTTTACAATCATGAACATTTGAACATATTTCTAGTTTAATTTAATGTGCATTCTTATTCAATCTTGGTATCTCGTCATGCATAATGCATGGTAAAATGTGTACGACGTTATTTGTGCAGTAAAGTTGGTTGAAACACTGAGCTATTTATAGTGGACACATTGGGCAAGTCATTTATTTGATTTTGATAATGCCAGTAAACTTACAGGTTTGCGAAGATCATTTATATCCAACTGTTCATTCACTCACCTGGGATTCATTATAGTATTTGAATAAAAGTCATTATCTACCTACTTGCCATGTTGCAAGCATTACAAGTAGCTGCTAGTATTGGAGTAAGAGTTATGAATTATGCAGTGTATATTGTTTCAGAGGCTGGACGTCAGTGGAATCAGGCTAGAAACTTCACCATGTTGAGAGGTGGGCGTGGAGGCCGTCACAGTCCAGAGCTGTATCCTCACACACTGAAGTGCTCCAACGCGAGCGACACTAGCTCTGCATACAGTGGTAGTGACACAATGACTTCGGTACACAGCTCACTTGACATGGACATGGAGGTTGACCTATCAGGTCTCCTCGAGTCTATCGTGGATTCTGATGAAGAAGAAGATTTGGAGGAAAGCATGGACAGTTTTACGGTCCGGGATGCTGTTCGAGAATGCCTTGAAAAAGATCCCAGTGAAAGGTCTGATGAAGATATTGAAATTCTATTAGAATTCACACAACATTTAAAAGCATTTACAAATATGACACTGACGGTTCGCCGGGCATTATGTGCTGTTATGGTTTTTGCTGTGGTAGAGAAGGCTGGAACCATAGTCATGAATGATGGAGAGGAACATGATTCATGGTCGGTCCTCATCAATGGTCATGTAGAAATTGAACACCAGAATGGTGAAATAGAGCATTTAAATGTTGGTGACAGTTTTGGAATGGCAGAAGCGACTTTGGAAAAACTGTATCACCGAGGAGTAATGACCACGCGATGTGATGACTGTCAGTTTGTTTGCATCACACAAACAGATTACTATCGTATTTTACATCAGGGAGAAGAAAACATACGGAGGCATGAGATTGATGGTGTTGTTGTGCTAGTTACAGAATACAGAGGAGCGGCTGGAGAATCGGGACATCAACAAGGACATGTAGTCATCAGAGGGACACCTGAACACCTAATGCTACAGCTTATTGAGGATAATTCGCGTGACTCGACATATGTAGAAGATTTCCTGTTGACTCATAGAACATTCATTGAAAGTCCTTTAGTTGTAGCCAAACAGCTACTCGCCTGGTTCTGTGAGTCCTCTGTCCGTGACAAGGTTACTAGGGTTGTCCTACTTTGGGTAAACAACCATTTCACTGATTTTGAAACAGATCCAACTATGATGGAATTTTTAGAAAGTTTTGAAACTGCTTTGGAACGAGAGAAAATGGAAAGCCAATTAAGATTATTGAATATTGCATGTTCTGCTAAGGCAAGAACTAGAAGCGTCACATTATCACGGCCTTCGAGAGATGATCCTTTGAACTTCAGTATCCTAGGTGGATATGAAAGGGGATATGGAATATTTATACTCAAAGTTGAAAAGCATTCAAAAGCTGAAGAAGTTGGACTGAAAAGGGGTGATCAGGTGATTGAAGTAAATGGACAGTCTTTCAGGCATGTAAGCAATGCAAAAGCAATGGAAATTATTATGGGATCTACCCATTTAAGCATCACAGTGAAAAGTAATTTATTAGCATTCAAGCAAATGCTTATCACTCCTGATAATCCCCCAAGACACAGAGGTTGCACAAATATGGTCAGATGGCAAACGGATCCAAGAGCTCGATTGTCTACTGCAGAGTTGCTTAGTGATGATCCCATTACATTAACACCTGTGTTTCCATCACCAACAAAGAAGCCTCAACAGTTAAGCATAAAGAAAGAGCCGCAGAAAGGATTTATGACCCTAGGCCCCAAGAGAAGATTGCATAAGGCTTTAATGAAAATGATATTGCCTAAAAATACAATAACAGATGGTTTACACTCTGATGACAGTATCCTCTCTAATTCAGAATCTCTGAATAAGGCCAACAGCACTACATCATTTTATAATTCACACAGTAACCCTGATTTAATATCAATTTGCTATGATGAATATCAGTCATCAGATTATCCTGAGCATGTGCTGAAGGTCTACAAAGCTGATCAAACATGCAAATATTTGTTAGTCAATAAGGAAACCACAGCCAGAGAAGTTGTGATGCTTACTTTGCAAGAGTTTGGCATCACTGATCCCAGTTCAAATTTCTCTTTGTGTGAAGTATCTGTTGCCCAAGGTGGCATCATTAAACAGCACAGATTGCCTGATCAGCTTCAAAATCTTGCAGAGCGCATTGGCCTTAGCTCAAGATATTATTTAAAAACAAATGGCATACACGAAACACTAGTGCCTGACGAAATGGCGCCAGAGCTCTTGAGAGAAAGTGTTGTGCACTTTCTTCAACTAAATGCGGTGGAAGTTGCTGTCCAGCTAACGCTGCAAGATTTTTGCATATTTCGGCAAATTGAAAGCACAGAATATGTGGATGATCTGTTTGAATTAAAAAGTAGATATGGTATACCTATGTTGGCGCAGTTTGCTGAGCTTGTCAATAAGGAAATGTTTTGGGTAGTAACTGAGGTAGTTACTGAACAGAATCATGTGCGGCGATCGAAAATCGTTAAGCAATTTATCAAAGTGGCGCGGCATTGTAAGGAGTGTAAGAATTTCAACTCTATGTTTGCGATTATATCGGGATTGGGTCACGGGGCAGTTTCCAGATTAAGAATGACATGGGAAAAACTGCCTACAAAATATTTGAAACTCTTCACCGATCTACAGATGCTTATGGACCCATCAAGGAATATGTCCAAATATAGACAGTTAGTAACTTTAGAACAAGGCAGGTCTCCAGTTATCCCATTTTATCCCGTTGTTAAAAAGGATCTTACTTTTATTCACCTTGGCAATGACACAAAAGTAGAGGGCATGGTTAACTTTGAAAAGTTACGAATGATTTCAAAAGAAGTTAGAACCCTCACAAACATGTGTAGTTCACCATACGATCTCCTCACATTGCTGGAGTTGGGAAAACAGCCTCCTTCTAATGCAATGGTGGCATTGAATCAGCTCACAACTGGGGTTCAACAAGGTCAGGTGACTGTTAAGCGGAGGAAAAAGTCTTCAAATGTACCCAATCCCAAAAAGATGTTCGAAGAAGCACAGATGGTTCGCCGCGTTAAGGCCTACCTGAATCGCATGCACGTGGAAACGGACGAGGAGCGTCTTCACGCTTTATCTTTGGAGTGCGAAGGAGCTGGGCCGGCCCCCGCGTTACCTCGCCGCCGTCACCCGTCGCCCTCTCTTTCCACGACGAGTAGTGCATCATCAGCCAGCGAGAGTAAAAAGAGTTTCGCTGGAAACAAATTCGGAGCCGCCTCGCCTCAGGCGGTTAGGAAATTGTTAGCTCTGTCGGAGCCTGCTAAGACCAGACCGCACCAGCCTCGGCCACCCGTGTCGGGGCCATCGCCGTGCTCTCACCGGCGCGACGGCCCGGCGCAGGGAATGTGCTGCCCGCGCACGGCGCACGAGCGCTCGCACTCTGACACGCCCACGCCGCTGCCGGTGGACCTGTCGGCGGAGAGCAGCAGCGTGACGTCGCTGGTGAACCTGCCGCTACGCAAGACGGGCTCGGCCACGTCCAGCGATAGCGGGCACGGCTCGTGCGCGGCGGCGGGCTGCGCGCGGCCGGTGCCGCCGCCGCGCATGCCGCAGGCGCCGTTCACGCTGGCGGCGCACGTGGCGCGGCTGGAGCGGCTGAGCCGCGCGCACTCCCACGAGGGGGTGACGCGACAATTCGACTACTATAACGACGTGCCCGACGACGACGACGACGATCAACAAGTCTCTGCCGTTTGAAAAAATCCAATACTCTAAATCGATGTCTATTTATATAGTTCACTATTTTGTAATCTCACTCGACGAATAGTAAGCACGACTTATATAAATTTGTCTTATATTATTAACATATTGTATGTACCCCCTGACGACTAAGTCTAAAGACTGTATAATTATAATTTAATGAATGTCCTAGTGTTATATAGTATACAATTCCATATGATAAATATAAGCCATGCCTCTTTAACTATTAATTATAAATGTGACCCACCATTTTCCAGTTTTATTATCTAGAGATATTTGATGTATACTGATTAATAGGTGAATCTTTGTGTATCCACCATTTGGTATCTCTACATTCCGTTAATTGTATATTCTTAATTATTATCATTCTCACTATTTATAATTGTGAAACTTAGACCAAATAATAATTAATGTACCTTTTTAACATGTATGATTCAAAATGATTTAAATAATTTAGTTAATATGTAATTTGTGGTAGCTTTGAGGACCAATAATGAGTTTGATTAATGTTATTTCTTGTAGTAGCAGCTCGAATTCTGTTTATATCTCGGTTTTATTCATATAATTGTAAATAACAAAATATATTAATTACCTACTTCAGTATAATGTTTCTTATAATCATAAAACATGGTAATTCATGCATATCATTGAAACAACGTATTTAAATCACAAAACTCTTGCCATTTTCACAATATGGGTTTATTATTTAATAGCAAACATTATCTGAACTGTGCGAGATAATCAAGCTCGACAGGATGCAGATTGGGGGCTGGAATGACGAGGCTGTGCAGTGGTGGCCCGAGGTCAAATTGTTCCATTTCCTCCAAAGACTTCACAGCTATTTTTTGATCTGGATTTCCAACCCTTGACAAACCCACCGCTATGCTCTGTTTACTTAATTCTGGAATTAATCAATTATTTCTATTTTGGGTAAATTTAAATAAAAATAAAAATTTATAATATCATTATTCACATAGGTACAATTTATTTTATATCACCTATATATTCATTATTCCCTGAAAACAATGAGTTGTTGTATCACTGACTCCAAACTTTAGTGTTTTAGGGCAATGTGTGGTAATTTACCACAATTTGGTTGAGTATTATGTATAGTTAGGAAGCTTTTCAACCCATGTCTTCAACTGTATATTTTAGACCAGTTTCTTGAGGAAAAGTAAAGTATTTACATTTACTATTTATTACTGATAGTTAAACAGTACAATGGTTGCAAAATAAAATTATTCAGAACAATAGAATGACACAACGGTTAAACATGATTAAGTACCTAATCCAATGGCATTGTTTATATGTACCACCCATTGTGAGTAAATTATAAAGCATTATGTTACCTGTGTTAGTTTTGTTTTCTATTATTTGAACCAATTGTGATGCTGCTTCTTTGACACTCATAAACTTTGGATCCATATATTGACGGACTTTTTTAGTCAATGACTCCTCAGTTGGTTCCTTCACTTTAATATCTGAAAACATTTCAACTTTTTAGAATTTTACTAAGCCTGAAGTATGACGAGCAGATTCACTTATTACGCTTTTAGCATAGTAGCCCTTGCAAGACACATCATTAATCCACGACATGGAGATTTGGTCTCACTTGTACTGCTATTTTTGCTTGGTACAATAAATAACATCATCATTACCTCCGCCTATATACGTCCCATTGCTGGGCACAGGCTGCTTCTCAGAATGAGATGGCATGCACTGGGATATTTTTTTCTACTATTTTACAGTTTTTAGTATTAGTAGGTATAATCTATACTTACTTAAAAACTAGTTAAGTCTTGACTGATTTATCATTTTCGTTGCACATACAAACTACAACTAAGTCTAGAAAGTTGAAATTTGGATGTGGATTCTATTTGAAGCATATAGGGTGACGGCACCAGTAATGAAAAATAACTTTTATTTTTGTACTCCTTTTTCTCATTTATTTTGATTCCCTTCTTGGCCATTAGGTCTTGGACCCTTGATTCATAAAGTTTTAAGACATGATCTATGTATGTATTTCATATGTACTCTTATTTATTAGAAACTAAGGAATAGTAACTACTACCCACCTGCTATGGGTGGTGTAGGGGTATAGCACGCGTCACGGAATGACGAGGATCCGGGTTCGATTCCCGGCCATAGCTTTACTTTTCGGATTTTTCTGTTCTAATTTTCACTGACATTTAGGATTTTTTTTAAGGAATAGTAATTTATTTTACAAGTAAATTTATTTACCATATTATTTACTATTACTGGTGCCGTGACGTGACGCAAAGCGCATACAAAGAACATTTTTTTAGATTGCTAGCATAAGCTATTCTCTTAAATGTGAACAAATTGTAGTTGCAATATATACTCTAAAACAAAACAATGGGTCACTTTTCATAAACTTTCTACAAAAAGTGACCTAGTCTTTTTTGCACCTGAGTATATTTTTCATGAAGTAATGTGTCACAATTAAGAGGTTCATATTCTGTTTCTAGTATTGGTGGCTTTGGCTTCATCCTTACCCAAAAGGCAAAGTGTGTGCAAGTTCCTAGAGTAGTTTGCTTCAATTTTCTCATAGAAGCTATCAGGTTTCCAGCTGTCAGTCCAGTAGGGGATGGAGACTGTTTCACCAAAGTTATACAGTTGCAGCCCACAGCAACTGACTGCATTAATTATAGATGCATTGTGAACAATCTATATGAACAATAGGTAATTTTATTGCAGAAAATATTGACACAAAATTTTTGTAACAAAAAAAATTAAATAGATTTTTGTTAATAGATTTCATTCATCTCATTTTTTTAAATTAATTGTACCATTAATTTTATCACAAATATATACCATTTACACCTATTGGTGTAGTCTCACTCAAGCTAATAAAGTCATAGGGCTGTGTGGTCAAACCCGATAAATTTACAGTTCTTTTTTCAACTGTCAATTATTTCTACTAGGGTTTGACCACTCAGCCCCCGATTTATAAGGGATATCTATCCCCCCCCCCCCCCCCCTCCCCACTATGTCAACCATAAATCAGGTAACCTGTGTTTCCACACCAAACTCTTTAGCACGCAGCAGCATATCAGTATGAGTGGTAGCTCCTAGTGGATCCCCAACCACTAACAAAGCTATGTGTTGGTCCTTGGCTTCTTTTAATATTTCATCAATATTACTTTCACATAGTTCGCGGTCAGCTAGCGTCAGAGGCCTCTCATAAAATTTTTCCTAAAAACAGTAAAACGATATTTTAAATGTAAAAAGTATGTTGCTTTTTGAATAACAATGTCAGAATTAAGTCCACTTCATATAATTACCAACTCCTCTTTTCCAACTGTTAATATTGAAGTGTAGGATTCCAGCAGTACTTTATCACATTTTTTTACTATCTCTAATCCTCGTACAGTTATGTCCTTAACGTCGCCTAAGCCCAGCCCCACAAGGTAGAACATTTCGCCGAAGTTTACTCTGGAAATTCTGACTTTCCAGTAACCTGTGGAGTTTCAGCTAATTTAAAATAAACTAAACAGTGCAATAATCAACAAACTGCATGAATGGATGTAAACTCGTTAATTTTTACCTTGTTCGACTAAATTCAGGTTAGAGTAGCTTGCCTTACTTTGGCTTAGCTTAGCCCGCGAGCGGCGACGTAACGTCAGCCAGTATGATGTTGACAGATCGTAATGATAACATCCGGTTTAGTTACTCGGAAGTCCAAAACGCACGTTGCCCAAGCCCAACTTCAGCAAGTGAAGCGAGCATAGCATCATCGTGTAGTAGAATCGAGTGATCGGCTTCGGCTCAGCATCACTCGATAAAAAAAAATCTTTAGATTGCTTTACATCCGGTTCGTAGAACACTGCCTGAGGTTGGTACACTTTGTTCTAGTTCAATTTTTAACCGACTTAAAAACTATTACTACTCTAGCTTATCTGTATTTAGTTAATTTTGATTTCTGTTTATGTTCGTTCACATAAATTGATGAAAATGAAAGTCTGTGATATAACTGTGAGTTCATTTTTATTTGTATGATATTGACAAGTGTTATGCTACATTTACAAAATGATATCGAGAAAGGGGCAAAAAGCTGTTAACGAAGGTGTAGTTGGTAAATATATAAAGAAAGACACACCGCCGGATTTGCCAAGTAAGTTTTCAGTGTTCTCTGTTTGTTATTAATTTTCTTATTTATCAGCTGGACTGTAATTGGGTATGTGATTGATAGAACGATACGTATTACAATTTCCATTTTGTTATTTCTAGTAACCAATGTCTGGACGACGGGTTACAACAGACGTCCTCGCAGCCAGCCTTTCGGGGCGAGCGATGGAGTGTCCAGTAGCCACGAAAACAAATTCGGGAAAGCCCAGACAATGAGTGGCCATGCCGGCAAATACACGCCTAGCGAGTCAGTGCCAAATTTAGCCCACAGGTTAGAACTAATCAATTAACTACTGTGGTTCCTGAATTAACTACCAACAATGAACATTTGTGTAATTTGAACTTGAAATGTATCACATATATATGACCAACAAGTAAATGGCAGATGCATACCTTCTTAAATAACAAACCATTATTTTTCAGAAATAAATGATATTTATTTAAATGGTTGCTTTTTTTAACCATCTAATAATGATGTGAATTTTGGTCTCTTTTCAGGTTTGCCAGTTTATCAACTAGTAACTCTGCTAGCTCTTCCAGTAATTTCAATTCCCAGTGCTTCCTAGATTCTAATTTGGTAAGTACTTATTATTTAAAAACAAACAGTTTTACACCATAATATACATGTAACACAGCCATTTGTGTTTGTTTTAATCATTGATAAGGTCATGTCAGCCTTGCGGATACCATTAATACTTATGTTTTTTGTAGGCATCCCATTCCACACTCAATGAAATAGATGACTCATTTAGTAGACAGACCAGTCATAGGTTTTACAGACAACAACAGGAGGATCCTATATACCAAAATCAACAACAGGTAATTGCTGTAATATTCACATATCATTATTAATTCTCTAGTTAGTATATTGAATAAACAACCTTGTATTGGTGCTCAAGTTGCTTGTCATCTTCTATCTATCAAGATATGAAGCTAATGATTAAAATTGAAGTGCATTGTAGAGTAGTTTACCTTGCATAGCTGTGTTGTAGGTGTCTATGGGTGGTTGTCAATTGCTTTCTATTGGTCTAGACCATAGAGCATCTAGAAAAAATATTAAAAATCCTGATAAAAAGCTTCACAAAAAAACAAAGTAAGCCTTGGGCCTCAAGTACATTTAAAGATATATTGTACTTTGTAATTAACAGTGGGTGTTTAGGCCTTAGTGTATAATTTGGGTTTGGGCCTTACAAGGTTAATAACATACCATTAATATAATCTTTGTCTAATTTATCTTAAATGAATAATTAAATAAAATCTAAAAGTTAACTAAATATACAAAACTTAAAACTAAATAAATATACCTAACTATAAAAAGAAAACACCATCTAAAAGGCCCTCCTGCGGCATAGACCCCAAGACACTGGCGGCACATACTGTCCCTGGTCGGCTGACATGAGGGCCTTCATGAGAGCCTTGTCGTCCCGGCTAATAGAGACCTCAGGAGACCCCAGAGCTGGCGCTTACCTCTCCCAGCGAATTTCTCTGGCTGTACAGAGAGGTAATGCCGCCAGTGTGTTGGGGTCTATGCCGCAGGAGGGCCTTTTAGATGGTGTTTTCTTTTTATAGTTAGGTATATTTATTTAGTTTTAAGTTTTGTATATTTAGTTAACTTTTAGATTTTATCATAGTTTAATTTTTTTTGTAATTCGATATAAATATTTATTAAATGTATGTATAATGTAGTTCAATTAAACGATTAAATCATTAAATAAATAAATCACTTTTGTGTAATTAGACATGAACATCTGCAAAGTAACATCAAAATATTTTGAATTTACTGTACAATTTCGTTAATAATTTATTGACAAATCCTGTTACTAAAGATGTTGAGAATGACTAAACATAATATCTATTGCTATGCATTTACTTTTATATGTATTATAACAATTTATTTGGATATCCCTAAGGTCCAACAGCAAAAGCAACAGCAGTATGGTTCTCGAGAATCCAGTATTCCTAGACTATCTTCAAATCTGAGCTTGACTCCTCGCCTGCATCCTTCCTCACCACATTCTGTCCGCCTCCACACGTGTACTGAATGTAAGTAGCTAAACATGTACACTTAGTATTAGTCCGGGCAGCTGACCTAGTTGCCATTTTATATTGTTCATTCAGTATCACTGTTCAGATGTATGAAAGTAAGTATAAAAGGAACAATTACATCAAAGTCAGGAGCTTTTTCTCATCATAATAAACTTGAATTGGATTTAGGTACCTGCAAGGGGAAGTATGGGGAATAAGGTCATACACCAAGAAGTATAATTTTGCAAATTCTCTATTACAGTTCTTTTAAGTTCAGGTTTATTGAATACGGTATAATTAATACAATTGTATCAAGTTTGTGAAGAAAAAATGCATTTGCACACTAATCTAATGATTCATTGCAATTCCAGCATACACAGTGGGCAGCCAATCATCGCCTATTTACTCCAATTATGTGAACACTTCAGTGCTACCTTATAACAACAAAGGCCATGGGAGCACTATCATTGCTACTACACAAGGTATAATGGTATTTAATTAAAGACATTTTTTTTAATGAAAACTAAATTTTTTTGCAACATTCTAAAATGTTACATGGATTGTAAGAGCGACAAGTTTGAAGGTGAACGTAAACCACCAAAATTACATGTATATTAAAATTCGTGTATATTCTGTGTTCTGTGTTCATGCGTATGTTCAAAAAAGCCGTGGTAGCCTAGTGGTTGGACCTGTGGCCTCTCAAGCAGAGAGTCGTGAGTTCGAATCCTGGGTTGGCACCTCTGAGTTTTACGGAATTTATGTGCGAAATTACATTTGAAATTTGCCACGAGCTTTTTGGTGAAGGAAAACATCGTGAGGAAACCTGAACACATCTGCGAAGCAATTCAATGGTGTGTGTGAAGTTCCCAATCCGCACTGGGCCCGCGTGGGAACTATAGCCCAACCCCTCCAATAAATGGAGGAGGCCTATGCCATGAGGCACACAGAATTACGCGATAATTTATATTAAAAAAAAACTACACAATGTACTGAAATTGTAGCGAATTCGGAATAAAAGGGGCTATATATTATATTCTGTGCAAACGAACCCCAGAGACAATGGCGGTAGCATCTGAAGATCACTTCAAGTTGCAGTCGAGATTATTATTACGCAAATTTTGTGTATTCGTAAGTCGCCGCTCCTAAGTACCTACTATTAGAGATGGTCACTAATTGATGACATTAGTAGCTAGCTACAGTGGCCTCTCTAGTATCCATCCATATCTACTAATATACTGACGTGCAAAAATAACGAGTCACTTGCCAATTTCTATACAGAATTGTAAAAAAGTGAAGTTACTTTAGCTAGTCAGTATATTACGTACGCGAACGTAACTCAACGAAAAAACCGCCGTACCGATCTTGAGGAAAGTTGGCAAAAAGTCGTTGGAACACTGAATATATTACATACATACATAAATTACGTCTTTATCCCTTACGGGGTAGACAGAGCCAAGGGTATCAAGACCCAATGGCCGCGCATAGGTGGAAGTGGATAGGGGAATCAAAATAGTGATGGGTTGCTAGCGCATCGCCTATGACACGATTCCTAAGATTTTCACCCATTTCCTTGTATAATATAGCCTTTTTATCCCGGAAAATTGCTTAGTGCCCCCAAGATAGATATTCTTAGCAAACGAAGTCTGTAGTTTATACTAAGAACTTTCCCAAGGTACCGAGGAATGCGAGCTGCCGCTGCCGCCGGGCTGGTCCGCGGACCGCACGCTGCGCGGGCGCCGCTACTACATGGACCACAACACGCAGACCACGCACTGGACACACCCGCTGGAGAGCGTGCCGCAGCCCTGGCAGAAGGTCTCCACGCCGCACCACGGCGTCTACTACTTTAAGTATGAATAATATACATCTTAAAGTATCTTACTGTGTCTGTGTCGTTCGTGTTTGAATGAAAGGTATAGTTGGATAGAGAACCATAGAGAAATTACATAACCATACAGTGGAACGTACAATATTGAAATATAAGTCGCCAAACCACTGTGGCGATTGCTGCTCTCTTATTGATCGGCACAATGTCAATCAGGACACAAAAGTTGGATAAACAGGTAGGCATTTAGATTTCAATAGTAAATGTTTAGTCATTGCGTTTCTCAGTGAATTAATGTCAGTTGGTTTGTTTTTTTCATAGTCACAAAAAAATACTTGATACTTAAATGACTGTTACATACATGTAGTTGATAATAATATCTATCGCGTAATCACTAACATGTTGCGAAATTGATTATTTCTTCTTAGAGAATAACACTTACGATACTCTAATATTTATTTTCAGTGAAATAACTCATCAAAGAACCTACGCCCATCCTTGCTTAGTTGGTGGATGTTACTTAGTAAGCCCATATGTTCCGACTCTGGTACCACCTTACCTATTGGAAGAAATTCCTCATTGGCTGATTGTTTACTCAAAAGGTACTGACTTTGTTTACTACATACATACTTACATATATCACGTCTTTATCCCTTATGGGGTAGACAAAGCACAAGGTAACAAAAAAACCTTAAGGCCACGTTTAGCATGATTAAGGGCGTATAGGTGGAAAGGGAAATCAAAATAGTGATGGGGTTGCTAGCCACATCGCCTATAACATGATTCCTAAGACTTTCGCCCATTCCCTCAATGGGTTTTACCATCTGCGCGGGAAGAGAAGCAACTGGTAAATTCTATGTTTTTTCTTCACTCCCAGACCATTTACTATGTTTAGTAAATTATCATTGTTGAAATCCATTGCATTATTATATATGTTGACTTTATGTCATAAACAATAAAGCTGGTGACACATATATTTGACACAATGGCTGTATCAATATTTGTGCCCTCAACTGTACACTTGATTATGATGACTACTAACTGAATTTAAAAAAATATTCTCAATTTTGTGTTTATTAGTATACTGTATTAATACAACTTTTTTGCAGCTGACCCAGAGATGGACCACAAGTTACGTTGGAATATGTTCAGGCTGAGCGAGCTTGACTGTTATTCTGACATGCTGACACGCTTATACAAACAAGAACTACAACTCATCGTTATGAAATATGAACAATATAGGTAACTCAAATATTTGACTTAAACATTTGTTTAAATCATTTTTTTTTTAATTACAGACATTTAAAGAGTTAAATTGAACCTGGGCTGCAAAATTAATATTTATTTAACAAAATTTTATTTTTCTAGATCTGCCCTGCTACAAGAAATAGAGAGGAGACGGCATGCCATTGCATACCGTGCACACTCAAATTGTTGAGTTTATAAAACTTGTAGATCTTATAATTATTCTGCCTTATTGAGCTGTGATCTAAAACAAAGTATGTTATTTTTATTGACATTATGCCAGTGTCCAGCTGACTATTGTGAGGTCTAAACTATTTTAAGAGTAATATTTTGTGCCTTAAGAATAAAACTACTTAAAATAAATAATATTTATTTACACTCAGATTTTCACTCTTTTTCTCTTTTTTACACATTACAAAATCTGAATTCTTTTTAATTGTAGGCTTCATCTTCAAACATAAATTTTTCCTATCAAACTAAAGGTGCTTCTTGATTTCATTTAAAGTAAAAAAGTATTTCTATTGACCTGTATAATTGTAACTATAATGAACTATTTACAAAATAAATGCATGTTTACATTTATTCAACAACTTCTGATTCTGTCTTATTTTCCGGATTCTGCCTCGCCTCCGCTCCATCCACTATATCATATTCATCCACTTTGGTAAATCCTGATATTCTGTATACCTTTGCATTTTTTATTCCGAGCATGTTGGCAAAAGCACGAGCTGGAAAGAAAATCTTAAATTACTAAAAAATCGGAAAAATAAACAGCAAATATGGATAAACTGAACTGTACCTGGGGGCATATCGTGTTCTTCGTCGGACTTTATACCGTAATAATGAGCCCAATCTGCTTTTCCTTTAACAACGTTATAAACTACTAAACCAATAGCGTTCCAGGCAAATATACCGTACGCTATACTAAGGCGACGCTTCCATAATACAGCTTGATCGACAGGAATAGGCTTGGTTCTTTTGCGAATAAACTTGTGCCACCACCGATAGATCATTTTGTTATTGAACTGGAAGTTCTCCGGCGAACTCTTGATAGGTTTAGGTTATATAATTAATAAAGTAATGTTAAAATGGGATTGACGGCTAACACAATTGATCTTCACATTACTGTCTTTATTTATAAGATGTTAATATCTTTAATATGTTTTATTATTTTATTTTATTAAAACTTCGCTTCGAGTGTTTTGAATTAATTTTGACATGTCAATAACAGAACCATATTAGACTAGACAGAATAAAAAAGATTGACAGATACATTTATAGGTTAGGCTCAAACCATAGAGTAAAGCTAATATGGCAAAAGGAAGTTATAACATCGTAATTTTTTTATAAATTAGATTATACTAAATGGTATTAGCCAACATAATAACAATAAAAAAAAATGAATATAACAAAGATAGCAGAAAAAGAACGGTTAAGTGCATATTACTAATATTATAACTGCGAAAGTTTGCGAGGATAGATGGATGTAACGATGTGAGAGTGTATGTTTGTTCCTTCATCACGCTAAAACGACTGGACGGATTTGGATAAAATTGGGAACGGAGATAGATAATAGCTGGTACCCTAGATTAACACATAGGCTACTTTTTATCCCGGAAAATTTCATAGTTCCCGCCGGATAGCGATAAACATGTCAGAGGTCGTAGCTGCCCAGAATCGCGACGTTAATAATTATTTGCAGGATATACTATCAACATCAGTTCTTAAGTCTAATTTTACGCGGATGAAATCGCGGGCAGAAGCTAGTAATACATAGTAGGGTAAACTCGGGTAATTACGGACTCGCTTAATTCCATGATTCATGCGTGATACCATGTTTGAAGCTGGTTTGAAGCTTTTTGTGGATGTGACTTTTTAAAACTAAAAAAAACTTATTTTCTGCGTCATAAGGTAGCATTTAAATAAATGATATTTGCTTATGTAACGCCACGAAAAGCTTAAAACATGGTATCACGGAATTGAGCGAGTCACATAATTACCCGAGTTTACCCTAGTGTCTAAGCAGCAACGCAGTATAATGTTTCAAATGCGTTACTAAGAAAAAAAGATATTTTGTGACTGCGTCAATCATTCTTCTTTCACATCCATCCGTTACGTTTAAATAGTTTTGCAATACAATAACTTACCTGCGTGCCTATTCGATCACTTAAGTGATCGGAGGCTTTCCTACATACCTAAATGGCCTCCGCATTGATTCTTGGTAGGGCTAAATGGAAGACTTTGAAGCATGTGCTGATGTTCAGCAGACAATACTCAACGTACGTAGATTTTCACTGGTTGTTATTTATAAAAGTTTCGGTCACATTTACAGCAACCGCATTCTAGTGTGATTAGAATTGTAATTTGGTTCCAGGAGTTGTAATAATTTAAGAATATATCAACCATCCAAGATGACTTGGAGCACTTGTCTTATTGCAAAGAGTGTTAGCATGTTGAGTGTCGGGGTACTTAGGTGTTATTGCTTGCCCAAGCTCCTTTACGCAGCACCACAAGCAGTAGCGTATAACAATTGGATGGCAGAGCGGGAGAAATAGTACGAGCTCCCAGTTGGCCGGGGCCCCGAACAGGCTGGGCTTAGCTAATTCGATGAAAATACCGCGGGCCTCAGACGTACAGTCAGCATCAGACGTTGATAAACATATACGAAGCGCTCAAAAAGATCTACACACCCTCTCATCACCTTGACGATACCGTCGTGGGTGGATCATTTGAACACTCCTTGTGTTTATCAACTTCTAATGCTGATTGCACCTAGTTACGCCACCAGCAACGATACCTTCAAGCGATGTGGTATTAATAAAGGAATAAAATAAAATAATATTTAGTAACAATAAAATGAATAAAAACTGGATAGTACCTATAAATGAGAACGTATCCAGAAACTGCATCATATCATAACGTAGCGTGAGATATCGACGTGGGCAAGGTCGAAGGTCGCAGTTTTGTCGACGAACAGGGCGATATATTGTATGGTACCGCCGCATGTAATGGCGTACCACCAGCTACCAGGCACGGGCGGCCAGAACGCTTACACACTTTATACACTGACAGTAGGTATTGCGCTGGCAAATCGAAATTAATTTTTGAAAGCTGTAATAGTGATTTTCAATCAGCCATTTAATTTAATACCCTACTATAGTAGGGCCTATTCTGAGTATCTTGAAAAAATATTGTTTTCCCACAAAGCACAATAAAGCCTTTATAATCCGCCGCTTCATTTTTTACGAATGTTTTGTACCCAGCGACACTTGCATCATCAAGATGAATCTAATGAATTGGTTGAGCTGTTGAGCAGCAGTTACGAGTCGACATATTGGAACAGACATACACATACGCGGCAAACACAATAATCCTTTTGGACTTCGTCGCAGTCGGGTAAAAAGAAGACTTCACTACCCTACTTACACTTACAAGTACCTACGTCGCTAATGCGCCAAATATATTTGGCCTCTTGGGTGGCTGATTTGGTACACGAGTCAGGGTTTCAAAATATTCGTTAACATAGTATCTAAGTATCAGCATCTAGTCTAGTTAATTACATCGCAGTATTTCGAAACATAATTATTTTTAGATAGAGGTATGAAGTCGTATGTATTCCTTTTAATTAAAGTGTACGGTAAGTATCTAATATCTGTACGATGCCTTCCAATACGCGGCGCAGAACTATCTCATGGCAAATTCGCGAGCGCGAACCTTCGCGAAGGTCGTCCGCCATTGCTTTGTTTACAACCGTGCCCTGCGGCCGCAGCGGCTGCCACTCGCAGAATATCAACTTGGACCTATGGGGAAATCAGATAAGAAGTATGTATCATTACCAAGTGTTGTTAATTTGAGTATCAACAAAATTTTACAAAGTTCTATTGAGATTACCTTTTTTTTTTGATCAAAAAATACCATTCAAAGTTTAATTAGAGCAAGGTCACGTTAAGGGCCAATGAAGATTCTCTACAAAAATAAAGATAATTTTTCGAAATCTGCCAGCCATCCTCAGTAATTAACGGCAATGGATCAAATGGGTTATTAAGCAGAAAATAACTAATTACTTAACTTAACTACTTGCCAAAGTCATCAAAATAATATATTTTTAAAAGTGCGAAACTAAGAGTTCCAGGTGCAACATTATTCTTCAGGGACCTCTACGAGTATCTCTTTCTTATTCAAAGATGGCGTTTGATTGTCAATATTCCTGTGAATTAGTTACCATCTATACACCGTACTAATATTATAAATCAGAAAGTGTGTCTGTCTGTTTGTCTGTAACCTTTTCACGCTTAACCCGCTAAACCCATTTAGTTGGAATTCGGTAGAGATACTTTCAGTCCCGGAAAGAACAGGAGTGGGAATAGTCTTTATCCCGGAAAATCGGATAGTTCATGCGAGATAGCGATAAACAAATCTGCGCAGACGGAGTCGCGGGCAACAGCTAGTTCCCTAAAAAGTTTTATAGGACCACATGTTAAAAATTACCGCTTGGTTGTAGAATACGAGCCGACAGTATCAACAGCTTACGAAAGCGATATGACGCCTTTCTGGAAGAAGATAGGAAACGCAAGGAGCGCAACGAAGACATTCTGGCCAAGCTCGATAAGATGCGGAATAGCGTCACACGTTTTAAGGTAGTTCTTTGAAGTCCTCGCACACGAGCGTTTATCGCGAACAAATGCAGCAGGCCTTATAGCACAAACATACATAGTTAGTTAGTTAGAAAGAGCATGTGCATCTCTTTTGTACTAGATAATTTAGAAGAAAACGCATCTTGGGACAATACGTGTGCTAGTGGTGGCGCTCGACTTTTTGTTTTATTATTTCGAATACCTACTGATAGTGTTTTTTTATTATTTTTCCAGGCAAACATTTACTTAGATCACAGGCTACCTATGAACATTTATGGAGATACACAGAAAAGCCCTGTAAGAAGGTATCAAGAACCACAATTATCCACAGAATTGGATATTCGAACGAAGCATGTTGAAGAAACCCAGTTACTTAGTCAGATCAGCAAGAAATACATACTCATCCCTAAATTAAGATCAGTAGATGTTAATGATTACTTTCCTAGAGCAATACAACAGGATAACAATAACGATAATGATTGGAAAAGTAAATATAGTATTTTGGACAAACTTAAACAGAACGAGAAAGAAGAAGCAATTAATTCACATACACTTAATGACAGCAAACTCAAAAACTACGAGAATCTATCTAGCGGACTACAAAACTATCAAGAGGATGACGAGCCAGTCAAACTTTCAGTAAAACGTGGTAATATCGAAGGTATGAGAAAGGACCCTGTAGTCGATGAATTTACTTCCAGAAAACAGTCTCATCCACAAAATAACGTGGCGGCAACATATAGCGATAATACTGTCGACTCTGGCAAAAATATTCCCGAACAAACTGAAAAGCAACCGATAGATAAATCTGCTACTACTAATACTCAAAACCTTAATATATTTAAAGATAAACCGGAATACACTAAGGTGAATGAATATGTCGATAGCAACTTCAGAGGTGGCGTGGACGAACTTGTTCAGCAACAGCCAAAGAGCGAAGTTAGTTTTGTCGTTCCTGAAGCTCCTGTAAAAAATTACCCAGTATCAGACACTCGCGAACATATTGAAGCTACCCCTGATATTCAACAAAACTTCTCTGACGAAACTAGTGACAAACATGAAACTGAAAACACTGAAAAATCTCACCTTGAAGTTGAACAGATTTCTCATACTGCCGCTTTTCATCCCGAACAATCATATCCCAGTGATAAAAACATCTCTCAAGCAGCAACACTTAGTCCCGAAAAATCTTACCCTGGCGACGACGACATTACTAACGTCGAAGTTCTTTATCGCGATGAACTCATCCAACAAATAACCAACGAAAACGCCAATATAGGCGGCGAACAAGAAACTTATCCGATCGACGTAATAAACGTTCAAGAATTTACACCTGGCAATGATGTGAATTTGGTTGACGGTGTTAACATAAATCCAGAAGGACATAATAAAGAACAATATGTTCTACCAAGCCAACAGTATGTTCCTGAGACAGTTATGGTGGCCGAACAGGAGAAAGATGTTACTTATCAAGATTCTGTCTATACAGACGAACAAGTAGCAAACGAAGGTAATTATGATCCCTCTCAACAATACGAGCAAATAGCGAATATGGATAATGCAGATATTACGTCAGGAATTCAAGAATTTGAAAACGAGCAAAACGAAATGTATTACTCAGAGTCTAATGCTCAAAATTATGACCAATACAATCAGGGTGAAGTGGGTGACGTTTACAACACTGGTTATACTGGCCCGATGGAAGACTACGATCCATCGGCTTACTATGGAGGTACGCAGCAGGAAGGCGCATATCCGGTGGAAATAAATGAACACGAAACTTTGGAACGATATGATCCAAATTACGAACAGCAATACGCTACTACAAATGCGGAAAAAAACCAATACGCGGAGCAGCCGCCAGGTCTCCAGGATAACCTGGATGTACAAGAGCCGGTAGGAAATACCGAACAGCAGGAATATGACCTGGGGCAAAATGATGCCGAGCAACAGCAGATCGCCGAACACGTAGAACAGCAACTAGACATGGAGGATGGATATGTTGAAGATAATATAGCTGGAAACATCCGTGATATTACTGACGAATCGGTTCTATACCAACAAGGAACCCCAGATCAAACTCTTGAGCAAAATATGGAAAACCTATCAAGTTCCGCAGTTGAGACGTAAATTTAGTAAACTTCAGACACTGACATAAATATAAAAATAGAAAGATTGAACATTGAAGAACAAGTTTAGTTCTCATTTACTTAAGTCAAATTTTGCAGGTATTTTAGGGAGATTTTTCAATCCCAGCTAAGCCCTTATTCCACGGGATGATTGAAGAGTATCTATGGAATAGAACTACAATTAAAAAAATGATCCTTAATTTAAATAATCATAATCCTATAAAATAAATACATCAAGTAAATACTAGTTTTATATTGTGGCCATACTCAATATAATATGTCTACATGTGTCTAACTCATTCAGGAAGAGGCAAATTCTGCAAGACCCCGGCTTGTTCAGGGAAGAGAGGCTCTGCAATTTTCTTCCAATGGTTCTCCATCCATGGCAGGCGTTCCAGACCCGTGGCCCAGTGGTGGATCCGACATCTCACATTCACTGTCTCTGTTTTGTTGACCTGCAAATATTTAATGTTAGTAATTATAATAAATAAAATTCCAAAAAAACGGAAATTTCATGTGTATTGATGTTTTTTAAAAGTTTCCAATTAGAATTAGTAGGTATAATGTCCATTAAGTCAGGGATGTCAAAATTGATTTCACAATTGACTGGAAAATAATAATAGGAATAATAAGAATAGTTCATTTGGTTAGCTACACACAAGTATATATAAAAGGTATGTCTGACTACATATTTTAAAGAATAAATCATGGTCATTCATCAGACAGTGATGTAAAGAGATGGTGAAAGCAATTATAGCCTCTTATTGTACATAGAACATTTGAAAATTATCCATAAATTTCACATGCCCGAATTAAACTTTCATGAAAAAACAACCAACAGGTTGTACTATTATGGAAATGGTAGACTTACTGTAACAGTAACATAGAATTCCTTCTCCTGGAGGGAAAGGTCTGGCCCAGACACTTTTCCTGGTGGCATTTTTATTGCATGTTCCGGTACCACAAAGCCAGCCTTCCGGAACGAAGTTCTTACATGCCATGGTTCCAGGGTCCAGGGCTCCTTCTTGCTCATAGTGATTTGCAGCACCAGACGTGACAGGCAGTTTAGAGTCTGGTAAATAGATAATTCGTTATTCTAGCTTTATCCACAACAAGGTAATGGGGGATTGAAAGTTCTCTGAATTATGTAGATAAAAAACAGTACATATGTGCTCTTTTTGGCTCAATTTTGTGGAGGGAACTACCATGCCTCCAGATTACAGTATAGTTATACTGTATTATATAATATTTGAAGTTGCATTCAATTTAACTGTTGTAAATACATTCCACATTTTAAAAGAAGATAAGTGGACAAAAAACTTAAATAAACAAAATAAATATGTAGTTTATACAGCGATTTTTGATGACCTATTCTGTAAGTAGAATGAGCCACTTCACAACACCAATAGCTACCAAACACTGCATGGAAGACCAGACCAGTTTCAGATTTGTTTTCAGTTTAGGCATATTTTCTATCATAACTAAAACTAAACCAAAATTCAAATTTAATGCTGAAGCTCGCCAAAGCCAAAAGTTTGGTTGAACACTAGCAAGCCAACAAATTGTTACCAAATTGACTTGAAAGTTATAATCTATGAACTAAACAAAATACAGTTGTAAGTTGCAGATAGGGGTGCCATCCATCCAGGTTTCCCAGGGTTTAGTGTTGAGGGAGCACCAGGTGAGGTTTTGTTTGTAGTCCAGATTCAAATTTTTCTAGTTTTTGGCGGCAACACGATTTAAGATTGCCGATTTGAGAATCCAAAGTAAGCTAATATTTGGTTTTGTACCTGTCTGCCCCGTAAGGGATAAAGACGTGACTTGTGTGTATGTATGTATGGTTTTAAATAGGTTTCTCACACAGACTATGATGAATGATAACCAAATTCAGTTGTGTTTGTTCGAAAATAAAGAAATAAATAACGTACAGTGTATTTTTTATAATACTGACTAAATAAACTAAATTAAAAAAAATTTTGACATGTCCAGGTTTTGAGCCCCTAAGTCTGGGGATTAAACACTTTTTGTCCTAGTTGACATTTTTTTTTAATGGCAGCCCCAGTTACTGGAAACTGAAATGACCAACTTAATTCCTTACTCTTTGCACATATGGTGAACTGAATGTATCTTCAGATTTGGGTTTATTTTCATCTACTTCATATTTTTCAATATTTTTGGAAGTACAATACACTGCCAGGCCGGGCAAAAGGTAGTCTCTGTATGCCTCATTGGGTCTCATTGTCAGCACATCACCAGCATTGCCCACACCTACACATGCAAAAAATAATCATGATTAAACAGTTGTTGAGATTTGAGTATTTAATAAATTATCTATGAAACAAAGTTTACATTTGTGTGTAATACAATTTACCTTCTACATACTGATTTAAAATAACCCTCATGTCAGGTTGCTTCACAACATTTTGGTCTTCGACCAAGTCGTACACAAAGTGGCGGCCTCTTAGTTTTGGCGTCTTACCACCCTTCTTGTGTAATGGTGGAGGCCATCTCCTTTTCAACACAAATGTTGTCTGGAAACATATTTTACGCAAATAAAGTATATCAAGCTAATTACTGTAGTCCAAAATATTCAGAATTTAAACAGTAAAAATAACCTAAGCCCGAGAATGAGTAACTTACTCTTGTTTGTTGAGACAGGACGGTCTGTGCTTGAATAATATTAGAAAGAAATGAACGTATTCCCAACATTTTGGTACAGGTATTTAGTAAACGAACTTGTTTTATTTTATATTTTATTCTATTTACGTAAATGTTATATGGGAATTGGTTAGGTTAGAATTTAACTGTCATTTTTGACAGTTTAGAAATCAGTAATCAAGTCTGGCAACCCTTTGCCTTTAGTTTTCCGGAAGTTAGTGTTGTCGTTCCATATCAAAATATGACGGTGTTTTTAAACGATTAATCGATTATTTAGTCGGTAAGTCCATAGAGTAATCCAGTCCTTCATTCATTTTAATTTCATTCATTGTATTTTTTGTACTTACGATTTGTACTGTGGGTTGGTTGCTTGCTTGATGCTTACTTGGTTTTGGTAGTACGACTGCGACTCGGATTTTGGATTTGTTGTTCCTTCTATATCGCTAGGTGCTAGGCTATAATAACTTTACTACATAAATTGTAACTATCGATTAAAATTAAAAATGGATGATGAAGCTATTCCCGATTTGCAGGTACGTGGTGTTTACTAGGTTATATGTATCTATCTGTTTTTTTCCAGGATTCATTATGTATCTAATGGTTTTTTAATGTTGCAGAAGTGCTTGTCAGATGAGCCATTAGATGCAGATGATGGTCCGATGGATACAGATGAGGGTCCTTTGATAAACGAGAACTCCAATGGTCTGTCGCATTTGTTGACGGAGGGCGAGTTCAACAGTGTAGACGCCGTAGGTGTGGACGAGTCGTCGACGTCTAACCATGCCTTCCTAAACGCTGTGGAGTTCTCTGCTGGAAGTGTCGGTGATTACTTAGAAAACAACGCGGACGGCTTTAACACGGATTCATTCGACGTCGGTGACAACGCAGTCACGTTTGCCGGAGATTCGATGAACAATGTGTTGTCGGATGGTGACTCGCACCTGAGCGACGTCGCTTACAAGGCTGTGTCGGACACTGACAACGACATAGAAGCTCCAGCGAAAATGGAGATGGACAATGAAGTCAGCGAGGTATCCAATGATATTGCGGATGATACTTTGGATAAAACTGATGAAGAAGGTGCTGTTGCTGTTCATGAAGTCGAAGATGAATCTGCCAGTCTTGATATTACTCCTGTAGAAGAAGCGGATGTTTCCCTGAAATCTGTTGATGATGATGAGAAACAAAAGACTGCTGCTGTTAGTGAAGAAAGTGATAACCAGGATAGAACAACTGATCTGGAAACTGTAGAGGTATTCTTTAAATTTTTCATAATATTAATAGTGGAGATGGTAGTGATAGAAAGAGAAGGTGGGACAATTTGGGAGTCTTGAGCTAGACTGGGGAAGCCTTGCAACAGACAGAGATGGGTGGAAAGAGAAAGCCCTTTACCCTGTTGCGGGACACTAAATAGGCTATTCAAAAATATATGTAGTTGAACAAATGTGTGTCAAACTAACTGCTTTTTGTAACTCAACTGAATTTTTGTATAGGATAACAACACTTTAAGCTCTAGTCTGTTGAAATCATCATATATAATGTCCCACTGCTGAAATGAAATGAAATGTATAATAATTTTCCTTTGAGTTGTTATTTCATTTAGGAAGAACTCTTGATGAAATCTTTGAAGGTGGAGTATTCAGTAGATGCCTCCTTGTGCAAAAATACTGTTAACTAAGGTGACTTTGATAATTTTGGGGCTACTTTGTTATAAAATTGCTATAAAATCAATATTGTCCATGTGCGGTGAATGTTTGGCATGTAGACGCAAAGGCCACATTGATTGGAAGCAGTAAACACGAGTAAAAATTAATCATTTTGTCAGTATACAATAACTACTTTTTAAAGGCAGCCTGTAAATTAAAGTAGTGTAATAGTGTAGTACGGTACTAAGGAAAATTACTCAGTAAATCTCTGTTATTTGTGTTGCTTTTATGAGTATAGTGGCACAAAAAACACATCACAAGTATTTGCTTATATTTACATATAATTTTTTTGATTTATTAATTATTGAATACAACACAAATTAATAACAAATTTGAACAAGAATTAATATTTATTTATAAAAAACTATGTAAGTCTTTTTGCACAAACCAGTAAAAAAAGTATTTAAATCCAATTGTATTAAAACTACTACTACTACTAAAACTAGTATTAGGTAATCTAAAAACCAGGCTCCTGTACTATAAGAACTACACATGAAAAGCATAACAATTATGTCAAACTCTGGTCAAGCTGCAATTCCTGATTCTAATATTTTTTGAATTCTTTTTCTCTTTCCAGAAGACAACACAAGAAACTGAAGTGGCATTAAAAGATGTTGACAATGTTATTGCGGCTGAGAATATCACTTCTCTTGAAGATGTTGCTGCACCTATTGAAGACCTACCTAATGATGATGAGTTACTGGTAAGGAGACTTTATAAATTTGTATTTACAGTTATACTAGAACACTGGTGCAATAAGTACTGTAACATCTATGGTATTTATAAAACATTTTAGTGAGATGTGGATTTTTTTAACAGGAGACAAGTGTACTTAAGAAAGTAAAGGCATCTAAAAAGGAGAAGCCAAATGTGGAGGATGATCAAATAGTGCCAGAGAAAGCATCTGCTGAGGTAATGCATCTTAAATTACAATTGTTTTATTTTTAATCCCATTGTTTTATATTGCTATGAGCTAATAAAACTGATTCTTCATCAGGTAAGAGGTGCTGAAGAGACTGAAGTGGTGTCAGAAGATGAACTACCAGCTGTTCAGAAACCGAGTGTGAAGGATGCGGAGAATGTCTCTGATGATGAGCTTCCAGGACCCAAGCCTGCTGAGTTGCCAGCTGATACCGAGGTATGAACAGGAGTAGTGAATATAGCTGTCCCATGACATTCAGTTGAATCCCACGCAGTTATCAATTTTAACAACATTTGAATAAGGTTCTTATTACCATAAACCATTAAATCTGACAAAACTGCGTTATACATATTATATGTATATAATTTTAATACCATGTTATTAAAATTTAAAACTGGATAAAATTCAACAAAATGTCATGAGATTCTTAAAGCCTTATTTGAATGAATGCAAAATGTTAACATCTTATTTCAATTATTATGCAATACATAGCATTTTTTTATTGATGTTTTAATTTGCATTAATTGTTGTTTTAATTTGCAGGTGGTTTCTGAAGACGAGCTGCCCGCCTCGAAGAAAGATTCCAAAGAGTCACGAAAACGCAAAACTGACGATGACAAGGATGGCTACGATCCTGGGTCGCCGACGTCAGAGAGCGAATCATCTAGTAAAAAACAGGCGGTAGTCAAGGTAACACAATAATAATATGCTAGATATTAATTATTAGTAAATAATATCAGTAATTATTATATTTTACCTTTTCTTTTAGAATGGAGAAAGTAAACCTGTACCTTCAGAGAAGAGGCCATCGTTGGACGAAAAACCCAAGAAAAAAGCTCTTCCTGAACTGGATAAATATTGGAAGGTCGTCAATGACGATCCTACCGACTTTACTGGATGGACTTATCTCCTGCAATATGTCGACCAAGAAGTAAGATTTATTTGCGAATTGAAGTGATTCTGTTTGGTTATCAATCAATACAGGGTGAAAAACATTTTTTTTTTTCCATTAATGATGAAATATATTTGCTAATCTTATCTGCTTTATGAAGCGATAAGAACTGAATAGTAATGTTGATCGGCAAGGGCCATCTGATAATAGAGATTTGAGGGCGTGGAGCTAGACGAGTTAGCAGAAGCAGTAACGGCAGTGTGTTTTAGAGCGAGGTGGAGGCGGCGCGCGAAGCGTACGACGCGTTCCTGTCGCACTACCCGTACTGCTACGGCTACTGGCGCAAGTACGCCGACTACGAGAAGCGTAAAGGAAGTAAAAAGAAGTGCCTGGAGGTGAGTACCCGCGCCTGACCACCCACTCTGCTATTTGATACGCGTGAGTTGGTAAGGCTTCGTTGAATACACTGAATGATCATTTTCATTTCAATGTGTCTTAACACTTGGATTTATAAAATTGTATTAGTCTTAACTGGTATTTTGCAATTACTTTTTTTTCCCAACAGCGCTTCGAGGCCCACGTTCGTAAGCCAAAGCCGTCCGTACGCACCGGAGAGTTCTATTACCGTCACATTGATTTCGTTCTAGTGTTTCATTGTTTGTGGTGTTTATCTGATATCCTAGTGCTTATATTTATGATACTCTGTACACGCATGTATTGTAATACCGTTTCATGTATTATATTTAAGTACGTGATAATTGATGGTGGTGATACTTAAGGCTTAATGACTAATCCATGGTAGCATGGAGCGCAACAGGTCCTCGTATAATGCCAATAGGCAGTAGGAAGCAAGAAACGGCGCGGCGGCCACGGCAGCGGCGCGGCGCGGAACAGGTGTAAAGCCCAGGCAAACCTTTTATATACGTAGCCGCGGCGAGGCGGGCCGTGCTCCACAAGCCACAAGCCACAAGGCTGCTCGCGCGCACGTCGCGTCTCGCTCCGGCTATTCAAAATTACATGAGATGAGACATACAATGCTATTCAATATTCCCTTGCTTCGTCGTGCCGCCGGCCCGCTGGCGGCACTCCTCGCCCGCGGGGCCTCGCGTCAATGTCACTATGTTTCAGGTGTTGGAAAGAGGGCTCAAAGCCATCCCACTGTCGGTTGATTTATGGATACACTTCCTGAATCATGTTAAAGCTACTAGGACGGAGGATCACGCATATATCAAAGCGCAGTACGAACGAGCTATCGGTAAGATACTCAGCTTTACATTAACAATGTCCATGTTTTCTATCTTATTTTTCAATGTTCACGACGTCATCCATTTTGTAGAGGCGTGCGGTTTGGAGTTCCGTTCGGATCGTCTGTGGGAATCGTACATCAAGTGGGAGGCGGAGAACGGCTCGGCCCTTAACGTGACGAACATATACGATCGTCTGCTGGCTACTCCCACGCTCGGATATACTTCGCATTTCGACAAGTTAGTATCGTTCACTCAGTGTGTTAGACTGGCGGAAAATTCGGACAATCACTTTTGCGTTGGGTTGAGTTTTTTAAACACTAATTTAATCTCACTGGTCAAGAATGCCTCTTTACATGCGGCTGTGGCGCAATGTGCAAAAATTCGGCTTGTACCTACTCTCATTTGTCGCAGAGAGACTAAGCAAAGCGGGTTGTAAAGTTTTTATTGTATTTCGTATAATATGCAGTCAGTGTGTATGTATGTTTGTGTGTAAACTCTTTATTGCACATAGAAATTTTAAAAATACAGAAATACAGAGAAAATAGTACAAAGGCGAACTTATCCCTAAGAAGGGATTTCTTCCAGCTAACCTGAATGCTGTGTGTGTTCTGTGTGATGCGGACTGTATTTAACAATTTATCTATGTGTCGTAATCGGGAGCGGGGGAGGGGCCGACGGGGGGTAAGCGGGGTCGAATTTTCCACCAGTCTATCTATCTAAGTATGATGGAGCTTTCGGCGCAGAGCCTGGACGCTTATTAGAATGTGAATGTTTGTGTTCAGTTTCCAAGAGCACGTGATGTCGGAGCCGGTGGCGGGCGTGGTGACGCGGCCGGAGCTGGTGCGGCTGCGCGGGGACGTGCGCGACGCCGTGCGCGAGGCGGGCGGCGCGCAGCCGCAGCTCGACCTGCCGCCCGGCGAGGACGAGCCGCTCGACCACATCGTGAGTACACCATTGCTTGCGATTATCAGCTCGGTATTTCCATGTAGGTACGTGAGATATCACCTCGGTATTTCAGCATACCGGGGTGATATTTCGTGTACCTGGAAATACCGACCTGTTATTCCGTGTACATTTTGGCTGCAATATATCAGGTCGGTTTTTCCAGGCCTGGAAATACGGGGCGTTATTTATTGCCTCCAAACTAACCAAACTGTCAGCACACTATTCCTTATTCATCTAGGGATCGATAAATGTCTGGACGCACGCGACTGACTCTAGCGTACCGATGCCTTATGGCACCGCGCGCAACGAGTGTCATTGATACGAACATTAAGAGCATGAGAAGTGAAAATGATATTTTAATTATTTATTCGTCACTTATGTGTAGAATAAGAAAACGTTCTGTAATACAGGCATCTGATGAGGAGGCGCAGGCGATCAAGGAGCGCATCATCGCGGCGCGGAGGAAAGTGCACAAGACCACCGGCGAGCAGGTCGCGGCGCGCTGGACCTTCGAAGAAGGCGTACGTACTTCAGTTATTTACTGACTTTGACCAGCGCCACTCTTGACTTGACCAACATTTTTAAACGAGATGGTTGTGCGATTTCGTCAGGTAATTCCCATCTGTCAAATGGAATCGAAAACTACTCGAATTAACATAAAAAAAGCGAAAATTCCATACAATTTATTGGAAAAATAAAAACTCCATGTATTATATTCGGTAAAGTTATGTATTGTGGCTCAGTGTTTGCAATTTTTAAACTCACTCGTCCATCCCTAATATAATACTCCTTTCATCCACTCAAAGGTTGACTGGAAGAGATCCCTTAAAGGGATAAGCCCGCCTTTGTGCATGTATCTCAGTGTTTGTCAATTGTATTTGTCTTGTTTATTTTGCACAATAAAGAGTTTACATACATACATACATACTCCAAACCTCTGCGGCGATTCCAAGGTTGAGTAGAACACTAAAGATGGCCAAGCAGATATGATTATCAATAGCTAATGTATTGTCTGACATATTGAGTACACGGTCTCACTTACGTTACATACGTTGCCACGCTATTGTTAAATCCTGGCATACTACTTTGTTCCACTTGTTACGATCCTGGCATACCTCTTTCGCTTCATCCACATTCATCAATCTCTTCATACATGCTCGTCGGTTTCGGGTACTCTTGACCTGACCTTTTTCCAAAACGTCCCCAATTTGGTCACGGAACGTCCGTCTAGGCCTTCCACTCCCAACGCACCTATTCACACACCCCCATATAAATCTGTTAATCTTTCATCCATCCTCTCTACGTGACCAAACCAACCAAGCACATTTTTTTCTATCCTAGTAACTGTAAATAAATAAATAAATAAAAGAATATTTATTCACACTCCAAAACAAACAATACAAGAAAAACAGAATAAAAATGAAAAACAATTTGTGAAAAGGAAAGGACTCAGCAGAACTGCTGGTTTTCAGTCCTCACCTAAGATCTAGGAAATGGTAGTGTGGCTGACAAAAACGAAACACTACCTAAACTAACTTAAAATAATATTAAACAAGGAAATATAAAACTACAAACTATACTAAACTAATATATATCTACTTTTACATTTACATTAATCAATTTGATGTTATTCCGCTGTTTTGCGTGCAGATAAAGCGTCCGTACTTCCACGTGAAGCCGTTGGAGCGGTGCCAGTTGAAGAACTGGAAGGCGTACCTCGAGTGGGAGAAGCAGCACGGCTCGCTGAAGCGCGCGCTCGTCCTGCACGAGCGCTGCCTCATCGCCTGCGCGCTCTACGAGGAGTTCTGGATGAGGGTAACTGCTGTTGGCTACTCGTGTTGTTATCCTTATTTGACTTAGTTAAGGAAGTCCCCTTTTCTCCTTTTTTTTACCTAATGTTGCCAACATTGTGATATTTCGACGTTTACTAGCTGGAAGAGATCCCTTCTTAGGGATAAGTTCGCCTTTGTACTATTTTTTCTGTGTACTTCTGTATTTTAAAATTTTTATGTGCAATAAAGATTTTACATACATACTAGCACACAGTTTATAAACTCTGGTTATGGCGTATATCGATTCCAAGTACAATAAATATAATCAATTTTAATCACAAACAAGCACTAACAGTTTCAACGGGACTGGAGGAGCCTCGCTAAAGACAAAAACAAGTGGAAAGAGACACGGTAGGCCTTTGCCCAGCAGAATTTCACTTCAAGATTATTTTATTATCACCGGACTTACATAAATGTGCCAAATTTCACGTCAATGCGACCACTGGAAAATTCTAAATTCACTTGAAAGATTTGATTTAGTCACCAGGACAGGTGAAAGTAAATAGAAGGTTGTAGAAAAACACAAAAATGCAGAGCAATAAAGTAATTCTATGTCTCGCAGTTGATAAAGTTCCTGGAGGAACGCTCGGAGGGTAACCCGGAGCTCGTCGCCGTGGAGAGAGAAGTTCTGGAGCGGGCGTGCACTGTGCACCACCTGGACAAGCCGGAGCTGCACCTGTACTGGGCGCACTTCGAGGAGGAGCACGGGAACGCGGCCAAGGCGGCCGAGATACTGGACCGGATCGAAAAGGCTTGCTCGTGCATGGTTATTATACAGTACAGGTTAGTCGAGTCATGAATTATCACTACATTTTATAAAACAAAGTCCTCTGCCGCGTTTGTCTGTTCGCAATAAACTCAACAAATACTGTTGAGATTTTCATGCGATATTCACCAGTAGATAGTGAAGGTGGAATTCACGAGGAAGGCTTAGCTTTATAATTTGTCAAGGTTTTTTGAAAATTGGTTGAAATATGACGGTAATTGTGGCAGCACCGTGGTAGAATCTACATAGATTCAGAATATTGCACTTCTGCGATGCCGATGCGGGTCGCTAGTAGGTAATATATTTTTCTCAAACATGCTCGGAAATGTATGCGTTAATGTCCCGATATGAGGACATGAAGTTTCTCGTTTATGGCTCCTTACATTACTTCTTGGCTTAGGCCACAAAAGTTAGTATGAAAATCCATTTTTGTCCGCTGCTCTAATTTTTTAAATTTCTATACTAAAATTAAATTGGCAAAGGAAAAAATTACATACAGCCAACCACCACCACAATCTGTAACTAAGCATACCTAATTGCGACATAAAAAAAAATCTATGGTACTATATTTATGTGCGGTTAAACATGGTGCTCAAATAGCTGGATCAAATTAGTACATTTAAAAAATAAAAAAGGTGGCAAATCGAAAATCTTTTTTTCTGCTTATGCGTATTTCGTAGTGATTGTTATTATAATTTAACAGAAATAAAAATGACTTCTAGTGATGAAAGTGACGGGGAACTTATGAACTGTACTCCGCCTCATTTAAAAGAGGAGGCAAATTTAGCTATGCAAAATATGCTACCGGAAAAAAGTAAAGAGATTTACTTGATTGTCTAGTAGTTATTTTAATTTTAATATTTCCTCACATTGTTTGAGAAAAGCACTATACAAGCTTTGGCCGGAACAGGGATTGCAGGACTCGTTCTATCTGGCCTCGTCTTCGACTCGGCCACCTACCCCAAACTCGTCCAGCAATCCCTTACTTCACGGCCTCTGCAGTAATGTACTATATAAGTCATAAAGAAGCAAAGTCAGTATAGTAACTATTTTTAAGTCATTATTATCACTGGAACGATATCTACCTACTGTTGAACTTAGGCCTATTTTTAAATGAAACAAAAAAATGTTACAGAACGTAAAATGACTAACAAACCGCTTGGCCAAACTACATCATAAATCATAACATAATAGACTGTTTATTTATTTTTCTTATTGTAATAATTGTTGCAAATATTTCAGACGTGTAAACTTGGAACGCCGCCGCGGCGACTACGAAAAATGCACGCAGCTCTACGAAACATACATCAACACAGCCAAAAATAAGGTACAGATCCTTTTAAGAATTCATTCTCATGAGGCAAGCGCCTGCGAAATCACCCATATAGTCGCGGTAACCGCTTTGCTATTTAGGTCCGGAATCTACCAAAGCGGAGTAGTACGAAGACATAGAATACAGTGTCAGAGTTGATATGTATCATTGTTGGGATGGAACCTTCTTCGAATTGTGTTCTTTATTTTCTGTTTTCTTACAGTTTTCCAGTGTATATATTCTTATTCTGAACATGATCTTTCATAAGGAACCTCTGGTTCCTTAATCCGTATTTAGGTACTCGCGGAGACGTGCGAAGTGGCCCAGAGGCATAAATGCTTAGCGGCTGGTGTTGGTGGTGGTTCTCGCGTGTTTCCCCGAGTCTGGCCCTCAGATTCGAATAAGCTTAAGCTATATTAATCTGATAAGAATTGGAGCGCTGATGTAAAGCTAGGTTGTATGTTATTGTAACGTTGCAGGCGATAGCGTCGGCGATGTCGATCAAGTACGCGCGCTTCCTGCAGCACGTGCGCGGGCAGCCCGAGGCGGCGCGCGCGGCGCTGGACGCGGCCGTGGCGCGCGACCCGCTCAACGTGCGCCTGCACATGCAGCGGCTCGACCTCGCGCTGCACTCGCCCGGCACGCCCTACGCGCAACTAGAAGGTGACCACACCACATTACTACACTCCTGTTCTAAACAGCTACACTCTTGACATAGTGACCGTGGTAATCGTTGAGTACCTGAAACTTTACGAGTATGATGACTTTCTTGGAAAAATAGTGCCTTGTACACTGCAGTGCTGGAGTCCGAGGTTCGCAGTTGGTAATAGAGAGCGCCGCTGCTCACTCTCATCAGGTACTACAGTACCTTTTGTTTTGGAATACAGCCATGAGGACGCCGGTTTATGTAGGATTTCTTACCGGTTGCGATTCTTCGGTGGGCCACGTTATAATAAGTTCGGGAACTCGTCGCAGGCGTACTTTTACTACATAATCGTCTGCTTCGTGAGTTGAAGGTTTAGCCGGCGGAGACGCTCACGTATTAGTATCATTTTGTTTTTCAAGCTTCAATTAATTGGCATTTTTTAGACCATTTCCAGTAGTCGGATTGACTCGAAATACCTACGATTATGTAAAATGTATGACAATGCAAGTACAATTAATAATATTTTTTTAACAAAAATATGTATTTCGCAGAGCTGGTCCAGTCGTACGAGAAGCAAGAAGGCGCCGAGCTGGAGACGAGCGCGGCGCTGGCGTGGCGGCGGCGCGAGCTGGCCGAGGAGCTCGGGGACGCGGCCGCCGCGCGCCGCGCCGTCGCGCACGCGCGCCAGCTCGCCAAGCATCTGCGCAAGCGCGCGCGCAAGGACAAGCACGACGCGCCGCCGCCGCCCAGGTCGGCCACGCCCTGTGCGCACACATACCCACTCACACTAGCCTTGTTGTTTGTCACTTTGATTGCCAGTTTAATTGTTTTTTTAAATATAGCTTGTCCGTTGGAGGCTATTTTGCCAGTGTCGAAGTAAAATACAGCAAATGTACGATAAAAAAGTTATAAAACGATAGATTATTCGAAAACGAATATACCGAGTGACAGTGTGAGTTGACACTGATCGTCCGGCAAATCTTAGGAACGGAAAAATATTAAATTCTGTAAAACGATTTTAGTCCTATCACAAAACAGGTCTAGAACGCATATAATTATAGATGGCGACTTAGTAGTCATTTAACTCGAGATTCGATTCTGGATGTCTTTAAACTAAATCAAATTCATTACGCCATTTTTTGTCACAGTGCCTGCGCCGAAACTAAAAAGAAAGAGAGTTCGGCGGCGAGCAGTGCCGCGACGACGACCAGCAGCAACGCGTACTACCAGACCCCAGCCGCCACCGCGCAGTCCTACGAGCAGAGCTACGCGCAGCCCTACCAGCCGCCGTGGGGCTACCAGCAGCCGCCCGGCCCTTACCACCATCCGCAGCACCCCTGGCCGCAGTACCCCAACTACTACTAACAGACGAGAGTATATGAGCACGGCCCGCGACCGCCACGAATATTCGTTTATAAATAGGCAACCCCATAGGCATACATAATAAGCAGTAGCGCTTCAGCTTGATTCAAGTTAAGGAGCGTCTACGACGCCATGTTGCGCCTTCTTTTGCCCCTAGCTGGGAATTGTATAAAGGGCCAGACGTCGGATAAACTGAATCGGCCCACATCCGCCCATAGCCCGGCGCGACCTTGTCTTTTGAGCCGATTCCCCGATATTTTAATCAATGGACACGTGGCATGGCCAGGAATCTTCGGCCTGATCTTGCCCACCGCCTTTGACCATCTGTCCGTCTTATCAGGAAAGTTTTAAATAGGTTTGCTGTGCAAATCCACGACTAAAGAATGCTTTACCGTGGGCTATGCGAATCGTATACTCTGATATAATATTTTTGTCTCCGATAAAAGAACTAGGTGGGATTAGTTAAGTATTGACGATTACACAGTGTTCTTTGGCCGCACCACCGTTAGTGTATGATCGATTTATCTTTGCAGCTACAACAGACTCGGTGTCGTTGCAATAATATGCATCAAGCTTTGTTGTACATTTAATAAAGATTAATATTTTCAAAAAATATTTAGTCGTTTTATTAGTTTCCTGAATTAAGGTGGCACTCTGAGGTATTAGTCGGGGTTTCACGTTTTGACGCAGACACTACTAAACTAAGCTAAAATATTTGTCCCGATTAGCTTTTTTTTTTACAGCAGCCTCCGAAAATATGTGAGTGCTTATGGAAGTTTTTAACCTTTTCGCGGCCACGTACAAGACTTTATCGCGATGCCTTAAGTTGAACATTTTGGGAAGTGGTAATTTAGGAAAGTAGCCATTTTGAAAAAGTTAACACTTTGGGAAGTGGTAATTCAGGAAAGTAGCCATTTCGAAAAGGTTGACATTTTGGGAAGTGGTAATTTAGGAAACTAGTCATTTTGAAAAAGTTAATATTTTGGGAAGTGATCTATATAACCACCAGACGTCAAACCCCTAAAGGTACTCAATTGAACGAAGCTGGCTTTTGCATTGAATGGGCGTGTATACAGGTCGTTGGCGTTAAACCTGCGGTGCTGATGTGTCGTTGGCGTCGAAAAGGTTAAATGTCGTAGTGTGATATTTTGCTTCATTGAGAAATTTGATTTCTGGTGACTATTCAATATGAATTTGAAAACACCTCACTTGAAAGCGGAAAAAATTGTATTGTGTATTGCTACAAAACTATAACTAAATACATTATCGACAAGTGACTAGATTAATTGGAGCTGTAATTTTTTCTCATCTATTCGTATTTCATATTCAGCACAGTTTTTCACCCCATACTTTTAAAAATCGGATCCCTAAAATATCAAATATGAATACCCACCGTAACGAAGGGGAAAATAAAATGCACATCTCAATAAAACTGTCTATTCAAATAAACGCAATAATAAATCGAAGAAATATAAATCTTGATAAAAATGTGTTAATCCATTTATCTCATATTATTATTTCGAACGATCAGTCTTCGTATAGGTATGTATAATAAATAATGTTTATCCTCTTTTATTTTATGACATGAGTAACTCATTATAATATGAAAGTAATCAATCCATTATAATATTTTGCTTCATTGCACAAAAACAAATTGCATAATAAATACGCACTATTTAACTAGTCCATATTTATACAGATACGTTTAGAGCGGATAATCTTTGGCCTACGGGTAAAAGGCAAGCAAACGTTCAATAAAAGTAGTATCGCTTGTCACTTCTCTAATCTAATGTTTTTTAATATAAGTAGACACTGTTTCAGTTTTTTTTAATTATCATTAAATAGCATTTAAGTAAAATTTTATTTTCACTGGAAAAGATTAACCCCCTTATTCATAAACGCTCCATAGGCTTCTGCTAACTTAGCAATCGTTTGTCCTTATCTGTGAAAGGTAAATGTCAAAGTGACAGATAAGGACAAACGATTGCTAAGTTAGCAGAAGCCTATAGAGCGTTTATGAATAAGGGGGTTTGTTGTGTAAATTTGGTGTGTTGCCCTTATCTACCTAACCTAGACCTAAATTTACTTTTTTAGAACATAATAAGTACCTTTTATCTGCAGGACCAAGATTATCTGCTCAATTCGTATTTAAAAACAAGTCGAGTGTCAAGGCAGCGTACCTATCAAATAGGTATCCAGGTTTTTTTTATTCGCGTTAGAAAGAAGATAAACAATCTTCACTAAACCTGTATTTTTATTCAAAAATCTATTTAAAAATAAGTAGCATCAAGTAAGTAACATTAACTAATTTTAAAAAGCGCTTTTCAGTAAAAAGATAGGGCAGGATTGTTAACTTTCTTTCTAAATAAACTATGTTTATTTTATAATATCTACTATTGTCTACCTCTTTATTCATAAAATCTTGTTAGCTAACCTTAACCTTAGTTGATATTTGCCTTTGCAAGACGCAGATAAAACGTACATTCTGTTACATCTGACTTATTTATTTTGATGAATAAGAGGGTAAAACTTAAACAGTATTATATTTGAAGAAAACTCAAAAGATAGATATTCAGACGGATATTTAGGCTGTAGGTGCTCTTAAAACGAGCACCTTTCCACAGATCCAGGAATAATTTGAGACCTGGAATGTTTTGGCAGGTACGAGTACTTTGACACTTAAAAATCAAGGTAACTTTTGCAATACTATAATGACATTTTGAAATATTATAATGACATTACATAACGAAACAGTTGTTATATACAAGGCCAATCTATTTACTTTTATCCGAAATAAACCACCTAAATAAGCCAATTTGATTGAGACGTGAATGGCAAACAATACTTTCGGTAAGACGAATTTTACAACACAAGCGATTTTTAAGCTATAACAAATAGAGTTTCTATTCCTATGTACTAAGTTTACAGCTTCACTTTTATTGGATAAAATAAAACGTTTGAGAGGCAAGGATGTATTAGGTTCAGTGTCCGTTCGTCCGTCCATTCTAAAACGAATAAACTCGGCCAAGCGGTGGCAGCGGCCGGGATGAGAGTTTCCCCGCTACTACCTTCATCATGAACACGCTGCTTTGGCTGCTTTCACCGCTGCAACAAGAACACAAAATATATTAAATGACCACCCAGTTAGAAAAACCCAGAAACATAATGGGTTTAAACTTGTGATCTGCTGGGCTATTACTGCATGTTAGTAAATACTGTTGACTGCCAGCTGTCATCCCAGTGTTATTATACAGCCTAGGGCTCTTCAAGTCCAGAAGTCCGACTGTTTAAAGTTAAAGTCAGGCTATTACTGAACCAGTGAGTTACGCCTTCGGCCTCATCTGCACTTTTCATCATGTGAGATAGGGGTCAATCGTTCGTCAGGTCTACGTAAAAAAAAAACAGTCTTTATTTATACTAGCATAGCAGCTACTATTTTATACTTTACGTCGCCCCTGACAGTAAGTAGTAATTTACCACCCGCTACGCGACCGGAAATCTCCACTTCCTGGCCAGAGGAAGACGTAAAATTGTGTACACACCTCGGGCGTTGGTAAAGAAAGCCTCAGGTCGCGTGTTTACCGCCCTCGCCTTTGGCTCGTGCGACAAGTTCCTGCGATCTGAGACATTCTTTATTTCACCACCCTCGGAATGTATATTGCTATTTACAAAATTATTTTAAAGTCAAAGTCAACGGCCTAGAACCAGCACGCACTGAAAGTCGGACGGACTAGAGTCCGCATAGGATAATAGCCCTATCTAGACAGCCGATTTAATTCACTAGTAGTTAATTATACGTTATAGCGTATGAACCATAGTTCAAGTAGTCTAAATGTGAATGAATTATTGTGTTGTTTCTTTTACCTTCCCTCTCCTTGCGGCGCAGCTTCTTGCGGCGACGGTCGATAGCGGCGAGCTCGGCCTTCACCGAGTGGTACGCCTTGCGCAGGTCCGCGAGCCGCGTCGTCAGCACGCTGATGCGCATCTGGCTGTCCCACGACGGATCTGCACAAACGATAGATTAAGGGGCTATTTCTAAATTAGTTCGTAACCATCCTCTCCTACTCTCACTATTGGTGTGGGCTAGTTTTAATACGTGAGCAACCCGGTGCAGCGCATTAACTAATTTCTTCTTTCTATACCGGATCTGACAAAGTGAAAACTGACGGTAGTTTCTTTTTATTAACCCTCGACGCAAATGGAGGGGTGTTATAAATTTGACGCCGATCTCTCTCTCTCTTTCTCTTTCTCTCTGTGGCATCGTAGCTCTTAAAGAGATGGACCCACTTCGATACGGTTTTCTCATTCGAAAGCCAGTTGCCTTTCTGTGGTTTTTATCCATGTTTGGTAAAAATCGGTCCAGGAGTGTGAAGAATATCAGCTCTTTCCCAAAATGATTTAAGACATTTTTGGCATAAAATTAAATTGTTTTTTATTTACGTATGATTTACCTGATTAATGCGTGGAGGATTTTAGTTTTTCAAATTAAATGTTATACTAGTGTTATGTTCTTGTAGGACACGTACCGAGGTCTATGTAGAAATTGTACTTGAGCGCGGGTGTGTGCGCGTGCGCGTGCGCGTCGTCGGTGTCGCGCCGCCGCCGCGGCCGCCGCCCCGCCAGCGACGACTCCGACGCCTTGCGCGAGCGCGCACCCGCTGCGTACACACCGCTCAATTATACGTACGCATCGCTCAATTCATCGAAATAGGCCTCCTCGTTCTATTTAACACGTTGAGTGTTGCTCCCACGCCCCATACAAACTTAGTGATCCCTCCGGTGATGCTCATGTGTTAAATTCCAAAAAACTTACTAAAGTTTCGCTTCTTCTTTTTTTTTAATATGGCCCCATCAATCGATGCGATGATTTCGCCAATGTCAAAGTAATAAATACAGTATTCAAAAATCTTGTGACAAAAAGTCGGCAACGTTGTACGGTACGGTTGTACGGTTTTGCGGGTGGTAGGGCCTTGTGCAAGGTCCGTCCGGATCTCTACCACCATCTTACTCGCTAATCCTGCCGCTAAGTAGCAGTGCTTGCACTGCTGTGTTCCGGTGTGGAGAGTAAGACAGCCGGGGAAATTACGGGCACAAGAGGCATTTCATCTTAGTCCTCTAGGTTGGCAACGCATCTGCAATCCCTCCGCGGTTGCGGGTGTCTATGGGCAGTGGTGATCACTTACCATCAGATGACCCACTTGCTCGTTTGCCTTCCTATTCATATAAAAAAAAAACACGGTCAAAAGACCCCCGTCGGGCTCCTAGCCAACGGATAGCACACAGATTATGCACTACTGAAACAGACTGACGAGCGCTCGCAATGCGCGTTATAGTTTGTTATCTGAACTCTTCTTAAAACTGAACGCGAATTGAAGTTCGGTACTGCGCGTAACAGCTCGTAAAAAAGTCTATTATTGAGACGAACAAGTTCTGTGGCTCACCATGAGGTTTGTCGATGTCCATGGCGGACGGATCGTTGTCCCGTCTGTCTTCGTCGTCTTCTTTCCTCTCCATAGGACTATCGCGTTCCGATATACGCCTCTCTCTGAAATAATAATTTCCGTTAAACGATTTCTGGTAAGAATTATTTGAATGAATTCGGAAAGTTGCCTGGTTCGGAACCGGCCAAATGCACGGTGGACTCGCGCACTCAGGGTTTCGTACACATTGACAGACGAAGAAGTAGTACGACTTAACTTCTTGTAAAATTATTCGCCCCCCCCCCCCCCCCTTCCCCGTATCAGTGCAGTACAGGTACCTCTGCGGCGACATGTCGAGGCTGCTGTCGGGCGTGGTGGGCGGCGTGTTGTCGAGCAGCGCGCGCCCCCGCGGCCAGGCGCCGCCCGCCCCCGCCTCCCCCGCGCCCTCCCGCGCCTCCCCCGCGCCGGCGCCCGCTCCTCCGTGCCCTTCGCGCGCTGACGCCTCGCGACGTTCCTCGCCTGCAACAAGTCACACATCTCAATACCACGCGAGAGGGAGTGTCATCACGAGTCCGCTGTGGTCAAAGAGCTGTGCGGGCCGAACGGGTGACTGATTACACAAAAGATCCACGAATGGGTCGAAGTGTATCCGTAGGGACCCCTAGACTAAGACTAGACGGGTGACTGACCTTTATTGTGGTTGTGATGCGGCGGCGCGCAAGCGAACGGCATGTGCAGGCGCTGGCGCGGCGGCGCGGGCTCGGCGTCGGGCGCGGGCGAGCCGGGGATGGTCTCCTCGCACAGCAGCAGCGACAGGTTGCTGTGCGGGGCGGACGGGTGACTGACCTTTATTGTGGTTGTGATGCGGCGGCGCGCAAGCGAACGGCATGTGCAGGCGCTGGCGCGGCGGCGCGGGCTCGGCGTCGGGCGCGGGCGAGCCGGGGATGGTCTCCTCGCACAGCAGCAGCGACAGGTTGCTGTGCGGGGCGGACGGGTGACTGACCTTTATTGTGGTTGTGATGCGGCGGCGCGCAAGCGAACGGCATGTGCAGGCGCTGGCGCGGCGGCGCGGGCTCGGCGTCGGGCGCGGGCGAGCCGGGGATGGTCTCCTCGCACAGCAGCAGCGACAGGTTGCTGTGCGGGGCGGACGGGTGACTGACCTTTATTGTGGTTGTGATGCGGCGGCGCGCAAGCGAACGGCATGTGCAGGCGCTGGCGCGGCGGCGCGGGCTCGGCGTCGGGCGCGGGCGAGCCGGGGATGGTCTCCTCGCACAGCAGCAGCGACAGGTTGCTGTGCGGGGCGGACGGGTGACTGACCTTTATTGTGGTTGTGATGCGGCGGCGCGCAAGCGAACGGCATGTGCAGGCGCTGGCGCGGCGGCGCGGGCTCGGCGTCGGGCGCGGGCGAGCCGGGGATGGTCTCCTCGCACAGCAGCAGCGACAGGTTGCTGTGCGGGGCGGACGGGTGACTGACCTTTATTGTGGTTGTGATGCGGCGGCGCGCAAGCGAACGGCATGTGCAGGCGCTGGCGCGGCGGCGCGGGCTCGGCGTCGGGCGCGGGCGAGCCGGGGATGGTCTCCTCGCACAGCAGCAGCGACAGGTTGCTGTGCGGGGCGGACGGGTGACTGACCTTTATTGTGGTTGTGATGCGGCGGCGCGCAAGCGAACGGCATGTGCAGGCGCTGGCGCGGCGGCGCGGGCTCGGCGTCGGGCGCGGGCGAGCCGGGGATGGTCTCCTCGCACAGCAGCAGCGACAGGTTGCTGTGCGGGGCGGACGGGTGACTGACCTTTATTGTGGTTGTGATGCGGCGGCGCGCAAGCGAACGGCATGTGCAGGCGCTGGCGCGGCGGCGCGGGCTCGGCGTCGGGCGCGGGCGAGCCGGGGATGGTCTCCTCGCACAGCAGCAGCGACAGGTTGCTGTGCGGGGCGGACGGGTGACTGACCTTTATTGTGGTTGTGATGCGGCGGCGCGCAAGCGAACGGCATGTGCAGGCGCTGGCGCGGCGGCGCGGGCTCGGCGTCGGGCGCGGGCGAGCCGGGGATGGTCTCCTCGCACAGCAGCAGCGACAGGTTGCTGTGCGGGGCGGACGGGTGACTGACCTTTATTGTGGTTGTGATGCGGCGGCGCGCAAGCGAACGGCATGTGCAGGCGCTGGCGCGGCGGCGCGGGCTCGGCGTCGGGCGCGGGCGAGCCGGGGATGGTCTCCTCGCACAGCAGCAGCGACAGGTTGCTGTGCGGGGCGGACGGGTGACTGACCTTTATTGTGGTTGTGATGCGGCGGCGCGCAAGCGAACGGCATGTGCAGGCGCTGGCGCGGCGGCGCGGGCTCGGCGTCGGGCGCGGGCGAGCCGGGGATGGTCTCCTCGCACAGCAGCAGCGACAGGTTGCTGTGCGGGGCGGACGGGTGACTGACCTTTATTGTGGTTGTGATGCGGCGGCGCGCAAGCGAACGGCATGTGCAGGCGCTGGCGCGGCGGCGCGGGCTCGGCGTCGGGCGCGGGCGAGCCGGGGATGGTCTCCTCGCACAGCAGCAGCGACAGGTTGCTGTGCGGGGCGGACGGGTGACTGACCTTTATTGTGGTTGTGATGCGGCGGCGCGCAAGCGAACGGCATGTGCAGGCGCTGGCGCGGCGGCGCGGGCTCGGCGTCGGGCGCGGGCGAGCCGGGGATGGTCTCCTCGCACAGCAGCAGCGACAGGTTGCTGTGCGGGGCGGACGGGTGACTGACCTTTATTGTGGTTGTGATGCGGCGGCGCGCAAGCGAACGGCATGTGCAGGCGCTGGCGCGGCGGCGCGGGCTCGGCGTCGGGCGCGGGCGAGCCGGGGATGGTCTCCTCGCACAGCAGCAGCGACAGGTTGCTGTGCGGGGCGGACGGGTGACTGACCTTTATTGTGGTTGTGATGCGGCGGCGCGCAAGCGAACGGCATGTGCAGGCGCTGGCGCGGCGGCGCGGGCTCGGCGTCGGGCGCGGGCGAGCCGGGGATGGTCTCCTCGCACAGCAGCAGCGACAGGTTGCTGTGCGGGGCGGACGGGTGACTGACCTTTATTGTGGTTGTGATGCGGCGGCGCGCAAGCGAACGGCATGTGCAGGCGCTGGCGCGGCGGCGCGGGCTCGGCGTCGGGCGCGGGCGAGCCGGGGATGGTCTCCTCGCACAGCAGCAGCGACAGGTTGCTGTGCGGGGCGGACGGGTGACTGACCTTTATTGTGGTTGTGATGCGGCGGCGCGCAAGCGAACGGCATGTGCAGGCGCTGGCGCGGCGGCGCGGGCTCGGCGTCGGGCGCGGGCGAGCCGGGGATGGTCTCCTCGCACAGCAGCAGCGACAGGTTGCTGTGCGGGGCGGACGGGTGACTGACCTTTATTGTGGTTGTGATGCGGCGGCGCGCAAGCGAACGGCATGTGCAGGCGCTGGCGCGGCGGCGCGGGCTCGGCGTCGGGCGCGGGCGAGCCGGGGATGGTCTCCTCGCACAGCAGCAGCGACAGGTTGCTGTGCGGGGCGGACGGGTGACTGACCTTTATTGTGGTTGTGATGCGGCGGCGCGCAAGCGAACGGCATGTGCAGGCGCTGGCGCGGCGGCGCGGGCTCGGCGTCGGGCGCGGGCGAGCCGGGGATGGTCTCCTCGCACAGCAGCAGCGACAGGTTGCTGTGCGGGGCGGACGGGTGACTGACCTTTATTGTGGTTGTGATGCGGCGGCGCGCAAGCGAACGGCATGTGCAGGCGCTGGCGCGGCGGCGCGGGCTCGGCGTCGGGCGCGGGCGAGCCGGGGATGGTCTCCTCGCACAGCAGCAGCGACAGGTTGCTGTCCTCCTCGCCCGCCGCCGCGCGCGCGCTGCCCGCCACCACCACGCTAGCACCTAAACGATACTAGATTAATGCCGAGGCCTGGGAAGTAGCCGATTGCTGGACGAGTAACTTGTTTAAAAACACGAACCGCAGGCGAGTGTTTTTTAAAGTTACGAATCCAGCAATCGATCTTCCAACTGAGGCAGATATAATGTTTTTCTCAGACATTGAGAGGAAATGAAAATAAATTTTGCACTAAACTTCATCGTAACTTAGGTGGTTTTCACGCTCCCGCCTTTTTTCTTAAGTTTTTTGTAAGTCATCTGTCACCGTCAGCTATTTGAGACATTGATAACAACGTTAGACTCGAACAAAACGCGCACTCCTCGGCCATCGACTTGGCTGTATGATATTGTTGTTAATTATTCCATAGTCTCTTTAACTTTACAAAAAGTTACTACATAGTAAACAGTGAAAAAGTCTAGCAATCCGATTTATGGTCAGAAAATCGCGCCTGCAATGTAATTCGGCCGCCAACAAGGCCCTTCGTGTTCTGTTACTTAGAATAAAATGACGATATTTGTGACAATATTTCAGAAAAATATAATTGAACATCATCGATCCTGCCATCGACGCTTAATAGACTACAAGCACATGGACAAAAAAAAACATGTGAAATGAACCAGCGTGAATGAAGCTTAGAAGGCTATTACTATATCACAAAATAACTCTGAGCGCTATGCCGTCATTTCTGAGCGGCATTCTAAACTTCATTCACGCTGGTTCATTTCTCGTGTTTTTTTTTTCACCGCCAAACTAACTGCTCTAGTGTCACTCGCTATGTCAACTTTATCTTGTCAAAAGAAAGGGCATATTACACTGCACGTACCGATTTCATATCATGTCAATGGCGGCGAAAATGCTAAGAGCCGAGAAAATCTGCGAGCGAGTGCTGTTGCACACTAACGGCCGTTGCGCGGTCTAGCGTCGAAAAATTACGACGGATCTATACATTGTCTCTTAAAATTAATCCAGAATACTTCAGCAGCTTGAGTTGGCTAAGAGACCTTGCACATTTTGACAATGTTTAAAGCTGGGTGTTAATTAATTCGGGAGCTATAACAGCATCCTGAGCGTGCTGGCCCAGCTGTGGGACTAGCCTCTAACGGAGCGCTGGGCGCGGTTGCATGCACCCGTCATCGGTGTGCCGTGCCCCGGCGCTTCTAAACGTGCACTTATGTATTCTCTTTTGTATGTTATCCACCCTATGCTTCAAAACTTGTAACTTAACACCTTTGATTTTTTAGTTCCGAATAATGTTTTTGAATTTGAATTTGAACGTTTCTTTTTTATGGCACGAACTCGAACGCGACATTTAAACGCACGTCAAAGGTACGGATTTTATAACCATCGACAAAACGGCCAGCGTGTGCTACAACAAAAAAGAAAGTTGTCAAAGTGACATGCCATTTCGCTTTGGCCGGTTTTATTTCTTTTACTTGACGTAAGTTACTTTGGTAATGTAGTGCGACAATACTAACTGTGCTTGCGTTCGTTCTTGCACGCGTCCTCTAGCATGAGAAGCGTCTCGCCGGCGCTCCACTCGCCGGGAGACTTGCCGGCGTGCAGGCCGCGCGCCGTGCTAGGTACCGGCTCGGACCCGCCCCATTCCTCTGCACGCAGCTTGTCGATTATCAACCTGGACAAAAAAAAAAACAGTTGAAAATACCATATTTTAAACGTATCACCTATGGATGTCTCTTGGCTAGTCAAGCGCTGTGAGATCTAATGAACTGTGAACTTTATTTACCGTCTATCAGAATCGTCCGAATCGCTGGATTCGCTCCTGTCTTCCGCCGGGAACGGCGGCAAGGGTATGACGGCAGCAGCAGCTTGACTAGAATTAATTTGACTTGACAGTTTCTGTATCGTGTCACTCAGAACCTTATTATTCTTGCCAGGCGTCGGCATCGCTAGATCTGCCACACTCTTACGCCGTTCTAAAATATTCAACGGACTCAACAATCGTGGAGGCGAAGGTTCCTTGGCCTTCACTTTCTTCACATCCGTAAGGTCGCGCTTCGCATCAGTGAAGTTGGAAGGTTCGCCGAAAATAGAGTCCGTGACATTCGGCGGGCTTATTTTCTTTAACGGTTCTTTAGCCAAAGGTTTTAAGGTGTCCTGCTTAACAACCGGTTTAGGTTCTAGCGCTATGGGCGATAGTTTGCCTTCTGGTTTTGTTAGTTTTAGGAGATCTGTTTTAGGGGTTAGCGCGCGAGGCTTGTCTTCGACGGGAGGCGGTGACATGGAGAGGCGTTTAGCGCTGTTTATGGCTTTGAGCAGTTTGTCAGCTATCTTTGGTCCTTCAGATTGGACGAGGAAAGCCGGAGGCGGCTCCGGTATGACATCGATGCGCGCCGGGCTATCCGGCTCAGACTTGTCTTCCTCTGTGTCAATAAGAGGACTGGAGGGTGGCTCCATTTTAGGCGGATTAGGTACAGGATCCAAAGGCTTTATGGGTTCAATCTTAATTTTTAGAGTGTTGTCCTTTTGTTCCTTGGGTTTGGAAACACTTTCTTTGGGATCCTTGGGGTTTGGACTACTCTCTTTTGGATCTTTATTCAACTTGAAAATATTCTCTTTGGGATCTTTGCCAGCTTTAACTACAGTTTCTTTTGAATCTTTAGATTTGAAAGCTGATTCTACTGGTTCTTTAAGCTTGAAAATACTTTCTTTAGAATCCTTATCCTTTACTTTGGAAGTGCTTTCTTTGGGATCCTTGGTTTTGAATAATACACTTTCTTTTGGTTCTCTAGTTTTAGTTGTGACTTCTTTAGGATCTTTCGGTTTAAATGGATTTTCTTTAGGCTCTTTAGTTTTTGGTGAACTTTCCTTAGAATCTTTGAGTTGAAAAACATTTTCTTTTGGCTCTTTTGATTTTTGAACAATTTCAGTGGTGTCTTTCACTTTAACTTCATTTTCTTTAACTTTCGAAGCTATGTCTTTTGGTTCTTTAGTTTTGAAAGGATTTTCTTTAATGTCTTTTATTGTAAAGATATTTTCTTTAGGTTCATTGTTTAATACGAAAACATTATCTTTAGGCTCGTCACTCGGAAGCGGGATAGAATCTAAATCAATCATTGGCGGTTCGTCAATATATTGTTCTTCCTTTATGTCTGGAGCGCTATCGCTTGTGGTTTCCGAAGGCGTGCTCGGTATAGGTATATCTTTCAATTCAATCATAGGAGGTTGAAGGAATGGCGGAGGCGTATTTGGTGGCTCCGGAATACTTTCCAGCAGTTCTAACTCTTTTTCAGGGTTGCCCAACATACTCAAAATATTATTTTCTTCTTTCATTTCTTCAGGTGGTTCAGGTGATTTGGGAAATCCTTTCAGTGGTGGTTCAGAGGTCTCCGACGTTTCAGAAACCGGTACAACTGGGCTAGGGTCTCTAGTCTCCTCTTTTACAGCTATATCTTCTGATTCATCTTCGGATGATTGTTCGTCATCAGCACGGCTGTCTGGCGAATCATCTATCAACTCCCTAAGTTTTGACACCTTGCTTTTCTTTGAGTAAGTTTCTTGATTTTTAGCCGGAATGAAACCTTCGAATCTATGAGCGGAACCGCTGTCGCCAGGGAAGGAGTCCTCGTCTAAAGAGAACAAACCATCCTTTGAATCCTCTTCGGGGCTTTGCCTATCGGGGGCAGCGCTTGTCGCACCGAAATCTCTGAACGGAGATAACGATGGCGATCGCAAAGGAGTCGTACGCGTTTTCAACGGATCTTCGGAAATTTCTTCGCTCAATGACTTCGATAATGTCGAAGCGTATTTGCTAGGGGAGATGTCATCGAAAATGCGATGCGTCCGTTTCTTTTTCTCATCGTGCAGTTCCAGTTCAAAGGGTTCGGGCTCTTTGAATTCGTAAACGTCCTCAGGTTGTTTTTCAGGGACGGAAGCCTCCGAAGTAGACGCGGATACAGACGTGGTCGTTGACGCTTGCGGCGGACTCGACGACGAAGTCTCCTTCTCGGACACCTCTTGTTTGACGTCCTCAGTTTCCTGTTTTACGGTGTGTAGTCCTTTCAACTCTGATCGAATTTCGTTAAGATCAAAGTCGCGGCCTTGGTGCGAACTTGTGCTCGGGCGAGCCTTCTTGGCCGGAGAAATTGCCGAGGGGGTTGACACGGTTCTCACTGGCCTTTTACGAGGCTTGCTCGAGCTGCTACTGTCACTCGACTTGGTATCCTTAGACCTGGGCGCTGAGAACAAACAACCCGAAGTTATTAATATGTAAAATAACTGGTAATTTATTGGGAATTATGTTGTTTTTGTACTACTTACTTTTAATGATGGATTTGTCATCAGGTTTCTTAGGAGGTCGTTTCACGTTGTCATCGCTATCGGAATCGCTGTCGGAATCAGAGCGAGCTGAAGATTCTAAAATAAATAACACCTTCATCAATAAGAGTATCTACTTATTTCTAAATATCAAATGCAAATATTAATGTACATTTTTTACCCTCAATCCGCTTACTCTCGGTCCTCTTCGATCTAACCCGTCTGCTGTTGTTTATGCTCTGCGAAAATATAACGTAAAAATAATAATCACCCTAAGCAAAACTCTGATATCTAGGATGTTTACGCAATGTGCGCCTACCTTCGGAGGTATTTGGGAGTGTCAAGTTAAATCAGTCAATCACGAAATCCGAAGCCAAACATTGTATTAGAGCAAGTGTTACCTTTTTATTCCGCATCTCATGCTGTGTGACATTGAGCGCGATTCTCTGAGGCTTGATCCATTCGTCGTACCGCGTGTTCCACCCCGTGTAGTGTACGCGCAGCATCCCCTCCGACGATATCTCGATCACCTTCGCCTCGTACGTTACCTGCCGAGCGCCACGCTATACATTACACCGCTCCGCCCTCAAAGCGGGCCACTTTGAGAAACATAAAGATAACAAAAGAAAAACAGTCCGACCCGAGACAAATGCAAGAATTCGCTTTGCCTTTGCAAAATTGATCAAATGATAACGAGATTGAGAAAGAAATATATCTCCTGTACTTTACCTTGCGTGCTTTATCATGACTAGCAACTATAAGCAGTAAGCATGAGTACTAATCTTAAATGCGCCTCTGAACTTTATCTATATGGTTAAGGGGCTGCTTAAGAGATGCAAATGACTGACGGGAACGAGGGAAGCGAGACCATTGACACTGACAATCCATACATATACATAATGACATAGCACAGACTAAAGCCAAATGCACATTTAAGATTGCTACGAAATGTACTATTACTGGTGAAGCAGATTTCAAATAATGTTACCGGGCTCAGGGCATTAAAAAGAAAAAATGTAGTTCGATATTTTGGCAAGTTTTTTCATACAGCTCGCCGAAGGTAAGCACTGCCAATCATGACAGAGTACGCGGGGTAGGGTAGGTAAAGTTAATTTCATTATATTCTAAGATACATCTTCTTGTAAACGAATGTTAAACTTCGATGTTCTGGTGTGGTATTAGCTTCAATAATATAAAACATTATTTTCTAATTCCAGATGTCGTACTCCACTTAAGTTATCATTTGATCAGTTACTGAAAACAATCAGTTACGCATAATTTTGTCAGAAACGAAAGAAGTTTAAAGAGTTCTAAAGAAAATTAACTGAATAGAAGTAGAAACGAAAGGAAGAAGTGCAAATATTCATCTCGGAGTCTAGGCCTATTATAATATTTATTTCATCATTACCTTTGACTTCATTACCTTTGATTCTGACTGCGTGGGTCCGTAATACACCTTCAATTTATCACCAACTTGAGCTTTCACATTGGAACTTCCCGATCGAGTCGGTTCACTTGTAGAAGGCCTGTTGGATGAAAAAAAAAGCTGAATTCGTAATACTCAACTTGGTAATACTATTAACATTACGATGCATATTTGAAAAAAAAAAGCGCGGACCTATGGCCTCCGATGCTAAGAGTCAACAGTTGGAAGCTAGGCTTGATCATTGATTGGTTCAAAATGTATGTGCAATATACTTATTGAAATATTGTGTGTCAATCCGGTAGCACTCATACTTACTCAGTGGTCTTGCGTTTACGCGGTCGCTTGCTGCTATTGGATGCAATAGTGTTCCCGCTGCTTGCTGAGTTGGCGCTCTGGCTGCGACGGCTTTGCATTTTCTTAGTAGGCCCACATCTGATGCAAAAAAAAAAAACAATTTATACAATTTTTTTTTGTTGATTGTACACGATTTACCACAAGTCAATCCAACCATTACAAGTGGATTGTAATATTTGACATGCACATAAACTACATTATATCCTGAAGATAAGACACCTTATTTGTAAATAAAAGTTTGTAGTACAGAGGTTTATCAGAATATAATCAGTTTATCGAATAATACTTTTTAAGTGGAATAAAAACATGGACAATACCTCGACGCCCTGCCGGAACTATCACTGTCAGTAGACGCATGCGGCCTTCGAGAAGCGCGCGGTGTATTTGTGCTGCTTGTACTTTCTAAAACGGAAAAGAAATCCTTTTTCAACATGAAACTACCGTGAGACTTAATCATTATTACACATAAACGGATAACTCACGTATAAAAAGTCGAGTGATGCTCGACATGATTCGGACTATTTCGTAGTCCTTCTTCCTGGAGCGCTCGCCCCGGCGGCAGCGAAACGAACACTGCGCGCCAGCGCTCTGTTCGCGCGGCTGCTCGACGCAACTGACAGCGGCGCACAACTACCCTCGTTTTCACCGTCATTTTTATTACTGTCAAATGTAGGGCAGCACACAACACTGATCACGTCACTCCGTAAAGGTTCGCTCACACTTCAATATTTAAAACAGTTTTCCAGGTGCTGCCCTACATTTGACAGTAATAAAAATGACGATGAAAACGAGGGTAGTTGTGCGCCGCTGTCAGTTGCGTCGAGCAGCCGCGCGAACAGAGCGCTGGCGCGCAGTGTTCGTTTCGCTGCCGCCGGGGCGAGCGCTCCAGGAACAAGGACTACGAAATAGTCCGAAACATGTCGAGCATCACTCGACTTTTTATACGTGAGTTATCCGTTTATGTGTAATACGGAAAAGAAATCATAACATAATCATTCATATATGTGAACATAAAGATTATTTTTCCTCGCAATGAACATTTTTAAAAACATACCTGTTCATTGTTCTTTCTTTTAAGTTATCACAGTGCTCTCTGAGTTTGGGTTTTACTTTATATCTCAGATTTAGCAAGCAATGTATTCACATAAAAAAATATACAAAAATAAATAATAATGCGATATTTTCGACTTTAATTATGGTTCTCTAAAGACAGACAGACGGGCGAATAAGTACGCGAACTTACTCACCCGTCTGTCTGGGTCTTAATATCTCCGCAAGACCTATTGGAATTTTGATACTTTGAACTGTTGTTTCAACGATACCTTTGGAAGACATCGGTCTTCGTTTCGGTGTTCTCTTCTCCAAGGACTCGGTCTTTATAGGCAGAATGCGCGTCTTGGACTGAGAGCGCGGCTTTATGATAATCTTCTCCTCACTCGTTGTGGCCGACGTCGTCGATGTCGTCGACGTGGAAGTCGTACTCTTGTTGTCTTTTTCCTTCTCTTTTTCTTTTTCTTTTTCCTTCTCCTTCTCCTTTTCCTTTTCTTTCTCTTTCTCTTTTTCCTTCTCGACTCTATTTATATACACAAAATATTTAAAAATAACGAATATTTTTACATGTTTGAATGTTACAGTATTTTTCGTAATGCAGTTTTTTTTCATTAACATTTTTACTTACTTTGGCGTAGTAACCACTAGTGGTTGATTGTCAGCACTGTCTTCCTCATCACTCCCTCGGCTCTTCTCCTTCGACTTCTCACTCTTTTCAGATTTGTCATCCTTTTCACTCTTGTCTGTCTCGCTCTTGTCGGAGGAGTCTTTGTCCTTTGAACGCTGCAATAATCTAGTATGTACCGGCCATAACCAGTATCGGCCCACTTTATATAAAACGGTTAATAAAGTGGGCCGATTGTAATGATGTGCGAACATAAAAGGACAAAGCACAAATAAAATTAAAATTTGAATTTAACTAAGCGTTTTCTAGCGCAGTGTTTTTCAAAATGAAGGTCACGAAGGTGGATCGCAAAACCTTTTTCAGGGGTCTTGGTTAAAAGAAAACGGCCGGGTCACTGGCAACATTACCTGGTGCGGCGTGTTGGTGGGCGTGGGGGTCGAGCAGGCGGACGAGGACGTGGGCGGCTGCTTGTCGCGGTCGCGGATGAGCGAGCGGCCCGCGGGCGGCGTGCGCGCGCCTCGCGGGTGCGCCACCAGCGTCACGCCCAGCTTGCGGTAGAAATCCTCGAAGCTGTGCAGAAACCTGAAACAAGTACGAAAAACTTAATTTTTAAATGGGGTAAGAAACGAGCATGAGGGTCACCTGACGGTAAGTGACACGATCACCCAACACACTGTTGCGCAGAGGATTGCAAATGCGTTGCCAGTTTAGATGGCTAAGAACGGACAACCAGTCAGGATATAAAGTTACTTTCAACTAACTTAAGTATAAAAGTATATTGATCTAACTAAATCTCACTTTTTATAAGCCTGTTTGCACAGGTTCGTGATGCTCGTTGTGACGGGATGGAAGCCCATTTTGTCGGCTATGGTCTTCCACTGATTCTGATTTGTTACTCTATTGTAACCGCCTAGTTTTTGCACTACCTGAAAAAAAAAAACATTCAGTCAACAAAATCTTATTTTACACATTGTTATTGTCTCTGAAAAAGTCTCAATTGCGTAAAGTGATATTTTCTACATAAAAGAGTAGAAACTAAATGAGGGCGCCACTTGCTACGTAACTTTTGAAGGTTAAATAGAATAAATATGGCAACTAATGTGTGTATAAACACTTATTTTATCTTCCTTCCGTTTTCTACTCTTCTAGTTGGCAGTGTATGTCAGGTGTTAAATATGTAAACCTACTCTAAAGAGTCTGTACAGGTCTATATCCCGGTTGGCGATGGTCGGGTTCCGGTTTAGCGGCGTGCCCCGGTCATCCATAAACTTGTAGAGCTGCGCCACGAAGTGATCCTTCTCCTCACGGGGCTCGTCGTCAGAACTCTGTGCACAAATAATGTATTCGTTCAATTTTCATTGTCATTTAATCTACATTAATGTACCAAATTTCAAGGACGTGAAGGCAGCAACAGCATATTTAAGACGATTGAGACCATCCTGCTATTATATCCACAAACTTCTTCGGTGAAGTTATTCGCGGAACGAGATGTGATGGTTACCGAGTCCAGATATTAGTATACACGTGTTATCGACACCCAACGTTGCACCAACTGATAGCTCTTCTACGTTGCACGTTGCAGCAACCGAAAAAAGTTACGCTGACAGCTGACAAATAAGTACGTGTGAGCAGAGTACGTCGGAGGTGTAAGGGTTAGGGGGAGTGGTACGTGTGAGCAGAGTACGTACGTCGTCGGAGGTGTAAGGGTTAGGGCGAGTGGTACGTGTGAGCAGAGTACGTACGTCGTCGGAGGTGTAAGGGTTAGGGGGAGTGGTACGTGTAAGCAGAGTACGTACGTCGTCGGAGGTGAAAGGGTTAGGGGAAGTGGTACGTGTGAGCAGAGTACGTACGTCGTCGGAGGTGTTGCGAGGCTCGTTGAAGAGCGCGGCGCGGTCCCAGTGCGGCGGCAGCGCGCCGCTGCTGAGGTACTGCAGCGCCGCTTCCACGCCGCCCCACTCCAGCGGCGCGCTGCCCTTGCGGAACTCGCGGGCCTCTTTCTTCGGCACCGTGTAGCTACACACAGAATTCACATTAAACCAACGTGTAGCGTAACATTGCGACAGCTTTTTTCCATTAATGATCATAATTACAGCGTATTGGCTCGATGGATCCTCTTAAATGAATGTGTTGTGTTTTGTAACTTGTGTGTGTATTTATATATTATATTATTTATATATTACATGTAGTATATTTTATTTATTGTGTACTAGTTTATCGTATTTATCTATTATGTGTAGTTTATTATTATATCTTACATTATTTAAAATTTAGACATTTAGGATTATTTTAAGTTTCGATCGGTTCTTTTACTTTTTCTGTGTGTCTACTCTTGCTTCATACTTATGTCCTGTCAATCGTTCAAAGGTTAACTGGAAGAGTTCCCTTTGAGGGATAAGTTCGCCTTTGTGCATGTGTGTTATCCTGTATTCATCTTTTTCTTGTGTTTTATGTACAATAAAGAGTTATACATACATACATACATACATACAGCAGGAAGTAGAGTAAATTGCGATCTTTATTTGTTAAAGTTCAAGACAAATAATAAGATGTCGAGTGCTTGAGTAGTTTTATTTAAATTTAACCAAGCAAATAATATTTTCGTTGTTTTTATTAAAAATGAGAGAGACGCTCGATCAAGCAAAAGTCTACGTAACCGACATCGAGCCGCTGGATCGTCCACGAAGTTTTTTTTTAGACGAAAAGGAAGGCAAATAAGCAAGTGACCCGGTCACCTGATAGTAAATGAGCACCAAACCACTAAAGAATTATAGTTGCCTTTCCAGCCTAGAGGGCAAATTTGAATATCTCATGTGCCAATAATTTCACCACGCCGGAACACATCAGCGCAACCGCTATCGGATCAGCAAGTAAGATCCGGACGGACCTTGCGTGAGGTCCCCACCACTCGATAAAACTGTCACTACTCACTATCGGCCGTCCTTGAAGGAGCGCACCAAGTAGTCCTCCTTGACCTTGATCTGCGCTGTGGGCGCGACCACGAGCGCGGGGAAGGCGGGCTGGTGCGGGCGCCGGCGCTCGGCGCCGCTGGCCGCCTCCACCAGCACGACGCGGCCGACGTGCGGCTCCCGCTCCGCGCTGTCCGCCTTCATGCGCCGCGTCGGCACCTCGCCTTCGCTTTCGTCTGACCTAAAGCGATACGAATACGGATGGCTATGATAAGAATTTCTTTATGACGATTTTTAGATTAGAACCGATTAAATCGCAATTTTATTTTGTGTTTTTAGGGCCTGTTTCACCACTCTCTGTTAAGACCCTGATATTTTAAGGGTCAGTTATATATGATATCGTCCATCTGTTTCTGTGGGAATTATAGATAGCTGTCACTTAAGATATCAAGCGTTATTATCCTCATTTAACATTAATTTTTATTTTATTTATTTTATTTACGTACAACTTGGACGGCTTCTATACGAATTCACCTTACCTGGCATTTTGCATTGTGAAGTATGTACATAAATACACTAAACTAAGAGAATCCTGTACTCTCTGTCTTCACTTGCATCTGAGTCTTTTTCCAAATAGGTAATTCATCTTAAAAGACCGCTCACCTTATTTGCATTTGGTCAGTATCAAAGACAAAGCATGCTTGTTTAGCACATCAGTGCTAGTTAGTAAGGACAGCTTTCATCAATTTCATTGTATCATCACATCAATTGTGGCATAGCTTAATTTGACAAAACAATTCACAAGTAATTAGTTAAAGCATCATCACTTATCATCACAATGTTTATAACTTACTGAGCCCTTCCTCTCCTCCCCCTCCTCCCTGCTATGACTGGCGTAGAGAAATGTTCTGGATGTGTGAGTGGTAACTGGTCTAATGTTTCACTTTCATTGAAATGCCTCCCACTCTTGAGGCAGAGTGCCGAACGTCGTAAAGTAGTTATGTCGCCATCATCAAAAACTGTAATAAGTAAAATTATGTGATTTTGATCTTGCACAAAAACAGATCTAATCTTATTAGATCTATTGCATAGAGAAACTATAGTAGACTGTTAATTTACTACAAGTAAATCTCACCTAAAAGAAAATTAGAAATTTGTTTTAAGGGAATTTCTTTGTTGACTATTATTATTATAATTAGCCTTTATTCAGATACAATTTAATTACATTTATATTGATTATTAAAAAAACATTACATAATTTGTAACCATTACTATTTATTATTATTATTTTTCCCCTTATTTATCTGTTTGGTTGGCAGCAAAGGCATCCCCCAACCTCTTCCACTCTTCTCTGCTTTGTGCTCGTCTTGTCTTTGTTGACTTTACTTATTTGCTAGTGGTTTGGACTCTTTTTGTATTGAATCGCGTGAAAATATTTAATATTAAAGTGCATAACTGTATAAACTCACCAACAGTATACTGGCTACAATCTTGTATTTTAGTAATGATGGCCTCTGTAGCATCCTTCTTAGGGTCATGCTTCACTTCCACAGTGCTGCCAACACGCAGGGTGCCTTTGATGACATCATCATTCACGGTTATGTTGCCACCAGATTTTAAAGTTACCTGGAAACAAATGGAATTTATGAATGTTTCTATAACAACAGCACCATGTACAACATTAAACTAAAAATTTTGAAAACTCCCCATGCATTAATCGATACTCGAAAATAGCTAGTACTCTTCAAAGTGCTGGACTGAATTTTACCAAACATGGCTAAAAACCACTGCAAGTGAACTGGCTTATGAATGAAAAAAAAACGCATTGAAATCGGTCCATCCATTTGAGAGCTATGATGCCACAGACATCTACGTCAAACTTATATCACCCCTCTTTTTGTGTAGGGGTTAATAAAAAAGTTCATAAGCAATAAATAATTTGGTACTTTTTTCTATACACCATCCCAGGTCTAAGGCAATTTAAAATGTAGACAACATAATATTTTTTTAAAGCCTAACATCTACATTTCAATAGTATATGTATAAATAAACAAAATCTTTATTAGTGTGTTATCCTAAACCACTTTATAAAATGAAATATAACTAATATCTGGAAATATCACCTAAAATTTGTAAATACTTTTTAATTTTAATTTGCCCAGACTTTAGCTTTGCAACTTCTTGCTTTCCATCTTTTGAAGCTATTCATTAAAAATAACATTGAAGAATTATCTGTAGTTGTAGTTACCTTGCATTTTATATTCCTGACCACTTTTTTGATCTTGGCTTCGCAGAATGCACCCTTATATTTGGCACTCACATCAGTGCCCATTGGCAGGAAGGGAGGGTCATCACCCTGCTGCAAAGTAAGAAAAATTAAGTCTATAAGTTAACTATTAATGAATAGAATAAAAGGCTAGTAATAAAATTGTGCCATGTAATTGTAACTATTAGATTAATATGCATAATCCTAGTTTTAATATTATAGTGTTATCCTATGTCATTATTTGTAATGTTCACAGAATAGGAACAAAATGCAAATGAAAAAGATAATCAAAGGAACAGAAATTAGCCAAATTTGTATAATTTATGATTATACCTACACATTATAAATGAGCTAAGGTTATACTATGCAATATTTTCAAGACATAATACATTACAAATTAGCTGGAAAATATTATCACACTTACCATGTTGGCTGTGTTGGAATTCAGTATTGATCTTGTGTTAAACCCTGCAAAGTAATTTCACAGTTCAGAATAGGCCAAGGAAGAAATCCAAAAGCTCCACAACATTTCTTTTCAGGTCATGAGCACTGGTAAGATAAACTAACAAACGGAAAACATAAATTTCTTCAACAATACAAAGTAGAACCAAGCCAAGCCAAGCTTAAGAGTAGCTGACTATAGGTTAGTCAACAAAAAATCTTCTATTATAGTAAACACCTTAAGACCACTGACTACCAAACTAATATTCGTGTTTGGAATGCTTAACTCGACAAAAACTCCAATTTAGAACAAGAATTATACGACACACATAAGTTGATTGCGCGGCAAAGCAGTCACTTTTTAGTCATTACAGACCTGACAAATAAAACACTATAGTACACCGTCACTGGCACTCTCATTAAAACATAAATAAGATAAATACAGCTAAAGTAACATTAACTCCAGTTTATAATTATAACGTAAAACGAGTCCATTGTAGAATCGTATATACTGAGGTGAGGAGACATAACATAGACAGACATAGACATTCTCTTTCTCTACGTGAGGAGAGGTGACCAGAGGCGTTTTCTAAACGTAAATTCCGAGTGTCAGAGACATCCTTAATTTTGCAAATCAATGTAACGCTGTAAATGAAATTAAAACATTAACATAGACCGACTACAAAACTCATGATATAATAATAAACGACTAATATACTTCAGTGGTACATAACATAAATCTCAAGTTTATAATTTATAAATATAAATAAAGGAACTTCTGTTCTGTCAATATGGCAGCATTGGATAAAAATTCTATTAATTAAAATTAGGATTAAGAATATTGCCACCAAGAAAATCGGTTACTTACATTTTTAGAAATTTAATCTGATTTGTTTGACATTGTTTTCAGAATTATTTGTAATTAAGTACATAGTGATTTTAAAACTATTTTATTTATTACATTTTTTTTAAGTTTCTTAAAATTTTGAATATATTTTGTATTTCTTTGGCAGTTTATAGTATTCCGAACGGTCCTCCAGTTTGACACAATGAACATTGAACACGTCAAAATTATTTTTCTGCCCCAGCGATGAGATACGAAACGATGTTTTGAAAATGTATTCGCTAACTGTTGAGCGGTATTGGTGGGCTTAGGAAATTCTCTTCAGACATTTTATGAAATTTACAGTGTATGGGCTCTTAGAAGTGAGATCAAGATGAAGGCTTTACTCGCAACTGTGTCCAGTCTCGTGCTCACGACCGTGGTCATCGGCAATGCCTATTACCAGAAGAAACAATTTTATCCATCGATAGTGTACCTAACTAATTCCAACCCTAGCATGGCTGTAAGTACATGAATACTGTCTAAACAAAATGTATGCACTTTTGCTTTCCTCAATCTGAAATTAATTAAAAGTGAATTAAAATCCAACAACAATTATAATAACAAAAATAAGATGTAGCATTCAAACATATGACCTCTCTCTCATTAGCCTTCAATACGTAGAAACTGCAGCACAGAATGCCCTTGTGGCTAGAATATAATTTGCACTTTAATGTACTATGGATATTTTCAGGTAATGTATCTGCAGGCATTTATATTAGTGCTATTGGTGGGTAAATTGTTAAGGAAAATATTCTTTGGGCAACTCCGGCCTGCTGAGTTTGAGGTAAGTCAGGTGTAAATACATACACTGAGATACAGTTGTAAACAAATGGTATCTGTTACAGGATACCCTCTTTTTTATAGTTAAATTAATTGACTGTGGTTGCTTTTGATACCATAATTTTAATTGGACTTATTATATTTTATGTGAAATATTGATTTTAATAGAGCATATGGTTGCCCACGCATATAATTATTTTTGATTGCATCATCAATATCAATTTGCCTTTTTTGTTGTGACTATTCCATGGTATAAAAAACTTCAAATGGTGCCTTAACACTTAGAAGATTTTTACCCAGTGGACAATAATGGAAGAAGAAATTGAATTAGCGCAGGTGGTATTTTAAACATTCCCTACAGTTATGTTTTATATTTTTTCTACCTGAAATATTACCTATGTTTCTTCACATGTTTCAATAATGTTTTTTGTTCCAGCACTTAATTGAACGATCTTGGTATGCAATAACGGAAACATGTCTGGCTTTCACAGTTTTCAGAGATGATTTCAATCCCAAGTTCATAGCATTGTTTACACTGCTACTCTTTTTGAAAGCATTCCATTGGCTCGCCGAGGACAGGGTTGATTATGTGAGTTCAATCTCAACTGAAATATTACTTGTGAATCTTATAAATACATTTGGTTAATTACATATTAGTGGCTAAATCAAAATCACTGCTAAGATAAACTACAAAGTATTTGTTGGTTGTAGATAGATCATTTAAGTTGCAATTCAGTGTATCTGTAACATGTATTCTTAACAAGTTTTCTTTGCAATCATCATACATTGGTATGTATTTTTTTTTAAAACCATACTTTGTCAATGGGTCTGGGATCAGGAAAGTATGAACCTTAAGAGTTCCAAAAGAATTATGTAAATTACTTCATACATTGGCGGAAAATAATATTCTTTAAACTATAAGTTGAATGTATCTTTAAGTACAAAAATGATCAAGGTTACGCATTTGTGTTAGAATAACATTTTGAACTCCACCTATACTTTTGTTTTGGTCTCTATATTTATGACAAACCCACTTTAAAATGTAGACTTTATTTGTCGGAAACATATTTAAATTACATTCAAATCAGTTGATGCTGCACTGTCTGGGTTATGTTTATACTTCAACACAGCCAGAGTTATGAAAAACTAGATTGGATAACATTTATAACTAAGTTAGTATATGGGTGCGTCCACCGAAGATGTATTATTCTGTGTTGCTAAGGATGCATTTGATATCCACCAAACATATACATCGGTCCACATATAACACCAATAAACATGGGTTCTACAAAGCTTTGTTTTTTATATAAAATGTTGCGATCTCTGGTTGCGAGTCGTGGATGTATGCTCCAGACGCGTCTTCGTAGCGCATCTTCCTGGAATGGCTACTTAGTTTAGCTTAGCATTAGTGGAAACTGTCTGTTGCATACTTTCGTACCAAAGCTGCATAATCTCTGGTAAAAAAGTACCTTTAAAGAATGTTTTTTTTTAGATGGAGAGGAGCCCTGTTATTGGTTGGCTGTTCCATGTGAGGATTCTCAGTCTCCTAATGGTACTGGCTCATGCAGACTTCTACTTCATCCATCATGCATATCAGTTCACGGCTTCGAAAGGGCCATCAGTCCAACTTGTATTCGGATTTGAATACAGCATACTGATAATTATGATTGCCAATATTCTCATCAAGGTGGGTCACGTATTATATTTTATTAACGGCAAGAGTTTATTTTAGTAATGATGTACATGCTTATTTATAAATTTTCAGCTTGTTTGAAATAGCTATGTTGAGAAATGTTGGTGAATTTAATCACAACTGCAGCAGGATATGATTTATTATGGAATTGGACTAATGTCAGTTGCAAATAAGTTGACACTTTGTACATTGCATTTGTTTCAGTATGTTCTCCATGCCATTGACTCTCGCTGGGAAGCCCCGTGGGAGAGCAAAGCGGCAGTACTGCTTTACACTGAACTGGCGATTAACTTCCTAAAGGTCCTTCTCTACATTGGCTTCGTTGCCATCATGGTCCGCATTTATACTCTACCTTTGTTCGCGTTCCGACCAATGTACGAGACAATGAGGTGAGAGAGATGAACCATTATAATTATCTTGATCTGTTTACTAGTTTTAGCACTTTTGTCTTTTCGGATCAAAGTGAAAAAAGCATTGCTAAGCAAACACTCTAGGTTCATGATTAGTTTATTTTCTTTCTTAATCAGTTTACTTTACCACCAGGAGCATCTTGTATCGTAAACAAAAACTGTCAAACCAACGTCGTTCAGAAATGTGTACAATCAAAAACTAATCACATAATAAGAAAGATCGGCATAGGTGTTTATGCAAAGCAAGGGGGGGGGGGGGGAGTGCGGACGGGAGATGTGTTGTAGCCTACCCTGCTTTTTTCGTGATCTCGCTGCACTAATTTTGATGTCCAATAAAGAGTATGTATGTTGTACGTTGAACATGACTTTCCCTTCCAGGAGTTTCAAGAAGGCTTACAACGACGTGGTGCTCTCGCGCCGCGCCATCCGCAACATGAACACTCTGTACCCCGACGCGACCGCGGAGGAGCTCGCCGCCGCTGACAACGAGTGCATCATCTGTCGAGAGGAAATGCATACCGGTAAGAAATCATGCCGTAACATTCATCATCATCGGCCTGTAGCTGCTGCGGCTGTAACGTGCCGTTTTATCCTGTCTTCGGCTTGACGTATCCAGTCACTACCAACCACTTTTCGCAAATCGTCACTCCACCTAGCTGGAGGACTACGCTGTAACATTTAGAGACGACAAATTGTATTCATTAGCAATGACAGTTACGTAACAAATTAAAAAAAAAATGATGATTTTAGTATGTTTTGTTAATTTATGTGTTTGAGTGCGGTAGATAAGCTAGACGGGAAATTTCTCTTGTAACTGACGAGCAATGTTAGTGTGAAGAGTTTGTTGAAATTTTAGTCACAAAAGTTGCGCGATTGACACATACATTGTTGGGTCAGGCCGCGAAGCGTTTCAACCGCCTCATCTTTGTGTTATTAAAATTGGCGAATATGTCCACGGATTAGAAGAAATTGTTTTTATGCCTAGCTACGAAGACGACCACACACAGCTGTCGCGAAGTAGAGATACTTAATTGATTTAAAATGAAAGATTTTAGTAACGTAAAGATAAGGCGGTAGAAACGCTTCGGGGGTAACCCTAGTATGTTTCAAGACTGTTTTTATAACTGAGAGAAGTTGAAAAAAATATGTTAATTTTTTATTGTTATGATATCACGTTTGTCAACGCTTATTTTAGATAAAATATTGCAGGTGCTTTGTATAATATCTCAATATTCCCTCGTTTTCGGTAGTATTGAAATGGATTTTAACTTAACGAGTAATTCGTTTACATTGAAAGGCTAATGGGCTTGTGCGGTATACCCTTTTGAAACATAAACTTATCAGTACCAGGCAACTTCCATGCAGTAGAGAGCACCTCTCTCGGCCCCCTTTGTCGTTCAATCCCGCGCCCCTGCAACGCGCGGGCGAGGACTCATTTAAGCGGTCGGTCTATAGTTAATTCTACATACAACTTGTTCTTGTTCCGTGTAAAATCAATCCTTGTTTAATTTTAGCACCCAAAGCGAGTCAATGTAAACGTTCTACTTATTACAGAGTAACCGCACGAAATTGTCGTTATATGTTGACGTCACCTCTAAACGTGACTCGGCCGTGACACCGAGTCTTCGTGAGTCTGATTTATTCAAAGAATTTTAAAATAGGAGGACAGGCATAACACGAAAATATCGTAAATATAGTATTAGAAGAATAGTGTATTGTTTCGTTTTTTTTGTACGATTTACATGCCGATGTAAATTGTACACAGCCGTGTGGCGACGGCTAGAATTTTATTTATAATGTCGCGTAACTAAAGGTACTGACAGACGTGCTCATTACTAGCACGAAAGCATGCTTTTATTGACCAAGTGCTCATGAGTAGCACGTGTGTAACAACATTGATAGTAATGAGCATGCTTATTTAGAGCATGCTCAAATTGATTTTCGAGCATGCTACCTGAGGCGCGGGTGGAAGGGGGCGTGCTCCGAGCGCGTCTGAACATTTTTGCCTTTGCTTTAAGCATGCTTATTTATGAAACAAGCATGCTTATTGCTGGCAAATGTGAACAGTTGCAGAGCATGCCAATTTTAAGCAAGCTTATGAGCATTTTTTTTTGAGCACATCTGTCCGTACCTTAATTGTGTGCAAGTTTGTGGGTAGAATACTTATCATGAGAATCGTTGTAGGTATTTAAGATTCACATTGCTTAATTTGCATTACGTCAAACGGGTGGGTTTCCTTATTTTTTAATAATAAAGTCAAGACAAAAACAATTCAAATCGGCCGTTATTTTTTTTTTCAATATGATAATACGCAACCGCTCACAATGGTCATTCATTAAACAGTGCATTGTGAGCATAACAACGTTTGTTTGATTACTCGAGAGCGTAAACAAGTGTCTTTGGGCGTCTCACCGAATAAAATTAGTTTTAAATCGGGTGTTTGTGATTACTTCAGTCTTTATCGTGTATTACGTGTGTTTTGTATTTATAAATACCTGATACGTAGGTACTAGCGAGCGTTCCCATTATCTTATTTGATAACCGTACACAACACAGTGTCCTTTTTATTGCATTACATTTATTAAATCGTAGCATAAGGTGTATGTACACCGTTTTAAGTGGTTTTATTGACTAGTGGTGATTAAGGTCAGTGATGAGTGTTTGCGGCTTAAACGGGATGTGACACGGAAGCAAAGGTCCTGAGCGAAATGATACGCTTTGTTAGTTTGACAAGGGCTCTATTTTCATGCTCAAATATATACTCAGCGGCACATAATTTGGTCTAGTCTCCGTACAAAATTACTTATATTGCAAACAAAACTTTTCCAGTTCTACTGGTAGGTAATTTGTGTGGATTGGCGAGGCGACGTTTGCCATGACTAGAATGAATACGTGTCGCTTTCTCGAAATATTTAAGTAGGCATGGTCGATCAAGTATTAATGTACCAAAAAATTGTGGTGTTTCGTAACTTTACTCTAAAGGTTTAATAATAGCTGTGTGAATGATATTTTTGAGATAGGTCTCATGACTGTCTTTTGTCGACCGTTACATATTTATATTTCTGCAGTTAAATTACTAACAGTAAAAATGGCGGGAGCAAGCAATTGAGCGAGTTTTTTATTCGCACGGTATGTTATTTGATAGGTTTTTAAGGCCCTCCTTCCTAAACTTTTTTTTCTTATAATAGTCAAGGCCTCTGTTTCCCGAGCACCGTATTAAATGAATACTAGACTAGTGAGACTTTATACATCTCTACTATAAAATGAATATAATTTAAGGCTCGGGAACCTTATGCATCCCTTTTATAAATGTATTTAATTTGAGTAGAATTAAAGTATTCTTAATGTATTTTATTTTGAAAAAATGACTTTCAGCCAAGTTTCTTGCGGCGCATTCTTCTTGGCAATGATGGTCTTTCCGAATGCGCTGGTAGTTTCAAGAAAGACACGTAAAAGAGGCATTGGCGGCCAAGTTGCATTTTTTAAAAATATTTGACTAACTTTACTTTGCTATATCTGCGATATAGTTAGAACAGCTATTGTTCATGATTACATTTGTGGAGTTTGAACACAATAGAGCCGATACAGCTGCACGTACGGCGCTGCGTTCTGCGTTGACAGTTGTGGTTGTGATACGTGTGCAGGTGCGAAGAAGCTCCCGTGCAACCACATCTTCCACGCGGCGTGCCTGCGGCTGTGGTTCCAGCGGCAGCAGACGTGCCCGACGTGCCGGCTGAACGTGCTGCGCGCGCCGGCGCCCGAGCCCGCCGCGCCCGCGCCGCCGCCGCAAGCGCCCGCGCCGCCGCCGCCGCCCTTCCCCAACATGCCGCCGCCGCCCAGTGAGTGCATCGCCGCCGACAATATTATCGTGATACTCGTATGTCAATATGGGTTCGTGGATATCAAAACTAGCGGATTCGTTGCGATATGCATTCATATTTTGTGATGTGGATCGCGAAATGCGTGGATCACTTTGATAATATTGGCGTCTAATCTATACATATAATAAATCAGTAAAAAGTTCGTGTCTGTACATTAAATAAATTCATCAGAAATAGAGTGCTATGCTATCGATTAGGGTAGAGTAATAAAACACAAAAAAGTAGATTTTATAATTTTTGTCTCCAAAATTGTTGGACCGATTTAAATGAAATTTTCCGTGGTAATACCTTATATCCCTGGTCAATATTTTAGATATTTTTAATCCCGGAAAATTAAAGAGTTCCCGTGGGATAGTTAAAACACTATAATAACTTATGCAGCTTAGTACACAACAACTTGAGCATCTAATTAATTAAAGAACAAAAATCCACGAGCCCCCTCCTCCCCCCTAAACTAGGTAGTTGTTTTAGGTAGGTGACTATCAGAATACGAGGTATCTTAGAATTATACCGGAATATTTCGGTCAGTTTGGACCCATATAAAGATTTTTCATTTCAATTTTTGATTCAAAATTTTGTCTCGCCCTTGACGCGGTTCACTTTGGACATTGCTTGATGTATGGGAATCCGAACATTTGCTAGCTATGATTCAAATACTCTGGAAAATAATTACAGGGCTATTAAGTTAAACCAACCCAACAACCTTCTGAAACATACCTGAATAAATTTTAAGAGGCCTTTAATAAAGACAGAAAAAGAAGTTCAAACATCAAAGTACTAACTAGTATAAAACGCCGCAGGCTCTACCGTTATTTTGTAAATAAGGTTCTTGAACGTACTCTTGCCCACGCCCCCCTTTGCAGGTCTCCGCGCCCCCACTTTGAAAATCCCTGATTTAAATAATAATAAATAATAAAATCCATTTATTTCGTGTAACTAAGTGACACATATGTTGTTAGTACTACTTACACTAAGGGGTTAGTTACAATTAAATACACATAACATAACACATACAACAAACGTAAGAAAATAAAATACCTAACCGCTAAATGCTTAACCGGATAGCCTAGTTAGAAAACCTGACTATGAAGCTTGGTAACGGGCTATTTTTACTTGTACGTGTATACTGTAAATAATGTGTGTGAATAAGCGGTTGTTGATTGTTTGGGCAGCTATGATGGGCTGGGGGCCGCCGCCGCCGCCGCCGCCGCCGCGGCCCGCCGCCCTCGCCAACCTGACCACGGCTGAACTGCAACGGCTCGAGGGCACTGAGCGCAGGAACGTCGAGGCTCGGCTTTTGGTAAGCGATGGCTACAATTGATCTATACATCTATACATAATAATAAATCAGTAGAAGGTTCGTGTCTGTATATTAAATAAATAAATTCATCAAAAATAGAGTGCTAACGATTAGGGAAGAGTAATAAAACACAAAAAAAAATAGATTTTATAATTTTTGTCTGTCTGTATGTATGTATGGATGTGTTCATTTATCTATGTCTGTGTTCGCTAATCTCCAAGACTGTTGGACCGATTTAAATGAAATTTTGCGTGGTGGTACCTTATATCCCTGATCAATATTTTAGATACTTTTAATACCGGAAAATTAAAGAGTTCCCGTGGGATAGTTATGACACCTTATATGCCGCGGTTACATTAAACGTACATACATAATTAGTAGAAATTTGGTATACAGCTACTTTCAGTCCCAGGGACGGACATAGGATAGTTTTTATCCCAGAAAACAGCATAGTTCCCGCGGGATAGCGATAAGCGAACTCTGCGCGGACGGTGTCTCGGGCAACAGCTGCACGTCTAGCACGAGAGCGCACAAGAGTTGCGTCGCGCGCGAGATAGATTGCCCGTCCTTTTCTTACTGTACCAACAAGAAAGAGACGGGTAGTCCAACTCGCGCGCGACGCGACTTTCGTGCGCTCTCGTACTAGCGGGGCTGGTATAATAATAAAACTGCCATGAGACACATACATAATTGGTAAAAAATGCAAGCTTGGTATATTTGCATTGTCATACACCTTATGTATACCACATTTCATATCAATCCGACCACTAGAAGTTAGAAGTGTTGCAAGATTTGACCCACGCGTAATCACGGTTTGTTGTATAGTCATCTGCAAAAAATGTGGCCCTCATATCCCCATATTATGTATGCAATTTTTTGTATGGAAACTGGGCCAAATTGTTTGCCGCCGAGTATAAAAACTAGTGTTTTTTTTAGAAAATGTGGTTGGAAATGCCAAGTGGGCGTGACACACGCGCCGCAACTGTGAGCGGATACACCCTACTGTGAGAATGTTAGAATGGGTCAGGAATGAAATGGTTCGCAACTTGATATTGGTATCATAATGAATGAACGACGCCGAATGTTTACATTTCAGCTGCTTCGAGAGATTCAAGCGATGCTGGATGCCTCTGTTCTCCTGATGCAGCAGTACTCGGCGGTCGTCGCTAACATGCCCCAAAACAGTGCCAACGTTGCCACGCAAACTGATGTAGTGTGAGTTAATTCATCATTTTAACTTTTTTTTTCTGTTTTTTATATCGCTTGCGGGCGCAGTCTTACGTCATCCCCTACCAGATATGTGCGATGAAAAACCCACCAATTTAAAAAACAGCGCTGGGTAGGAAAAGTAAATAAAACATAAGTACTTGCTTCCATGCTGGTCTAGGAGCAAAGAAAAAACAGAATGTACCAGTTGCTTCTCTTCCCGCGCAGATGGTGAAAACCCATCGAGGGAATGGGCGAAAATCATAGGAATCATTGTTATATGCGGCTATCAACTCATCACTATTTTGATTCCACTTTCCACCTATACGCCCACAGCGTCTTGCTAAACGTGGCCTGTAGGTCTTGTTACCTTTGGCTCTGTCTACACCGTAAGGGATAAAGACGTGATTTGTGTATGTTTATGTATGTGTACGTAATCGCACAACGCTCAGCTTTCTTGCTTATCACTTGTGCGTGGCGTAAATGTGGCATAGAATTACGCTATTTTATAGCATTAGTGTATCGTTATAATCTATCAATATAAATTGATAGTCACTCCAGCTCAAAAGCCATATTGTCAACGCGCTCGATCATAATGGCATTCATCATTTCTTACTGCCAAATGGTACCTTTAGGATGAAGGTAGAAAGAGACATTGGATGCTACTGCGAGCGCCTATGCGATGGACAATATAACCTCAAAATTATCGAGTGCACATTTAAAGGTCCACCATCCATCTTCAACCCATACTGAGTTAGCCGTTGTTGTGCCAACAGCACTAGCCCGGAGGTCGCCGCGCCGGCGCCCGCCAACACGGAGCCCGACGTAGTGCCGACCAGCTCGGGGTCGGGGCTGCGGCCGCCGTCGCCCGCGCCCTCCTCCAGCAAGGCGCACCCGGAGGGACCCCAATCGGACGCTGCCACTGCTTTGGATTCAAACAGGTTCGTGCTGAGGTCGCAGAGCCGGTCTTGCGATCAAGATGTCGGTACAGTTTTTTCGATATACTTAGTGATAAGATCAAAGCGCGGAACCATTCAAACAAAAAAGTCGTGTCCCCTACTTACCCGTTATTTGTTTCTTATGTTTCGTAAATCATTTATCGTTATAATCAGTGTATTTTGGTCGTGACGCGACCTTTTGGAGGTTTCGAAATCCACCCAACGACGGGTCGCAACTCGAAATTAATAAGACACCAAGGTGTCTACTACAAACTACGAAAATAGAAGTGAGGGTAGACCCAGGTTAGAAGTTCGTATAACACCGTCTTTGACTTTCCTATTACTTGAGCTTTATTAGAGCGGGACGAAACGACACGAATTTCAAACTTTGTAGTATAGACATCCACTTCATTAAAAAAAAAGCTTTGTACATTGGAATAAATGGGAAGTTAATGTGATATTCTGTCCTCGCGCGAACCTAAGACGCCTAGGACGCTGTACGCTACAATTCGAATGTGTAATTTGTGATATAATTTTTTGCCTTTTCCAGAGACAAGACTGACTCCGATGCAGAAGAGCTAAGAAGACGTAGACTGCAGAAATTCACTTTGGATAAATGAGCTTTTGATATACCTAGAACCTTTTGTTCCAATTTCTTAACTACTATTTAATGTAAAAAGTGTTTCGGTAAACGTAAGCATTGTGTATTCTAATCATAAATAAATGTATTTATGTTTCTGTAAATATAAAGAGATATGCACATGAATACAATACATAATACTTTAACTTTTTATTATCACTATACATCACTAACTATGTATCATTGTGGTGGCATTTGCAATTGTATGTTAGCTAACTAGTCTCTGTCTCTATCTTTTTTGTTTTGTTGCATTTCTGATTAAGAACTCTGTAATTTTTCCTTATATTTCTACAATGAAAATACTACATCAATGTTACAAAGTTAGGCATGTATAATCATCGCATAGGACAGGCAAGCATTAAAACAACCTCGTTTCAGTCCTACAGTTATTATTTTAAGCAAACGAATCTACACAATATGTTAACAGTTATAAAAGGCATTTATATATCCATATATCTTAGGGTTATAGTTTTCTAAAACCGGCATCCCACTGAGATATCGACTGGAATCATACAACTTCATGTTGTTCTTGCAATACCAAACATTCTTGGTACCATCTTTTCCATCAACATTTAAGGTGTTCAGTTCTAAAACACCGAAATGGTACAACTGGCCGTCAGTTTGGATGCAGTTTATATAAACCGGTTCAGGTAAATCCTTGACATTTTCCTGTAATTTATAATTTAAGAAGTTAGTGATAGTAAGATTAGTAATAAATTATTTAAATTGTTATAGTAGTTTTTACCCCGTGTATTTGCTTGGCGTATGCCGTAGCCACCGTGAAGGCGTGTGTGAGTGACCGTCCCAGGATTTGGTTTGGAGTAACAGGTTCCTCATAGATGTTCTTCACTTCTGTTTTATTGAAATGCAGCCAGGTCGTGTGCGGGTGCCTCGTGCGTACGGTAGGCCTGAAAGCTACAATAAAGCGCATTTTAAAGCCAGTAACATTTTACATACATACACACATACACAAATCACGTTTTTATCCCTTACGGGGTAGACAGAGCCTAAGGTAACAAGACCTACAGGCCACGTTTAGCAAGACACTGAGGGCGTAGAGGTGGAAAGTGGAATCAAAATAGTGATGGGTTGCTAGCCGCATCGCGTGATTTTCGCCCATTCCCTCGAGGGGTTTTTACCATTTGCGCGGGAAGAGAAGCAACTAGTACATTCTATGTTTTTTCTTTGCTCCCAGACCAGCATGGAAGTAAGGATTTTACATAAATGCAAATATCTTGCAACTGAAATAGTGTGTGTACTGGGAAAAACTCATATTCATATCAGATCTTCTTTCTTAATTCATTTATTGAACAGTCAGCGTCATATAGTATGAAACATCCAGAGTGACCAAAAAGTTTGGCACGCCATACTGTATCTATGGTGTACCAAACTATTTGGCCGACATGGATGCTTCAAACTATATGACGCTGACTGAACAAGAATAATGGTTACTTTCAGCCACCAAGGAATCTGGTCTGATAATTATTGAAGCGAAGAGATGGCGGCACCATATCTGAAGACGCCATCTACAGTGTATGTAGTACAATTGCCATTAACGTTGGAGCTTAGGTGCTCAAAAATATTTGAACACTACTATACATCAATGGGGACTATCGTTTCTTTGCTCACCAGTTGGCGCCACTGTTGACATAGCTAGGCATTGTAGGCTTAGCTGTCGAAGGCGACTTTATAAGATCGGCGCCAAAACAAAGTTTTAAATCTTGAATCTCATTAAGGATATTAATGATAAATAATTATCATCATATCGAGTAGCTATGCCGCAATCTTTTTTTAAATCTATACAATACAATACAATAACTCTTTATTGTATTGTATTGTATAGATTAACACCACCATCTATTTATAATTTAGGGACTTGAAATCAGTTACATGATAATGCCAGCCCCATTGTACCTTATTCTAAAATTCTACATGTCTACTTATGGGACATATTGTAATGCTGCAATGTTATGCAGTTCCGTTTTGTTCGGAAAAAATAAATCTGCTTTCAAAGTGTTCACATTCATCGCCAAAATATTCCATTTTAGCGATAATTTCACGAAGATCACTTTTCAACAGGTAAATGAAAGAAATCATAATTTATGTGTTATAATAGGTATGTTATTGGACCTCACCCGACACTAGCGCCTCTAGTGGCAAATTCACACGCGATAGCCCCCATTGTGTAAGCGCTTGTTCAGATAATTTTTGAGCACTGGCGCTGTCTTAGCTACAGTAAATCTGATGGTTAATGTACACAAAGATTCAAGGAACAATATACTTACGATGCATGCTGTTCTCAGAATAAAAGTGTTCGGGTGGCAAAGCGACAGTGTGCTTGACTGGGTATAAATCTGGTATTTCAACAAATGGTATATCAGTGTTGGACACTTCAATTTTTAAAGGTTTGTTACTCGTCACCATTATATGTGACAAGTCCTGGAACTGGATAAGATCGTCTTCTTTGTTGAAGACCGAGTGGCTTTCCACATCATTGGACACATACTTTGATTGTGTGACTTCAGATTCACTGCTCTTTTCAACAAGTTGGAGCAGTTTGTTTGTCAATATGATGCTGAAAGTAAGTAACACGTTTTTAATTTAAATTAAACGGGCGTATGCGTATAAACTATTTCTTGTTCTAATTCTGTCCCATCAGTGATGAGACAATAGTGCAGTTTTTTAGAAGTCTCATTGTACTAACATGCTTAGTAGATGGTCAATTACAGAAGAGGCTTCAAACTACTGCAAAAATACATGTTTGGCAAATTTAAACCCAATAAATTTATAGTTTAAAGCAGTGGCGTAACTATAGGGTGGCAGGGGTGGCAAAATGCCAGGGGCCCCTAGCGCAACGGGGCCCCGAACTGGCTTGGTTTAGAGCACAGAAGGGATGCACTTCTTTATATTTCAGTTATTTAGTCGACGACTAGGTGGCGCTAGGGTTGCTACAGATTGCCATTTTAATATCGAGCAAGAATGATGCAAACACATACTCCTATGAGAACAGTATTTTTGAGCTTAATTAATTTTATTTTTATCATTTATTATTGTAGTGGGTATATACTAAAGGAGCGTACGGATCCTCGGGTTGAAGCACGCACGCCTCGCTGTTTGCTCAAATTCGTACGCGCCTCACGCGCCGTGCGCGAGCAGCGAGCGAGCCATTTCGTGCGTCGCACAAAGTCGGCTCGCCGCGAGCGCGTTGCCTCACTCAAGTATAAAATGTGCAAACGTTTTGCTCGCTAGCAGCTTGTCGCTCAGGGTCAGCATGCCTGAGGCTGAGCCGCTCAAATGCGTATGCAGCTTAATACTTCACACACACACACACTGAAACAGCTACTGTCTACCACTTAAGATTTAACAGATATATCCGTGACAGACAGATAGCGAAGCAATAGAATAGAACCACTCATAGCTCTCTCACTCACTCTCATGGATTTGATATTTGAATTGGCTGATGGTACATAACCAGAATGTCATTCTAAAAGCTATATGTAGGTAGTATAGCATAGGTAGGCTGGAGACGATTGTCATAGATGATTATGTGGTAATACTTACTTGCGCCTCCTATCTGTAATCCCTAATACTCTTGGGAATGTGTAAGCTGGTCTCACAGGGTCCTTGATTTTGGGCAGTTTTTTCTGTTCACAGTCAAACACATTGGCAGATAGTACTGCCTTTTTGACGCATTCGTGTATAGCTTTTGGAGCAGGAACTGTGGCAAGCTCTTCTATGCTAGGTGGTAACCAATCCTCTACTATGACGGTTTTAGTGAGAACCTGTGCTTGTGAGATGCCTTCCAGTAGTACATTTGAGCTTTTTAAAGTGTAACATGGTCGCTCTTTGTAATCCGGATGGCTAGCATCGCGAGGCAAATTTTGTGCATACTGACCCACAATGTTGATACTGTAAGAAGTAATTAGTTACATTATAGGCCTCATTTACGTACACAACAGATAAAGATGTCAACTGTGAAAGTTGTTTGATATATACCGTTCCCTGGGCTCGGGTTTTTCTTTCACGAACTCCAGAGCATCCTCAACTGGAATTCCTCTCGCCCGCAATTTTTCTTCGACTCCGGTGTCCAAAGGAACGCGTTTTCCTTGAATTAGCCAATGTTTTTTAAACATAAACCCAATGTGTTGTCTATTTAAAACTTGGGTTAGCCGCATTCTTCCTTACTTTATTTAAAAAATCCTGGAAAACAATAAATTCTTATGAAGATAACCTGCAAATAACTTAATCCGTCAAGGGACGTTTTAAAGTGACACTGACAGTGACAGATCCTTTTTTGTTTTCTTTTATAAAGAATAGACAACGTGGGATCTAAGTCTATACAGTTACATTGAATTTAGATTAGAATTTAGAATTTAGAAACTTGTTAGCAAGTTTATTTACCAAACAACATCAAGCACCGAAAAAAAAATGCATTTGATTATCACGGATCCACACTTGCCAATTTAACACTTCGCACCTTTTCGGAAATTAATAGGATTCTGGGGTGTTACTCCGATATTCGAAATTCGAAGTTCGTATCATCCAGCCCCTCTCATTCTCCTTCCTTCTCTATTAGTGTGAACGGAATGGCACGAAACGAACATCGAATTATTAACTATGGAATAGGCCTGCTGAGGCCATACCACACAAGACTAATATTTAAATGGTCCTTTTGACTTCTTACTCTTATTGAGTAGGCGATAGCTTATATGTATTAGCAAATTTTAAACTTTTTAGTAGGTATTATCTTTAAAAGGAATTTATTTTATGCCATTATCTATACCAGGCTAAGATTCTCTATCGTGAGATTGAATCCAAAATGAAGCATCTAGCAAGGCAGGCATCTCTATCGTGAGATTACCTAGGTATATGCAAAATCACTCGTAAGCACAGATGGAATTTCGCTACAGAGACAGATGTCGATGGCGATACGGAGATGCTGACCAATAAACAGCGGCCCAGCCGTAGTTCTATGTAATATAGCGGCATCAAGCATCTCGATGATACTGAGAATGCCTAGAGCTGAAGCCATGAATTTTGTTTACCTAATACGTTTAATTTTTAGAATAGCAACTACACCATCGGCACCACGGCCATCGAAATGAGTAAGATAAGGATAACGAAAATTGATGGCTATCGCTGGGAGTCTGAGGAAAAAACTTTTATCTTTTATGTTTACGAGTGCCACTACGTTTATAAAAGGCTCCTAGCGTGCGAGCAGAATGGTCTTGTCTATTTCGCTCTCATATAGGTAGGTACCTACGTGTATTAATTGTATTATGGCTCTTTTACTTACATAGGTAATCATTAGCCAAGGTTGCTCTAACGTTACGTTTAGTCAGTGGTATATGACAGATTTAGACTAAGTACGTATTGTAAGTTAAATTTGCGCACGATCAACACAATTTAATAGCTGGCATTTTATTTCTTAAAGGTTCGACGCGCCTAAACAAACTCGTGATTTTGCTATTGCTGTCATCATGCATGTGCTGTCAGTAGGTAGCTAATTACTCGAAATACAGAATAGCGAATTTAATTTAATCGCTAGCTAAATGTAGTGTTGAAATATAATATTGCAAGTCATTTATTTTTCAGTTTTCCCACATTTCATAGGTTCAATTTAGATCTATGCCACCCTTTGCTCAGTAGTTAATTTAAGCTATAATAGAAACAAATAGGTAAAGGAAACAACAAATGATTTCGTAAATATATATTTTTAATTTTATATCTTCCATCAATACATACAACGACATTTATACATTCAAATTTGGGCATAACTACAAATAGTTCTCACTTCAAAATGGCAGGTCGCTCACAGAAGTATCAGGACATTCAAGAAGTCCGCGGTCTATTGTAGCCAGACCTCACTGACAGCTAGGACAACGGGGAAGACAATATTTTAATAAACAGTTTAACCTTTTAACCGCCGAATTCTTAATACGACAAAGTAACATTGCAAACGTATAAGTTTAAGTTGAAGTAGGTATCTAATTTACACTACTATTAACGTATTAGCTTTGCACTAGAAATTAAAAGAATATTTAAGAGTAAACAAGAAAAGATACAGAAATAGGTATATTAGAAAACAATTTTTTATTTTTTATGCATTTGTAGATCTTCTAATGCCATCACCGCGTGCTACAGAGTTGCCAAAGTATAGTATACGCATTATTTCCCAATATGCGTTGCATTAGGCTCTTCGGGCGGTAAAAAGGTTAATAATGTTGCGCAAACAGCACCGTGACTATTCAGGGATAGTCCAACAACTTTGAACTGCAATACCAAACGCCTTAAGCCGGCACGAGGCAATTTAAGTATGATATTGATGGAGGAAAAATATTTTACAAAATAAACCTTAACGAAATATCTTCGGTGTATGCTAGGAGCTATAAAAATTGAAAATAATACAACTAATTAATTTCATTACTAGTAAGACGTTACATTCCGTTACCACGAGATCAGCGACGCTCAGGTCGCCCGCTGTCGCCGGACCACTCCGTGGCGCGAGGCCCCCAGGCATGACCAAATCTGCACTATGCATTTGGGTGCATTTAATTTTAACACAATTAGTCGGTACAACTAGTCTGAAAATGGCATTGAAAGCGGGTGAAAGTAAAATAATTCGTTAAACAATTTTCGGAGCACATGTATCTGCCAGCGGTTAGGAGTAAGCCCTTTGGTCGATCACTAAACTCTTGCCGATTGGTGGGTAAGGGTAATTACAGATTTTACAATCTTTGGACTTTTAAAATAATTTTCGTAAATTTTTAAAAAGCTTTCTTCACCATTCGATTCTAACTATGCTTTATTTTTAACGCATATTGCAACAATTTGCGAATCAAACATACAACACTTAATACTTACTATAATATAATACCTAATTATTTTTATAAAGTACCTAACAAAATTAACTTATATTTACAGTTACCATTAGATTTATAGCAGAATTTTCCTATTTCAGTACTCAAGTATAATAATCGTGATTAACCGTTTCTTGGTGCTGGTGAAACGTCAAAAGACTTGCGAAAACATCCAGTGATTCAATTTAATACTGTCGCTAAACTTAAATTGACTTTTGATAATCAAATGGATAGTGAATTAATCCGAATAATAATTGTAAAGTGTATGAAGTGTTAAGGCACCGTCGGTTTTTTCTGGGACTTAATAAATAATAATGTAAACTTTAGATGAATAATAGTACCCTGAACCTCTTAGGTTCTTTAAGCTCCGTCGGAAGCTTAAACGTGAAATCCACTGGTCGTATGAGATCAAAACTGAATAGAGTTGTATATGAAAAAAATTAAGAACGTGCTTTTATGAATTAGACAAATCTCATGATGTGATGTCGATGTAAAGCGGTCGGTACACGTTCTTATCACAAATTATTGCGTTTAAAAACAATTTAAGAATTTCAAAGTAAATTCCGATTTTTTTTATTGAATTAAAATATGGCAGCGTGCCAGAATACGGTGCTGTTCTGCTAGTGAGGTGCGATGAGGGCTCGGGAGAGCGTTCAGTCGTCGTCCTTCTTTTCCATCTTGGGTTCATACATTGCATGCAGCTGTTCCGGTGAGATCCTGGAACAAAAACATCATTTGTTAGCAAATTGTATCGTTTTTTTTACTAATAGTTTTGTAACTAAAAACTGTAGGTAATTGTGTTTTAAGGCGAGTAAATACTCGGTCCATTAACCATGGCACCATTTTGGGCGCCAATGTAATTAAAGTGTTTTTTCCGGATATGTCGAAGATATTTCAACTAACCTAACACTTCATTGGACAATATACGTGTATGCACGGGAGAAGCGGTGGTTCACATACTACTGCCAGGGCCTTGCCATTATTCTGTACTATGATGCTTACCCGAGCAAGCTCTGCAGGTCGCAGACGAAGCGATAGACGTAGCGTTTGCCGGCGGTCTTGTGGATGATGTTTTTGTCGTAATAGTAGCGCAGCCCGCGTGACAGCTTCTCGTAGTTCATCTTGGGCTTGTTCTTGCGGATGCCCCAGCGCCGAGCCACCTGATAAATATAAAGCATTTACGAATTAAGTTAGGTTACGAGTTGCTTACTCAACTTTTTTTTGAAGCATAAGATGCTATGGCATGAAGCTGAGAAAAGGGCCAACCCTCACTTTGAGTCGTTGAGTCCAGAGTGAAACTCGTTAAAAGTTAGATTGATATAGTTGTGCCATTTGAATCTGAATGCTATGCGAAACTTTTAACAATATGTATAAATGTCATAATACTCAACACTAGTGAAAAGGTTTCAAATTGTCGCATTGTTTTACCAGTAATATTGTACATCGCGTGGTTAAAATTCTCAACACAGTAATGCATGTTAGCTAGCAACTGTGGTAGGTACCTACCTAATTTTAATTTTTGTATATTGAGGAATACTTGTAATAGAACCGAGATCACTGCACTCGTAGCCTACTAGATATACCAGCAGAAAAGACACGTACCTCATCAGGATCGGTAAGCTTGAACTCCCAACCATCTCCAGTCCAGGAGATGAAGCCCTGGCAGCCTTTGTCAGTCAGGAGCTCCAGCAGGAATTGCCACAGTTGGATGGGGCCTGACCCTGCACCATAACACACAGTTGCTTTACGATATACGGTGCACTTTATACTAAGAGCGCGGGACTGTTCGAGGAACGCGCAGTCTACGTTGATGACATTGCAAATATAAGGTGAATTCTTCTATTCAGATTTTAGATGCCCATTATAGCGGGTACCAAAACTGACAATTATTTTACTTATTTATCTAAAAATGACGATTGATTTTAGTTGCATTTGTAGACTCAACAGTTGATGAATTAGAAGTGGAGGTAGGTACTTAGAACTAGCATAGAATAAAATATCTAAGAGAGGGCTAGCCAAGCGTAATTTTTTGAGCTGTCATCGTATGACCGAAAAAGGAGTTTTGTATGAAACCGAATGTAGCAGAAATTATAAAATAACACTTTTGTTTTCGCATAGCAAGGATACGTACCAGTGAAACAAGGCCCGGAAGCAGGATAGGCGAGTTTGTCCTGAGGGATGAGTGCGTGCTGTTCTCCCGGCCACTCGCTCCATTCCGAGCACGCACCGCCATATTCTGCGGGGTAGCTTTCGCCGTAACCCTCACCGCTGTACCTCCCTCCCGCACCTACGAACAAACGTTGATGTTAGAGAAGGAACGATAAAAATTAAAACAACTGACAGAGCAAACTGATTAAATTACTAACTAAGAGCAGGACGATTGCAGCAATGAACAAGACAGTAGCAGAGAGTAACATACACGCTTCGTAAACTCAGTAGAAGCGAGGTTTCAAATACCAGTTTGATAGTGATCATTTAGTCTTCTTGCTTCGTAGGATTACTCAGAAAATCTAATCCTGAATAATGTCTCAATTAAAAAACTGGAAATTTAATACATAAAAACAATAATGTCAGGTATTAAACCATTCATATTTCTTGCATCGGGATTAAAGTTAAGCCGTTAATAAAGTTGAAGATCATTTTAATTATACATTCATTAAGGATTGCAGCAATTATGAATGATAGCCCCGCGTGCGCAGATGTATCTCCAGACGCGACACGAGAATCCGATACTCGGAGAATAAATAAAAGATGAAAGACTAACGAATTTGTGTGTTGAAACTGAATATCATCTTTAATTTAGTATCTTGTAAGTCTCTTTGTTGCTACAATCGTCCTGTGATCTTTTCTAATGAGCGAATGGGGCTTGTGGTGTGCTTTATTTAACGTAATTATAAATTTTAACACGACGCATATTGCGCACGACACTAAAACCAATTATGAACACTTGTTTGAAAAGCTTCAAGATTAAACGTCACTAAGGGAAGATGGTATGTACTGATATGGTCGCATCAAAGATCATCCAAGATAAATAGAACTGCAAAAAGTGTACATTTATTAGTTGTTAATTCATTTTTACATTATAATTTGCACCCGCAGCTTTTGCTCCCGTTGCCAGAACTTTCCGTTCTTAATAGGTTTTACGTTTTTACGTTTGTGCTACAAAAAGAATCTTGACTTCGGTAGATGTGCGTTGATGATTAGTCAGTCAGGATAAGCGATTTCATAAGTACAAGTGAATGTCAAATAAAAACTAAAGTAGGTAATTTTCTCATAGCCACTGTGGTTCGGAGGTAATTTTGGGGGCGATTTTAATTAAGTAACGACTGAATGATGCGTTAGAATGAAACATTACACAAAATGTAATTGAATATAACTTAATTGTGTAACTCGTTCCTTTAGCGGGTTATGCACGCTGGACTAAATGTTAGGTAGGTATTAAAGCTTTGTCTAAACACCGGGCGCGGCGAGGCGTGACGCTGGCATGACACGATGACGATGCCTGCATAGAAAATCCACCACGCTCACATCATAGAGCACTATATGAAAACTCCCATTCGTCTACATTCATAGAAAAGTCGCCATAATAACGAAAACATTACCCCTGCTATTCCAGAGTTCCGATATGTTATGACAAGAGGCCGCCTAAATATACAAGATACCTTCTAGTGTGAACGCTACACGCCTCAAGCAGTTCTGCTTAGCAGAATTCGGTACCTAATGTTTTATGTCTAACTCACAGGTAGAGCAGTGGGACGGAATTTCGCTTCCGTGGTCCAGCCCTAACGATAGTGCAGTTACTATGGTACCTTAACATGTCATAGAGCTTTTGAGAGTCTCACCTCTAGGATATGGTTTCGTGTAGGCATGCGGCTGGTACTTGTGCTCGTGCGCGATGAGTGGCTGCGTGTGTGCGTGCGCGTGGTGGTAGTACTCGTCGAGGTAGGGCTGCGCGGGCGCGGGGTACTCCGGCTGGTAGTACTCTTCCAGGGGGGAGGCGGCGGGGGGCGCGGGCGCCGCCGCAGGCGCCTCCGTGTAGCTGTACGCATTTGAGTCCCTGGGGCCTCCTGTCGTGTAGCCACCTGGAAGATAGAGAAGAAAGATTAGGACTTAATTTTAAGAAAGATGATGCGGTGGGGTCGCGAGAAAGTAATGGACAAGGCATCCTAAGCTTTTGTAGTTATGCACCATGTACTTTCGTACATAGTGCAAATGTGAGGAACTTCATTAAATCCTAAATATCATGGCATCTTTAGAAGCGACTCGCGTTTAAAAGAAGTATTTCCGTTATGTATCATGATGACCCAAACAAAGAATTCAGATTTTGTGTCCTTATGTCCAATAGGTAATTTTAATTAGCAAGCCAAGATCTGTATCAGCCAAGCCGGCTGATTGCACAGTCTGCTTGTCGCGGTACAGTCATTCAACCCTCCGATTTCCCAATGAAACATTAATTCAGTATTCACCGCTAACATACAACATATAAACAAACTAAAAAATCAGGACAGCGTGCATGATCGAGGCGTGCGCGATGGCGGGCGGCGCCGGAGCGCGACGGTCGCGGTTCACGGCGCGCCCTTTGTTCTGCGCAGGAGTCGGCCGAAGCCGCCCGAGGGTTACCGAAGTTTCGCCACGTCTGCTGGACATGGCGACCGGTATGCTATGCTTGTATTATTTATGTAGGAGCACTATTCTATTTGCGGTTTCGTTTTACCTATACAATAAATAAGTGGAATTTGTGAGTTTGGATGTACCTACCTAAGCGGAGAGTAAAACCTCGAATACTCTCACGCAATTTTTAAAATTCATTCACTATGTTTTATCACTAAATAGTATAGGCTAATTTTTATTCGTACAAAGCGCATAATTTCTTCGGGAACCAGCAACATTAGACAGTGATTGATATCTGAAATTGATGGTCGCAAATATAATTTATCTGTGCTTTCGAGTAATGTGCTTTCAAAAATCGTAACTATTACATGGTCAATTTCGAAAAATGCGAGACATTTAAATAACTAAATTACTAATATTCAATTCCTGAGAATCAATAAATCTTAATTAATTAAGATTCGACAACCCTAGCGCGCCGAAATTGTTCCCGACTCGATTTACAATTCAAATGGCTCAGACAGACAGCATTTTCGTACTTGGGTAGGTATAGTCGACCAAGTTGGCAATTTCTGTATCACCTTAAGGTTCAGTGTTACTTGTATGTCTTAAAACATCAAAGACTTTTATGACTTACAAGTCAGTGTGACAGTCAATCAAGAATATATTGATTAGGTACCGACTTAGTCTTCATCAAATGAAAGTAATTGTCGGTCAAGTAAGAGCTTGACCATATTTGATCACAGTTCAGACATTACATTACGTGGCGTATTACATTACGGCTAGCCGTTTTCAAAAACAGGGTCGTTTTTCAATGCGGCGGTTCAACGATTAGCCGGATTGTACGTTCTTCAATAAGGCGGCCTACGATTAGCCGCATCGTACCACTATTTAGATTGTAGCTAGCTACCTTAAATAACCTTTTCACCAAAATGCATGTTTTTATGTTTTTAGAAGATGAAAGATGGATTTGTTAGTGGGTAGGTTAGGTTAGGTTAGAATTGCGTTACGGCCGAAGGCCCAAACTATGAGTGGAAATTACGATGCGGCTAAACGTAAGCCGCCTTATTGAAGAACGGGTTGTACGTTGGTACGGCTAATCGTTGAACCGCCGCATTGCAAAACGATAAAACGGCTAGCCGTAATGTAATACGGCGGATTACAATCCGCCTGAGACAGACATACAGCCACATTCTTCAATTTAGGAGCCATCTTGCACGAGCATAATTTAACTGGTTACAAAAGGAAACAGTTTTCAACCTTAAGTGGGTCCTAAATGACCGAACTACATGTAGAAATTGTAATTATAAAAATGGTCAAGTACTTGCCCGACTATTACTTTTATGTGATGAAGAGTAACTAAGTTAGTGATTAATATGACGAAGCTTACGAGTATATTGGCTAAGTATAGTTTATAGTTAGGTATGTACCTATAAGTAACAAGCGGGAACAATACAGTACGGAGTCTCTAATCTGCCTATTGTCTCTCCTCGGTTGGATAAATAGCTATATTTACAACTACAAGAAGGAAAATTATAGCGAATCCTATTGAATTCGGGTATTGGGAAAACCCGAGCCTTTTTATCTAGGTCTACTATGTCTTACAGTGTCTTTTATCACACAAATCTAGGTTGCCGACCATCTGATGTTAAATCGAAACATTGCTTATATACGTAATATGAGTGGACGCTAACTTGACTAACGTGAGTGATTAGTGTACAAACAGTTATTTCAAACTACTTTGCGATTTTTCGCTATCCGCCGTTTATCAGGAATACATGTCTGGATAGAGACAGATCCAAGGATTAAAAGTAAGTATATGGTATGTGAGGATAACGCCGCCGCAGTTAACTTTGCACGCTACTGTACATCAAATATTTGATAGCCATCAAGCCAGTGTCCATGCGTGCGAGTGACCGATGACCCCGCCGCACAAAAAATGCCACGCATGCTGAGCACGCCGCACTGCGAGCCATCTATAGCCATACGTACGACATCTACATACATTCGTATACATACACCGCTAACGCATACTTTACGTAAAATCCTATACTATTAAATAAGCAATATGTACGTAAGTAGATATTTATGTATATTTAGCCATCGTCAGCTCGAGATCGTCAAAGCTACCGATGATCAAATGGTTGAAATTTGTTGAATAGATATTATTTGGGGCTGATTTTTTTTATTTTAAGATAGCGGGAAAACGGCAAGTGGGTCACCCGATGGAAAGTAATCATCATTCTTCATAGACACTCATAGCGTGTTGCCGGCCCTTTAAGAAATGAATAGGCTCGTTTTTTGACGATTTTTGAGTCGTATCTAATCGAACTAGGTTTAATCTCTGGGGAAACGTGTTACAGCTGTTACTTTGCGTAGGTCAACTAAAAACAGTTGCTACCTAGGTACTTATTTATACTTTGGTGTTACGTACTTAAGCAAGGAAATCGGTTACAAAATTGGTTATTGTCACCTGAGTCTAAAGCACTACATTTATTAAGAAATACCGGAACTCGGGAGAGGTTATATCGGTCGTTGTGATTTTTACTTGCCTACCTGCCTTAAATATGCTACTTAAGTTATATTCTTAATGATTACTTAAGAGCCTCTTCTGCTATTTCTTTGTTAAGGCACGTAGCTTCAGAGAAACCAATAAGTAATTAGCCCTGAAAATTCTCGAAAAAACATCTGAAATGGAATAATTACTTCAGCTAACGGAAACACCTAATCAAGACACTTAAAACACGATGGCATTTAAAAAAAAAACAGCTGTAAACAAATCACCCTGTCAGGACGACAAATAGAAGTATTTTCAAGATATTTTAATGAACCCATAATGCCCAATTACAATTCCCAACAGTCAAAATAACATCAATAAATAAGGGAAACGCGTAAAAAGCCCCAACGGGATTTGAACCGGTGACCTTTCAGAGATGTGTCACGGAGCCGCGTCGACTTAGTTATACGGTCGACTTGCTTTGTTAAAGTTTCTTTGATCTTTTTCTTTCAGTGGAACAATGAAAAATAAAAAAAATGCTAGTAGGTAGTTTATACCTAATTAAGTGTTAACTTACAGGCGGTACCTGATTTTATGTTTATTTTGTATTTTTCTTCCATGCTGGTCTTGGAGTATAAAAAAAACATAGAATGTACCGGTTGCTTCTCTTCCCGCGCAGTTGGTTAAAGCCCATCGAGGAAGTGGGCGAAAATCTTAGGAATTATGTTATAGGCGATGAGGCTAGCAACCCATCACTATTTTGATTCCCCTTTCCACCTATACGCCCACAATCATGCTGAACGTGGCTTTCAGGTCTTGTTACCTTAGGCTCTGTCTACCCCATAAGGGACAAAGACGTGATTTGTGAATTTGTGTACAAACTATCAAGCGCTTAAGTCATGTAAGTATATTAATTATCCACGATGCTTACCTAACATACTTAGTTTATTTATAAAGAAAACATAAAATAACGGAATTAAATAACTTGAGTAGTTTTCCTTGTATTTGCGTCCCGTTATCACGGTTCTTATTAGTAGATGGTAAATCCCCGAACGTCCACAAATAAAACACATTAAAATTTTCCTCATCGATCTGCAGAAGTTAAAAATATCAGAAGAAAATTACCGAGTTTTCTACGATATCGCTTCGGTGCTCGATCGACGGGCGTGGAGTGGAGGGGGCGGGGCGAGCCAATCGGGCGAAGCCACGCCCCGCGCGCCGACTCAGGTCGAAAGGTCGGCGCGCGACCATTGGTGCAAGACCACTCGAATTGAGAAAAATACGCATTTGAAAACCTTACATTTTTACTGACAAGTTACTTGTCATGATCCTCCATCATTGACTAAAAGGCTGACACGTTTGTCTGACACCCATTAATTCTAAAGATGCTCTGATTCATTAATGGCTTTACCATAACAAAGAAAAAAAAGAGATAAAAGAGGAGCCAAACATTTCCACAAAAAATTGTTGCCATATTGAATAATTTACGTCAAAAAGTGGCAATCATACCAGCAATTATAATTACGCAGTAAGTACGTGTAAAATTCCAACGTGTCTGGTCTGTTAGTTGTTGAAGGTTAAATACCGAATCTTTATCGATATAAATCGGTTGATAAAGTTTATTAATATTCAATTATGCACTGTTGTTTTTATGCCAATTTGTACTGTGATCTCCGTACTAATACAACAATAATGGTTAACTTCCTCTGCAGGGCTAATCTTTGGAACTATTGAGCCGAATTTATAAATTCTTCCAGTAATAGGGAAAGCTATAAGTAGGTACGTTCCCTGATAAACACTATTTTTTTTTATTCGCAGAGTAAGTTACAGGCAACGCCTATTAGTTTATAAACTTTGAAATTGTTAAGAAACACTCCTGATAAAAAAAATCTTGGTATGAGCCATCGTAAGCTATTTCCCACAACATTTTTTAAGGAAAAGTAGCTCGAAACTAAAAATTTTGCATGAATAAAAAAGAATACACGTAAGCTCTTAAGCCAAGTTTTACAAGACACCCGTTAGTCTGAAGTAATGAGGCGGCGCATGCGACAGTAACCTTAGACCCCACAGCTGCAACGTTGTTCGACTTTTTACTCAACTTGTTCCCAGAAACTTGAGACCGCGAAAATGTTTGACTTTTTTATGTCTTTTCGAGCACGCGCTAAATCCGCCATATGGCGTTAGCGACAGAGCCGCCTTTTAGCTAAAAATAAAATTGCGTGAAATAAGCAACAAAGAAATAACGTTATTACTATTACAATTAATCAAGGTTTTTATTTTAAAATTGTCGATGGCGCATCGCTCGCCACATATCGCGCCAATTCCCATTTGGGAGCGGAAGTGGAAAATATGATTTTTTAAAATTAGAATCAACCGCGGCGCAGGTGAGCGCTCGGTGACAGCCCGGCGATGTCGCCCAAACGCCGCTCTGTTTTGACATAAATAACCCAGTCCAATTAATTATAATTAAAATTTACTTGTCTATGATAGATGTACCTACGAATTCAAAATTCAAAATGTGGCAGATAGAATCAAATCGAATCAAAGCTTAATTCATAAAAAAAAGTAGTGGTTAGGTTCTTACTTTGAGATTGTACAACATGCATTTTAGTATTTCTGTTCCCGAATATTCTAGATGTTTCCAAATGTTGTTTTCTCACACATGTTAAATTAACAGCTACCAACTTTATATTTCAGAAGTTCAGAATAATTTGTCAATTAAGAGACAAGTTGTCACACGGGGGTGTTCAGTAATAAAACAAAAATTGTGGGAAAAATGTGCGGCCAGTTCGAAAATAGAGGAAATGGTTGTCAGCGCGAGCTGTTTAAATCAAATTCAGAATTGGAACATCTTTCGACAGGAAGTGTTAAATATATTATTAAATGTCCCCAACGCCACGCTTTGTTATGTAGACATTTCCTATCGCAATTATTTTTATTATATTTATATTAAACTAGCTGAGTAATACGGAGCAGATTGTCACTCCGTTCAACACGCTCAAGGAAATGCTTATTTAATTCTGTAAACAACTTTGTTTACATTAAAGTATTTGACTTTGACCTTTTACCTTCTTGAGACGGTCATTGCATTCGTGAATGAATAACGAAGTACCAAACTAATTAAAGAAGGTACAAGAAATTAAATTAGGTCAATACTTTTGGCTGACAATTTTTATGAAAAAAAAAAACTTTTACCTCGCTACTCCGCTACTACGTAGTACCTAGGTACCTACATGTTTTTTTGTGAATTGAAGTGAACCTCCGCAAAGTAATGTTTGATTCAATAAATTAAATATTACATTTTGTAACTATTTTTCACTGTGGGATATGTGTATCTAATCTGTTTAGAATTAAAATTTCGTATCCTAACAAGAACATTCTCTCGGCGGTAGGTAAATTCACAATTAAACATCTGCGAATAAAAGTATTCCTCGTTTGCAAAACTGAAAAGCTATAGGTACAGCGTTATGACCTCAACTTGGGTTAAAAATAAAGAGTCCCAATCAGTTTTCCTCACTGCGATGCGAAATTAACTAAACACCGGAGTCGATATTAACAGCCCATAAAATGGCACATGGCTGGCCGCGCAGCTCGCACAGTTTTCCTACCGCGATACATTTTATACAATATCTATTGAGGCATATTTTATTAAAAAATAACGCTCACAATAATATCCGGTGGAATATTATGTTGGCTTTAATTTATAATCACAGTGTCGCGGCAGATGTGGTTTCAGATTTAGAGTAAAAAACAAGATCGATTTTATCGATTTATGTGATCATTTTGTGTCTACACGATCGGCGAATAAAAATTTAGTGTTTCTCGATGATAATGCACGTGCCAATGGCATTCAATGAGCCGTTAATGGTAAGTATCGGAGAATCCAAGAAAGGTGTAATAAGAGCTCCGATTTGTTACCTTGTCTAATGTAATGTGACGTTCGCAAATGTGCGACGCACCTACAACGATTTTATTGAATCAGGCGTTACTTTGCGGAGGTCCAATGTAGAACGAATAAACTACACCTACCTAAGTACTTATAAGTGTTATATATACGGATGCACGGCTACGATAGAGATTTTTAATACATCAAGGATGGACAACGAGAAAATGGATCACCTGACGATACAGAATCACTGCTGCCCATAGACATTGCCGATGCATTACCAACATAGAGGGTTTAGACAAAATGTCTTTTGCGTCCGTAATTTCCCTGACTTTCTAGTAAATAAACATGGATTGGAGTCTTATTAAAGCAGCAATGTCAAGTTAAGGATGTGTGCTATATTAGGTATAGTATAGATAACAAGTACCTAGGTTGTTAGATCCTTTTATGGTTGCTAAATGTAGTTACCTCAATTGAAACAAATATCAGATTAAGAACTGTCACAGGCAGGCAATGAAAAAAGCAAACCTGTTGTTATGAAATCTAAACAGTATGTACTGCTAAAAAACAATCCGCTATAGTAACGTATCGGCCAAAGCAAACGACGTGGTTTATGTGAGATCTAAAACGTTAGTTTGTTCGGCAGGTGTCGCGACACCTGCGCAGGAGCACAAAAACGACGCGCATGGGGGCGCGCTGACCGCGCGAGGCTGACATAAGGGAAGCCAACAATCTAATCCCTTCGCATTTAAAAGTGAAAGTATAAAAAAACTGGGCGAGTGTTGGACATGCGCACTGATGGTTCCGTACAAATTTAAAAGTTTGAATGCAACTTTTTTTTATTTTAGGTAGGTGCCTCAAGTAACAAGTAAAAATAGCATTGTGATTCATAGAAATCGTACTGTATTTATTTAAAAACAAAGGTTGTTTGTTAGTGGAAAAATAGACAGATAGATTAGATAGAGATCTTTTTAGGATTGCATTGTACAACGTACGTAGTCTCTCAACAACAGGCAGACAGTCAGACAACGAAGTGGTTTAATATGCCTTGTGTTTGATTTGCAGCTTCTGTTAACCAGCTAAAGTTGTTTTAAAACAGGTTAAGAAACAAGGTAATGTTTGCCTTTGCCTTGTAATATATATTTTTCTACTTAAAAAGCTACATATATGGACTGTACTTGATCTAGGATAAAGTATTTTTTTTTAAATATAAGAATTTATTAAAAACGTAACAGAATTTGAAATTTTTTATAAGTATTTAACGAACATTAAACCTAGTGGAATGTTTTGGATTTATGCGTAAACAAACTAATCTTGCAACTTTACCACCCAAAATGCGGAAGATGTCATAATTTTCATACAGTGTTTAAGCCGGATTAAGTCAGATAACGCTACGATAGCGTCATGGAACCAACAAGTATGTTCATGTAATTTAGACTATACAGCTTTGTGGTAAGGTTGAATTATATAAACAGAAGTCGTTGGTACAGACAGGATATAGCGGCGCTACTACAGCGGAAGCAAGCGCATCAATGGCGCGACGTGACGTGACCCGCGCCTGTCACGTGTTAACGATCGCATAAAAAATAAATTGTTGTCTATGCTCGCTGTGATTTTTCTGCAAAGGCGACGACACTTACAGCCACAAATCAATAATATCCAGGACTCGTATTAAAATGCGATTTTTGTTTAAGTAAATAAATGGGGAATTTCAGAAATTATGAAATAAATCGTAGATAGTCTTGAGATTATAATTAAATCAAATAGATACATCCTGGATTCCGCTAATTTGATAACACATGAAGACATAAATCGATTAAAATGTTAACTCCTAATCTAATCAAGGTACCATCGAAATTCTTAAATATGACAAATCAATAATCATCACAGTAATCTTAGAATGGAAAATCCCAGTTTTTAAGAAAGCATTGATTACGGGATAGTCGTAGTGAATGAATGACGATTGTGAGCCGGGAGGAAATGCGCCGCGCCGGAAGTGGCCATATTGTGAATGGACGTGACGTTGGCGGCGAGACGATGACGTCATCGTCCACATGTGATACCAGATACACAAGGCTTTACCATAAGCTTTACTGCATTTTTAGAATAGTTCTTTTCACAGAGTACCTAATCAACATGTACAATAAAAAGGAGAGGAATGAGAAAAAGTGTTACGATACTCAAATAAGTTGGTTATCTATTTTGATTTTACGATTTAGATACGAAACATACAACAAGAAATGTAGTAGTTGTTGTTTTTTTAAATTCTTAGACGATATTCATTTTTTAAATTTAATGCTGTCCGCTTAATTTAAAATTTCATATAAAAACAATTCCTAACGGCACTGCCAGTAACTTAAGGGGCTATTTAATGTTGTCATTCTGTTTTAATTGAGGTGACCTAAGTTCAAGTCTAATTTGAAGAGCTAACGACTGGCACCCTGCGCCGGAGTTATTTTAAATATTGTGCAGATGCGCAGCAGCTGGCCGCGGTCACCTTAGTTAGACTTAGACAGGTGACTCTAACGCTTTGGTATGTCTTCACTATCACTATGCTGTTGACAATTTATCATAATCATATTTTACCTATCAGTGGCCTGAATGAATTCACATCGTCACAAAGTACATACTATAAGTACAAAAGTGGTAGAAAACTATAATTTCCTTCTACTCTAGTTGTATTTAAATTTCAGCAGCTTCAAATGATACTTCCGAGTGATGTGTTTTGAAAAATTGAACTTACTGGAAGAAAGAAAGAAATACTGGAGCTACTTAGAGGAATTTGCGTTGGGTCTGCAATTACTATCTCGATCACCCAAGATTTTATAGTTATACCTAATGCACTGAAGAGCAATTAAATTAACTCTGTCTATCGAACAAAAACGAACTTTCTATTTGACGCAATTATTTATTTTTACAAAGCCTCTATTTACCATTAACGGAATAGAATATCTTCAAAATATTTTTTGTTAATCGTAATATCAACAAAGTAAGTAACAAAGTACTCTTATCTTACTCTACATAACTGGCTGAAGATAATTTTGCTATTTGAACTATGTAAGTCCCTATACTAATGACCATCGGCAATGCCGCATGAGTAACGTTAAAAAAAATAACGATAAGGATCTTCGAATTTACGATGCCATTGATCTTCAATTGTTTCTAAATAAGGGCTAGAGCTCGAGACAGCGCCATACGCCTCAAGTCTACGACTATAAAACATTTAATTCATATAATTCCTCATTGCGATCACGCAATGTGTTAGAATGAGATTTGTGTCTACCCGCAAAAGGAAGGAAACGATTACTGAAAGGTGAGTAACCTGCACCGTTACTCTCGACCATATCGACCGACATTTTGTCATCACTCGACACGCGTCAACTGCGATTAAATCGGACCAAACAATATGAATATTCATGTTTCAGCACGTGGTTTGCATTAAATAGGTGCCTAGTCTTCCATTGATTAACAATTGCGAAGTATCTACCTTTAGCAGCGAGAAAACTATTAAAACGCTTTCGGTAAACATTTTAAGGGCGCGTTCATTTAACTAACACGGCAACCATCACAGTTAAGACAACAGAAACTATGCTCTAATACCTATACCTAGAGATGATCAAGATGCAAAACATTTGAAAATAGGAGATGTGGTTGATAGAAGGCAATCATAGAGTACCCGCACTTTTAATACAAATGTTAGAATTGGTCGTTCTATTGGTTGAGTGAACACATTAGACCATTAGACAGTTTACATTAACGTCACGTAATCTATGTATGCAAATGTCAGTGTGTGACAATGGTGCGAAGCTAGTGCGAAGCTTTTTATGCGGCTCACGCGGCGGAAGCGCGGCGCGGGTGCGGTGCGCCAGCGCCGGATGACCGGATCCAATATGGCTGGCGAAAGTGCTTCCGGCTGGAGCTTTCAAACTTCTCAATTACCTATGTCCTTGTGTGTCTAAGACAGAGCTTGTTATTAAGCTCGGTCGCTGTTTGTTTTCAAATACTACACGATCATGAAAAATGAATTTAAACTTCATATTGGTTTACGAATATTTGAAATTACTTAACGGTTGTTTGAACAATTCAGTAATAAGAGTAGATGGCCTAATGTATACCATACCGATACCATAGCGATATTTACGATTAATTATTTGCTTAAATATAATGAGAATGTTTTAAAATTTTCATGGGTCATCCTACCTATGTTCCAAAAGCACAACACTTATCATATTCATTATCTTCACACGTTCTGTGTTAAAATTTATAATATACCTACTAGGTATTGTGTAGTTAAAATTAATACCTACCTAGTCAATGGTGTCAATAATACATTCATAATAATCATAAGTCCTCATGTTATGTATTTACTTCATTGAATAAAAGGAAATGTATAATTTATTTACCAGTGTGTTTATCGAAGTAATACCTATTCTTAAACAACTTAGTCGGTAACACACGGAATACTCATTTTTATCCGTGTTCAGTAGCTTTATTTGAATGTAATATTTGCGAAAATATTACAAGTAGGCAAGAATGCTTGTGTTTCATTAAATATTTCAGTTAGTTTACTTAGTATTAATTAAACTTTGCCTTGAGCTAACCGCAACCCGTTAATGAGTATAGGTAATGCTTTACTGATATTGATAACAGTTAATAAACATTTTCTTAGACGTGATAATATAAAGTTTACCTATAATAAATATGAACAAGAATAAAAGGATAAAATTGGGTTTAATGGCAAATGCATGTATTTTTCTAACAAAATATCTACTTACTCTAAGTAGTCTTCTAGACTACAGGCCCATGACCAAAAAATGTGGGTCATATGAACCACCAGGTGACATATATAGGACGATATAAGAGCATAAAATAATAAGATTCAGCACTATGCCGTCACTTGTAAGCTGTCCAACTGAGTGCTGGTGAGAATTCAAAAGTGTAACCCTCGATTTTTTCACCTTGGCGCATGATTTTTGTACGGCGTTGCGGAATAATGGATTAGAAGCTGTATTGAAACAGTATGAAACTGATGCCGTACAGAATGAAATGACCAAATTTACCCTGGAAATTGTCAGAAAATAAAAATAAAATACCGACTTTGTGGCGCACCATTTGTACGGCATCAGTTTCATACTGTTTCAATACAGCTTCTAATCCATTATTCCGCAACGCCGTACAAAAATCATGCGCCAAGGTGAAAAAATCGAGGGTTACACTTTTGAATTCTCACCAGCACTCAGTTAGACAGCTTAAAAGTGACGGCATAGTGCTGAATCTTATTATTTTATGCTCTTATATCGTCCTATATACGTCACCTGGTGGTTCATATGACCCACATTTTTTGTACGTGGGCCTGTAGTCTATTCCTCTAAAAAGTGGCGTACCTATTTAATATAATTGGTATATTGTCGCTCTGACTTCTTTTACCTTTTTTTTATACAAAAAATGCAGTGTAAGTAATTTTAGCATAGTATTTAGTGTAAAGCAAAAAGTTTTCAGTTTTTTCTCTGTAATTAAGAATGATGTCACAAGGACCTATTACCCCTCATTCTCATTCATAAAAGTTACATAGTTACCTACTCATTAGGTACAGCAAAATTAATGTTTAATTTGTGTCTGGGTAAATGTCAAAGTGACAATAGAAAGAGTGAGCTAAACCAGCGTATAAACGTACGAATTCATAATAATTAGGGGATTAACATTGAGCTCATGCTATTTTTTACAGTCTACCTAGTACCTACCTACCTACAATTTTTCAGTGTACTTATTCTGATGTATTTTTACCCGATACGTACAATTGATAGCTTTTTGTTATATATTGCTTAAGCTAGAAAACAATATTTAATTAAATTTTGTCTTTTTAATCGTCATTACCATTTGTTAATAATATTTGGAAAAAATATTGACATGAGTAGTGCTTCGTTTATCTAGTAGACCGACAATATTTTAAATTAGGTACCGATTTCGAAAATACATTTTTTTATTTGAGTTCGCATGTTTTCAGTTTAAGGGTAGCAGGAAAAAATACGCAAATGTGCCAATTACAAGCTGTAAACTCGCGACGTAGTCGTTTTGGTAATAAAATGAAATAAAAATAGGTAGGTATAATTGTAAATCTGCCTGTGTTGTAATTGTGAAAAAAAAATACGTGTCTAACATTATGAACTAATTGACAACAGCGAATCGACTTATACGGTTTAATTAGGTGTACTTACATATTTAGACATACAGATCGATCATCGATAAATTAATTTTAAATTAGGATATAAAATGTGAATATGACTTAGGATGATAAATGCAATCCACAGCGTGCCTATAACTTTTTTAGAATGAACAAACTCATCATCTAGGCCGGATAATATTCTTGCAATGTTCGTTCAAATATAAGTTAAAAATACCAAAGTGTAAACGAATAAAGGTACCTGTTAACCCGTACGCAGGATCAGGGCACATATTTTCCAGCTGGTCAAAAGGCCTGTTCTGGTCATACTGTAGCTTCGGACTGGTCACTGATTGTTCGTACCCTAGCCTAGCCGCACTCAACGCTTGCTCATAGTTGAGCCTAGTGTCTCTCTCCGTCGGGGAGTCGTAAGGTTTTAGCTTGATGCTGTAGTCCGTGAAGTTGAGTTTGGTGAGGGCGGACATGGGCAGGTCGAGCGCGCACGGCGGCACTGCGGCTTCGCGGGGGGACTCCACTAGGAGCATCCTGGACCCCGGCACCAGCAGTCACTTGCACTTGTCAACACCTCATTATTGTTACGCACTTTTTATAGAATTTATCAAATAAATCACTTGTTTTTTAAAATTGAGATAAATGTTAAAGTAAGTTAATACTTTAGAAACACGTGAAAGTCGCGCTATAAATGACGACGTAAAGCTTTGGATTGGTGCGGTTCGAAGGACCGTTTCGCTTCGCGCCTGATCGCCGACTGCGAGCTTTCGGGCGGAATGAGAGGGCGGCCGTGGAAAATGTGGGCCGAGTGCGAACGAGTGGAGCCGAGCGCGCACGAGCGCCGGCGGAGACACACGAGCGCGCCGCGACCTGTCGCGCCACCTGCTACACGACCAACTGTTGCGCAACCGTTGATTTTTTTGCTAACCCTCCAGAAACATGAAAATTAGTGCGAGCACCTAAATTAGTTTATGATTGTCTAACGACACACGAAGGGACCTTGCCTTACAAATAAACGTTGATAAGAAATTAAATGAAATATCATTTTATTTTGCTTGGCAGAGAGATAGAGAAAATATTTGCACATTAAATGAACTTGGTACATAGACACTAAAAATGGGCCAACTGCGGGTCAGTCTCACGCGTCTATGAGTATGGTAAGTGGGTAGGTCGGAATAACTATCCAAATTCATAAACTACGACAACACTAAGGGCCTGTTTCACTACTCTATGTTAAGTTCCAGTTATCTTAAGTGTCTATTATCTATATTTATTACTACGGAACAGAGAGAGACGTATGTATCCACATGAGTGTCGATTTGCAAGATTTTACCATTACAAAACAAACCTACATACAAACACTGTAAGTTAAATAAAATCTTGTAAAAATACAATAAACAACGTTACATACAACAAAATACAACGTTATATGTCTGGACGAGTGAAACCGTTGATGTAAAATTGTAATAACAATTTTGTATGTGTACTATATCTACAGTGTGAGTAACAGTCAGTGAGCTTGTTTCTAGTCCAATTTCATGACTCTACCTGGACAGGTAGAAATTTAGACGGAAAAGTAAAATATGAGATATTTATTATGAGATATGGAATTCTCAAGATAACATAAACGTAAAGTAGAGTCTAAATTCTGTTCTTTCATCGAATCCAATTTTTATAAAAACCGAGGTAAATAACATGCTTAAAAGCGTGTAATTTAAGTACCTAATGATATTTTAACTCTACCCACAATGTTCATAGTTTACAGTTTCCTAGTAAATTGGTTGTAAAGTTTGAGCGTTTACAGCCCTCTATTGTTTCCAAACGTATAAAAACTGCGTTCTTGACATTAAATTGTTTAGAACAATACAACTATGAGTCGCAAAACAATGGAAGTGACATCTCACCAAAATTAAGTTTAGCAAGTTGAAGAGTTCGCTTGAACATTTTAAAACTTTATAAAGTTTATTATGTACAATAAATAACAATAACAGTAGAAAGTTAAACCTAGATAAAATTAATGATCATGTATACTGGTGTTTCGAACATAAAGTAATTTTTAACTGAAATCCTGCAACAGGCGAAGTGTGAAAGAATTTAGGAGAACAGCTGCCAAATTGTTTTTACGCGACCAGCAAAAAGGTTATGATTTTATTGATACTTTTGATTGGTATCGGGCAGCTATTTTTACATAATGGGCCCGCAGCTGTCTTCATTAGTCATCCATTACTTGACAAACATAAAAAAAGTATATTTCTCTATTTTCGTCGCGGCTCTGCCACGCTAATTTGCCGCGATGTGACGACGTAGATCGTAATTACATATAAAATAATGACTCGAATGACGCATGCGCGACCTTGACGTTGATTCCTATTGTTTGATAGTGGCCGTGCCCGAGACTTGGAAACCACTTGAATTTTAAATTCAGTATAACTCTCATTTGCATTGTTCGCAACGGCTTCACCGAACGGCGTCAGAGTTGGGAGCAATGTTGACAGTGATCGAGACAGATGTGTCCGAGTATCAGTTTCGGATATTGTCATGTTCCGAGATTTTAATACGATTCGATGGGAGGGCACGAGCTGGAGGGCGGTGCTGTGCCAAAATCAGGTCAAGTTACAAGGGGGTGGGTTTGAAAGTTCACAAAAGGTACCAAGAAGGGGCGAGACACAGGATAATAGGCACCTGAGCACGTGTGCCGCCGGATGTAGAGGGGCTATTGTCTACCGAAGGAAGCGATTTTGATGCGTCCAAAATGCGACTCATATTTGGTCATATTACGTATCTCTATGGTTACCAACTCTTAATGAGCTGCGAGTTTAATGCGTGTGAGGGATAAGATTATATTCATTAGCCTGCCATGGTATTAATATCTCTACAGAAAATAGTCATGAACGTTGAACTTTGTGAAGCTGTGGAAATAAGTATTATCGCGTCGATAATCCATTGAGTTCTGAATAAAATTACGACTGTACAAATTATTTCATTGTGGAAAGGGAATGAAAATAGTGTTGCGTTGCTAGCCGCATCGCAAGATTTTCGCCGATTCCCTCAATGGGCTTTTACCAGCTGGTAAGAGAAGTTACTGGTACATTCTATTTTTTCCTTTACTCCCAGACCAGCGTGACAGCAAAATAATTATTCTTTGAAAAGGCCAAAAACATAACTTGTATTGTAGTGTAACTAGAAGTGTATTTTTGTCTTTTTATATTTATTCAATTAAATGGTATTGCCGTAGAAATATAAAGCACTGTATTTTGTTACAACGATAATGCAGTCGGAACGCGATTAGTGCAGTCGAGCCTCGTCGCGGCTGCGGGGGAAATGACGCGGGAAATGAGTTTTCGATGTTTGAATAAATGGGTCGCGGAAATAAACACACGCGGGATATTGTCTATGCTCGAACAATCTGAGCATTGGCAGGAAATAGAACGCGCGGGATTGCAAACCTCTTCATCATTAAGAAAATAAATTGCAGTAAAAGCTCGTTTACACAATTTAGTTCCGAAATGTGAATATAATAAAAAAAAAAACAGAAAAAAACGAGCAGGAAAATGGCATTGAAATAATTTAAAGTTGCTTCGCTTATAAAATAGGCACGCAAATGGTCGGCGTAAGAACATAAAAGAAAATTACGTATGGCATGGGCGTAATATCGATCGAAATGGCAAAGCCGCATTAAAACAAGCCGGCGGCGATCGATATGCACGAGGTAGACTTCGTCATTCCCAACGGCACGGCAGTTTAAATTTAAAAATACAATTTACCAAGGAATTCCCTGCTTTGAATTACATTAAGTGTAAACAATAAAGCGTTAGCGAGCGTATCGGCCGCGCCAGGCGACGGAAGTGGCAGACAAACAATCTTTTTTAGATAAAACATTGAAAAACAGAACATAAATCTGTACGACACGGGAGCACTTCATCCCGAAATGTCAAAGCTTTATAAATATCTAACGGGCGCATACGATTATCCCGCCCTTTACGAACATACAAGACGTAAAATAAAAAAAGATTTAAGCACTGCCCGTAACCTTCGCGCTAATTAAAAAACGGAGTACATCCGGCTGCTCATTAGTTATACAGAACGGATTGAATTCAAATTAGAAAATTTAGAGTCATTCGGGAAAGGTTAAAAACTTTTGTTTCCTGCGAATTAGGGACCATCACATACTTGCATATTTAAAAGGTCCTGTCGCTGTAATTATGGTATTTTATTTTTGACAGTTGAGAATAAATTAAATATCGTTTAAATTTTAACAGGCTTGCGTATCGAATGAAAATTAAACAAAAAAAACAACATTTTTAGAGGCTAAAACCAGTACGCGTTCGTGGGACATAGACAATTTAGAAATGGGTTTACTCAACGTAATTTAGACTGCAGCGAGCGGCTCCTGTGGATCTCGGCTTGAAGTGGGCGGCGTTTAAATTGGACCGCGGCCGGGACGTCACTTCCGGTGCCAATAATTCTTCATCTCAGACCGCCAGTGACGAGATCGCGCGAGATACATTTATCAGCTTCAGGAAATATTTTGTCAATGACATAGTTTTTGTTATTGTTAATTATCTTATGATTAGTCTTATCATCCATTATTATCAATCCAATTATCTAATATCCTAGAAATGAGCTCCAAGTTCCGAAACTTCTTGAAATCTAAATCTTTAGAGGAATGAAGGATTAAAAATCCCTGATAATGATCGCGCTCCGACTAATCAGCGGAACGCGTTTCCGGAGAGATTGTGGGCTTGGCCAATCTTTGAATTGATATCTCTTTGTATTTTTATGCAATCTGATTAGTGTTCACAACATAGTTATCAGGGACTATACGGAGCGGGTGAAAAAGTCCTGAATGACCCGTGTCAAAGTAGTGACAGGCTATCGCAGTCAGGGCCGCCGCCCACGCCGTCCGGCCGCTCTACCCTGCAGATAACGCTTAGGATAACTTAAATACGCACTCAATTGTTTTTTCATGATAACTGCTAAAACTACACGATTTTATGAAATACTAGCCCTAGCCCGCAACTTCTTTTGCGAATAGCGTATCTTATGTTTTAATCCGAGATAAAAATATCTTCAGGCCAAATTTGTTGATAATCTGTTTAGTTTTTACCCGACTGCGCTGAAGCCTAAAAGGAGGGTTAGTGCATGAAAGAGTTACAAACATGCATCCATCTAGCCAGCCTCAAAAAAATTTGATTGTATTATATTAGTAGAATTTGCCATTTTGTGTTCATACTGGTTTTTTGTCGCGCTCTATGGGTTTGTTCAATAGGTAGAGAACGTAAAAAGTATACGAACCGGATGAAAGAGGAACTAAATTTTCAATCATATTAGAACAAAAAAATGTGTCTATTACGAAAAAAGCGGCGCCTCATAGTCTCAGTGAAAAGAACAAAGAGCTAATACACTAAAGCCTCCTGTAAAAATACCTAACCAAAATAAAATAATATTATTTTAATACAATAATAGTTATCTATACACTACATTAAGCTGTTGGTATTCATAACTTGAATACAACTAGAGTTATATCGGTGTTTTCCTTTCCGAAAATAAGTAAATACGATATTAAAAATAAATAAACCTACATATTGTTCATTAATTTGTGCACAACGGCGTTGATCGCCCAAGTGGACCGTATACTAGTTTGTCAGCTTTAATGTATAAAAAAAAATTCTTCTGTTAAGAACTGACTACGTACCAACAAATGTAAAGCAGCAAATTAGAAACAGCCACCTCCGCACCGATAAAGGCGATCGACAATTAAAGCGTGCAACCTAAAGCGGGTAATGAACACTCGACAAATATTTGTTCTTGCGAGGATTCCTGCGGCGTGGTACCGCAAATACGACAATTAATTAATTTCGGGTACAAAGCCGCCGCCGGCGTTTGTCGGCGCCTGCACCCGTAATCCGACACTCATATTGAATCTAACCTAGTCTTTTGAACTCTTCACTCAACGCCTAAAAGGTTAAATTCTGCAAGCACCTGAGCAAAATCTCAAATTGCAGCAAAAAATACATTGTTGTACGTGGGAGCGAAATATGAGATATACGTAGTGTATAATAATGCGTTTAATATTGTACCTAACTGAAAAGTACTGGCTGATAATGCGCTATCAGTGTTCCACGAACCACGCGACACAAACGACACCCGGCAACATTGTGTAGGTAGCTTGAGTACCTACTTATACATACCAGGAAAATCCCATTAATGATAAATAAATACTTATTTTTTATGGTGTAATTTTTTTTCCAAAGAACGAAAACAAACAAGATTAAAACTGATGAATCTTGATAAAATACGTTTTGTAGCCTCATGAAAATGTTAATAAAATTTTATTGAAGCATGAAATTTTATCATTCTTTCTGAGCCTAAGCTATAAATAAACAACGCGATAAGGATCCGCTTTGAGATCTTTCTTGGGATCTGACCCGATTATTGAATGCATTGACAGGCGTAATGCGATTTAGGATTCCAATCAAGACCACCTGAAATAGGTGAACGTGTAAGAAAGGAGTCATTGAATAGACCCTTTGCAAGGGCTCTTATTAAGGGCTTATTGAAGGACAAGGGCCCCTCCTGCCGGCGGGCGCGCGCGAGAACCCTCCAAATACAAGTACACAATATGTTAAAGAATCACCCTTTGCTCTTTTGGTAGTGTGCTAACCCTTGAAAGCTAATTCCCGTCTTTCTTACCTGTCTACTGGCTCAAGGACTTATTATGTGCCCATATTTTATTGTCGCCGAACAATGAGCGTTTTTCACGGATAATCTGATTCGTCTTGTAAGTATCTTTTGAGGGTTCTGTATTTATTTATTATTTATTTATTGTAGGTACCCAAACTTGACCCAATTATTAAACCTCTGATGTCAATAGATAATTGTAGGTAATTTTCACAGAGTATTAAATTTATACTATGGTCGCTATAACAACAAATAAAAAAGAAAAAAAAGTTAAAAATAGAAGGACCTCCCATACAAAAAAAGCGTTTCTCCAGCGGTTTTTTTGCATTATATCATTAATGACATAGTAATATGGTATGGAACGCTTAGTGTGTAAGACCAGGGGCCTTACTATGACGTCTTAGTGCGATTCAGTTCCGATTTAGTTTAAAAATGACAGGTAGGTAAAACCTGAACTAAGGTCCCAGCATTTGGTCGGTTTTTTAATACTATTAATCAAGTCATTTAAATAAAGTCTATTTTCCTATCTTGTGCCGTGAATACGTTTAGTAATAGCATGAATGCGCGAGAAGTTTAATAGGGTTTTTATACAGCACGTGCTACGTACGTGTTTTTTATTTCTCATTGTCTTTGCGCGTGCTAGTTTTTTTTTATACGCGACGTCCAAAAACGAGCTATTAAGACGAGCGACCGAATCGAATGAATAATAAAAACAAATGAACTAAATATTCGGCAGCCAGAACTTGAACAGACTAGTCATCCTATCCTTCTCGGCCGGTTGTTGTCGGGAACATTTAAGATGTGCTGTCTCGCTCTAACACCCTTTGTTCCAATTTTCGTAGATCAATTTTTGAAAAGGTTGCGCACGTGCGCAGGAGTGTGTATCGGGTTGCACCGGAAGCTTGCCAGTTGAAGCACAATGGCCACCGGATGTGGCTGCTCGAAACGACACGTATCTTTTTATTGATATCTTAGAAAGCTCAATACTTTTCTTGTCAACACTTCAAATCTGACAGTTATGAAGTGCTGTTCTGTAAATGGTATCAGTGACGGCCTATTGGAGGTCTATTTAGGCGTTTATGTCGGTTAATGATTGATAAACACGCAGTCATTGAACTGTACAAAAGCAGAAGCTATGTTTGTCTATGATGATAAAAATTACGTGATTAAATAATGCATGGATGCATAAAAAGTTATAGATACGTATGGTTCCGCTATAAGTTACCGCCGCGCGACGAGCTACCAGTTGCCATTAGCCGTCCAAATCGCTTCATGGAAATAAATTATAACGATCCTTGGATGGTCGCCACTTCAATTACCGTTCGCGTTATTGCTCTCGTATTCGTATCTGATTCGTTCCATTTAATTAATCAATGTGGAACGTCTACGTACCTAAACGTATTCATATTAAGCATTTTTAGAAACCTGTATTAAGTATTTAAAACTCGAAGAAACGATTTAGTGGAATATTAAGTAATAAATAAAGTTGTTTGTGTGTGCGCTTGCGCCGTTAAGGTGATGTGGCTACGAGCTACGCTGGGCTCTACGGGGCGTAGCGAGCGGTCGGCCGGCTAAGGCGGCGCGCACACTGCCCGCGCATTGTGCAATTGTTCCGAACCCACGTCCGGTGATTTGGCTACGCAACGCAAGGATGCGCGAGCGCTGCGATCGCCCCCTTGCGACAGCGCGGATGCTTCGAATTGCACCAACAACATTAACCATACACCTTACCTTATTAATACGAGTGCAGTTGCAAAATATTGAATTTATGATGCTTTTTGTGCGTTAACCTTCAGCTTTGTCGGCCCAGTTGCATTAGTTGTTCACGCTCGAGTTGCCGCGAGGACGTGCGAGAAATTTGCTCGTATGCGAGTGTAAGGTGTCGTGTGTTGTCGTCTCACATCAGTAAGGTAGCCTTGGTATGTCTTTCAAATGACATTTGCCCCGCAGTTAGCGCTAGATTACCTTATCTAATAGGCGTGCGTTGGGCGCAAAAATAAATACATCTAGTCTTACATGTCAGGGTTTCAATGTTTGAATGAGTTAATAACTGTTAAACGTTATGAGTGCCGAATATTGATTACATTAAACCCAATTAAAGTTACAGAACAGTTTCAGTTTTTTTCACAAAATTTCAATAGTTTATAAAAAGGGCGCAACTCACCACGCCATACCATAACAGGGTCCAACTCCGTGGAGTCCCTGGCACGGGAGCTCGGGTGCAAAAACATAGCTTAACCAGAGTCCAGGGCAGACATGTTGACACACGCACTGACGGTCACTTCGCACTCATTTCAACAATACAGAAAATACCATACACCAGCCAACAGTGCCAACTTTCCTATTAAAAAAGAACAAATTATGAATAAATAGAATACATATAAAAACTTGTTAAAACATAAACTTACTTATAATAAAATTACAAACATTTAAATAATACGTCAAGTAACATGAAACAGAATAATATTAAAAATTAAATAAATAAAAACAACACTGAACTTTCAAATACAGAGCGTAAAGTTTACACTAGCAGTGCAATATGTAAAACAAAGAGTGATGAGCACAAGAAGGTATGTGTTCGAAGACTGGTCGCCGCTGGCCGCTCGCCAGCGCTGCGGCGGCGTGGAAGGGGCGCGTTGGTCAATCTGGTCCTGCCCGAGGTTGTAAACCTAGCCTTACGTCCGCTCCATTATTGCCCAAATTTAGCCAATCGAACATAGCTTTAATATAGAATATTTACTTTGTCAGTTGATTAAAAAAAGGCGACGCCTGTTTTTTTTTAACTACATTCCACGAAGTGTAAGCCCTGACTCCACATTGTTTTTTTTTTACTAAACAATTTCATACACGATTTAATGCATGATGAAGATGTTATTCCAAATTTATGTTAACGAACTTTTTCGTAACTTTTCAGATGTCGCTAAACTGAAGTTACAGCACAAGAATGAGACAATGTTTTCTGAGACCTCGGATCAACTGAAAGAGAGCGGAAAAACGGCGCCAAGGTCGAGTTGCGCGGACGCAGCCGGGCGGAACCGCGGCGCATCGCATGTGTTCGACATCATAACTCACTAGCCTGCCGCTAAAACATAGGTATATCCATTCACACTTTTATATAAATGCGAAAGAAAGTTTGACGGTTTTTTATTAAACACAATTAATTATTCTTACGGCTAACGAACGAATTTCGATAAATTAATTGTATACGGTTAGCAGAATACCAGAAAAGCAACAAGCTTATATTATTAAGCAGGTAATAAAACTAAAATATAAACTGAAAACCAAATGTTATTTGTAACTTTTTCTTTAAGCCGCGGAGAGTCATATTTTCAGTACAGTAGCAGTAAAGGTACTTCTATCGACCCATGCTACCTATTCGAATTATTCACGATCACTGATAGACTTATTTACCTACATGCGCATCAGTGACTAAGTGTTCTTTTTTCCAAACATGTCACACATGCCGTTTGATATCAACGATGACTGGCCATAAATTAAAAAGAAAATTATGGCACTTGTCTTACGGAACAAAAGGGTTAAGGGTAACTGCCAGTTTGCGAGAAATACGCTTAACGTCAATTGGGAGTGTACGTTTGAAACACAAACGTCTAGGGCAAGACCACCCGTGTTAACGACGTCGAAGAGGAGTTCTTGTCTACTTCATTAATTTATTATTTCAGTAGCTGAGCGCGACCGCGGCTCGCAGTCAAAACATCCCGCTGCTATGATTTACAACGCAATAAACACAGTTTTATATCTAATGGAAATGAGCTTTTATCCGTGAGATTGCACAGCCAACCCCCGATTGTAAAATTCATTTTATCTCCCATGCACGGATTCAGCCGATGACACGTCTTTCTAACTATTAAATTTATCGTCAGATGTTTCAATTATATTCTAAAATTAACATAAAAAGAGGTGTCAAAGGCAACGGATGGCATAACAATTTTACAGTTACAGTAAAATTACGTGCGCGTACAGTCGTCTTTAATTGCGGAGTTATCGCGAATGGTAGTTTAATGAGGTTGAGTTTACCGCTCTGCAGATAAGTGGCCTATTCCCTTATCTTTATGACATGATAGCGACACCCCTGGAGCTGACTGGTCGGAGAAATGTCTCTAGTTTTAATAAATATTACGCACTGATACTTCCTAGACATGGCGGGTTGAGTTAGTTCCCGATAAAACGTTGACCGGTTGAAGGCTGTCCATACGATCCTGTTGATACGAACCTACTATAATATCTAATTAGAGTGATCACTGAGTCAGAAATTCAGAATAAACTCATGAGATTTAATTTAATTTTCTATGCTTCGCTTTTGATATTTATTTATTTATTTATTTACGGAGATCCAACAGCTATGAAATACAGTGTGAGTTGATTACATACAGTAGTGACATTAAAGCCAATTATAGGCTCTCACAACTAGAGATAAATTAAGAAAAAAAAACCAAACAAAGTACGCGCGTAGTCGCAAACACACACCACGCAACCAAAGATAGAAGAGAATACAGTAAAACTTATACACTACACACCAACAAATTAAAAACAAACAAATATCTAATTACTGAATCTGCAGTCATTATATGTTAAATATCTAAAGCACACTCAAACCACCCCTCCGCCAACCGCCGCCGCACTGTAGAAATGTTACAGTTAAATATATCAATATCAAGCTCCTCAGCCACCTCATTGACACTACGACAAGCTCGCCTCAAAAAACTATTTTTGCGATATTTAGTTGCACCATGCTTAAGTGAAATAGGCGGGTGATATCTTTTAGACCTATTATATATTTGAAAATAATATCTATCTACAGATTTTTCCGTGAGTTGCTTGAAAGTATGTATACGCATATCTATTTATATAACTTGGACGTATTTAAGCTAGTACTCACCACTGTTGTTTTCGTTGTAGTCACTTTTGTGGTACGCAGACGGCGGGATGTAACCAGGCGGCTCCGGCAGGCACACATTGCTCTACTAAAGCTAGCTTCTTGCTATTAAATAAGTTAAGTAATTACTCACCAATGTCGTTATTTTTATTGTTATTGTTGTGGTACTCTGGTGGCAGGACGTGGGTAGTTAGGCAGCTTGTTACTCTATTGAAGCTAGCTTGTTATCATTAATCTACTACTCACCACTGTTGTTGTTGTTATTGTAGTGGTGCGCGGGCGGCGGGATGTAGTCAGGCAGCTCGGGCAGGCACACGTTGCTCTCGTACATGTTCGGAGGCACATTAGCGAGCAGGGAACGCTCTTTCTCCACATCTAGTTAATTTAAAGAATACAATTACGTACAGCTCAATATCATAGCAGTGACATTGATTTGAATACACAGAAGAATTCTACGAATGCTAAACTTTTACGTGTCACAAGGAGACCTCGTACTAAACTTACCCTTTTGCAGGATCTCAAGGTGCTCCCACAGTATGTCGCCCATGAAGGCAGGGGCTCTTGCCACGAACTGCTCGCGGCCCATGGCGCAGATGTCTTTGCCCTGCGCGCGCGCAAACTGCTGCAGCGCCACCCCCTCCAGCGAGAACTCGCGCGCCGCCCAGCGCAGCCACGCGGCTACAGCTGCTTCGCTCCATTGTCGAGGATCTGTAGAGAAAGGTTTGTTAAAAAAGATCTAGCCTTTCTTTCCTGACAGATTTACAACAGACATGGCTAAGTTTTAACACACAGACTTTAGACTTGGCTTTCATACTTAGAAAAACAGCAATTATAAGAATAAATTTACATCAGACGTGGCTGTATGGACGTTGTTTCCTTTGCCTAGGGATACCTTAAGAGTTGAAAAAAACTTTTCAGGCAGATCACTTATGACAGATACAAGGAGTATGTAATCCTTATGGCCAGCACTTTTTGAATATTCTAAATACTACAAAAGCATTCGGGTTTCTGCGAACTGGTAATGGCAAGTATTTAACTAACAGTACAACGCTTTGGTCATTATCACCAAGTCACAAGGTGGTTATTTAAAAGTATTAGCGACTGTTCTATTATGGACCAGAGCCCTGAGCTTCGTCTATAGGGGTATATACATATTCATATAACAGTTATTAATGTAACTTCTAAGTAACTTTAATGGGTCTGTGCTGGTCATGTTTGCTGTATAACAAGTTAGTATACGTAACTATTGGCTAAGATAACCATTGAGTAGAGCTCAAAAAACTCGAAACGATGATGGCGGGACTAGTTAGGCCTAACTTGAAGGTCAGAACTGTAGACTAGGAGCAGAAACCGGTTCAGCAATGGGACATAAATAGCTCCAAATAGCAAGTAGTAATGTGACTTAGTTATGAATTGGTGTGAAATTCTAGCAGCTATCGATATTAAATAAACACGTGATTACAACAATAGCAATTTTAACGACAAGCATAGCCGTGTGGATGCAACAGCAATTAGTGGTGCGCGCGTTGGCCAACAGCGGAACTTGCCACAGCGCATGCCCGGAAGCGCGCGACCTTCACGCCTAAGTCCAGTCTGTCTCTACACCAAAGGGTTTCTAATGTGGAAGGATACGAACTGTAACAATCTTAACATAATCGCAACTGTCAGAGTTCAGAGTTTTTACGCTTGACTACATGTAAGTACCCTATTATTAAACTAGAGTGGAGATGTAGGTAACTACGAAAGATTCGCTCGGAGTCTGCTCGGATTATGTTCGTTGTAACTCAGAAAAACAAATGTCATAATATTAGAATGTATCGAATAAGTGCTAACATGTTAGTTTTTGTGTAAAAGACGACTTATGTAGTCTATTTTATTTAATCAATTGTACCTATTTGAGTGACAAAACGTATCACCGGGCTACAGAAATCAAAGGTTAAATGCGTCATCTTTTTGCATTCTTCAACGTATACTCTTTAACATTCAAACACTTCTTTCAAATGCAGGTGTTTCAAAATACCTAATCAAACGTGTCTTCAAATGAATTTAAATTGGGTCCAGATATTGACATAAAAGAACTAAATAACCTTCTTTCAAAGGGAATCGCAGCGCAAGCAATCGAAGCGCACATAGCCGAGATTCTTCAAACAGTAGCGATGGCAAAGATTCAATCAATACAAATGGAGTTATGTGTTACAAATTGCACTACGCTCGGCACTTGACTTTTTCCCCGGAGCGAGCAGAGCTAGCTAATATTCAATAATTAGTTTAATTACCGCTTTCAGATGGTGGCCGCCTTCGGGAGTTAATGTTTATGCCACGAGATGGTCTCGGACTGCGACGCTTTAGTTACGTGGGTTTCCATTCCGCCTTGTCTGGAGAAATCTAGTGACTGTTGCAATAAACGTTGACCGAGAAAGTACGTGACAATGTATGCTAGGTTGTGTGGCCAATGGACTGTGCTATAAATTTTCGAGCTTCGAGCTTTCGAGCGTTCAATTTCCAGTGGTTTTATAGCTGATGACAATGACTTTTAAGACTATGTAAATTCGACAGTATGTGAATAATATTTTTTTAATTGATGCTTTTTTATGTTTTAACTATTGTTGTAAGTTAAAACATCAAGATGTGTACACGTAGTTTTGGATTGTACATGATTTTATGTCTTAATAATTTATGTTTACAATTCGTTTAAGTAAAATAACTTGATTAATATTGATGTATTGTTTTAAACTTCCGCGGTTCTCATTCACATCTACGCGAAAACTACAAAACAATGACTGCGCTATAAAGAGACATCAGGTTTTAATTTTATTCGACTATCACCACTGCAGATTCATGCTCATGAAGTCGAAACTTGGAAATTTATACATTAGTTGACATTATTCAGTTGTTTTTAATTATTGACGTGCCGTTGATCCCTAGGCGTAAAATGGAAACGTGTAACAGAATAACGGCAGCAGGTAAACGAAGGCATACTACTCGCATCTCCCGGCTTCCGGGGCACTTATTTTTATTAATTAATTGTACGCTCTATCGCCGCCATCTTTGCGGACCGATGACATGCAAATAATTTGCGAATCCGCACGTTTCTCTAGACTTTTATCTTTCTGACTCGACGTTAGATACGTTAAGGCTGTGTAGCGAAAAATGGGTATGATAACCAATAAATAGTTTATTTCTAAGCTAAACTGTAAAATATTTATTTCTTGACGCAGTTTGGTGGAAAAGGAGCCTAAAAGAGTTAGCTCTAACTATTCGATTAGCACTCTCGCATAAATATATAATAACCGTTCTGTGATAATAAAATGGCTCGGAAGACAAGTCTATACTCGTTAAAACAGCTAACTCGATCTATACCAGTTACGCACTAAAATATCAAATCCCATTGAGTCTGTTCTACTAATTATGTTATGTCCTAACAATGGCCATGCTCGGTATGGTAATGAACCAATTTCATTAACAACCGATGCAGAGATAACTGGCTCCAGGCTATCGTCATTGTGGAAGCTGCATGCATTTTATGTCCAACTTCCAGATCTTCACTAAGATACGGCTTAACTACCAACACTGTTTACGTTCAGTATCCGTGTTTATCTATGATAAAATGAGTTATGTGTGTATTATGTAGTTGTGTTATAAAGTAGGTTTCGTAGGAAGGACTATTGTAGTTAAATCTACAGGGTGAATTTTAAGTAAAGTAATAATTTCTGATAAAGCTTCATGAGTCTTACACGGAGCAACATTTAGTGTGGATATATAGAGCAGTATGCAAAACTACAGCCAGAGCCAGATAGTCTTCTAACTATTAACTATACTATATATACCGAACACATTTACTACTGTTTAATGCACGCCAGGAAAATAGAACGTACATGAACGTACTATTCAAATTTGGTCTCAGTTTGTAAACTCAAGTGTTGTTATCGCACTAATAACTAAAAACGATTAAAAAACCCTGATAAGGCTCTTAAATTCGGGTGCAATGGTTTTCAGTTTTATTGCGTCGAATATTCAAAAACCACGCTATAAAATTAATGAAAACCAGTCGGCTGACGTACCCTGAATTGGGTTACTGATAACAAACGAGATATCGAAACGACACTAAGGACTTTAGTAGGACGAGAGTTTTATATGTAAAGTCAGTCGAACAAAAAGTAGCTTAAGAAGAGGCACACACCAAACAGGTATTCCAATCTCGTAATTCACATACTGCTTTTTGTGATGGTTTTAATATTAATGAAATCAAAATAAAAGTGCAGACAGAACAACATTGGGTAACTACGTGTAGTGGTTATATCCTGACTTTTAAGAGCGTATAGGGTTATTACAGTAAAGCCACGCGAGCATACCGTTCGCAGCTCTCCTAGTGCATAACCAATTGTCTAATGCGTGCTGCATTTATATGAATGTTTGACGCGAACAGAGATTTAGTCGTCACATCCTGCGAGCTGCGCGGGCGCGCCGGAAGCGCGAATAGACGGCGCACAGACTCACGCACTTCCGCCGTAGGCCACCGACCCGTCACCTGTCCCTGCACCCGATAAGAAATACGAAGAAGAAAAGTATCGCTGATTGCACACTAGTAGTTGAGGACGGAAAAGGACACTGAATCTGCGCTACCCGGACGAAAGATGACCTGATGCTTATTTAACTATTACAGCGTCGTAGAAAAGAGAAGTAACGTCTCGAGAACAACAAAATATTAAGCTAAGGCTTTATTGTAAGCAAATTGGACGAGAAACAATACGAGATACGACGATAACTAAGGTAATTAAGTAGTTAAAATAAACTGATAGAAGGGCATCAAATGAGACGCCTGATTTGTGTTCTTTGCCGTACTAAAAACCAATATCACATTTCGTTTAGGCCGTGACAGCTGAAAAGGGCTTGTAACCAATGTAACCATCTACGATATTATGATTATGCCACCAGATTAACAGTAGAAATTGGATGGCATCCAATACACCAGCTTACTTAGTTTTAAAACATTGGTGCGACCGCCAACAAAGGCAGAGGTGTGTGGCGGACACGGCGCGTCCATCACATCGCATTACCATATGTAAATCGCGCTGGCATCATGTGATGCACTGTATGCTAACAGTTTTTGCGTGTACCTACGCGACTGAACGTCGGGGAGAGATAATGTCGCTGTCGTTTGGTTGTTTTAGTTTTTGTTGTAATTATTTAAAAGATTTTTTTTCAGTAGTAAATAGAAGTACAGAACTCTCAGTTACGAACACAACATGATTTTTTTCAAGTTTCAAAGTCTTTGGTATGCCGTGTTAATAATAGCAGAAAAGCGTAATACGATGGCAGTCTGTGTAATCACCTAATTGTTTGATTACGTACTTATTTAGGCACTTAATTGTGGAGTTTAATTAAAACGTAATTAATAACAAAAAGCGAGATAGCTTGAGCGCTACGAAGATTCCTTCACGGTGAGAACTCGAAGCGTTTACTCGGCCCGTTATTGTGCGAATTCAGCTAAACGCTCGCACTTCGCACCCAGCTTCGAAGAGTTAACTTATAATGCTAGTTAAAGTATATTTATATCCCTAGGTGCGCTCAGTTTATTGCTTTCTCTCATTATCCGCCACGAGCGAACATAATTATATGCGCTCTATTTTACTCTAATAATTGACAACGGCTTCTGGCTATTCCAGATTTCCGATGCGATTCCGGATATTTACGGCTTTTAAAAGTGCGACTATCTCGATGTTTTATTTGCTTAGTAGTTTACTGAATAAGGATTCAGTTGAAATATAGAGGAAGCTTAAAATCGTGGATTAACTGGGTGTACGCTTTAACGCTCTATGAAGTAGGACTGAATTCACAAACTTTTAAGCTAATGCAAGTGTGTGATGCAGCGCGATTTTGGCCTTTATTTAGCATTAGTGGTATACTCAATATGCTTGTCGTTCAAATTAGGTACTTTTACTCTTGACATTCACTTACCTTTCGGCACGCCGAGACGCAGCTGCTCCTTCTCCCACGAGGCGAAGGTAGCCTTCAGCGCCTCGGCCATCTTCTTGTTGGTGCCTGGCGTCAGCGGCGGCACCTGTGACGGGATGTCTGCAACAAAACAAAAAGTTAGCAAATATCAACAGGGGCTATTCTAAATATTATAAACAAAACAGCGAAAAGATATAACTAAAAAAACCTACATAATTTATTCAGAGGCCACTTCATTTAAAGTGGAAAAAAACATATTAATCTTGATATAAATCGGGCTTGACTATTCATTGGGTAAATAATGAGATACCTACACGATGTTAAACAATTTAAAACGGTCGAATGTCCAGCAATTTATATGAGAACATCGACGACATTTTAATGCAGATCTAGTTTAGGTTAGGACATTCATAAGAATGGCCATTTGAATTAATTAAAAGTTACCGCTTCATCTGTTGGGATGTCTGAATTGTACGTATAAATACGATCACAGAGGTACATTTAAGTATGTAACGAATTAATAGCGTAACTCTTTTAGAGATGGGTTCGAATAAAATAAATCAGAGATAAACAAGTGAGATTAAATCTTGCTTGTGTACTTGTACGCTCATGCAGGCTTCATTCATGTGTGTGGCGGTGTGCGCGCGTGTGCGTGTTGCTCTTGCGCACCTGCCGACCAGTTCTGAGATGCGGAGATTTGTACGGCTCTCCCACGGTCGCTGCCCGGACTCTGATCTCCTCTAGCGGCTCATATCATTTAACTTTTCTACGCCCGCTCTATATTTGTGCCTATAAAACCATGCTACCGGAATTATAAAGCGGCCTCTTAAAAAAACCTCAGACGGTTTTGGTTTAGTAACAGGACATTTGGAGACGATTTGGTAACTTTTTAGTTGCGATAAATCAATTGGTAAAATTTTTGGTCTCTATTGTAAGTGTAACCGAGAACTCCAATTTACACCCTTACCAAATTTTAGGCAGTTCATTGCACTATAACGTAGAATATTAGAAAAACTTTGCCGTATAAGCAAGTATCTTCATCATCATCATGAAGATGCAAGATCTGGAGATCTATTTTACGCGACCAGTAGGCTTATTACCTAACTCGCTCGCAATCGCCATCGTGTTCATTTTGACAGTTCTTGTATGTATGTGACAGCTAGCTGATTCCGATGCCAATTGTCAGCCCATACATGAACTGTCAAAATGAACGCGATGGCGATTGCGAGCGAGCTAGGTAATAAGATACAGGCTTGTGCTCGGGGGCCATGAGTCTCGATGCAGATTCAGTGCGGATTAACTTGAATGCCAATAAAATTTCTAAACGACACTGAAACTTCGAACACAGAAAAATCCGAAAAGTAAAAATTAGAAATTTAATTCTAACGGTAAAACCGTAAAAGTAAACAACAAATCAAGAAGTAAAACTCATGATTCATTTGATAGTACCTTAAATGCCAATGAGTACTTCTCAGAGGTATTCGCGATAAGTTTCTTCACCGAATAATTGAATAAGCTCATAATCAGTTATTAATAGAATATCTGCTCCTAAATCCTAGGAAAAGGGCATTGACCCCAATGATTTCCCATAACAATAATAATAACTATAATAAACCATTTATTTCGGACAGAATCCATAGGGGTTAGTGTACAAAACAGTGAAAATAAACTTATAATCTAATGTTAGTTCGCAAAAACTTAGGAATCATGTTATAGGCGATGTGGCTAGCAACCCAACACTATTTTGATTCCCCTTTCCGTCCTTAGTCTTTCTGGTCTTTAGGTCTTGTTACTTCAGGCTCTTTCTACCTCGTAAGGGGTAAATACGTGATTTATGTATGTATTAGTTCGTACAATAACAACAACAATAACATTGCCCTCAGCATCCCATTAGCTTTGGCCAGGTCTGGCCGCGGGCGTAAAGTAGTTCATTACGAGCAAGGAGCCACAATTAATTGCATCGATCTGTGGCGTGATTTACTCGCGCTATATTTCTCGCGCACCTGCGTTTGACTCATTACTGCGCGGACGCAGCACACAATGAATGCGCTAATGTGCTCGTAATGATGTCCGTCTTTATGGATTTTGTTCTTTATAATACCTAGATCCGAAGGGCCGCTGGGAGCAGTGGATACGAGTAGGCTTTTTTTTTTCAATAAAAAAACAAATGTAAAAATTTATTCAGCCAGCTTGTTATAAAATATGAGAAAAATATCAATCAAAACGGCCAGAAGTATACATTCTTCAATTGATTGATATTAAACCTCTCCGGAATAAATGTCCGTTTGAGCCTTATTTACGCAAAATGAGAATAAATGAAGGCTTTAATCTCCACCACACATGGTACTCCAATCTGGTTTGATAGAGGTTAAAGCTGGGCGGTAAATAAAAACAAGTGGGAATTTGACAAAAGTTGACAAAAGTTACATTAAATAAACATGATCCGATAATCGTAAAGTCCTTGTCGCTGGACAATTATGTATTACAATTAACCACAGCGGGTCGAGACACTTAATGTGCTACATTAAGCTTTCGGAATGTTCTTCTCGGGATTAAGGAAAAAACTAGGCAGCCGTAAGACTTCTGTTTCCTTAATTAAAGTAATTAGCGAATGATTTCGGCTTAATTATAGTCACGAATGGTTTCCGATGAGGATCATCCGTTTGGGCATTGGCACTGCCGGTACCAAGACATTTATCTACGAAACACAACATGCTTCCACTTTTTGTGAAGCTGTTGTTACTGGTTTCGTAGTACGAGGGGGAAGGAGGCAGATAGTAATAATGGACCCGTGATACAGCCTGGTTGGAGTCTGGCTACGATATGTTTAATCGTATCACCTGTCGGATATCACTGGAACATATTAAATGAATAAGTACGCCTCAATAGGAGCCCCGTTAATGCCATAGCTTGGAACCTGTTACTCCTATACTTATCTTTGAAAATACCGCAAAAGGTTAGTTAAGGAGCTGCCAGATTGCTGCGTAAGTCAAAAGTATAAAATAATTATCGTTAGATAAAAAAAACATGAAATAAATATCGTAAGACATTTATTTCTACACCAACTGCTACCTGGTAACTTAGAAATAGATACATCACTGTGAAACTATATATCGTAGCGAAAAAGGTGCTCATAAAAATGCAGATGCTTGCGTTATTTTTGAGAAACTTTTCACTTTATACTTAACCTAGATATTACTATTCACTTTATATTTACAGTAGTGCACGAAATCTGAGACCCTACATTCATTGCCTATAAATTTCATATCCTAAAGATGTTCATAGTGAAATGAAACCATTAAAAACTATCGATCTTTCAGCAATTTTGAAGTGGGCATCTCAACCTTGAGAGCATCGAGGCCGAATGTGAGAGAGGGTCTTAGAGCGAACAACAGTGGACCCAATCGTGAATAGCGTAGATAACGGCACAATGGGCCGGAGATGCGCCTGGCCAAACTGGCGAGGACAGCCTGACCTTCGCTTTCGGCTAATTGAAAATTAGGGAATTTAGTATTACAAAAATTTAGATTATATCGCGAGGAGTGCAGTGAAAGGGCTTCAAGTATGAGCAGGAGAACAATTATCTCATGTGAAATAGTGAAGAACGGGTCAGAGCTGGACTGTCGAAGGTATTGTTCGATTTAAGATTGATTTTGATATCTAATCGCGTAATATAAAGTGATTCACTGAACGCAAGTAATTACAAAGTGATGGCATAAAACTGTCATTCTATGTACAATATGATGAATACTTATGATAAAAGCCTTTAGGTTGAAGAAACTGAATCACGTATCTCTGTGGAACTTTTTCTCATACAATTTAGCAATAATTTCTTTGGCAGGTGTATGGTAAGGCATGACATTTGTAGTGAAAAGGTTCCTCAGTGGTACATGATTTAGTTTCTTTTCATGTACATGAACTAAATGAAGTCAAGGTCCACTTGGAAATTATTCAATAGGTGAAGTTTTGAAGATCGTAAAAGATAGCACAAACACATGCTGTAATTTTGCAACAAAACAAGGTTAATATTGTCTTATAGACAAGCAAAAAGTTTAATTGCTAACATAAAAATATTTTAGTGTTGTACAATCGCCGTATTAACTTATCAGACAATGCACGCGGACTATTGAATACATAACGTAATGCCTTTGTAAATGCTCAGTGGTACAACAGGTGGCCAACAGGGGTTCGTAGGGGAGCCGGCACTTGTTGCAACGTAATTTATATCCGACAAATAAACGTAATAGCTTTATTTTAGCTGGAGCTCCATTGTTACATAAAGAAGACAAAGGCTCCAGGTTGGTTACTTCGCCGTTGAAGAACATGAACGCGTTTTAAGATGGACTGAATTTTGGACATCAAAGTGCTTACCACGTCGTTACCATTTAAGACTAAAGGAATGATGATTTAATTAAATCTAGTTTTAATATAAGGAGTTTACGCAAGTCCTATTATTCACTCTTGGATAGGTACTTTACGTCATTGTGGATATCATGCAAGTAATTACTGACAGTGAGTGACAATCAAAACGTTGCGTGCGTTTTGATAGGGACACTAGCACGTCGGCCATTGAAAATTATGCAATCGAATGGCAAACCGTTTCTGCAAGACTTAGATGTGAGTCCTACGATGCTCCTATGGTCTTTTTGTTTATTGTTATCTGGATCTCTTGACTGTTAGAGTCAATGTTTTTAACAAATAATTCTAGTTTTCCGTATGTAGCCTCTGACATGACCGAGCACAATAGCGTCGCAGAACAAAAGCTCGCGCCATTTCGACCGACTCCATTGTTATTGTTCGCCGTTTGAACTTGGTGCGGAGACGCGCGGCGCGTGCGTCGTTCGCATTCAAATTGTCTTCTTTAATTGTTCATAATCGCCTTTATTAAGCACGCACTATTATTTCCAACGGTTTTTTGTATAATTGAATGGTTTTGCAAGTCGATCTGATAAGCAAATTTACAATTGTTTGCAGTAAATTCTTTTTATTAAAATTAAATACCTAGTCGTTTTATAATGCGACGAAAAAATCCGTTACGACCGTGTGAAAACCAATTATATAATGCTTTTCCAAAACAGATTATTTGCGTTGGTGTGTTATTCTCTCGCCACTCAACCGTGAATAAGGGAGGGTTCCCGTATTATGTGGTTGGTAAAATGTTATTTTACAAACGGTCCTCTAACCATTCGCGTGGAAAATGAGTCCAAAGAGCGTTTTGCATAATCATGCGTGGCTATTAATGTTTTTACTTTTCGCCTGTAACGTATGAATACAAGAACGGTGTTAAGAATTTGAATTGGCAAAGCCTTAGCGAATTTGACAGTGTGTGGTCTGATCTAACGTGGTTGTCAGTGCAAGTAGGCATCTAATAGGTATGTCTTTCAGCGATCTGTGGCCACGTTGATCACGAATGTAGGCGAGAGACCTTTGCTCAATGACAGAGGCGGCGCGGGCGCATCATCTCATTGAGCGCGCACCGGATGGGCCAATCAGCGGCGTGAATGGACGCCCCCGCGCATGCGCGCTGATGCTGCCAGCGTTATTAGCTACTACTATGCCACCGTTTCTTTGTCATATCTGTGAATTGTTAGGTATGACTGTTTATGGCTTTCGGTGTGGAATGTGAAGGATCATAAAGCCATTGCTTCATTCATGTTGTTCGTCATCTCTAAACACAATGCTGCCCATCTATTTATTAGTTTTATTGCAGCTATTTCAACCCAGAATTTTGATTTGGCTTAGATAATATTTAATATGATGACTCATAAAAATCCAGATGTATAGTAAAATTAAAAAATAACATAATAAAATGATGACGTAGTAGCCTAAGACAGTAAAAAGTGCCCTCGATTGTTTGTATCATTTTGTAATTCCCGCCACGGACAGTCAGTTTGTGTAAAAATAAAACATTGTTTTTCAACTCTTAGGTTACGAACACGCACGGTACAAGGTCTTCACTTTCAAGATCAGCAGAGCATGCGGAGTAAGTCATAATTACGGTAATGATCGTTGCACAACGGTTCAACCCTGCCTCCTGCCTCCACGCGTACGCGATGTTTCAAAATACGTACCTACTTGAAGGACTTGCGACGTAATTGCTTTAGGACATTAGTCAGATTGTAGTTAGATCTAGCACGTAGTACGGAGATTTCCACGATTGCTCTCCTGAATTAGATATCATCTCATCCCTTATTGCAGATTGCCTTACACGAAGGATACTTACTGTCACGAAAGATTGATGAATAGGTTTGTTTGTTGCAGTAATTATAGTCAACAATAAGTAGAAAATCAAAGTACGAGAACCAATTTCATTGTTTGCCTATTTATTTGGGTTAACTTATTACGATATTTTTGACTAAGATGAGAACTATCGAGTCGAGAAAAGGTTTGATTATGAATAAAATAAATACCAGAAAATTATCTGGTTCAATAGATTTGGCAATTTTTATTGTTAGGTTAGGTTATTTACTTGCCGCCAAGTCAGGCGTGTAAAACAGTAAATAGGCAGCCATTCGTGTGTCTGCAAACGATACGATACGCGATATTAATTCATGTGTTCATATTTTTCTTGCCGTTACGCCGCGTTCACATTCGGGACAAGTGTACGTGAAACCGAGAGCGTTGCGTCACGCGGCAAGGATGATACCTCGCTATTTTCACAACCTATAATAACCTAGTGTTTCCAATTCCAAATTCGACAGCCAAGGGGTTGAATTGGTAGTTTGACAGATTAAAAAATGCATATAATGGCCCTAATGCAGTATTCTATTAAAAGTTAAATACAGATGACCTTTAATTTAACACAACAGTTTTTCCAATAGGACCAAAACACTTGGACTCATTTCTGCATTCACCTTTTCTGTCTTCCTAACTGTGTAGGATGAGGGTAGAAAGGATGATAAATCAATTTGCGAGCGGCCACGCCTTAGATGATATGACTTCTGAACCTGATTAAAATAGACTTACCTTTTGGCTTATTGAAAGCTTTCATCATGACTTTGATTCCCATGCCTGCGATGGCCGCCGTCGCCTCAGCGCGAGTGTTCTGCAGACTTCCAGCAGTCTGATCTTCAATCGCCAAAATGTTGTTAACTTTTGCACTGTCTTTCTCTCTTATTTATTAAATATATTATGTCTTTTCTATTATTCACAAATAACTTAAATTTTAAATAAGATCATTTAATATCACAACTGTTTCTTTTGTTAGTCCTCGAAACCACTCAGTCTAAACACTCTTCGCTGTTTTTCATTTTGCTTATGTCCGTGTCACGTCACAGTGGAAAAGTTCGTTATTGGCTTCCTACAGTTCATTTTTGTTTGTAATCGTACCTGTAAAAGAACACTGTTACCTAGTGGATTTCGTATGTGACACCGTTAACCATTGCTAGCAATTACGATAACTAATTCTTACGAAGAACATGGTAAAGCTCTTGGCTCGCTATTAGCAATTCACTTACTAGACAAAAGAGCGATAATCAAATTGCAGTAAACATTCCCACAGGTGTGAGTGGAGTGCCGGCGCACGCTTCCGGCCTGGTACCCCACTTACGGCTGCTTCGGGGTACCCCGCCTCCCCTCGCACCCCTACCCCATTCCCTGTTCCCACCCTGCCGGTGCGGGCCAGGGATGTTCCCACACCGACCACTAACCATGACGGGCCATTTTGCCAAGTTCTATATTTTGTGTCAAAGCACTTTTGGTTTTATAACGAGACTAAAGTGTACAAGCTGTTGTTACATGAAAGTTGAAAATTTACAAGTAACATTCTCAACGTGCCTTTAATGGATTTTGAAACAGTTCCGAATTCAATAACACCGTATTCAAAAACCCAAATTTTCACCATTTTAGACAGTTCAGTAAAAGCGTAGTAACTACACTCTGAGACTGTTGAAATTATACAGTTATGCTTAATAGGTAGATACTCGTTCAAAGTTCAAAAGCATGAAACTTGTATTTGGTTAAAATGTTACGTCGGTAAATTAGTTTAACCAATATTCTAATCGACACTAAATTGATACCCACATCACGTCCAACTCTCAACTATTTTAATCATAATCGTATTAGATGCATAAAACATGTTAATACTCGTAACAAATTGATAGAATTGCCCCACAGTTCAAGGGTTAAACATCTTCATTTCATCTCCAAACATTCTAATAACTGTTTTAAAAGGGGTGGCTTTATTGAAAACGTTATTAACCTATTGGTTTTTTAAGTATTGTTAATCAGTTAGCGTAATATTTCTTAATGCTTTTGTTGTTCTTTTACATTTCACACGATAATAAACTAAAACTTTTTTGTATTGCAGTTAGGCTTCATTTGTTTTTAACTTTTTGTCTCGTATTTTTGTATTACTCCTGCTTCTTTCGAGTAGGTACATAGTCGTCATTGTGGTCAGTTTAATCAAACTCTTGTACCCCTAAGTACGCTATATTGGTTGCTGCGTACGAGTGCCCAATGTGCCTACCCAATCTAACTTACTTAGCGGCGATGGGGGCGACGAATTGCTCCTAATAAAAATCACATTTGGAACCGATGCCATATCGTGCACGATGATGGACAGCAGGCAAATAACGCTGGCAGATTCCACTAATGCTTTTAATGGTTCAAGTTAAGTAAAATTGGGGATATTTTAGATTCAGATGAAATGCCAGCGCTCTTAGATACGCAAGTGTTATTTACATATTTACCTGCAAAAACCACAACCCTTCGGTTTGCAGTAAAAACCATTCTAACTTAGCAACTTCACTTTACTTCAAATATTATATTTGTAAATGTAGAGCAAGGAAATTTAGGCTCGGGGTATAATTTATTCACCCGTTTTATCTTTATATACCTATGTGTACTTGTAATCAATGTATTAATTGCAAGGTAAGCTAACCTAAACAAGATGTTGAAAGCAAAAAAAAAGTAAAAGTACTTTAATTACCAGCTTTGTAACACTTATTGCAGTTGCAATAAATAAATAGGACAAATGTCTAAAAAGGAGCTTTGCATTCTGATTCTGATCATGTCATAGGTACCTACGTCGTGAAATCCTTGGGTTAGTAGTTCAGACAACAGTGGATGTAAGTAGCGTTCAATAGGTCCAGTCAAGTCCAATATTGGAGGACAATGGCTGAATAATACATCGGCTCCACTCGTCATGCGAGTGTAAAGCGCACTTTATGTTATTAAAGGTCATATGAGTTTAACCACGGTCGCTTTGTGCTATCTATTTGTAATAAATCTTATGATACTTAAACGTGGTATTTTGTACCTATTTTTCTAGACTGTTAAGAAGAATGAGAATTGATTGAATTTTTTGTGCAGTTAATATTAATTATTGTTACGGAAATAACAGTATTCTTGGAGCCCATGTTTCGCGCATTGCTAAAACATAGCATTGCAGCTTATGCAGTGCACATAACATTTTTTTTATTGAAGCGCATCATTGCTAACCTAGGTACTGTTTGTACAATTCCAGTTTTTGTGTTTATGAAAAGAAAAGTCCACCAGATTGAACATGGATTAAACGTACCCGTTGTCACATTCATTAACAAAATTTTACAGAATGCCAAAATTATGTAGGGCATGTTTAATCCGTAACAATCGTATTTAGCGCCGGTCCGGTTAATCGCCGCGCCGAGATTGCTCCCGGGTCAACTAACTCGATTGTCGCGCCCAATTTGTCGCCCCAACACTGCGAGGCGACACCGATTTGTTTCTCAATAAATCCACTGATACGTTGAGGCTCAATCGGGCTAGTCGATTAAGAGCGGGGGCGCCATTCGTTACGATACAAGTGACAAATAAAATCCATTGAGAGGCCTAAAGGTTAAATGATATTCCGAGTTTATAGGCTTTAGAACGCGAGTTGGCGTGCGTAGAGTTTTATTGCTCTCGGTTTTTTGCATAATACACACGCATGCAGATAAACTTTAGTATTTATTAATTATTTAATTTATTTAGCCCGAACACAGATGGATTTGATTGAAATTAATACGAGGTACAACTAACGCTGCTAGTGGAATTTAACTGGGCACGCGATGCTAAAAGTTTTTTAATTGCAATTGTGTTCGGTGGTGCAATTAATGTTGCGCTAGATTAATTAGAATCCACGAGCCAAGTGTTTTCTTCAGTTTATTTAGTTAATTCTAATTAAGATTACGTATTTGCTTCCAATACATTTTTATATCTTTACCTTTAAATATCAATAGTACGTATGAAATTCCCAATTCGTATTGAGTGAGATCGTACGTGTATTGCTGGAGACGATAGTGATGATCTTTAATAATACCTTTACATACAAATTTTACTTCTAGTACAGCTGATTAAAAGCTAAAATAAAAACAAACGGTCCCCTTTCGCAGCGGGGAACGAGGACGAATCTCCGCCGTAACTCATCTCCGCTCATCTCTGACCCCAGACACCCGCATCGCTGTCTGTCTAATTTGGATATTGATGTTTACACGACAGTGGACATCAAATAGGACAAAGTATTAGAGCCGTCCTCAATAAAACTTCTACTTTAGAACTTTAGCTTCTATTAAAACGATGTCCCCAAAAACGCAAGCTTTGATCTGCGGAATCTTGATTAGCGTGTAAACTGTCGCCGTGAGCGTCATTTTGATTTGTGGGCTAAGGAATTCGCCTCGGTGTGTACGGAAAGCGGTTTGTTTTCCCGCTTGTATCAATGCTTGTTTGGATAACGCGTTCGCGAGATTTTGCGCGGTTTTGCGAGCGCATCAACAAACATGACGACAATGGACGTTCGCCGAATCGTGTGACGTGGGATGGCCGAACAATGTCGGCTTGCATAACAAGAGCGAACAATTCGACCGGTGGCTTGTTGACGCCGGCTAACAATGCAGTGTACCACGCAAGGTAAGCAAGCTTTTTGGTACAAGCTGGTTGAACTATGATACAATGTTTTAAGTTATATCGAGGATTGTATTGGTAGGTTTAGCGACTATTATGAAGGGCCAATTTTACGGTTTACTTTTTTTGGCTTTTCCTGGTACATGAAGGAGCTCTCTTTAAGAGATAAATTCACCTTCCTACGTCTATTTCGTCCCGTAATCTATTGATTCCATGTGTTTTGTGGGTGTTCCACATAATGCACATACATATATTATCAATTTCCAAAAAAATGAAGAGCGTTATGCTTGTTATATGCTATGAGTATACACATTTAATTTGAAGTTAAGTCTTGCAAACCAATACCTACTAATAATAGAAATTGGGTACTATTGAAGTTTAGAGAAATGGTTGCCTGCATGACAATTTGATTTGAGCATGTCACGGCATTCTTTTGACACACTGTAATACGAAGACGTTGTAATTTCCAAATAATAAAGACTACAAGTTTAAACATGTCTGAAATAAACTGCGTCATCCAGATACAAAATACGAGTAGGTCCTACACGAAGCCGGCTAGCCTTAATAGCTGAATGAGTGTATTATGGGTCAGGCGGGCCGCAAGTGATTTGACCTCCGACTCCTCAATTAAAACCGTGGCAGCGGTGTCGTACGGGAATTGAATGAGTCGCTACTAAATAGACAACTGTAATAAATATGAGGCAATGTGTATCTCTTTCAGACTATGTGTCACTGTAGTAGATAGGTACATATAACGTTCCAACGCTGTTCTGACCTTGTGGTGCCAGCGTGTGCAACGGGTGATAAAGTCACTTTGAGTCTTTCGAAACATGTCGATATTAAGTAATTTCCGTTTTTCAGTAACTTAGGACTGCCTATTTTCTTACAGTTAAATGTAACTAGATACTTATCCAAATATAGCTACAGTGTAGCTTAAGCTAACATAGTTAAAGCAGCTCATATATCAGGTATGCATACCTCGTTCGTACAGTCAATCTACTCGCAGCTTAGACTCCAAGTGGGGCAACTATTTACATTAGAAAAAAAAGATTCTATAACCAAATCGGGAAAATCGTAGAAAAACTACGATCATGACAGATATCAGAGATAACTTTGCGATCTAATTTTTTGCTGACTTTGAAATGTAAAATATGTAAACTAACTTGAGCTGTCTCATTAGATGGAATCACACGGAAAGAGCTACGGCTACGCCGTCCAATTTGAAAAGTGGGTTAAGATTGGACGCTTCAAAGCGAGATAATAGACGGTGTCCTATTATTATTGGCTTGCCGAAAAGAAATAGTAGTAGTGTCGTAAATTTATTAGTGGTGTGATGTGAGTGTGGGTGTTTTGGTAAGATAGGCTATGCGAGGCGTGCACACGGCGGCTGGGAGCGTGGGGCGGAGTAGCGCGATTGGCGAACGCCTCCCAACGCCTACGCGCACGCGCCGCACCTCCCGCGAGAAAAATCTGCTCGGAAAACTACGCGTTTCCATCTCGACATTATTCTAATGTGAAAGACAACGCCGACCGCAAGAATTTGACCGCTCAAAATGGCGACGGTCACTACGCTAGTTTATGCTCTCCAATTACGTCTGTCATTGTAAATAAAAATACTAAATAAATGTTAACATTACCAAATCGTTTATTAATGTTGCTTTTATATTTCTCAAACGATTTGGAACGTCGAAACAATTTAGTGAAGGCGTCCTATTATAAACCTAATATCATTTGGAGCTCATTAGACATTGTAATGAATGCAGTTTCAGTAACTTTTGTATGATAATAAAGCGGGAAGGTTAAGTTCAGTGTCGCAGTTCCATCGCCCGCGTGATCATTTTAGCTGTAATTTATGTACGAAGCAATCCTTTGTTTTTACTAAAGGTCGGATTTTAATCAAGATAGTGTTATAATCTTGACATTTTACAGATATACAAGTAAATGTGGCTTTAATTATTACGAATATAAAGTCCTTATCGCGAGCAAATACCATGTTCATAGCTACTATTTTAATCTTTTATCAATCAAATCAAATGCACAAGTTGTGCATTATTATCGATTTTTAGTTTACATATGTAAAACAAGCGTATTGAAAAAACGTACACAAATTTCCATTCCAAAAATATGCGTTACAATTTGCTTTTCTGTACTGACGGTTTTTATGGGTAAGTGGCAAACTTAACTTACGAAGGAGATCTAAATATGGGCGCGCGAGTGCAAGTAAACCTCGGTTTGAAGTAATTATCTCATTGTGTCGAAGCTTTCACGGGTTGTTAACTTTACATAACTCTGTAAGCTAACATTATAATCAAGAACTGATAATTGTGGGTATGAAGACTTAATTAATGAATACAAAATAGAAGATTATTGCTTCAGTCAAGTTACTTCGACTTTTTTTAATGACTCCTAAAAAATTAGGTTTAATTCTTCAGTTCAGTAAAACTGAAAATTTGATGATAGAGAGAGAACATACTTAATTAACAATGAGAAACGTCAACGTTGGACTGTATCCACAACACGCTTACTTAATCGCAAACTAACTATAACAACTCTTTTTATATTCTAATTTTATTAATTGGAGCGGAACTCGCATAGATAATTAAAGTATTTTAAGGATTTGATTAAATAAACTAGGTTAGCTCGTAAATGGATCTGTCAATGCATATTAAGCGGAAGATCTAATTTAAGTGAGCGTCTTTCTGCGTCCGACAGATGGCGCGCATTAACAGCTATTAACAGCGAGTTAACGTCCAGGTTGAAATACGTTTTTCGGAAATAATATGAACAGAATTGAACAAAAGATATAAAAAGAAGTTGAAACGCGATTTTTTGAACTCTACAGCGCCAGCAACTGACAGACAGGTTTCAGTACTTAGTATTAATGTAAACACCTTCCTGTCCAACATGGAATAGAACCATAATTGACATGTAAACCCCTTAAGAAAATGCATTAGATTGGTGCCGATTCATCTCTACGTCATCGAATCGAACTAAACAATTAACAAATAAATAACTCAATAACTTCTATATAAATAATTAATAGAATTTAAAAAAACAGTAGTTTATTTAGAGCATTTTGTAGAGCATTGATTACTACCTAGACAAACAATAAACACTTTACAAAAAAGTGAGAACGGCCAAACTTCATAGGGAACTGCGGCCGTCACAAAGTGTTTAAAAACGCTACTAACAAAAATACAATGATAAAGTAGTACTGAAGTAAATGGGACGACAATCAGCGAGAAATATGAGATTCCAACTGTTAAAATTAGTATAGAAATGAAGTTGTGGCCTAGGGGCCTGTGATACCTACTAGCTACATGGTACCTATTGTAAGCGCTTGGTTTAACGCTCCTTTGTATAGTACCCAGTGACTCAGTGCCACGGTCGGCTGACTGCGAAAATTCGTTTGCCTCACCGACACCTAACTATGCCAGCTCGTGTTATGGTCAAAATAACTAAATGTAATGATGAATTTATAAACAAAAAGCTTTAAAATTGTACAAAGTTAATATTGAAATTGTTTATTCAAAACACTTTCACGATTTTTATCAGTAGGTTTTAAAATTTAATATCAGTAAAGTAGACAATAAAAAAATAGAATCTTAAAAAGATATATATTCAAATATGAATAATTAGTCCCATAGCGCTCGGTTCGACAGTCCTTTGTTTTACTTTCAACACAGCCTATTATTTTAATCAATCCTCATTAACATAAGCATAAAATTTACTGGATAATTTACAAGCGAACGTACGCGTGTGTGTAGTTATGAAATGCCGAAACTAGCCCAGCCGTGTCGTACCGAGAAAATGTTTACTTTCAGCCTCGAATCGCAGTTCTATGAACCTAATGGTAAAATAAACTATTGTTTCATGAATCATCGCCCGCTCGTTTAGGGAATTGCACAATGGCTCGTACTTACCTACCTACTTGTTTTTTGTGAAGTATTGTTAGCGATACGAATGCCTAGATAAAGACATAGTTGAGCTACGAAAAATAGATAGGGGAGAGGAATGAGCCGAATGACTAATGACTTAAAAAACAACTGGAGTATTAAGTATTCAAAGATTAATACGATAATAGGCGTCTTAAATTACATAGTCACCCTTAAGGTTATAAAAAGCGAACAAAGAACGGGCTTTAAAACTATAAAGCTTTATAATTCGCAGATGTTGCGTAGTTAATGCAATTTGTAACATTGAAATCGTGATAAAAAAGTGTGTAAAAAGTAAAAAAAAGCGGAACAAGTAAGGATTCGCAAAATGGCGTCTGAATAAACAGACAGCACCTGTATCCTGCGCGAGCGCAGGGTGCTTGAGGATATAGCGTTTGTGTCTTAACAGATACGTAGTAGGGCCCGAAAATAAGGAATAGAGATTAAGTGATTAACTGACAGATTTTTGACGCAAAGTGCATAAAGATAGCATAATTTTGTGTCTTAAAAAAAAAGTTAATGGGGTCCGAAAGTAAAGAATAGAGATTAGGCTAGTAAGTGTCAATTCAAAGGGCACAAATATAGCATAATTTTTATAAATTCACCATAATTTTATTCTAACGACTATCTTGAAAGTGTATGTCATAGCAGATTTTTAATAATTCCGAATTTTATACTAAATACGTGTGAATTTTTTTCATTATAATTGCTACCACTCCCGGGACTTTAATCAGGCTTAATCACGCACAAACATTGTTTAAATTACCTCGACGTTTCAGTCACTTTGCAGTTGCTGTGCTGTGGTCACGCGCAGACCCCAGAGTAAGGTAATATGTTTCAGAAGGTTCACCATCATTTGCTAAACAACGTTTTACGAGTGCATAATTTCACAAACTCATCATTTGACAAACTTTTATTTTCTGTTAAACTATTGACTATTTGCTAAACAGTTTTGGAAATGCTCGTGGTGGTATAGTTATTACATATTATGTACCTACCTAAGTAAAAATAGCAACAGTTTAAAACATTAAGTTTTTGTGGGTAGTTCGTCTCGTGCAAGGTCCACCCGGATCATTACTACCCTATTATTAGCTGATCCTGCCGCTAAGCAACAGTGCTTGCGCTGCTGTGTTCCGGTGTGGAGAGTAAGACTGCCGGTGAAATTACTGGCACATGAGCTATTATTTCTTGGCCCTCTAGATTAGCAACGCATTTGCAATCGTCTAGTGTTGCAGGTGTCCATGGGTGGTGGTGCTCACTTACCATCAGGTGACCCACTGACTCGTTTGCCTTCCTTGTCGTATAAAAAAAAATTCGTCATACAGAATTCCTTGAGTAACCCCACGCTTGAAGCAGAAAAACAAAAGCAAAGAATATCAGATAAACTTCTACATGTATTTATATAAATAATTATCTAGACACTGAAACGTCACATTTATACATAGAAAAAGATAATTCTAAACTTGGGTACCCGACAAATTGATTCAGAATTTGGTGATACACTGTTTACCTAGCAAGCACAATTTGTAAGGTTGAAACTATTTTTTTGTCAAAGCATCTTGTAAAGATCAAATCAGTCCTCTATTATTTTTATCCCACGTTTTCATGCTCCTAAGTGGAGGGATTATCTAATCTATCCACTGGAAACCTTTGTGATGAAAATAACCTTCACATGGTTTTACAGAAATGCTAAGGGAGACAATCTTATGATGATAGCATCATATTGCAATTCATCACTATTTCGATGTCCCTTTCCAACTATACTAACACAATCATGCTAAACGTGGCCTTTAGATTTTGTTACCCTCTGTCTACCCTGTATCATTAAATGTATCATTCAATTTCAACCACACCTGATAGCACACTCAATATGCCTCTCTACTTAAACAAAGAGGTTCGACTCTACTACTGTAACAGAAACGCGTAACAAGTATTCAATGTAAAAAATGGCGAACGCATTTATTATCAACTACCCCCCTCGACACAACTTTATGCGTATCATTTCTACCCTTAGGTACACAGCAAATGTGAATCCAATAATCTCTACTAGCCCACCGTTTCAATGTCATAGCGTGCAATTTCCCAACCACCCCCAAGACTCAACGGCAATGCGTGTAATTTTCCTATGAACTCTTCAACCATGAGTCATCCATGGCATAAGTGAAAACATAATAATTAGCCGTTGGTACCCCTAATGGGGTCTGTCGTTATCTGCTTCTATTGTTTAACGCTTTTTTATTCCCACGGTGCGGCATGATAACGCAGGTACCTACGCCTCTACAGCCGAGCGAGCTTATCATTTGGAATTTCAAGAAATATTTCCACTCTTGTTCTTTCATTTGGTTTCAGAGTTCGCAGTTCATAAAGCTTGGTAGATTGCAATGATTCGGAAATAATAGTAATTATTCTGTTAATTCAGATAAAGCAATCTTCGGTAGTTGATTGATTATAAGAAGCTAAGGGTATCCACCATTGTTAGGTATAAGTAAAGTAGGTAGGTTACGAAACAAAAATCTAGGATTGTTTTAATTGAAAGAGATAACTATACAGATTTGACATTTATAGCGGTATTTTTCATTGATCAGGTATGTGATGTATAAAAAACAGGTAACAAGAAGGTTATCTGTAGGTAAACAAACATAAAACCGCAACTGATTTTTCTTACAGTGAAGAATATTGAAAAATTAATATAAGCAGGACGTACGTACATGCTTACTGTAGTTCTTTACTTGAACTGATAGCGAGCAAAAAAAACTTGACCAGTCTTTAATAATAACAATAAAACTTTGTATTCATCTCATGCATACAGAAAACGCATTGTTGAGTTGCAACATTTAAATGGAACGGCATCAAACAAAGGGTGATGGCAGTCAAGTGCGAAATCCACCGGCGACCCACGCGCATGATAACGACAGACAAAATGTAATATATGAGCTGAATCCATTATCCAATGACGTTCAGCAATTACCCATTTAGTGTAATTCGGGCCATTGTATACTTGTCTAGCGTCTAGCGCGAGTTCTCGTACATTCGCGCCGTCACTCACTCAAAGCACCAATTCAAAAAATCACTAGCGGGCACTATCGGGGCGCGAGTCGAGCGATCGTGTTTTGAACTTTCGATCATTTCAAACTAGTCCAGAATCCTGGGTTAGCCGCTCACAGAGGTGCGCGCGTGTGTGGCTGCGGCCGGCGCGCGACTACGCCGCCGCGCTCAATGGGCGCGCAGTGGGGCGAAGCTCGGCCCGCGCACTCCCAGCGAGCTTACCAAAAACACCAATTGCGCCTGTCCCCTAAGCAGACGAGACGTGCATTCGCATTACCTCACGACACTACTCTCAAAATCAACGTCTCCCAACTTACAACTACCAGGCCTGGCAACCTACAATTTTGGACCTCCAGACTTTTTCAATCAGCTAACGACCCGACTGAAGTCCCGGTGTGATGCATTTGGAAACACCTGCTCACTCTCGAGTCTATACCGCGCGTTAGAAGGAGATGAAGTATACCATCAGGCACTACCAGGCAGCGGACCGGATGGCGGACTCGGTTATGAATGAATCCGCCGTCCTTGTCCGCCGCGCATGTTAGCGTAGCCGAGTCTCTCTCGGATACAGGTTGTCGCCGTAGAGGAAGTGAAAGGGACGAGGAGCGTAGTAAATATTGCGCTCCGTGGAGGCGTCAGGAGTATTATAAAGGGCTTTGGTTTTTATGCCACAAAAAAGGATAAACCGTCGACATCCATTCATAGTTTTGTTAAGCTAGATGCGTTGACGTCACAGTTGCTAGCTGGTTGTAGTGTTCAGAGCTTAGTTGTTTTTTATATTTTTAAGAAACTCGGGGTTTTTTGAAGGTGCGGCCGAGGCTCTCGAGGGCACAGGTCCCGGCATTGTTCGCGGTATTGCTATCTGTGGGCGCGGCGTCAAACGGCCCGTGTCAATGTTTGAACGGGCGACGTGCGTGACGTACCTTCTCCACTAGGGCCAGTTCCTTTGTCGCGAGCAAACACTCGGACCGACACAAAGTTTCCACTTGACTTGGCTCTAAATGTTACGTCCGGATGTAATAGCTCCTTATACGAGAGATCTTACCAAATTCCTTCAACTCATTGGTCAACGCGTGCGTGACTAAGATCGGCTAATCCTTTGCAACATTCATTACGCATAAGTACATATCGTGAATATACACCTACTTCGTTTTACGTTTTCAGCACGTAATGGTCAATCAAAACATATTATTTTCAGTAAATGGAATCATAGATTGCATCTAACGAGCTTCTTGGAAAGATGTACCATACAAAATTATCAAATTTCATTCGTTTCATAGCGTTCACTTGAGGGCGATACTAAAAGTGCTCTACCAAAACGTCGCGACCTGCTGACTGAGCATTTTCGAGAAAATATTTTTTTTTATTCTGGATGGTTATAACTAGATCTCAAACCATTTAAATATTAACTAGGCCCATGTATCGAAAATAAAAGTAATAAGTACTTAATAAGACACAGGTAGCGAAAATTCACTTGCATGTCACGGAGCTTGATGCGGTTCGTTTGTGTGTGTGTGAGTGACCCTAATGGCCAAAAGCAATTAGGCGAAGCATATTGTCAACGTAACTTGCTTTCAAAAGTTTCGTTTAAAATAAATAAAGAGCAACGCAACAATTGGCTTTCACTCGCGCAAACAGAGGATGCGGCCGGGATTGTCCTCGACACGATGATTCAAACATAGTTATATTATATTTGCTAATATTATGTACAGTTTATTTAACTTGATGACAAGTTTGACCCAAAGCCAAAGAGGCTTGGCTGGTTTACCCCGTTTACCTCAATGTGTATTTAAAATCATATATATTAAATATTATGTTTATTAAAACATAAAACTTTTAGCTCTCCATTTAATTCACGATGCAGCGCAACGTTTTAAATTTGATATTCATACAGACATGTATATCGCATGTGAGATTATGTTGTTTTATCCTGATGTTTGGACGTTTGATACAAACAGCAGGAAACCTTAAATCCAGGGCATATTCAGGCGTATGATATGTCGGGTGTCCACAAGCACAACATTTAGTTGGAAGATAAATCAAAGTAAAATCAGAACGTTAAGAACAGCGAGTCTCGCCACAAATCAATGAGATCCCGTCGAACCATGTAACCTCTGAGCGCCAGGTGCTACGCGGGAAGTGCCCCCCTCCCGGGTCCCCCACCCCGCGCACTCCCTCGCACCCACACACTCACACCACAGGAGAGGAAGTGCACACATGCAGCGTGTAGCGTAGTATCAGTGACGTAGACGCGTAGCTGTGTGTTTTTGTAATTTATTTATTAATGGCTTGCATTTGCGTATGCGTCGCTCGTCGTGCATGAAAAATGGCGGGTATAAATATGGTTTTGAGTGGACGCTAATTCAAAAGTATGGTTATTTAAAAGTGTGTAGTAAGTGTTGTCTTTTATCGAGTCGCGGTGCCGCCTTAAGAGCTTTGAACGCTACTTCGTAGCGGCTGGAGATTTATGGACGACAAAGAAACACTTTAACTCGAGGATGATGAAAAATTTTGGGCTTTTCAGAGCTTCTATTCAAAACTGACCGCTTTAAGTCTTATACATATAAGAATGAAAACGACGCCGTTTTTCAGTAATCAATAGTGCAAAAGGCACTCTACTTTTGTATTTTTCATTGATTACTAGTATTTAGTCTCAATAAAGCAAGTACCATATCTACGTAATTAATCAAGTGTCAAGTTAAATAAGCATCATTTACGTGGCGGTTTTAAAATCAAACATAACTTTTAAATTTCATGCCCAGTTATCAATATACCTATTCCCAGTAAGGCAACTTCCATTGTATCTATAAGTTTCGCTGACTAATCGACATGATGTCAGAATTCACCACCGTTCGCAACAAAGCATTGTTCACGGCTCGGAATAGGACTCGCAGGGAATAAAATCAACAGGTAACGTACAAAGTATTCTTCCGGTATCAGAAAACGACTTGACAAGAACCCAAACCTTATCGACTCGTAGTTGAGCCGAATTTTAAATAAACCTTTCGTATTTTTTCCTTCCATGTTCATAATAGAGAATCGAACACGAAAATCAGAGTTAAGTGCTGAGGTTTTAGGTTGAAAGTTTAATGGTGGTTAAGATGAAGGTTGGTGTTCATCCGGTGTAAACCGACACCGTGGGGAAGTGAGCAGTCGGGGTACGTCGACAGCAACCCTTTAATAATGATGACTTACATACGATAATAATTAGGTATGTAGGTACGGTTATTATGTTTTGATACTCGGATAAGATATAAGTAGGTAGGTACACTCGCGTTCTTTATTGAAGGAATTAAGACTTAAGTAATAACTATCACCTTTTATGATAAGTTAAGGATGTTTTTGCGAAATGGGTCCTAAGTTAATTAATATCCGACACTGTACTTGGTGATTCATCAGACATTAAAAAATTTAGAACGTAGGCATTTTATATATTACGTGAAGTGTTGATGAAATAGAAACGGTTTCTATTTGTCTTTATTACTTACTGGAAAGTGGAAATGTAATGAGGCGTGTAGCTGTAAAACTACTATTAAAAATTTGATTGCACCATTTTTTCAGCAATACGTATGCATTTCTAGCCTAGTTAACCAATACACTTAGGTACAAGATATTTGCTTCTAGAAATTCGGGCTCTATTTTTCTTGTAAGAATTGATCAAACTGATAGAGAAATACTGAAATACATCATAATTGAACAAGCTAAGAGTAATTACTCTTCAAGTGTAATTAACATCGGCTAACTTAAGAGCAGCAGCTCGCACGAGTAATTTCCCGAAGTCTCGCAACACTAGCGTTTAAGTCTTTTCTATGGGACCGATTATCGCATGCTCCCCTCACATCACTACGCATTTTATTATATCATTTCCACAATTTAATGGCCTCATGACTCTAATTTCTAAGATTTCCCATGCTACATGGAATCAATCGAACCAGCCAAATAAGTCAAACAGATCCCAACTGTTTTATTTATGCGGCTCAATTTTAATTAATAACGTCTAAGAAACCATAACCATAATTCATAGTTGCCTCCTATTACGAGAAAAATTACAAGCAACCGTATCACGTACGTAAGCATACGTCGTCCTGTATTAATTAAATATAATGGTCGGGCAATCCGTCGCTGCGCCGGCGCCGCGCCGCCCGCCGCCGCAACTGGTTCTCTCCAATTCTATTAATTTATATTGCCCAAATTAAATTAACATCAACTGTGAACATTGTTTCAACGGAATATATTAATAATTACAGCAGATTAATTATCAACATGAGTCCAGCCAAATGAGAATCTAACCACGTGAGAAAGACTCTTCCCAAATTTACGTATGCAAATACGAATCATCCAAACGATGAATATAAATTCGTGCCAAATAAACTCATTTATCTTTGTGAGCTCTTAGAAATGCAAAGAATGGCGCTGCCATTCTGCGCGCGGGCGCATTGTGCCGCGCGGCCGACGCGAGTCCGGGCTTCAAAAACAATCACCAACAGTAAAATGTCGAACGGAACCATAAAAAGTTGAGTAAAAGGCGTCGAAAGAAGGCAGCGAATTTTGAACGAAACCAGTTTAATGAGGGTCGAATTTAAATACGAAAATAAAGCGGTTCCCACGGCGTCGGTCGCGGGAACGGAAGCCCGCGCGGCGGCGTCGCGCCGCCGCCGCGCCTCGCGCCGCCGCCGCGCGTCGCGCCGCCGCCGCGCCAGACCCGGCACAGCCTCCCGCACCCGTCAATGACTTAATACAACTATTCAAACAAAACGAATCGAAAGAGCCTCAATAAAATTGGTCGAAATATATAGCCTTTACTTCGTGTTGACATAATTTATTGTAGCCGAGTGTGAGAACTTTTGCAAAATGTTCAGATTAAACAGCAATATACGCGGTTTTGATGAACGATAAAATTAACATGACAAATGACTACAGTTCTCTTTTAATATATCTACGTAGGTACTTAAACCATCTCAGTTTCCATTATGGTCCGTATTTTATTAATTTTATAATCGACATAAAGTTAAAAAAGCAGATAATGTCGTCCGTAAACTTTGGTATTAATTATAATATCGTCATAAAATATAATTCGGGCATAATATTCTAATCTCACGTAGAGCTAGGCAGATCCTGTTTGGCGCGGCGTACAAGCTTGATAAAATACCGTTTTAAAGTTAAAAGGTATGTCGTGAGGGAGATAATGCTGCTACTTATTAGATAGGGGAGGCGTCAGATCGAATATTTAAGCTAAATTATGTTGCGTTATTTTGATAGGCAAATGCTTAATTATTTATCCTCATTTACTGCGACAGATACCCATATCGTAATTGCTGCGATATCAATTTTAATACAGTCAAACTAAATTAACTATCGTCGCTGGCCATACCAGTTTATCTACATAATATTTGATTCCACACGAATAGTTTTACAACACAGCATTCGAGGAAATTGCAAAAGACAATTTACTTTTCGAAATATACAAGTTGTAAACATGTTGAGGTGAGGTCTGGCCGATCGTTTTGTTTGAGCTTGCTTTCGATAATGTCAATAATGCGACCTCAGCCAACGGAACTTGTTCCAACAGCTTTATTTGTATACTTTACACGGGCTATTTGAAGCAACCACAGACGTAGGTATTCGTTTATGCGTTAATGGTACAAAGAAAACAGATTAAGCAGGTAAAATAAGGGCCAAGTGGTTATTTGACGAGGTGCGTTTTTGCAGTGAAACACAAAAGTTACTTAGGAATTCAGATAGTTACCGAACAAAAGAATTCCCTACCCCTTTTTTGGTTGAAGTCTTAGATTACGAATTAAGAAGCTAAACAAAACGTGTGCAATTTTTATAATCCAAAGGTGCTCTAGCTCAAGCTTTCGTTTCTTCGTTTTTTAGCTAAAGCTTTGACTTCAAAACTGCAGACAATCAAAACATTTAAGTATACCGGACGTCTCTCAATCCCTGGCGTTGGTAAGAGAAAATCTTCTTGGTCATGTAATCAGCTCTATTTGCCACAATCTCATACGACACAAAACAAAACTAGAAATAAGTTTGGAAACTCCGCGGCAGATATTTCACTATTTTGGTCACAAAATATGTAAAACTGTGCATTATTCTGGATTACTATAATATTGCTACAGGTCTATTGAACAAAGAGCTCCAACATGGCTTTCATTGCTGTCAGTCTACTGCAACGAATCCACTATAGCCAGTCCATCAATAAGAAGTCCAACTCGTCCTGCCATCGCCGTAACAACACCTATCGAGTCGCCTTTTTTCAGTTTGTAGTACTCCACTCGATGGGTATTTTGCCTAATAAACCATCCACATCGCAACATGTTGTAATTAAAAAAACCGCTGAATGATATTGCCTAAAATAGGTGATTCTATTATATAGAGCACATCTAAATAGATAACTAATCATCTTTTGTATTAACAGTGGTAGATTAAGAAATCTACTTGCATGTATGTTTTGAATTAAGGATTAACCGATAATGAAGTCAATAAATCAGACTGAGACTCTAAATAAGTTTTATCTGTACCAGCTTACTGTAACTTCAGTATACCTATTATACACTGGAGCAAACCTTAGTTATCTCTCAGATAGTGTAAATTATTGCTTCCACCGGCATCTGTAAACAATATTTACATACCCCTATTAACATATAACATAAAGCTTCGAACAGGCATCTCTTAATTAAAGAATACGACATGTCTACTCTTGCGTCTTAATTCAGGCAAAGTATGTAAGTTACGGTTAAGTACTGTAGATAGGGAGATAGGACGTCGCCCGTCGGGGGCTGTCTTGATAGCATCTTGAGTTAAGCTCTGATAATATCACTGGATTTGGATCCATTGACACGCGTAAAATTGGATATTAATCAACCAAACGTGCATCTTCACAACAATTTACGTCCAAGTCGTGCTGAGAAAGGTGAGGTATGTTTTTGTTTTATCTTCCTATTGACTTGAGTTAACTTTATCTTTTCAATACGTACTCGTACTTAGTAGATATTCTTGAGGCTAAATTTTTTTTTATTTTGGCGGTAGGCCTTCGATTGGATTCATTAATAATGGAAACAAAAGCAAAGGGAAAGCTCGTGTACTGGATAATGTCGTTGAAATTTGATTGGAGAAAAGAACAATGGAGAGATAAATTAATACTTTAAGGCGGAACAGTGTTAAGTATTCGATGTTTTGGTTTTCAGCGGTTTTTTAGTCGGCGATATTATCGTCACAGTCCTCTTAGCAAATATTGTTAGAAGAGATGCTCAGAGTTAGCTTTTTATGAAACAAAAATGTGCCGAAGCTGAGTCTAGCTTGATCCAAGTTGTTGCGACTTTTAATAATTAATCGTGGGGAGGATAATCATGATTAACCCGAACCGTCAAAATGCTCGATTACTTCTTACCTTGCTGGGGCCTTACCATGACGTCTTAATGCGATTCAATCCCGACTCAGTTCAGGTTTTAGCTGTCATTTTTAGTATGGATCTGACAGCGAGCGAACCTGAACTGTGTTGAGGTATAACCTCTTTTGAACGATGTGATACCATCACTATGACAAACGTTAGTTTTTGCTAATGTCATGTGTCTTGTTGGTAATGTCGAATGTCGAAATAAAATAATGTCCCAATAAATAATATTGGCGTGATTTATTGGTTGTTTAAGATTCTTCTAAACTGCAGACTGCTAAGGCTGTTAGTAATTCTACCTGTTTTAAAAAACTGAATCGAAGTTGAATCGCTTTAAGACGTCGTCATGGTTAGGCCCCTGATCTTTCAAACAACCGTCCTAACTTCAATGACAGTTCAAAATTCGATTTCAATAAATCTCTGTTTACTAGTCTCCAAAATTAACATGTTATTATTATTTCCGCCGTCTCACATGAATCTTATAAGAAAGCTAAACTGGTGATATAGTTCCGAGTATCACACCTAATTAACATGTAAATACGTGTAGGTGCCATTCAGGTTTATTTTGAAACGTTTAAAACAAACAAGAGTTCGAATGTTCGCACGGGAAAAAGGCAATGGTTGATACATTATTTTTTTATTATACTTACTTCAAATTAACAACGCCGATAAGATATCGTTAATTAACTCTGATTCGTGTAGCATCCCGGGCAAGCTGATGCACAAATTTAGCTAATCTTTCTCAAGCTAACATTCAAGTTTAATTTGCTCGTTAACGTAAGTGTACCGAATCGTAAACCCAAAGAGGCCGCTGTACAAATAAAATGTTGCCATCGGACTAAGCACTCGAATAATAGAAGCGGAGAGTTTATGCGGCTTCTTGTATCGGCAGTTGACATACAATTTCGATTACTTCCATCTAATCGAGGTCTGATGGAGGTCAAAATCGCGGTCGACCGGTCTTCAGCGCTTGCAACACGAGCTCCGTCACCGGCGCAAGCGCCGTCGTGAGAACATCCACCACAACCAGTCCACGTTGAGCTATACCATATCTTTGAAACGTACCTGGGCGCTCAGTTTAATGAACGAACGTAAGACGCTCCTCGGATCACCATAGGCTGGTTGCCCCTCTGGTTGTCAGTTTTCGTCGCACACATAAAAATCATGTGTAAAAACGCTCATTTGTGATAAACTAGTGTAGGTGTGGTTTGGTGGAATAGATTAGATCGATTGACCGAAATTTCTTTTATTATTGTCTCGTGAGAAAACGGGCGCAATAATTAAGAAAGTCGAGTTACGTTTTAATTTGTAATCCCGTGTTCACGTGTCTGGGATTAATGAAGGATATAAAAACGTCGGCGTTGCCAGGCCCCCATTATCAGTGCTCAAAATCGGTTGACAAATAAAAAGGCTTCTTATAAACTTTAAAGCGGTGAGACCGGCTAAATGGTGCAATTTGGCAAAAGTTATATCTGCAATTAGTTGGCGAAGCAAAAACCGCAGACGTGGAGACACGTACTTAACTTGTAAGTATTGGCAAGCAATCTGCAGTAAGTTAACGCTCGCCGGTCTTTCTTCCTATTCGCTGCTCCGAAGGGAAAAAGCGTAGGTACAAATATTTCTTTTAAACAGGAGTCATTTATTATCACCATTAAACGTAATGTTGGTTACAAATTAAAGCGATTAAAAAATTCAAAGTGGTGTCGAAATATGAGATTGATTCAAGCATGAGTGAGATATTCATCTTCGATAAGTTGTAATAATTTAGAAAGCTCGATGCATTGCGTCTATTTATGGAATCTGTCGGTGTGCATCGGCGTCAAACCTCATCTCCGTAGATGCATCGTATAATGAAGGCGGCGCGGGCGTACGGTTAGCTGGACAGGAAGTGTCCGGTGAAAAAACTAGAAAGTCAGCAACTCCATAAGACACGGGAATCTCGCCTTCCGCTAATTATTTACGATATATTGCGTAACGGTGAAACGCCGGGAAGGAGACAGGAAAAAAACACGTTCCACAGGATGCGAGTTGCCAACTCTGAGTGCGCTTTGATCCGAATGCGATCATATTTTAATAAATTAAAGTCTATAATCGTTCAGCCAGTGAGACTGCTTGGTCACTTTTAGAATATCTTTATTCATGTTACGAACGATCTCGATAAAGCAGTAGTGGACCCCGATCGATCATTATCTTTATCAATTTTATGCCCTATCTTTGGGGATTAAGATAGATAATTCCGTATAGATGATCGCGAGGACCGGTCTGTTTATACTGGTATCGTAATTAAAGCTACCATAGCAGGAACCAGGAAGAGTGTCGTACTATCTCAATAGCTAGCCGGAAGTCGCTCGATCTGTGAGTTCATTCATAAATGAGACTCTCGACGCGACAATGTAGTATCACAACTTGACGTAGTAGATAACACCAGTCTTTATTCGTATACAGCAAAAGTTAATTTCGCTTTAGCAGCTGAATCCTAATAATTAAGCGTGAATGAAACGAAGCAGTTAATTGAGTTGAATATGAACAAACATTTCGTAAGCTAGGTGGAGTAGGAGCTTAGCTACGTGGATAATTTTTAGTAGTTGGATTTTACTGTCTTTTTATTGCTTTAGCCTCACAATTTACTAAGCTGTGTCGGTTCATTGACTTAAACCATGTAGGTACTTCACGAGAAGTTTCTTTACACTTACATAGATATTTTTGTGTTTTGCGGGATAACAATATCAAACATCGAGATCACCCTATTTTGCATTCGAATTTATGGACTAAGGCTCAGGATGCCCTTTTTCATAAAAATCACTTTCAAAATATTTTAGGGTCTATAATTGAATAAGTAAGGGCAACAAATAAAGTGTCCTCCAGGCTTGCGGGGCGCGTCCGGGCCAAAGGGCGGCTCTGATTGCTGTAATCGAGTTAAGGCGGTGGACAGACAAACAAAAAGAGTACGACAATTAACGGGTGCGTGGGCGCAGGATGCAGCCACACTCTAATAGGGATGGCAAATTTAATTATTACAATCACAGTAAGTTCCTACTTCCTTAGCAATAAATTGTTTTGTGACCGTAGTATGAGAGACAAAACCAATTCCTTTTGATGTTTTCCGTCTTCTTTGATTATTTACGTCAGTTTAGTTTATTTTAATATGACTTAAGTAACTAAGTATCTTAAAGAAATTGCTCAATTTAAGAAACAAGGTAAAATGTAGTTAGGTTTTTCTTACATTTAAGGCTTTCAATATATTTAGTTTTGGTTAGGCGTCTAGCCTTTAATTTTATTATGTGACTAAACACAACAGATTAACAAGACAGTCAATGTAGGTACAGGACAAAACAACTCAAGTTTGGGACACCACTTTCATTGATAAAATAGTAATAGTACCTACTGTGCTTCGGTAGTGCATTCCAACGTCGAATAGGTATGTCGTAGACACACGTTTAAAAAGCAAACTGTGGAAGTGTGAAAAAAGCTCATGGTCCAGTGTATATCTAATGGGCGCGTAATAACGGGTTTAGCTCTGTGGACGGCGGGCCTAGTCCTCGCGGCAGGAAGTGCCGTCCGACGCGCGTATCTAGCTACCGCGTCTGTCTCCCTCGCACCCAGACCCTCCACAATCACTCCAACTCGCTCACACCTAGCTCCGTCTTTTTTAAACTTACGCAATCAATGAATGCTCTCTTTCGTGCGAGTCAATTTTTATTTTGTCGTACTCTGGTACTCGAACGCAACAAATTAATGCGCCAGGTCGAAGCCACTCTCCTATGGCTACTGTTTAATGATAGGTATTACGAGCGGAGCTTCGAAATTACTCAAAGTTTTTTGTTCCAGAACCAATTTGGTAAACTATTTACTGACTGGAATAACGAGCGGACAGTGGTTTCTGAGCTCTCTAACGAAGTCGGAATACGGTTGGAGCAGAAAGCAGAAGGCTTGAGGAGCGCTATACTGTTTATTGACTTTGCCGAGAGTACGAGTCGAGAACGCGTCCAGCGTTAGAAAACATCTCTGCGTCCGGCCGCGCCGGCCATTCCGCCAGTTGCAGCGTTTTAATTTTAATGAAACTGCCCGCGCGGGAAAGCCACACCACACCGGCTCTGCTTCCGCTCGCAACGCTGCGCTTCATTCATAAATCCAAACACGTACGACGAAACGTCTCAAGTCAACGCTACCTCACCCAAAATAAACTCTAACACCACGCTCAAAAGGTTCAAATCCTATTTGCAGCAAAGTACTAATGACATTTAAGATAGAACAGAGAGCGCGCAGAAAAAGTCGTAAGAAAAAAGTCGTAACTCGTGGCACGTGCAGACGAAAGTGGTTTTTCCCCCTGCAGCAGAAAGTTGTTTTCCGTTTGTGGAAACGTCTCCAATTAAGCCTTTTATGGTGCCAATGTTCTCGGTTGATTTACTCGCTTGTCGTGAATGGGATGCGTTCTGTGGTTGTTGAGGTGCGAAGATCTAGTGGGTAATCTATGAATGGAATCAACGCCGGCGCACTGTCGATGGCTTAACGATATCAGCGCGCTCGACCGCTGGAAAAACTGAGTCGAGTCACATTACCATAGTGGGCTTATTCTATTTACGTCGGTGCGAGTGTCACTGTTCGTTATGAAAGCTCGATAATTTATCTAAGGAAACTTGCACGCAACGGTAGAGGCATAAAGCTTATTTAGCGAACTTTCTTCTGCGCTTTATTGATGTTACGCTAATGATAATAGAATAATATGTAAGGTGAAATCAATTTTAGTCACTGGCTGTATTCCTATCTTACCGGTAAATACATAAAATTATTCGAGACGTGATTATGGCGAGTGCTTTGATAGCTATGAGACTGATAGATTGAAACACTATTTCATTAATTTAGTTAAGAAGCCGACAAACTAACTGTACATTTAATTTTTTGCTGTTCTACTCGAGCAAATTGAAGTTGGTAACGATGAGTGAGACGATACGAGCGATACCCGATACGCGCGCGGGCGCAGCACGGAACCGAAGCTCATCCGAATTTCTTGGAAGTAACTACATAATCGATTAGTTCCCTTTCAATTTTTCGAGTATTTTGCACAAACAAAAAGGCTTCGGTGCCACACTGTCTGCAGCCACAAAAGGGCCATTTTTTTACAAATTGTACCTTGCAAATGCAACCTGTCGACTACCTCCCAAAATTGCGGTTTACACGAATACACATAGAGCATATTTTTATTTATCACTTCCGTTTTTGACAGCGCTGTTTTTGCGTACCGTTCGCACAATATGGTGTCTCAGCTCACCGGATATAGTTGGATTGTCTCGTGAATGGGACTGGATAAAAAAGCATATTTACGATTATGCACGAGCGATTTGTCGTCACTCGATACGATACGCGAACGAAGCCGCGCTATTATTGTCTCGTGTTAAAACGATCGTATTTTCGGAGGAAGTTCGTCATTTACCTATACACTTTCGATTTTGAAATTGTGTTTCAGTATACTGAAAAGTGAAAGATATGAGGCTGACACATTTTTCAGGGAAAAAGTAATTGGCCAGGATGATAAAAGTTTACAACAATAATTTTCTGTCATCGCAGTCTGAGTCAGCTTTCAGTTTCAGGGCAGCCATTAGTGAATGTACAAGCAAAGTAAACAGCGTTTTGTAAGAATGACGTACAAAAGTATTTAATTAATAATCAATACTTGTCGCATAAAAGCTCCGTCAGTGCATGAAAATGCGCTTATTAAATGTCAGATGTCAGGAGAGACGTAAACAGCCCATATTTGTGTTGGCTCGTGTGTTCCAAACACACTTGTAATGAAGTATACTTTGTAACAGTTTACTAATAACACGTCAAAAGAAACAAAGCGACTTGGAAGTGCAGTGACTCGACTTAATGCGCGACTTAAGTGTTTTGGAATCACACAAATAGCAACCAATTGATCTAGTAAAGCTTATGCAAGTACGTTACATGAGATTCTGCAACATAGGTACCCTAAAATTTTTAGCCTAATAATTAAGTTTCTAATAAATCAATTCCACTCTCAAACTAACAGGCCCTTAACCCTCCAATCCATGAAATGACAAACTATACATAATTGCTGTTTTATTTATACGCCACCAACATTGGAGTCAAATCGCCTCGATATCTCACCGCGTGGATTTCAACAAATCAACACATCGTCAACAAAACGTCGCCGGCGCATTCGTTTCCTTGGAATGATCAATCATAAAGCGCGAGGTGATTTTTCACGAGACAGTCGCAGCGTTCTGTTTTCACGAAGTAAATTAACGCTTGCGACTGATGAGGTGATGTGTCGAAGAAAAAGCGGTTGGGAGTTAGTCACTGTTATGACAAACGTAAAGGCTTTGAAGAAGTTCTTAGGGATTTTATCTTAATTTTTATGATAGGGAAGAGATAGAAGTCTAAGACATGCACGCTTTCATACGGAATTAGTTATTTATACAAAATTTTGCTCTATCACAATCATGCATCACCATCAGATGAGGTAGAGGTCAATCATTGATCAATCCTACGCAAAAACTGCAACAAAGATATTAAAAAAATTGCAGTACAAGTTCTAAAACAATCCAAGAAGACTAGGAAAAAAAATACTCTTGAACTCTCGGCGTTTGTGTCCTATTACGATATGTTTGAGCTTGTCACTGTTTAGTTATTTATTCATTTCTGTCTATTTATAAAAAAGTCAAGTAAGTATGTATATGTACTAATGTGCGTATAAAGTAACAATTTACCAAGGACGAGCTATCTATCGGTAATATCTTAGCCAGTAAGGTTTATTAATTAGGTACGTAAATGAGTTAATTTATGTACCTACAAAATACATTGTAACTAAGTACCTAACGATTGCATTGCTGGTAGGGTTAGTGTTGACAGGTACGATATTATAATTAAAACCATAGCTATTACATTCGTTAAAATGACTGTTTATCAGCGATTTTTTGTGTCATTATACTCATTATCGTAGCCGTTTCTCAATATTTAAGGTGTTGAAGTAACGAATTGCCTTTACGTTTAGTTAGACAAACAAATTTGTCTTCAATAATACAAGATAATATTAAAACTCTACCATAAAATGACGCAGTTAGCTAGTTAGGCTGTTTATACCACCTCGGACAACTTGCATTGCAAAGAGAAAGTTAACACTTACCTTTCGCTAACCATAAGAAACTACATATGGAGCAATACGTCAAACACTTTTCAATTGTTTATTTTTAAATTGTACTCCTAATGCTATACATTTAATATTAGGCATTTCGAACGCATTCAAATTTTAAAATAAAAATTCATCATCTGAGCGAGTGATCTGAATGAGTGAGATGTACTGATGTGAAGTAATAATAAGCATCAATGAGGTTGAACTTTTTCTACTAGTTATTAGATAGGTGAGGTGAGTGGTGGTCCGTTAGTGAATGAACCGCGACCGGTTTGACCGTTGTAATGCCAGTCCACTTCATAAGCACATCACTGAGATTTATTCTTTGAACTCGACTATAAATGTGGTCTGAACCGATTTGGTGTTTTTATTTCTCATTTTGAATCATGCGTGGAATGGAGCCAGCGCAAGTGGGGCGATTTTTCAAACAACATTTACTTTGCACAATATTATGCTTATGAGTGTTGACTAGGGACTGATTACTTTCAAATAATAGAAATAATAAAAATGTATACATCTCTACTATATACTAATATAATTTAAGGCTCGGGGACCATATCCATCCCTTTTATAAATTTATTTATAATGTAAGTATTGTAGTAGCTTAATGTATTTTATTTTGAAGAAATTATTTTCCGCCAAGTTTCTTGCGGCGCATTCTTCTTGGCAATGATGGTCTTTCCGAATGCGCTGGTAGTTTAAAAATAAATTTTGAGTTTTCAAATAATACACACACACAAATTACGTATTTATTCCTTACGGGGTAGACAGAGCATCAATCTTTGTTTTAAACCGTGCCTACAGATGAAGGTACAAATAATAAGTAATAATCGAAGCGGACAATCCACTGCCCGTATCCATCGTTAGATTTCATAATTTACCACTGCTTATCTCTCATCTCGATGGTAGCTAATGCAGCAGCGGGTCGGAGCGTGACTCGGCTCGGTACGAAACAAGTACCGATTAATATTAAGAACAGAAGCCGATGGTTAAAAAAAAGAACGATTACAGTAATCGATTTAGATTTTATGACTTAAATTAGTTTGGGCGCTGGTTTCACAGCAAATTGATGTTAATTATTATAGGGAACGCCCTTTTACGCGACTTCCACCAAAGCGGGCGGCCACACTGCAGGCAAAGTTATTGTAGCACGGTGTAGAGCTCTCTCTTAGTTGAAACATCTTGATTATTTCCAAATGTTACGTTTCCGAGTTACTTAGAAGTGTATGTATATGTATATGTATGTATATGTAGTATTTAATCAGTGGAATTAATATAGCTCGAACCCCGTGACAGCTGCCATTTCCATACAATTATTCACCAAAACCATGAAATTGTATGTGTAAATACGAATGAAAACGGTTTTCGTCTGCTTACCTTTTACGGCATGGCAATACCAGGTTTCCGAAGTTTTCATAACAGCTTTCCACCATAATTGAGAACATATTCCACTTAAATCGAGAATTTACGTTACCTGCAACAAATAACAAACATATTATGAAGACGGCATGAGTGATGAAACTGAAAAGAGAAGTAATTTTTTTCGTTCTATCTTTAGTCTTTCGCATGCCTAGTGCTGTATATGTTCTCAAACAAAATCCATTTTATTTTCATTGAAATACTTAGGAGAGAAATGCCACGAGAGAGTATCCAGAACGGTTTTCTAGTATAATTACTTTTAACGAAATCGCGTGACTGTTTAATTTGTAACGTACCTACCCTACCCTACGACGATATTGATAATAAAAACAATTTATACGGTAAGTAAGTACTCGACTATTTATAGCCAAAAGTCTACATAGCAACAAGTAAACGTATTCCAGGTCCCTTTTCGGTCACGCTATTAAAAAACGTAATTCGTTATATGAAAATGTAACCCCAAAATACCGTTGCACAGGGGTGAGATGACATGTAACTGTCATGTTAATGGGAGAGGAAGGGGCGTGGTCACCAGACAGCTTCCAATGGGAATCATGCAAAATATGTCAGTTCATTATTTGAAATCTGAGACGAACTCTTTGTTATGATGCCTATTATCTGCACCTTATGTATCTTGAGACTTGTTTGTATTAATAATGTACCAGTGTATCTATTTATAAGGGAACTGGATTTGTATAATATAGTGGGTCTGTGTAACGTGAAAATTGACGTTTCATTTAGGTAGGTACATCAACATTTTGCTTACAAATTGCAACGGTCGTATAGAGACCGGTGTTACTCGGTTTTTAAATAAGTAGTTAAATATTGGGAGACAATAGTTAAATCCATTGATATAGTCCCAAACTACGCAAAGTTTGTATCTAATATGCGTACTACCTAATTGATACATATATACTTACATAATATGACAGGGTTACAAAGATTCGTATGCATCATACAAGCGAAAAGGACTTACCGGGATCATAGCCAGGGTCACTAACCAACTATGCTATCCGGTATCTAAGCCCATTAGAAGTGATCTCTGTGTTGTTAAGATGACTAAAAATAATAAAATAAAAGTTAGAAACACGAACAAACAACTTCATTATAATTACCCAACAACAAACCAGTAGGCCCGAAATTAACTCCAATCGGTTCTCACGGTAATTCGCCAGTACGAGACTTTCTAAGCGGCATAAAAATTAAACTATTTCCTAATTAAAACCATTAAAAAGTCGGCGATAGTGTCCCCACTTCCGTGTCAGTTATTTGTGGGGTAACCCTTCACCGGCTATTAAAGGACTGTTAGAGAAGGGTTAAATGAGACATTTTTCACGACTGACGGGCTTAATGAGATGTCGCCACGGGTTATTTTCAGTCGTACACGAAAACAGAGCCAGCGTTTTGAGATAATGACTCTTTATGAGACTGGAGACTGAAATGTAGGATACACCTATTTGTCAGTTTGACAAGAACTGTTCACTTAGTTGTGTTAAAAGTTAGTTTTATCTCAATGTTATAGAATATTTTTGAAACTTTTGTGTTTTCGTGTCGACCGTAATATTTCCTTCACCTCTTTTTTTTCAAAAATCTTTTTATTTGTACTCTAGCTTAGCCACCTTCAGTGGCGTAACTATAACGTCTGGGGCCCGTGGCAAATTCGTCGAATCTGGGCTCCTTCCTCAATATAAAGAAGTGCTTCAGCGTCCCTTCTGTGCTGTGAACCGAGCCAGTTCGGGACCCCGAAGAACTAGGGGCCCGTGGCATTTTGCCACTCCTGCCACCCTATAGTTACGCCACTGGCCACCTTGCATGACACCAGCTGCTGTTAAATCTAAAAGTTTCAGAAAATACCACTATGAATTCTACGTAAGTTTATGAAGTCTTTTTACTACCCCAAAAAGTATAACCAAGCGAGCGTATAAAACTTCAAATATTGCACAGAGTACGCCGTCTCAAGCGAATCCTCTGGTCCGTAACCGTACGTTTTGTGAATGGCCCTCAAATGGAGCGTAGTGGGCCTGTGTCAGGCTTCATTGCCGGCGACTGCGCAACTTGTTCACGATTAAGCTGCCACAGACCTAAAAGAGCTTATGGACGGTCAGATATCGAATACGCGTATGCTGTTTTGGGTTAGATGTGGCCGCCTCTTGCACATGTAATGAGTTCGTTTTGATTTTAAGATATTTTTTTTAGGTTCAGTTGTTTTTGTAGTGAAAAAGAAAAAGCTGAATTCTTATTTTCGATTAAATTTATTTTCATCTTAATTTAATAATATTTATATTGGAAATAGAATCCTGAAAGTCTGTAAAAATTTACTTACTAACAAGTTTTTATGCAGACGTAGCAATGTAAACCTCGAATAAAATTAATTAATATGGCGAGATTTTTTTCCCTTTCTTTTTTATGACGTGAGATTTTTTGCAAGGAAGTCGATTACCGGCATAAAATATCAGATCAAATTATTCACAACAGGACCTTTAAGTGTAAAAGCGATAAAAGCGAGCGCTATCACAACAGAGATTTAATCAATGAAGTGACGTGTAGCATTTCTCACGGTGGAACTGTCGGACAGACCGGTCCGGCTAATTACAATATTAATAAACAATCCATTAACGATTCGGACCGACAAAACAAAGAATGGGCTGCTAAGAGCGGGCATGTTCGTGCGCTGCTGTGTCCAAATCGAGCTTTGGTTACAAAGATATGATGCTTATTAAAACCACAATATGTTACTTATACAGTTATGGTTATGTATCAGTGAACTGACATTTTAAATTATGTTTATGAAAACACAATGAATTCGATAGTGGAAACAGTTAAGGTTAAAGTGGAATTTGGAGTACTTACCTACCTAAATGGCCGAAAATTTGATTGGAAAACACATTTTCACTTGTGTAAATACAAAAATCGATCTGCAGATGCAGGTTACTATTTCTTATTTATTAATAATAATTTCTTTTAAATAGTAATAGATAATGTTTGTTAAGGTCTGCAGAAATTTCAGCAAATTCTTATTGGTTTATAAGGTAGTTCCGTTGAAAAGGCACTTAATTTTTTTACTCATAGCGCTATGCAAAGCGCCTTCTTAAATCGTATTACCTACGCAACCTCTATTCGTTCAGGTTTTAAACCGGTACACGATATCAAATTTCATACCTGTGTAACAAAATCGTAAAAATCCAATCAGTGCGATTTCAGTGCAAAACGGATCGAGGCATACCGGGCGGAAGCTGTCACCGAGGCACTAATTTAACAGCCGCGTGGTAAGTTTCAGCTTATCTCCCGGCTCCGAACCAGTTTCGCGATCCGTGGGAAACACGCTTACATGCGCAATCTACGTTGTTTTATTTATTAGGGCTGTCGCAACCTTGTAAACTACTAAGTAACAATTAATGTTTCGCAATTTATAGGGAGATAAATCAGCGCTTTCGCATTGATTTGGTACGTTTCGTTTCATATTAAACAGGACTAGCTTGACCGTTCCAATTATTTGATTAAACTGGCTAGATTTATCTTGTGTTTTATAATTCCGTCGATTAATGTTCCTACCAATTACAAATAATAAATTATTGAGCAAAATTTCATGCGTTTGGCAGCCCTGCGGGTAATGGTCGGTAGCGGCATCCCATTCATTGCCGTAACGCGCATGTGTGCATCGAGTCTGTGTGCGTGAGTACATACGTGTACAATGTTTTGAGCTACCACCAATTTCATGCTACACATAATGTAGATATGCCGGTATTTGAGTCTTCACTGAGAGACAAATGATGACATCTTATGCACCGCCCTGGGAATTCGTGTTCGAGATCCTAAAGATGCTCTGATTCAGATTTGATTTCTTTGTTTTGGCGAAACCGTTGAATATTTATAAGACATTTGAATTTATGTTTGCATCTCGTTATCAAAAAGCTATCAAATAGAATAGGCTAATGAAATAGTCGTAGCTGGGGGCATAAAATAGAGTTGATTAATGTAGCCGTAGCCTATTTCGAGGCGGTGCTATAAATCGTCGTTCTTTTGTTTAATGAATGATTTAAACACATTGAAAGTGAATAAAAAGGGCTTGTTAAGCGATGTTTGTTTTGGGAGTGTAAGTGGCGAGGTGTCGCGCGCAAAGAGCACATAAATCTCGGACGCATTATGTTGCAGCGTGATGAATAACGTCCTCCCGCAGGACTTTCAGAGAGCCCTTGAATGAACTCAAACGCTGCTTTTTATAAAATAGAAGCTAAGTATAGACTGTCACCAAAACAAAGTTTTCAATGATAGCTTAGTAGCATAATAATTCCATCCACAAACGTTTAAGTAGTAGAAGGAACTGGCCCTTAGTTCAGTCCCGCCCAGCAAAACCAAAGCGCAGATTGGGGCTGTCAGTCTGAGATACCATTATTTTCGCAGGTGTGTAAAGGTTTCAAGGTCCCAGTGTCTGTGTTCCCTGAACGCTTTCTCGCCGATTTCAAGTCAATAGTAAGTCTTAGGTCACATCTTCATCAAAATCAGGTATATAAAAGTTCGAAAATCATTTAAGAACGTTATTAATGCCGGCCCCAGACGTTTGGCAAACATCGGCATGACTGCTCATATGTTAGACTAGAGTAGAGAGAGATATTTCTGCCTTATTCTTTTATTTGACTGCGTTCTGTGTGTTTGCCGATCTTTGCCAAACGTCTGGAGCCAGCATAAGAGTAAGCCGACCTACTTATTGAAGCAGTGGTTGATGGTGATGACAGCTTTTTTATCATCCAGGCTCAGCATAATATATCAATGATACTTAAAGCTGCAGCTTGAGTAGAAGCAGAGCTAAATGTCAACAGCTTACCTAATCGAATAAAGCCGTGTCACGTATTTACGGCGGCTTTACAGAAGTAATAAGGCGAGACGGTATCAATTTGTTTGTACCCAATTGGATTATAATCCGATCGTATAAAAGAGATGTTGCGTCGTGACCGAGGGGTCAACGGCTGCGGTAATAACCGCTCTCCAAGGTTTTTAACAAGTGAATTATTGGTACTATTGTACAATGACGCAGAAGGAAAATAGAGTAGTTAATGCTCGATTCAGAGTAGACATAAATACAAAGCATTACAGGGCATATACATTTACATTACTCCCTCATTCATAAACGCTTATGATAACTAAACATTCGTTCGGCTTTAGGTGTGATTTTGACATATGCCTTTGCCAGACTCAAATAGCATACATTTTGTTTTAACAGGTTTGTAATTTTTTATGAATAAGAGGGTAACTCTCTACCAATATAATAATTAGTCTATAAAGTTTACGGTCTACTTAATTATGGACACTTAACAAGATTACATACAATTAAGTTCAACAAAATATAGGTTTACGAAGCTTTAGTTAATTTTTATAGCGTCTGACAGACAGTGTCTCGGATCTATTTATTCTTATTAGTATAAAAAAATCTAACCCTTTAGAACACAGTTCAAACGAATGGCTGTATGGACCTGGTTTCTTTTACATAACCCTTGAGAGATCAAGAAATCTAAAAAAAAAATTGAACGGAACATTTTCCCTAGTTGTCAGTGGTTTTTTTGATTCTCTAAACCGACGCAAGAGCTCAAACCTCAGCTACTGGTCAGTGTCAGTCCGCTCATCGGCTGTTAACGCATTATTGCCCACGATTTAATTACCTCGTTAATCCCGACTGAGCTTATTAAGCTCGATGTGGGCTGACAATTATAGAAAGTCCGAAGTACTTGCGTTCAAGAGTTTATATACCGAGACCGCGGAAGAAACTAATTGGCACCGTGTGATTGGATTAGATATTTTAAAAAATGCAATAGGAGTACCGGTAGAGACGATTTTGAGCCCAAATAGTTATCAAAATAAATATTTTAAGAAGTAAAATAAAACAAACGAATAAGAAAGATAAAGATACAAATTAAATGGGATACAGGGAAGTAACTGGACCATGGCTTTGGATAATCAAGCCTAAAATCTGTTAAGGCCGAACGGGTGCTTTGATCGACTCTCCTTTATGCAGTTTGAAGTACATTTCAAACGCAGCATGTTTTATTTTAAGTTTTTCAAATGATTTAGGTTATATAAACGTATGTTGGAAGTTGGAAAGGAATTTAATTCGTATACAATTAATAACATTTTTTCTTGTAGGTACATAGTTATCTAAGTCTGCAAAATATTATAGTAACGTATAACGAATGTCTTTAAAACAAATAGCATGAGGTGTCCAGGTGGGTGAAGCCTAAGGAAATCTCAGCTAGATCATTGATCTATAGATCGAGAGAGCGGCGCCGGCGCAGTGGGAGGAGGCCTGCCTCGAAACACCTGCCGCCCAAGTACTGTGGACCAGTGTCCGGTGTTGCACAACGGAGAACGGTTTAACCGCACCGATATCCAATACGAAATGGAACTTTATTCTTATTAAAACGAAGTTTGATTTAGAATATGCTTGGTTGGCGGTTAGGGTGATTTGATGTTTGCTAGTCGTTGCAGCTTGCCTAGTCAGGGCACAAATCTCTCTGTAGATAATCTATGGCTACTTTTACTGTAAGACTTAGTTAGTTATGTTAGTTCATAGTTAAATTTACCGTTATGTTATATTCTATGCGTATAGATTATTTTTCAATTAGTAAGTACCTCTATAAATGTGGTTTTATTGATCACTAGCTGTTGCTCGCGACTTCGTCCGCGCGTAATTAAATACTTGTAGCCTAAGGCACTCACATGAAATGTGACTTTCTATTGGTATATACAAGAATTTTCAAAATCAGTTTAGTAGAGATCCAGAAATTACACGCTACAGCCTCACAAACTCACAAATTTTACGTCTTTAAAATATTTATCATATTGTTTTAAGGAATTGCGCGGTATATGCACGTCGTTTTGCTCAATATGAAAGTAATTAATCAACTTGTTACATTTGTATGCCCAATTAAAATTGCATCGACAGGAAGCTTGGCTTCCGATCATTTTGCAAGTCACCAGTCTTTAAAATACATTCAAGTTTAAATTATCCATTTAATATAGGTGTGTACTTACGTGTTATGGCTTAGCATAATGTAGTAAATACACAAACTTTTTTTTAAAATTTTACGCAGACCAGGAACCTTACCATGACGTCTTAAAGCGATTTAATTTAAAATTAGTTCAAGTTTTAGCTGTCATTTTTAGTATGGATCTGACAGGGAGCGAACCTAAACTGAATCGGAATTGAATCGCAGTAAGACGCCATGGTAAGGCCCCAGTTATAGCTAAACTGCCTACCTACCGCATACATCCCAATAGGTACCAAAAACTTAAAAAAAAGTTTTGACAAGACATTAGCTCCCAACCACCTCAAAAGATAATGACATAAGAAAAAGTACCCAAAACATCAAGACAACAACTACGTCCTTCCTAATTTAAGAATACAGCCGACCAATAATTATGATTTATACATCACAGAACATAATAAAATCATGCACGACGCAGTAGCGCCCAAAACGACGAAAACGATAAAAACTACCGGAGCGACCGACGACCACGGCAATTTGTCGGTTTTGTCGGTCCGGCGCGATCCGGGGCCCGATAACGCAGATAATGGCTCGATCGGCTACTTAAAAACTAACTGCTTAGTTATGAAATGTTGTTTTAAATACTTCTGTAAGTAGACACACTGTGTTCAAGTTTGGTTAATAGATACATACACACATAAGTACATAAATCACGTCTTTATCCCTTACGGGGTAGACAGAGCCTGAGGCAACAAGTGATTATGTAGAAAAATGAAGCTGTTGCTTAATAAATCTTTAATAATGCTAGCTTTTTTGCGAAGACAGACTGACAGACGGACATGCTCTAGATCTAAAGATCTGGATCCACTTTGCAGTATCGTTAGAGTAATTTCTGACTTACTTACTTACTTAAAAAAGCTAGTTCCCTATCCCAAGGGAATTTCCAGAAATTCCATCTTAGTGCATCTCTGTTATACCTACTCAAGGAAAATATGCTAAATTTCAAATCTCTAGCTCTAGTGGTTTAGGCTATGCGCTGTCGGTCAGTCAGCCATAAATAAGCACAAATAAAAGATTGATCGTTTAGAATATTAAGACACGAGAGTGTCTTTCTCCGTCTGTTTATTTGGCAGATCAACAAAACTTTATATTCTGAAAATGTTACAATTTATTTGTATCCCGAAAATTTTTAAACTTAATCATTTCGAATATTCCGCGTAAACATATTAGTCACGAATTCGCGGTAGCGTTACATAACGCGACATATCGGCTCTTGATTAGCCGGGACCCGAATCCAGGACCTCTCGTTCCCCGAACGTGAGCGCGCGCGCAGGCTTTGATCCGCGCCGACAAAAGCGCCGCTATCTCGCGTGAGACCGATTTTTGTTTCGAACGACATAATAGTCTTTGTTGTTAAACATGTGCTTTCGAAGTTGCTATGTAAACGGAAGATTAGACTTGGGAAGTCAGGTTTTTTAACCCCCAAAAAGAGGGTTTGCAAAGTTTCCTCCGGGGTGTCTGTGTCTTTGGTATTGTGAAAACCGGAGGGTTGACCAGTATCAACGTAGTTCAAAGTTATTTCGTTATTGTCAAAGTTAAGCAAGTTATTTCGTTGTAGTCTTTTGTGAAGTGAAGGCACAGAAATTTGATGTACCTACTGAAACACTCATGGTGCTGAAAAATGGCGATGGTCTTTTGAGCACTTTTCCTTTTCTTAAATGACCATCTGCTTACCTACAACTGTCTGTGTTATACTGAGCATCTCGTACAGTGCGTTTTATGTCTCTCAGCGTCAATTGTGTTCAAAATGTTTTCAATCATATTTGGATCGGAATAATGATATAATACTGTAGCAATCGGAAATTTGTATTTCTAGTGTGCGGTCACCAGATACCTGTGCAATGGGTCGCAACTCGACTACAGTCAAAACACGAAGTATGACCAGGGGCATTAAGAAAATAGACGGCAGTTGCCTTGATGGTGGTCGGTAAAAGTATGACATCGATTTTCAAAAATAATCCAGCAATTTTACGTTTATCTCAAGTATTAATACTTAGTAGTAAAGAAGCCTCGTGTCGCAATGCCCTTGTTAAAAAGGAGTTGTAGCGACAACATGGCGGCTTGTTATTTAATTAGAGCCGCATTAATTTCGTAACAGCCACTTCCGCCAGGGGGCGGGACTAGACGCTCGTGGTTTCTATTCTACTGTAGTGATCGAACATTTCTAGACTTATATCCTGTGGTTTGAGAAATACCTAAATAAAGATTTGAGGTTCAAGCAGCATCGTAGTAAAAATATATCGGTTTTTACTTTTTCACTTTTTATTACGTTACTACTAATTTTAATTCTATAATTAGAACATAACAAAAAATACATTTATTATTGTCAGAAATCGAATAAACCTGAAGATAGGACTATATATACACATACACACACACACACATAATTCACGTCTTTATACCTTACGGGGTAGACAGACCCTAAGGTAACAAGACCTAAAGGCCACGTTTAGCATGGTTGTGGGCGTACAGGTATGTATACATATACGAGTACGTATTACATTCACCCTCATGTCATCTACATAGAAGTTGACGGGACGAATTTGAGCTGTTTGAGCATAATCGGGCAAATTTTGCAAAAGTGACTCAAAAGCGACAGATGGAAAGATAAAAGAGGCTTTTGCTCAGCACACATCAAATAAAGTAATAGATAAGAACTAGTGATTGGTCAACTACGGCTTCTGACAACGAGTCGACCACCCGACTAGTCTATTCCAAAAATACTGAAAAGTCGCTGACAAAGAAAAATAGTCGGCGGGACCTCTAATAAAAAAGTAAAAAATGCAAACGATTCTTTTGTAAATGTTTACCACATCATCAACTGGGATCTAATGCTTCGTGTGTCAGTAATGTCTATTCTATTCTATTCTCCCTTAATGGCGGCCGTGAGGCTTGGGCCAATGAGTAATGTCTATTATCTGGCTACTATAATAGGTTAAGTACCTATGAGCTTATTCAAAAGTGATAGGTAACCGTCAGTACCTACGGAGTACCTAGTTCGATGCGCCAATACGAACACACGAACCGTGGTAAATGTCGACAAGGTCAGGTCTAGTGGAGCAATCCTTATGTCCTTTCCGCTCCAAAAACCACGGCACTTATGCAAACACTGTACCTCGCTGGTGCCTCGCCGACGTAAGTAGGTACCTACTGCATCCAAGGAAACAACATACAAAACGCAGAATGTCTGTTATAGTTTTAAATCTATAGTAACTTATTGCAAGTCGTCCATGTAAAAGACTATGCCAAATGTTTTATTACATCAATCGATTTTTCCATCAAATATTACAATAGGACAAAATGTATTGGTCCATACAAATGACACTAGTAATTGTAACCGTCGAGACAGCGGGTCCCTGGGGCTCGAAGGCAAAGGAGCTATTCAGGGAGCGGGGCAGCAGACTGACAGATAGGGGCTCTGGTTCGTGGCTGGTCCAAAGGGTTGCCATTGCAGTTCAAAGAGGCAACGCGTCCAGCATAATGGGAACCTTTGAACCAGGCACGAAACAGGGGAGGGGGGGGGGGGGACTTTCCTAGTTTTAGTGTTCTTTATTGTTATTTAGTTCTTAATAGTTTGTATATTAGTAAACATTATAAAATTATACATATTAAATTGGTAGCAGTATGATCTGTTACATGATGAACTTACATAACTACTCAGCTATACGCAAAGTAAAGAACTGCCTCCGATAAACGGTTATTAGGATGTAATGCTAACCATTTAATGACATACCTAATTAACGAAACCCGAGTCAGTATGTATATGTATACCACACCAACTTAACCGAAATGTTGTTTTAAGAGTACAGTTACCGTCAATAATTAGTGTTAATTTCGCTCTTTAACATTCCACATAAACGGTGATATTACTTTTGTAGTTAACTGTACATACTGTTATTAATTAACCTTTTAAAAATAAAAATAAATATATAACGTAAGGGCATACAGCTAAGTCCAAGGGCATACATGGTTGCCTTAAGCTTATGTGGCAAGATCAATAACAAACCTTCAAATTAACATTGTGGAAGTACTTCCAAGGCGATCATTTGTGCTTTAACTGCCATGATTTATCCACTTCGAATACCTCATATAATAATTAGAATTCAAATAAATAAATTTACGGTTTTGTATCTTATCTAGTACCTGCCTAGTTTACCGATTAAACAGATTTTTGTGCCTTTATGTAGGTACCGGATAAAATTGGTATTTTAATTGATGAAAGTAAAAGAAAGAAAGAAGATATTTATTCCTTTTTGCAAGACACACAAATAAAAGAGCCACACGAATAAAAAGAATGTATTCGCCCGTAGCGTTGATAGAGGCTGCAGTCGCCTCACTCTACTAGCGCTACTATGTTTTAAATTCCCTAGTTCAGAAAATAGAAGTACCTAGTACTTACTCATCTAAAAAGCGATTCAAGAAAAATCATAAACCATCAAAAATGACAAGTGAACCGGAAATGCAGAACGCAGCGGCGTGCGCGCAGAACGGACGTGTGCCCGAGCAACTGGGTCAGTTTATTTCTGCTTTGGCGGGAACCTGGCCGGAAGCGCGGCCATTGTGGATGCGCCGGGAAGCCCGGAAAAACACTCGCCGGATTTCGGCCTAATGAAATCTTACCCGCCGTCTCACACAGTAGCATGTCTCGTGTCGTTTGTGGTCGCGGCGGTTTTAAGTTCACACTTTTCTCGGTAAGTAAACTTAGCCGGGAGCTAAATCGGTTCGCTATTCTTGAAAATTCACTCCAACAAAATGTAACAATTTGCCTCTAAAGCGTTAGTAAAGCCCCAAATAAACAGGATATGGAATTACGTTTCTGCTCTCGCTGTTTATTTCTCTCCGTCGTAAAATACGGTTACTAAAGAAATCAATTATTTGTTTTTATTAAAGTGTAGTTTTGATGTGAATTTTTAAGTACTCGGGTTATGGGGGCGATGCGGGCGTTTGCAATAACATTCCGCGCGAAGGACCCAAAGGACTCTCAATTAAAATTAATTAAAGACAATTTAGCAATCCCTGTATTTACGAACGGTCACTTGAAGATAAACGAGATTTATTAATTGTTCCAGAGATTTCAATCTATTTTGGTTGAAGTGTTTTGAGGTTACAATTAGTTGGGTTGATTTGTGACAAACCTAAGTATAGACTAGTTAAGTACGACATACGACATCTTAGGGCCAATGATTCTTAGTGGTGAACCGAGCTATAGTTTATGCAGAAAAAATACAGAGAAATTTTGAGATAGGTTGAGTGAGTTAAAGAAGTCGTGTTGGTTTGGCTAGCATTGAATATGGTTTGCCATAGAATCTATGTATCCATGTATCCATATCTATGGCATAGATACACTTAATGTCATTTTCTTTTTTCTTTTGTTTAGCGAATATAGACCACGAGCAAGGACGGATTTTGTGAAATTCTCACGGGATAAGAATTCTCCAACGAGGACAAAGCCGCGGCTGTGAGTGTGAGCTAAGCTCAAGCAATAGAATAATACTTGCAGTCAGCACCAAATGTAGTAAAATGTACGAAAAGAACCCAGCGCTAGACTTTCGTCACGTGAAATTATATTCAAAACCAGTAACTATGCGCCACGAACTCCTTTATCAATATGATGTAAAAAATATTCTTTTATTTTTAGTCGATAGACCTATTGAATTGACAGAAGCATTTTACTTTGGTACTTGCCCTTTTAAGTCCGTACCCGGTTATTTCTGATATTACAAGACAAAATTAATTGATCTACTCCTTAGAGTAATGCTACGATTTTGTGTTCCAAGATACATTAACTAAACAACTTTGAATACGTTCGATTAAGGCAGTGTCACACGGGGCGTGACGCAGGTGCATGGCTGTTCCCACATTATCGGCTCGCATGCGACGCGTCACGATAATTTTATGCCACCGATAGACGGTAATGTGACACCGAAGTGCATATCATTACGTGTTATTTAGTACTCTAACACTAATTAATGATAGGTTAGCAACTGGTTTTAGGTTTAAGATTCTTTCAGACGAAGTTGTTTAGTGGATTGAGTATGTTCTATAAAGGATTAAAGAGTTAAGTAGGTGGTTGGTTTCCTGCATTTAAGTACTTACGAAATTTATTTTAACTTTATGCTTACGAAACGTTGAATGCGTTAAGGGGTAATGATTTAACCAAACTTAAAACGAAACAGGCCAATCCATCAGCGGCCTTTACTGGCGTCTAACTGTTACTAATTACGAAGTGTTTTATTACACTTTAAAAATAATAAACTAGATCAAGCAAAGCAACAAATGGGCATTAATGAACGGTTAATTAATTCAGAGTATTAGCCTGATGGCAGAGTTTCGACACCGTCTCTGTGCGCGCGCACGCGATCCGCGAGTTTAACTCAAGTTTGACTCCATTACTGCGCACAATGAAAATTACAAGCTGCCCAGTAAACGCGCAAACCTTCAATTGGAACTGCTACTGTAAGTCATTTGGAAGAATTGGCGTAATGACCGTCTTATGAAAGGGTCGGCTGTTTTGGTCATTGGCTCAATTTACGTCTGGCATTTTTAACGTGGCAGTACAGTATCGTAACGTGGGGTACAGTATCGGCAATTTTGCACAATATACTCTTATACTTTCTCTATTTAATTTTGTTGGTTAGCTTAGCCTAAATGGCAACACACATTAGGTACTGCAGAAAACAAGTCTACCTTTTATTACACACTTTAATGATAATGATTAACCACTTAACCTCATTATTATTATCCTATTCGGTCCGTTTGAGAACTAAAAACGTTAGCAATTCAGTAATTTCAACCCTAAAATGCCGCAAATACGCTAACTTGGCTGACAGTTTCGTATTTGCGGCTTTTGCTGTGGAGACTCTGGGACCGTGGGGACCCGAAGCAAAAACTTTTTTTAAAGCTTTAAAAAAAAAAAACTAAATCCACAGGTGACCATAGACCTGGCTCTTTCCTCGGGCAACGCATAGGCATTGCTATCCAACGAGGAAACGTAGCCAGCATTATGGGCACCTTGCCCCATGGCAACGATCTGGGCGATATTTGTAAATATAGGTATTTAGGATTAGATTAAGATAGTTTAAGGTTTTTTCGTATCAACTTTTAACTTGTAAAAATGTTTGTTTCGGTATTTTTATCATTATGTTTATTTTATATTTAAATAAATATTGAGATGTACCCTAAAATAAAAATATATTTACTAAAGCAAATACAATAAAGTTAGGGACCTCCTAATAGGTACGAGGTACCTCTACCAGGAGACCCTGGTCTTCTTCAATATATTTACATTAAGATAAACAATAAAAAATATTTAATAAAAAAATAAGCTTAAATATCACTTGATAATACGTAATAGCCATATTTTAATCTTTTACAAAATCGTTCCAAGTTTCACTCCATCCGATCTAAGGACTATAGATGGCGTTAGGGTCGCTACAAGGCAATCGTGAATAAGTAAATTTTGCCCACGTAATCGACGTTCAGATCCCCAGTCCCCCTATGTCACCAGAAATAAGCTATGCATAGACCCCTCACCCTCATTTGGTGCTTACGTTATACCTACTAGTACAGCCTTTTTTAATTTCAGATTTTTCAACTCACAGTACCTAGTCGCAATATGATATTAAACTTAGTTAAATAGATCTCAATCTCCTTGCCAAATGTTTAAGTTTGATTGTATCAAAAACTAAATCAAAACGGGCGCTCTTTAAAGGTGAACATTGAAATGACAGTACGCTTTAAAGTTTCTAATTAAAATAAAAATTCCTTAACTATTTATACGTTCTAGGTCAGACAAACGATAGCGCGATATTGTAGAGGTCTCTCGGGAGATGAGTAAACTAAACTTGCATTTAAGTTAAGCTCAGTTAAGGTTAAGACGCAAACAAAGTTCATAAAAATATAAGAGGCTAGAAAGCATTACAATTTTACGAAGGTTGCCATAGTTCAAACCTATCGGCCTGTCAACTAAGGATTTCGCAATGGCTCGCCAAAAAGTTTTCCTTTCGCCACAAAAGGCGACAATGGTAATATCGTATCGAATTTTGAATGCTTTATTGTCAGGTCTGAGTCGGCCTGATAACTTTGACCCCACGGTTTCCCGTCTTTGTGTTCACTTTGGCTGGTCGAAAGTCGACTGTTACCAGTGTATACCATACCTAAGTACTAATACTCTAGTTCAGTGTTTTTCAAATTTTTTCACGTTAGGACCCCCTATTATGAAAAAAATATTTCGCGACCCCCCCCCCCCCCCTTTTTAATGTAGGTATTTTAATAATGTTACAAATATTTTGATGCGGTAGTTTTCGCGACCTCTCGCGACCCCCTTGTAGAGGCTTTGCGACCCCCGAGGGGGTCGCGACCCACAGTTAGAGTCTAGTTGGTAAGTATAAGCAAAACTACAAAAAGGTATAGCAAAATTGTATCAATCTAAATTAAAGCTACAACGAATGGTTGCTAGTCCTTATCATTTATAGATAATTGCTGCTTTTGAATTAAAGACCGGGGAATGGATAGGTTCTATTGAACAAATCGATTCCTGACCCATCGTGGAACCTTTGAATTGGCAAGGACAATCATAGTGACGTATACTGAGATATTACCTTACGTATGTTACCTACATTCTTATTATCTCGAAAAGCATGAGCCTGTCATAGCTGGCACTTCTTTACAGGTAAAAAGGAGCCCTTACAGGGTTTGAACTCTTATTGTCTGACGCACTCAGAATCGAATCACAGTCGCATTAATCATTTCTTAACGTCAAACGGTAGAGGATGAAGATAGAAAAATATGTTAAATGCGATTATACAATACGGTTTCTCTTCAATATCCATTTCAAATGAGCCAGCATCAAACCGAACTTCCCGAACTCTTCTAAGAGGCATGAATGAACAGACAACAGTTTTAACCGGCAATTAAATATCGTTAATGGTTACGACCAGTAAGTAGTTAACCTGAACACAGCGATTAACACTCGGCTCATTAACAATTAATCAACGTTCAGTCCCGATTTAAGTAGAGCTTCGCACGCCCCCCGACACGCCTTGGGCTGTTTACTGCTCTCAATTGCTAAGCCGCAGACACTAGTGGGCATAGAGGAATCAACCAATAGAATACAAAAGAGGTCTCAAAAGTTATCTAGAATATTTCAGCAAGTTAGATTAGTTTGAATGAACACCCCTGTCAAATCTTATAGATTTTTTTAACCGTGGTTGTCAAATGTTTTTGTAAACTGGTCGATGTCAAAAGTGGCAAATGGGTGATTTTAATTTTGAGTACAAAATTAGATACCATGGAAAATCTTTACAGGAGTGTTTAATTAAACTAGTCCAACCGCCTGCTGAAGTGCTGTGGATCAATTTTAAGACCCAGATACCTACAGGCGAATAAATTCTGCAAAACATTAGTGATTTCTGACATATCCCGTGCATGCACTAGTTTTTCGCGATAATTTTTAAAGCTATTTTTGTTGTTGAAATTGTAATTACAATCTCTCATATGTTAAAAAAAAACTATACTGTTTTTTTTCACTATGCCACTTAATAACTAAACGTAGGTATCGATAATAACATCGGCTTGCCTAACCTTAGTGCCTTGCTGGATCTAAGGCCAGCTAAGCAGAGTACAGCAATACCCTCAGAGTTTATAGGTGAATGTGACTTCAAAGAAATTATATGACATTTCCTCTTTAGGTATTGGTTAATTCTTCTATGCTCGCAGATGAGCTACTTTGGAAACGCAATAAGAGTTAGGGTTCATGTTGAACAGTTTCCATAATTAAATGGGAACCCGATTTTGTTTTTTGGCGTATTTTTTAATGCAAAGAAACTAAAAAAAAAAATAGATTTAGTTGTGTCATAATGTAACTGGAACTTTACTATCTAGCTTTAAACCAGATTTAGCGGCTAAATCGAGAATCATTAGTTAGTGGCCATAGGACTACTTGCGCTGTACCTACATATTTGAAATATTTACCAGTAGAAAAGAAGAAAATTACAACTCTAATTAATCTAGTCTAATTGTTTTGTAGCAATATATAGATTTATGCCACTTTCAAGTGACGTCCTTTCAAAAATCGGGCCCCTTGCAACAAACATTCAATTTTAGAGCACATAAAAAGTATAATTCTAAAGTGGTTAAGATCCGTGTACCTATTTCTACAAAACCAAAACTCAAATTTGTTGACAAGATTAATTACTTAAAAGTGTAATTGTTCTGTAAATTTTCTATGTGCTTTCAACGACTTAGGAACTTCTGTTATCGATTCTAAGTATCCCCAGTCTTTTTTTTTATATCTTCCATGTACAGACTTGACTCTCTTCGGCTTTATTATATTTATAGATTATTATAATGATGTATAGGTACTATTAACTTAAATATGAAGACTAAGTTTTATTAAAAACGCTGGCCACTTTCTATTACAAGATAATATTAGTTACGTATAATTTAGTGGGCTGTACCTGCAGATATTATTTAGTCGATTTGCACAGCACGTTCGCGGTCTGTTACTATAAATGAAGTAATTAAGTTAATTAAGTGTTTTTTTTATTTTTATTAAACGATTGCTACTCTAATAGCTGTATTTACGTAATTAATACACACACACACACATAATTATAAATCACGTCTTTACTCTTCACGGGTACACAGACCCTACGGTAACAAGACCTAAAGGCCACGTTTGTGAGCGTATAGGTGGAAAGGGGAATCAAAATAGTGATGGGTTGCCGCATCGCCTATAACATGATTTATGCCCATTCCGTCGATAGGCTTTTACCATCTGCGCGGGAAGAGAAACAACTGGTACATTCTATGTTTTTTCTTTACTCCCAGACCAGCATGGAAGCTTATGGAATTCATGTTTTTTGAGTGCTTTGTGGTATAAGATAATATTGCTGTTGACCGTAATATCGTCTGGAAAGGACCAATACCTCCTATCTTGTTATTTCGAATTAATGTAAGATAGGAGCTATCGGTTCTCTCAATACAATTAAAACTACAATCATCAAAATTTGTAAGATAGGAGATCTTAGTTCTTCCCCGTGGATATGTAGTGCCCTAACAAAATATCAGCCCCTAACTAGTCGGACCAGGTAAAACGCAGCATCCGTTTCCCTTAACTGAACTAATTACAGCAGCGATGTCCTCCCAAAGATAAAAGGGAACTAATCATTGAACAAGTTTTTAAAAAGCTTTGGCGATAAAAGCTTCTCGTCAATTAGGTTACTTAGTGACCGCCTGGGGCCGAGATTCAATAAAACTCGTCAAAAATTAGATTGCTCCGGCCTTTCCGAGGGTGCTTTGATGTCGCTTAATGAAATTCACCTCTTTCGGCGTTTTGTACTTTTGCGATCGCCTTCTGTTTTCAATAACCGCCGTTTAAGTTTGTTGTCCTGAAAAGTGGTCTGGATAGAATATAGGTCATTCATACTATGTTACAAAGAGGCAGCCTTTGTGATTTTCGATATAGGTAGGAGGTAATCTTCCAACTAAACTTATCATGCGATTTAAATAATTATTTCCGTGTAGATTGCTAAGGTTATCACTAAATGACGTAGACAACATTTATCCTAACAAAACCTAATTAATAAAATAAAACGATATATTTGTATTGGTTTACGATAGGTTTTGGACGATCGTTGTACCTACTATTGACTTAAATATGAATGTTTCGGTATATAAATGACTATGCCATTTTTTTATAGGCACTATACTTAGGAATGACCATGATTTTTTTTCAATTAAAAACAGGTAACGGAACCTAAATGAGGCGTTACATAAGACAAGGAGCTTGAGGAGAAGGGTGTACAGAGTAGACGGTTGTAATATAAATTCTGGGGAGGTACATATTAATTTACATTATGAAAATACCGTGTGTGTTATTCATCATCACTATCACTACATAGTATAAAACAAAGTAGCTTTTTCTGTCCCTATATCCCTATGTATGCTTATATCTTCAAAAATACACAACGGATTTTGATGCGGTTTTTTTAATAGATAGAGAATAACTCTATCTAAGAGGAAGGTTTTTATGTATAATTCTACGCAGACGAAGTCGCGGGCAGAAGCTAGTAAAGACATAAATTTTAACTAACGATAGCTTTAAGTGCCGTGAACTGTTTTATCAAAAATTTGAACGATTGCCTTTTCTAATGCAGAGTAATAAATTAAATAAAAATCTCGAGCATCAATGCAATGGGGACTATCGTTTCTTTACTCACCAGTTGGTGCCACTGTTGACTAAGGCCCAGAGGTATAGCTGTCGAAAGCGACTTTATAAGATGTTTTAAATTTTCAATCTCATTATGTTTATTAATTATAAATAACTATCATCATATCGAGTAGCTATGCCGCAATGTTGTGCAGTTACGTTTTGTTCGAAAAAAAATCCGCTTTCAAAGCGTTCACATTCATCGCCAAATAATTCATATTTGCGATAATTTCAGGAAGTAGATTTCAACAGGTACCTATATGAAATAAATTATAATTTATGTCACAAAGCCCGCCAAAACCAGTGAAAAGTGAATATTATTGGACCTCACGCGATATTAGCGCCTCTAGTGGCAAATTCACACGCGATCAGATGTCAGGGTGTCACTAAGAGCGACATTTCGACACAATCAAATGTCAATTGCTAAGTTCGTTACCGATAAATTGCGTGCCGAATTAATTTGTATGAAAAAAAACTATATTATTTTAACCATAAATGGTAAAAGTTATGTTATAATATAGGTTTAAGTTTTTTTCTTTTCAGTGATATACATATTGAATTTTAATACCTAATGTAATTTGATGATGCAAATAAATGAAATGAAATGTAATGAACCAACGATTCCAATAAATGTAATAGGTGCATTTTTAAGGTTCCAAATCCCAAAAGGACAGTAGTCAACTGTAATAATATGTATCTAGCCAAAGTTTCAAAAATAAGTAGGTATCATAACGCTCTTGCACCGGGGTAATAAAAGGTCGTGGGACATATTTTTGAGAAGTTTACATCTAAACTTATTTTTGCACTTGACCGTACCTATCTCTTCACTACATAGTATAAAACAAAGTCGCTTTTTCTGTCCCCAAGTCCGTTTGTATGCTTATATCTTCAAAACTACACAACGGATTTTGATGCGGGTTTTTTTAATAGATAGAGTGATTCAAGAGGAAGGTTTATATGTATAATACATGCATATAATATACCGTGCGAAGCCGGGGCGGGTCGCTAGTTACGTATAAGGTCACTTGTGTGTCGGTCCGTCCTGCACAGCCCTTTTGCTCCGAGTATACCTATTGAACCGATGAAATTCGACAACACAACAAAAGTTAAGGTAATTACTACCTAAGTTACGGCCCAAGGGCTCTAATCAAAATTGGCAACTAGCTACTCGTAATTAGAATTTGCAGTATCTAGAAAAACTTTCCCAATAACGGAAACGTCCTAGTGTGTGTAGAATAAAACATGTTCGGTGCGTGTGTGTGTGTGAAGGATCAGTGGCCGGCGCGCGCGCACCTGCCGCGCGGTTCCCACGCCTCCCCCGCCCCCTCACTCTACCCCGTGACGTCACACACGCAAACTAGCAATGCCCATGAACCGATATTATACAAGATCTTATCATTACCTACATGTACAGGGAATGAATAAGGATTCAAAGTTATCCAGATGCAGATATTTTAAAATACCTAAGCTCAAATTGACAAATATAAGTAGCAAAAACCAAAACAATTGGCATTGTTCATTTTTTTAAGCTGTGCTTTTAACACCTTTATTTGATAAAATGGACTATTTCAAGCAACTAATTTGAATATTATGCTTTTACGTAGCTTTGTTAATTAATAATAAATATTTTTTCGCTGTTTGATAATTCGTGAATTTAGACAGAATCCCAATCGCCTTCGTTCGGCTGGCTATAAAAAAAAACGGCTTTGGCTATGGTTTTGTTAGATTTGACAGTGACACGTGTCAGTTGCCATAGCCAAACTTTTTTTTTCATTTTTGTGGCAAACATTCGATGCTGGATTCTGTCTAAAAACCCGGTCGTTCGGTCAAACAAAGGTTCAAAGTACTTTTACAAAAATATCTGCAATCATAAAGTATTTTTGAAATCGGACAAGATAAATCGGATAATTCATGGTTTTCCTCGAAATGGTTTTCGAATTGGAGCATACTAAAAAAAATGAACAATGCCAATTCAATTAAAAGTAATCCTCAAGTGAGTCCAAATTCAGCGTCTTTTACATCAACTTCATTAATAATAATAATTGAACAAACAATACATAAATCAAGTTAATAATATGAGCTGTTGGTGGCGCCATCTGTTATAACCAGTATTAAACTAGTGATACAGCGCCACCTACCGTTTGAGGACCGAACTACTTCGTTAAAGGAAACTACAACAGCGAACAACTTCGTAGCTCAACAGCCGTGCGTCAGATGGCGCTAGTAGCCCCAAGTGCGGGAAACTGTTGAAACATGGGAACAGAAGAAACAAAGCGTAGGCGCACATTTGCTTACAAACCTTATTTTTATGTCTCCGGAGAAACAGGCATGTTGATTTAGGGTTCTATTTCTGTGCCTAACATTATTTGAGACCGCAAGAAAAGCTATTGAACAATCTAGAGAATCGCGATTTCGACGTGCAATCTTGAGCTGAAGTGTTTATTGTTAGTTGTCTTGTTTGTTTTGACTGCGTACAGGGTCAAACAATTTCGGGGAAATAAAGTAAAAATTGTAAGTGCATTGGTAAGTGATTTTATAATTACATATTTTAATTTTATTCTCATGTCTCATGAGGAGTGCTGTGCTGTGGTATAGTGTTGTTATGTTCGTTACCGCAACTTGGCAGGCTTTCAAACGTCTTTAGTGTATCATAACGAGTCAGCAACAGATTTATTGCCTCTATAAATCATAAAGGTCGCAAACTTCAGTGTAATGTGCGAATTTTCAGTTTTAATGAATTTGCTTCACTTTATTTTCTCCTTGAACCTAATTTTACCTTATCCGTGGTTTCAAAGCCCGCAGGTTTGGCTTGGAAGAACAATTTTCGTTCTAACATAATATTTACATAAACATTATCAGAAGAAAATGAAAAATATGTGAAGTCCTACTATGGCTCTTAACAATGGTGTAGAGCCGTGTCTGCACACAATATGCATGCATTGATAATATTATGGTCTAAGCGCCTATTCTAGTACCTAATCTAAACTGAACGCCTCTGTTCCAAAATAATGAAACTTTCTTATGGTTGAAACTGAAAATAATTTATTTTAAAACACACACAAATCACGTCTTTATCCCTTACGGGGTAGACAGAGCCTAAGGTAACAAGACCTAAATGCCACGTTTAGCATGATTGTGGGCGTATAGTGAAAAGGGGAATCAAAATAGTGATGTGTTGCTAATCGCACCGCCTATAAAAGTTATGATTCCTATGCCCATTCCCTCGATGGGCTTTTACCATCTGCGCGGGAAGAGAAGCAATTGGTACATTCTATATTTTTTCTTTGCTCCCAGACCAGCATGGAAGCAAGCATTCATTTAAATCGATAAAATAATTAAGCATCGCTGTATTCTATACTACATCTACAAAGAGTACCGACTATTGAGCAGGTAATTATGAATTACGTCACGCAAAGTCTGCATATGTTTTCTAATGACGTCTGCATCTTTACACAATTTTCTGAATTTGGGGATTCCAGCGCGGATTTTTATTTAACCGCAGCTCTGAGAAGAAAAATATTTATAAAGAAAACCGCGATCGTAGGTTTCTCAGAATAACGCGCATACAACGATTTCCAAACTAACAAACTACGTAATAGTGTTGACAAATGTATGGAGCACTGACAGACTGCCCATAGCTCGGAATGATATACATAGAGTCGTTGATAATCGTTGATAATTACATTTAACAGAAGAAAAATAATTGACTCTACATAAACCTCTTGGATCATCCTTTCGGCATTTGTTATTGTCAGGAATAGCTGACCATTATTAGAACATCATATACATCACTATGATGTACTTTTAGTACCTGTCATATTTAAAAGTTGCAAAAATCGTATTAAACTGCTGTCAAAATTATATTTTTAAAAAGCTCCAATGTAATAATAGAAGCTTTGGTAAAATGACGACATTCACATTTGTCTAAAATAAACCCTCTCCTATCCCTTCTATATACGAGTACGGTATGTATCAATTCGCTTAGTATGCAAACTACACAGTAGCTGGAGAGGTGACGAGCAGCCCATTTAGCTGCGCGCGAGCATCGCCCGACGCGCCGCGCATGCGCTATGAGCTGCCCAACACTAACGTCAAATTAATAAATTTTACAGCCTTTTTGTTCGCTTCATTCCGTAAATTGACAATAAAAATACATAAAAAACGGCTTTTTAAAGGTTCTTTACCCGTTCGAAAACGTGCAGATATTATTTATAAGTTTGCGGCTGTATTGTAACCAAACTGTGATGTACTAAACTTTTATAAATTGTTGATGGTACTCTGGATGTCGTGTTGAACACTCCCAATGAATTATATGTATTGTCAAGGATGTTGAAGCTAGTTTTCGTACACTGTTCTCGAAGAATGTACTGAAACTGTATCAGAGCGAATTATGTTTTCTCAACGAAGAATGAATCTAAAGCCAGCAAACCTACAAAAGGCCTCGAAAGACTTTTCCAAAGATTTAAATCTGATGTAGTATATTTTGTATGCAATATTTTTGCATCGAACATCAAAGTACCTACTAAGCCAGTGAAACAATTGAAAAAGATACACTGCATATTTTACGTATATACGCATCGCCGCAATCTTATCATACTTTATGGTTTCTATAAATAGTTAAAGTGGATATTGATACGAAATTATCTTATTTTTGCATAGCTATCTTTATGGCGTTGTACCAACCGCTGTGCAGAAAAACTTCAATAACTTTAAGTATCTCTACCTACACAGTTACCATCATAGCTTTCCCAGGCGGTCTCTTTCTCTATATTGCATTATTAGCTCTTTGGTGGATTTCATGAAAGAAAGCCTATCGAATAGGTATGTCAACGTTTGCTAGTTGTTGTAATCGTCATTCAGCAGATAATATAAAAATATGAGTTAAGAAAAAACGTTGTAACATTTTATGAGTCCACCAGCTCCCGGCATTACTCAGAAATTATCGAGCGGTCATTCATTGTTGGTCAACGAGTGAAACAACATGTCCGCCGACTGATCGAGCCACGGTACTAGGCGAACATAGCCCTCAAGAGCTTTCGCGTCCATTCAAAAGCTATCCAATGAATGAACCTCCTTTGTGTGGGTCGGCGTTAGTCACTATGCTCAGCGTCGCTGTGTGCGAGCTCAACACGTGTTTATGCAAGCCAGCATGCCTGGGAGGCAGATCTGAGAATTTTCTTGTGTCAACACGGGCTTCAACAGAAATAGTTTGTATAAAGCTTTGTATTTGCCAAGTTAAAGAGAACTAACTAACCTAAAGCTGTACCTAAGTATTTAACTTTAAACCATTTACATTCATGAGAATATGCTAAAGGTATAAGCTTCCCGTGGGAACACTGACATCGCATTTGAATAGTTATGAATTGCTAAAATAAAGGACGCGAGAGTTAATTAAAACGATCTGCCAACATTGATTAAAGATACGCCATCTGACACACAAGTGGTTAAGGGACAACGGCACATGTGTCACGGCGGCACAAAATAAAGTTAAACAAACAAACTCTCAGCTTATAATTTATGCTCTATTTCTCTACCTATAAAGTTCTCAGTCGCACGTTTTCTCACAAAAACCAGGTGACATACGAAACTTTGTTTCCACTCAATGGAGCATAAAAAACTGCTTACCACGCCATTAATAGTATACTGTTACCCCACATAAAATGACAATTTCTGTTCGGATTTTATAAAAATAGACAGGATTTATTATATAAATAATCTACAAACATAGAATCCGTGAGAATGTTTTTTGTGTCATGATCATTCACGGGCAGAGATGACGCGTGGTGCCCACAATTAGGTGGGTCAACAATGTCAGCAAACAAATGTTTGGACAAATGTACCTAGTATTTTGACACTTTCTGTTAATATAACACAATTAACATAATTCAGGTCCCATAATGACGCTAATGTAGGTATAACAGGATCATAAAACCAAATATTATTACGTCGTATATTTTCACGTGGTGTCGCGAGGATATAAAGAGATTATAGTATTAAGGTGTGCCGGAGTATCAATGGAAGTATTGTCGAATATTGAATGAGTGTTATGAATGATCATGTGATAATGAATGATATTTTGAAACATCGTACAATGTACGTAATATACATAACACGTAGTAACTAGTGCTATGTTTTTGTAGGTGAATGTAGTGAAATGTAACATTAGTAGATGGTTTAGAGGAAAGCCGAGTGGAAAAGTTTTGGCAACATCCTGCGAGGCGATCAACACGCGGGGGAAGTGGACACCGCAACATCCTGCGCCCGCGCCGCCTGAGACACCTATCGTGTTCTCAGGAATGTCTACAATTTCACTAACCATCTTTCATTTAGCAATAACACAATCAATGCCGGCAACGTATGTAAACCTTGTAATATTCTGTATACCTTTTTTCTGTTCTGGTTGTTATATGTGGTGTTCAATAAAGAGTTATTGTATTGTATTGTACGGGTCGAAGAAACTCAATCACGTCTAGAGAGACGGAACTCTATGGAACGCAGTCATTTCTTTGTCAGGTGTATGGTAAGCAACTATGACAGTTGCAGTGAAAAGGTTCCACAGTGGTGCATGATTCAGTTCATTGTGTGCGTTTTTGCGACTTTCGCCAAGTGCCACTGTCACAATTTAGCAGTCATTCGAACGCACATGTGATAGATAGATAGATAGATAGATAGATAGATAAAACGTTTATTTGGTACTGCCAACACACACAATCAAGATTACATAAAATATCAACATATCAAGCAAAAACTTAAAACTAGAACATTATCTTTGTTGTGTGCGCTACAGTAGCACAAAAGGGCCATGGCTCAGTGGTCAACATTGCTCGTGAAAGCAAAACACTGGTATTCTGCCACAACCCACGGAACAAACAAATGAACCTTTTTAACAGTTAGGTACTTAAAATATGAAATTAAAGTGAACAGCGCAAAAATTAATAAAAGCATGCACAGTGAGCATCATAAAGCGAAATTGTACGTAAGTAAGTGTAATATTAAAATAAAGTAAGAAAAAACGAAACGAAAGAGATTGCAGAAGCCTCTCCATCCCTTAAGCACCTGATACAGATATGAGTTCACCCCACACCTATCTTAAACTTTAAAATCACATTCGAAATTGGTTACTGAGCAACCACCTTGCTTCTGCAAGAGTAGCGACTTAAGATGTCTCTTAAATGAATTTTTAGAAGGCAAACGTCTTATCGGCGGGGGTATGTTGTTCCAGCATTTGGTGGCTAGATATCGAAAACTACCGGTGAAAGCTACAGTCTTGTGGGGGTGACACTCCAACAGACAATGCCGGGTGGATCTAGTACCGTATCTGCTGTGAAAAGGAGAAATACCTGTCTTAGCGAAAAGATAAGTCGGTCTTTTGAAATTCAAGACATCAAATAAAAGACTTGCGAGGTGCAAGTGTCTACGCGATGGCATGTTTAACATAGAAGCCCCGTTAAGATATGGTGTTATATGACTCCTCGGTGGGACCACAAAACAAAAACGACAACAAGCATTCTGGACACGCTGAACCAAACGACGAGTCTTCGAAAGCAACCTAGGCCCGTATACCAAATCCCCATAATTTAGTCTAGAAAGAATTAGTGATTCACAAAGTGTAATACGCATTCCCTCAGAAAGAAGGTTACGGATCTTATATAGTACTTTAAGTCTGTAAAAACATGATTTGACCAAATTAGTGATATGACCCTCGAAACGCAGCTTACTGTCGAACACAATACCCAAATTTCTAGCCTCCTCCACGTGTTCAACAATCTGACCATCAATGGCAATGATTGGATCAACATTCGAAATAACACGGATTTGATGCTTGGAGCCGAGAATCATAAATTTAGATTTATTGGGGTTTAACAACAGCCCATTTTTATTCGCCCATAATGATACACTAGCAAGGTCTTCATTCATCTTGCGCACTACGTCATCAAATTTCTGAGGGTGAGCCGACATGTATAATTGGACATCATCCGCGTAAAGATGATATCTGCAGTGTTTGATAGCCTTAATTATATCGGCACTATAAATTATAAAAAGCAACGGTCCCAGTATAGAGCCTTGCGGGACACCACGCAACACAGGCTTGGGATCGGACACTAAAATCGAGCCATCCTCTTTGACAATTTTAACGGCTTGGCAACGATCACTGAGATAACTGTTAAACCATGCCAATGATCTGTAGTCGACACCGTAAAATGACAATTTGGAGAGTAACAATGGAATATTAATACTGTCAAAGGCACGTGAGAAATCCAAAAGCGCAAGACCAGTGCCACGTCCCGAATCCTGCTCAGACAAAATATTGTCCAAAACATCTAACAATGCACTCACAGTGCCCATGCCCCTACGAAAACCAGACTGAAAAACAGGTAATATATTGTTTTCCTCCACAAAAGCTGACAATTGCCTATAAACTGCCTTTTCTAGTACCTTGGACATAAAAGGCAGAATGCTTATAGGTCTTAAATCTTTTAATTCCGTGGGATTCTCAACCTTAGGAAGAGGAGTAACCAACGCCGATTTCCACAGGTCAGGAACTTTGCCTGTCCGTATTGACATATTCACAATCGCTGTGATCACCAACAAAGTACGTGGCAACGTTAGTACTATCATATCTCTCTCAATGCCATCGACTCCAACAGAATTCGTTTTAATTGACAAAATAATCTTAGCAATCTCATCCTCACTGACTGGCTTTAAAGCTAAACAAGCATCACCAAAACTGTGGTATTCAAAGAAAGTTAATTGGGACAAGGGAACCGTACCATCCCCGGGAACACTAAGGAAACTATCGTTAATTAAATTGGCATCAGTAAATTGGTCAGGAAGACTCTCTTGCTGTTTAAAATTAACGTTTACCGCTGCAAGCTTTATAGCACTTGGTGTCCCGCGTACGACAGCTGGCAGTGAACGCGTTAAGGTTATATTGCACTTACAGTGACTGTAAAAGTAAGAATAGATGATGATTAGGAACAACGTGAATCACTTGGCGTTTTATGATTTGATGACAATCATTTACGACTGTGCATATCTTGTCTTGTTTATTGTGTATTTTGCCGTTGATCTGAATTCTATTTTGAAAATAGAATTTATCTACTCAAATATCTTTAGCGCTCTAAAACGCGTTCAGAAACCGTAGGAAATGTCTAGCAATATTACACGCTTAAAAAAATCTATACTATAACAATAATTACAGTACCTATACAAAAATCTGTAACTCGCCAAGGCTCGTTTCAAAAACCACACCCGTGTTTTAAGGACCCTCATTATGTAACGGTTGCATAAAATACTATAATACTGTTGACTTTGAACTCGCTATGTAAGTTCTAGTAATTGTTCTATATATCATGGAAAAAAGTCCAGAAGACGAGACAAATAGTAGAGTCCCAGAGAAGGAGAGAAAAAGGTAGAGAGAGTGAAATGAAAGAACACCGCACCCATTTCACGTTCGATTAAAGTGTTTCTTTCTACACTCTAATCTGAGAATTTGTGATACAAACATACATACATACATCACGTCTTTATACCTTACGGGGTAAACAGAGCCTAAGGTAACAAAACTTTAAGGCCACGTTTAGCATGATTAAGGGCGTATAGGTGGAAAGGGAAATCAAAATAGTGATGGGTTGCTAGCCGCATCGCCTATAACATGATTCCTAAACTTTCGTCCATTCGCTCGATGGGCTTTTACCATATGCGCGGGAAGAGAAGCAACTGGTAACTTCTATGTTTTTTCTTTACTCCCAGTCCAGCATGGAAGTACCTGTTTGAATTCCACCTGTTTGTGTAACAATGAAAACAATATTACGTATCATTATGAAATCAAGATCAAACAATTCACTGTCGTATTGTGAATTGTGTAAGAGTAGATAGAGTCGATCTATTTGGCACATCATACTGACGGTTGGCAGCCGTGACTCATATAACGATAGCAACAAATTGGTAGCGTTGTCTCTACGCCGATGGTACCTAACTTAGCTAATGACGGCTTGATAAGTAGCCATAGAATTGCAACTGGTAATGCATTTTTTATATCGATTAGCGATGAGATAGGCATACAATAATATTTATTGTAGTTTTATGTAAGGACTACCTGTTGCCCGCAACATCGTCATAGTAGCTTTATGCATGCAAAGTCTCAGCCCGATCAGTTTAAAATTGACAAAGTTTCATACAAACTTTCATCCCCTATTTTATCCCCTTGGGGGTAGAATTGATCAAAATCCTTTCTTAGCGGATGCCTACGTCATAACATCTACCTGCATGCCAAATTTCAGCCCGATCCGTTCAGTGTTTTGGGCTGTGCGTTGATAGATCACTATGTCAGTCAGTCAGTCAGTCACCTTTGAGTTATATGTATTTAGATTCCTTTGTTAGCTCTGAAAATTACAGATCTACTGCGAAGCGAAAATAAAACCTCTCTGCATATAAATTTGAGAAACCAAAAACATCTCGTTCCATTTTCTATAATATTCGAGCGCGCTGACAATAGCCCTTGTTAAGGCAGCGATAGCTTGAAAATCGACGACTTCAATAGGATTTCGAGCCCGATACGTCCAGTGGTTTGGGCTGTGCGTTGATAGATCACTATGTCAGTCAGTCAGTCAGTCACCTTTGAGTTATATATATTTAGACTTACTGTTGACTACACCTACTAATTGTTTTCCGCGAATTTGTCTGCGAAGAAACATAGAGACACACAAAAAAGTCACATTTCGGAAATTATCAGAAACATTTTTTATGATTTTTATCATTTCTTTTCCGCACAAAAGTTGACCGCTTACCTAGCTTTGTTGAATTTTCTTATTTCGATTCAAGTTAGCTAAAAGACACCCCTATGTAGGTATAAGTTCGCTTTTGTACTATTCTTGATCGAAACGTAAAAAATCGACGGAGTCGTCTTTTGCGTAAGTTAGATCTTCATAACTCCTCGTTTTGACCTAGCCTAGATATTTTTTAAGTACAATTTTGGAACTTGCTATATTTTGTAATGAGCTTTTCTTCTCAAGTATGTAGATGAAAGTATTATGTAAACAAACGTCGAGGGTGGCAACCTCTCTCGGCTAAACGTTCTAAAGCTTTTTAATTACGCCGCGCACGCACCGAGACGGAGCCAGCTCATTCAGAACGAATGAACGAACGAATATATCGTGTTACTCTATTCATTCACTGTCGATCTGTAGAGTATTTCACGTATGGAGTAGGTAAGTGTGTGTAGCTCCATCCTAAGAGTGCAGCACTGCAGCCTGGTGATCATTATATATTGTGCTAAAATATGAAGGGTATAAAAACCACCAATAAGAATGTCATTAAAAAAAAACATTTATTCGACTAACAATATAGGAATGCCAATTTTTTTTATTAATAATTGTATGTATGTATGTAAACTCTTTATTGCACATAAAAATTTTAAAAATACAGAAGTAGGTACACAGACAATAGTACAAAGGCGAACTTATCCCTTAGAAGGGATCTCTTCCAGCTAACCGGATTGTCATAAAACAAGGAATAAAGACGTGATTGGTGTATGTATGTATGTATGTATAAAACAATTGATCACGGTGATAACTTGGCCAATTCTTTTCTTTAAGGGGCGGCCATGCACTTTTAACCCTCTATGTTATGAGTGTCCATGGGCGGCGGTGATTGCTTTCCATCCGACCCGAATAATCGTTTTCCCTTTCACATATCATTTTCCTAGTTGATAAATTGATTATGTCATCTATGTATCTGCAATGCAATTATGTAAGTAGTTACCTACTTACTGTAATTTTATTTCGCAGACTATACCACTCTACATTTTTCCACAAAACTAACCTTATGAGAGAGGAAACTAAAAAGAACGGTTTACTACTCTAATGAAGTACAACCTTACTCTCACCACGCTTCGCTTGAATACTCTTTTGGTAATGTTTTGGTACATGGTACTCAAAACAAATACCGTAATGAACATATGCGTTCCCACGTTGAATACATACAGACAGACACACGAAACAATGGGCCCGTATGCGGCCCACCCCGGAGCTGCCTTCAGACACGTTTGGAACAGTTCATTACCCTCGTAAGATCGTTTAATTACAATTAGGTGCGAGTCGCGACTCGCAAGTTTCAAAATACATAAAATGCAAGTTATATTTGTTGCGTTAAGCACAGTTTTGTGATAAAGTATCGATATAGCACAGTAATGTTCGATAGTTCGATCTTTCTTAATACAATTCAATAACTGGGGTCTTACCATGATATCTTAATGCGATTCAATTCCGAACCAAATTTGGATCAAGCGCTATCAGATCCATACTAGAAGTGTCAAAAATGACAGCAAAAACGTAGCTAGAATCGGAATTGAATAGCATTAGGACGTCATGGTGAGGTTCAGGGGAACTGTATGCTTAGTGTAAGTTTTCGATCACATAGTCTCGATCGCGTTTAAATCAAAATGTCAAATGCTATAACTATAAGAAGGGGCCTTACCATGATGTCTTAATGCGATTCAGTTTAGGTTCACTCGCAGTCAGATCCATACTAAAAATGACAGGTAAAACCTGAACTGAGTCGGAAAAGAGTCGCATTAAGACGCCATGGTAAGGTTTGTTTGTTGCACTTTCGATCTGCAAGTGGCGCTGCCAGTGTTTCCATAGTAATTGAGGCGTTCTTTTCTGTGACAACTTACACTAGAGGCTCAGAATTCTCTGACGATATGTTGATGACTTCTTTCGATTTCGTCGTATTAAAACATCCTAGGCACGGGAAAAACGGCAGCAGGTTATGAAAACAACAGGCTGCGTTCTGAAACTGCAGCGCGTAATAAGGATGCGCCGCATTATTCTATTCGAGCTTCACCTATTTACTAATCATAGTAACCGTATCGATTATAGTTTTGGTAGGCTAAACATTCCAATTATCTACTTTAAAGCTTATGACTTATGAAGTAGGCTAGGCTATAGCGAGATTCACGAATAAAACAAATGCGGAACTGAAAGCATATTTAAATTTGTTCCTGAGGGTTCCGAGTTTTTGAAAAGAGCGAAAGTTACCTTCGGTACGTGAGTTAATCTGAATACACACGACATACATGAACACGGCAACAGCGGCGATACTTAATAAAAACCTATGAATTTTAATTCCTTGAAACTATCATACACGTATGTATCATTGAACTGCACTCAGCAACATCTTGGTATTTATGTAATGAACATGACTTGAATGATTAAATGAATTGAATTGAAAAAACTGTCCGTAAAACTTTTTTTGTACGATACAGAAAACAAACGAGCAAGTGGGTCACCTGATGGTAAGCAAGCCCCACCAATCATGGACAGCAACAATGGAGGATTCCAGATGCGTTGCCAGCCTAGAGGGAATAATTTGAAACTTTTTTTTATTCGCGACAGAATGCAGAGTTGTGATGAACATTATCAAGTTTCAAACCGGTGTTCATCGCGTTTTAAAGCGAGACAATAAAATTTGCACCTAATGTTCTTCGCTAATGATCCTGTTCCTCTTCGGATATATACAATTGGGTCTTCCTCAGATGCATCCAGGGATGTATTAAGTTAGCCGCCGGACGCACCTCGTTTGCTTCCGCTCCTACAACTGCTAGTGATTTACACCGGGGCTCTACGATACGATTGGGCTGTAATAGGCAACCTTCAGCCGAGTTAGGGGAAGAATTGCTTCAATTCAAACAAATTTTTACTCTTGTCGCTCAAAATCAGTTTACGTTGCGGATAGCCGGATTCCGCTTGCTTAAAGCGAAAGTTCGTTTTATACGTGTTTTATGATTATAAAAAGTTAAAGTTAGACAAGGTTTGGTATACGAATACGAGATAAATCAATTCTATTTTCGAATTTGCGTAACCTTAAACTATGTCGGGAACCTTGTTTGAAAAAAAAACGAAACTACGCTACTTCTAAATACAACATGCTCAACATCCCTCATAATTTGCGATGTCACTAATAATTACGCTTCTGAACCTTCCAGCGCTATAATTATCATTTTCGAGACATACCTAGAGAAGCCTCAGGATCGGAGAGGTCGGACAGCGAAGGCACCTTCTGCATCGCCCTCGGCTCCTCATTCTCCGGCGGCTCACTCTTGATGCCTTCCACTGCACCACCTCCTTCATCGCACTGGAAAAAAACACACTGGATTAGAACACAGTTCAATCGCCTACTGTCCTTACTCGTACCTTTTGTTTATAATCTCATCCCATAGCTGCAAAGAATTATTTTTATTATGGAAGGGTTTTGGGATACCACGATTGCGCGTACCTTTACATACAGTGAATTAGGAACGTCATACGTTCGGAGGTTTTTCCGCGTATCATTTCGTTTTCTCATCAAAATCCCTAAGCACAAAAATGAAGGCCATCGAGGGGATTCCCTTTCATCGGGGGGTAGGTAAAAATCTTACATAAGCCAGCGCCTCCCTTCTGGTGATAGGCAACTTATGTGAAGATTTCCCCGAAAAAAAGGGATAAATAAAAAAAAAACAACTGACTTCATTGCTCCAGAAGATGTTCAGTGTTCTTCTGCTAACGTCTCCCGTAACATCTTATGGTTTGTATTGTAGTTAATAAGTTACAAATTCAAGAATGTTTCATGTCAGTAATTCACATCGCGATATTCAAAGTATCATTGTCAATTGAAACGATTATACAAAACCAGCCTTCAGACTAATCTTGTTACATATTTCTTTCTTTATGATTTCTGAGAAAAGTGCGTGCAAAGACGTTGACGTCACTCTATTCAGACCTTTTGTGTGCAGACTTAGGATGATTTGGGTCACTGGTGGGTGGTGAATTAAAGACGATCAGAACACGTGGTTCTCGCGAAGAACGTAAACGCATACCTAACCTTCATTATATCATTGAGTAAATAGTTTGGGACGTACAACGTCTGACTTGTAAGCAAAACTATAGGTATACCTAGAATGAAATAACGTGTAGAGAAGCATAACCTATTCCATTGTTAGCGTTACCTAACCTAGCCCACATTGTTATACAATTATTATTAGTACGGGCAGGTTAGATAGACTATAAATTATCCATACTAATATATCGATAAAAGAATGTATGAGAAAAATCGCAGATGCCCTCGAGTCACAATATAACTATAAATTCATTGACTGCGCTGTGTTTACATTTCGGACCCATTACTCTACGCCCAAGCAGCATACTACAAACAACGTTGTTCGTTCAGCTTTTAAGTCGAAATGCGCTATAAATAGACCAGCGGGATCGCAGGAGCATGCTGTACTGACTATTATTGAAATCGGATTGCTTTGGTCATACGAGCGGCGGTCAAGTCGATTTTCTATTCACAAAGCGAAATCCGCTTCCGCCGCACAGACATGCACTGCTTAAAAATATTCAGAAACAATTGAACCGATGAGCTTTGATCATAATAACTTAAGTAAAATCCGGTTTTTTGACCGCTCACAATGGTTTACAGTCAAGGTTACTTGTTCAAGTGATGTAAGTTTTATTTCTAATGCTATAAAAACCTGTTGATAATTTGAAAGCTTTACGCCTACATGGCCTATTTTGTTTGTTCGGTACTGCAGGTAAAGTAATCCACAACGCTCTTGAACCGCGGTGCTCAAGTGCGCTTCTCTGTTAGAAAGAATTCATTTGCTATTTTTAGTTCCGGTGGCTATCTTATCAATAGGTGTTCTGACCCTTCTCGATTGAATCTATCGGACCCTTGACACGGCTCCTAATCACAAAGTATATCAATATTACCCAATAAAAACGTCAAAATCGGATCAGCGCGGCCCCCTCGGACCAATCAGGGGCAATCTGTCGAACAACAAGTTCGTCCGACTCTCTGAGGCCCTTTGTCGTGTCATCTCATAAAACTTACTTACGCGTAAAAACTTTAGTAAGGTCTTACGTTGATAAACGTAAAGATAACTGACACCTGGCAGAGAATACATTTCATCACGATATGTATGCATGAGGAATAAATAAGTTTTAGAAGCTATCAATAATGTATGATTTTGTTATCTTCTTTGTAGGTACGGGCTTGACATGACAGGCAACGTTTTGGGGACACTGTGCTCTATATATTACCATTATAGTTTTCATGAACATGTATTTATAACTTATCGAAATTCCTTTGTATATCACCCAATAAATAATACAAATGAAGATCATTAAGAAGAAGAAAGAAGATTATAAGAAGAATATAAGTGTATGAAGATTATAAGTAGCAATAATAACAAAAACACAGGTTATTTTCAATGTTTTGCAAAGTTAATATCTCTACCTTTTTGAAACTCGTATATTTTTTTAAGTTTAACTAATTTACGTACTCGTCGAGGCATGCGCGATAATTAACCCGTAAGCGGAGTATTTTTAACGGCGGCCGGGTCGGGTCACCCCTGCTTGCCACGTGATTATCTACATTGAGGGCACGAACCCAATTCACTTACACCTCCTAATAGTGCAGCTAACGACTGACACGACAGTGCTACTTGATTTTTTCAAACCGAAAAGATAAATAGCCATTGAAATGTCAGAGGCGACGACGTGACTACCGATAAACCAAGATATTCTCACAATATAATAGAGACATTCTTTATTATTTTATTTATCTTAAAATGATCAAATTTGTTAGTGCTTATACAGAAACGGATGCCAGGAATAATAATGGAAATTACGCTTCGAATACTTTTATTTTTATTCCGGAAAAGGGCCAGTAACGTCGGTCACCGGAGTGTGAAGAAGGGAGTTGCTGCTAAATTGACTCTGACTTGTGCAATCACATATGTATGGTATACATTCGAATAGGAATAATATTTTCTGAATAAACTAAGGTCCATGGGGAAAAATACAATTTGTTGTAAGGAACTAACATACAACACCGGATGTACCGACATGTTTATCATCCAATGTTATTCATTCATACTTTACTTGTAAAATAAAATAATGTGTAGATATTAGTGTAGTGCCTACTGAACACAAAAGTAGGTTAAAACAAATGTATTATCGACTTTGTATTGAACTTTATTGATACTATTTGCTTGAACTTTAGCATTCGGGCATTGTTTCAATTCGAAGGGAAGCCGCAGCTTTTCCTATTTAATGATATTAATAGTGAGACTGTTACATTTGACGATTTTACCGACTATCTTAGAGACGTCGTCCCCGTCTGTAATATATGATAGACGTAGACAACGTTCCTTAAATTTAAAAATAAGTTCAATTCGTTCAAACATAATATTATCCATATTTATCTCAAAGTAATGTAGATTCATCTAAGCTTAATCTCAAAACGTAACAAAATAAATGGTAATTTAAGAGTGAGTCTTAGGGAAACCTCTAAAAATAATGTGGATAACACATTGCCGAGGTTAATTGTCTATTTGTCGCTTCGCCGGAGTGACAGCGCCGTGCTCTTGTCTCACTATATCACGTGTCTTTTTTACTACAGATTTATCGCTTTTTGTTAATCCCCTGATTGTGAAGTATCGCTACGAGGGGATTTGAGGGATGGTTTTGGATATCCAGTCTATCATTTGTGTATTACTGTCAAATTAATGCCTTTTTTGTTAAGCTCTTAAGTTCGTGAGCTGGCATTTATTTGATTTTGGATTCGTGCAAAACGAGATGATGTCTAATTAGATAAGGAGACGTAACAAAATGAAAATGGCTAATTTTAATCACGGTTTATGCTTATTATTAGGCATTATATTAATCAGTGGTAATATTAAATAAAAAATATTCAGCTAAATTATTTTACTCAAATAATAACTTAATAAAGATCTTTAAACAAAAAATAAAACCAATGAATAAAATATTCAGTTTGAAAGATGGGATCCTGTTTTTTTTTTTTCATTTAAATGATAGCAACTTTAAAATAGGCATAATTTCTAACCATAAGAAAGATTAAAATTGAACACACTGAACACTGTAAAAAGCTACAAACTCCTTTCTTTTCATCGGTACGTCCGCTTTGATTCTTTAATTGCATCCCGCTCACAATCTAGCATTGCAGCAATCCCTAATTGGGTAGGTGTAGCAAATAATAAATGTTAAGAAAAATCACGGTATATTTGTCATATCCAGTGGGCGGACGTAACTAGCGTTATCCTTTTAATTAGAGAGGCCGGAAGTCGAAGAAATAATGAGCCCGGTCGACCGGCTAATTCACAATATTGCCGTAAAATATAAAAATAATTATACCTACTACAAGATGTCTAAAATTGCTCTGGAATATTTCAACAGGTTAGTTTAGTTGGATTTAATTTAACACTTTTGAAAAGCATTTTCGACGTAATTTTCCTCTCAAAATTAAGTGACTCCTTTGACGCTTTACACTTTAAACATCAATGTAAGTTTTCTTTTGCGCAAAAATGACAAAAAATATACCTAAGTTTCTTGCCGCTAGTGACCCTGCTAATTTTTTAACATTAGTTAAGACTTTTACGCGAACACTGATCAAAAAATACAATCAAAAATCCTTTCTGCCCTTTATCATTTAAACAAAGTTTATCCTTGTTTAGTAGGTACCTACACTTCGATTATAAACTGTTTTGATCGGTGCCTATATCAAAGACTACTATTGTGAAGCGTAAATCAAGTTCATTCATCAGAGCAGGGACATACTGAATGAAGGTGTTAACGTCATAACTGTCGACAGCTTCTTAATCATCCTCCATGGTTATTAATAGTGTACTTTTTTTAAATCAAGGTTAGATCTCACGTGATAAAAGCTGATTAAATATAGGTATTCATACTAAAAAGGCATTTTCTCACTTTTATTCGAGTATTTGTACCTATTTGGAATTGTACCTAATGAATGTTAATAAATTGTTTAGAAGCAGATATTATCCTAGTAGGTACTAAACACGTATCGCAGCCAAATCAGTGTCATTGTAATTTTAAATCAATTTAAATTTTGTGATCGAGACCAACGGTAGGTAGGTACGTGAGCAGTCGTGTTGCGGTTGGAGTCAACTTCAACCCGACTGCTCTGAATTTTGTATTGAAACTGCAAATCACCCGACAGCGTCTTCTTAAAGCTGTTGGCACTGAATGCTCTAAGTGGTCCGTGTATTGCCGGCCTTACTCTTCTAAATTGAAGTTCATGCAAAGTCGTGTAACTGGTATTTTTGTCCGTGGAATCATCACTGCGATTAGCAAAGAATCGTTACTGGACTCCTTCTAGCAGGTATTTTACGCAGTCAAGGGGGCAGCTCTGAAATTCGAAATTCAAAGTTCGTATCACGCCGTCCTGCGCACGCCAGCAAATAAATAAATAGAAAAAACAAGGTTGGATCACAAAAGAACAAATATTATAGTTATATACCGGCTAACCCATTCGTAACAAGTCCCGACGGTTCCACGGCTAATGTCGAAACTCATTAGTGTAGCTTAGCGTCAGTGTCACGGGCAAGTTTAAAAATAATAAAAGAGCGGGAACTTTGAAATAGGAACTCCGGTTTGTTTTCGATACTCCTTTGCGCGATGATTGATTGTTGCCGCACGCGCACGTTCCAGGCCATCAGGTGAATTGTTAGAAATAGTTCATTAAGCTTGGTAGTTCATTATTAAAAAATTATAGATTTAGAACAGTTTTCGATCGCAGTCAAGATAGACAAACTGGCACACTATTTCTTCTATTCAGTCGTTCCGGACTCTATGCCACTTTTCGTTAATGTAGAGCCAAGAAAGGATACATGTTAGATCAGTTCAATATTTAATTTAAAAACAGAGACAATTAGTCATATTGCAAAATAACAGACAGAGTAAATAAGAGGTTTTGTGCCCCTAATTTTTTTTTATATAATTAGGGCTGGTCATACCATACATAAAAACTGAAATTATTCCGACCACACTAAGGAGCGGATTAAACAAACATATGCAGATGAACAAAGGAATATTACAAAGTGGACTTAAATGAAGCTTTGTTTAAATGAACTACACCTACACTTAAAAGTGGTCACGCGTTTTCTTTTTCAACTACTAGACGTACAATGTACAGACATAAGTAGGGCATGGCTCCTCATCGGTCTCCACTACAGCCGGCTATTATGGTCAAAGCGATAATTAGACTACTAGAATTAAACTGTAATACCCGTCCGGGCCTTGTAGCAAGCAACCGGATCGCGTATGGAGTAAACGTTCAGTTAAGTGCCACGCACCTAATTATTATACGGCGTGTAACTGTCGTCGCCTTTTTCTGTTTCTCTCTGAGACGGCGTTTAAAGATAATTTTAAATAATTTAACGATATTTTTATCAATTAAGTAGAACGTTTATTTAGAACCTAGGTTAACTTTTTTTTAAAGCCGCAATGTGACGACGATCTGAAAATGATGAATATTGTTATTTTTTAACGTGTAACCATCACTGCGATTAGCATAGAATCGTTACTGGACTCCTTCTAGCAGGCGTTTTATTTAAAAGAAGTCGATTTTTTATTTGAGCTGTAGTTTCAATTAGTACCAGTAGGTCTGTACGTAAATTTTTATTCAATTCGAAATTATATTTTCACAGATGTGACTTAAAAAATCGCCCCCTGGTTTATTAAAGGTATGGTATATTTATACTATGTTAGTAGCTGCGTTTGTATAGTAAAAAACTCTTACTTAATTGAAACAAAAACCCTCCTTAGAAACTAGATCAGGGGTTGTCAAAAAACAACATCGGTCGATCACGGTCCGGCGCCGGCGCATCCGGTGGTGGGAACCGAGCTGACAACTACTCGGGTAATTAAAAATATTACTATCATAACCTTTTATTTTAAATTAATTCATCAAATTATAAATCATAAGTTCCCTAAAATGCATTCAGAAAAAGTTACTAATATTACTTACAGCAGTTAATTTTACTAGGTAATTTTTTTTTCCTTATCTGTGGTAGCAGGTAGGTGCACTTAAGTTCTAGGATAAGCGTACACTGGAGATTCAGTTACATGGATCATCACTTTTAGGTTCCTTAAAATGTCTCAAGGAACACCCAATATGAGCGCTAAATTGACATAAAAATTTGAGCTAAAAGTAAATGAATGGTGCTCCTTTACGGTATTCAGCAGCAATAAATTGATTGAAATATTGATTGAATATAATCTAAATATTGCGAAATTGATTTATCAAACTAATTTTTGATAAGAAATCCTTGGCAGCAAACATTTTGTCATTGCGCAACATTAAGCCTACTTCTGAATACTATCAGTCTATCATCTCTATACTATCTGAAGAAGCGATACTTCACTGAATTCCATGCTAAATGAGATCACAATTTTATTCTGATATTGAAGAACTTTTATGACAAGTATGCTTGCACCCAATGTTGCCAGGCCGCGACATAAATCACGTCTTTATCCCTTAGGGGCTAGATAGAGCCCGAGGTAACAAGACCTAAAGGCCACGTTTGGCATAATTGTGGGCGCAGAATTATTATAAATATAGCCTATGATACTCACAAATACTGTGGCTTTCTATTGGCAAAAGAATTTTCAAAATCAAAAGCGTCACTCGGAATCGAATATATAATTCCCGTTTTTTCCTTATCCCGTGGGAATTTCCAAAAATCCTTCCTTTGTGGATGCCTACATTGTATAAGGTATCTATGTGCAAAATTTCAAGTCTCTAAGTCCAGTGGTTTGGGCTGTGCTATCCCGCGGGAACTATGCAATTTTCCGGGATAAAAACTATCCTATGTCCTTTCCCGGGACTCAAACTATCTGTATACCAAATTTCAACTAAATCGGCCCAGCGGTTTAAGCGTGAAAAGGTAACAGACAGACAGACAGACAGTGTTACTTTCGCATTTATAATATTAGTAAGGATAAGGATTCATGGACGTGGAAGGGGGAATCAAAATAGTGATAGGTTGCTTTGCTAGCCGTATTGCCTGTACTTAACATGAGGTGGGCTTCAATTTTAATCTGCAAACCGTCACGCTATGTCGTTTTGTACGTGACAGACGCTATAATCACAGCAAATTTAGTTGCATGAGATGAGGCTACGGAAACCGATAATTATTCCTACCCACAATCCTGCGTGTCTAAAGGAAACCGGGTGAAACGCACTCCTACTTACCTAAGAGGTAGCCGTCCGCTGACCGGTCTCTCCTGGTTTTCTAATATCAGGCATCTTTACATAAATGAGACAACTTTCTTTGATTTTCTGTCATTGGTTATGCCAAGATCAAGGTCTGGACGGGTTAGCGACTGGAACTTATAGCGCTTGGAAATTTCATTCATGAATTTAAAATTGACTCTAGATCTAGAATCAATCTAAGTGAAGCCAAAGCTCGTTGGACTTGTCAGTAAAATAGATCCTTGTCGACAGTATCTACCGTTGGAAGGTATATACCTGGTATCACCTTATTAGGTATAAAGTAAATGGTGATAAATTCAAATGAATGATACTTCAATTCATTCTCTATAAACAAGAATATCGATTTTCACTTTAGAGCTTCTAAATGTTTTGGAAAATAAACCTTAGAGCAAATCAATGATCATGTCGGTGGTTTTATAACATATCAATTTAAAAAAAATCAGTTTATAACTTATAATTTTATACGAAATATAGTAAAGTTCAAAGATAGAAGCTTTGAACGTGGTTGGACGGTACGGTAGACACCACGGCTTCTGTCGCAGTTCTTTAGACTTACCAGATCCAGCCTCAGGCTGAAGGAGACATGCTTGCGAGGCGGCGGCGCCGGCGCTAACGGGCCCTCATAGAACGCGGCCTCTTCCAGCCCATAGTCGGACTCCCCGTCCGCCCATTCCAGCTTCATCGTGCTGGGACTGTAAACAAATGACAATCTTTTAGAAATATTCTACCTATGTATTGGTCTTTGCTAAGTTTGGGCGGGTGCCTTTCGTATCATCGAATATTATTTTGTTATAAATTATAATATAACTTTTGATCGGATGATCGCTTGGTATAATTTTTGTGAAGTCGAAATTGAAAATATTTTTGTTATTTTACAAGGGTTAACTTGTATAGGTATGGTTAGGTTTATTTTATAAATTTCGTGGTTCTGTGGTATTAGTGCTATTTCAATTAGACAAAGCGATAACTCGACCAACTATTACATTAGGAGAAAAAATATTCGGCCATCCGATATAAACCCCCGCGGTACGTAACGCAACAACGCTGTTGCTACAAATGTATGTACAGTAATCAACAGCACCAGGTAGCCTCGCAATCGTCTATGCAATAACGACACGCTTGTTCGCAAAATTATTAGTTGCATTATAAATTATGGTGTTTTTCATCTCCTTGCGTGTACGTTCGCAACGTCTATGTTTAATTGGGAGAGCTGGAAAAATCTGCATAAATTTAAGTTGAAACATATCTTGCAAAGTAAAACGAACTTTGAAAGAACTTTGTTACGGTAAATCACTAGCTTGATTTATACCAGTGCCAGGTTATGTGGTAAATAGTTTTAGTTTAGGCTAGGTTAAATTAAAAAGCAGCTATTCTAGTGAAATTCAAAGTGCATTTAAATTATTTACGCAACACAAACAAATTTATCTACTTTTATTTATTACCGACTAGCGACCTGCCCCGGCTTCGCACGGTATATTATGCATGTATTATACATATAAACCTTCCTCTTGAATCAATATCTATTAAAAAAAACCGCATGAAAATCCGTTGTGTAGTTTTGAAGATATAAGCATACATCGGGACATGAGGACAGAAAAAGCGACTTTATTTTATACTATGTAGTGAAGTAGAAACTTCACTGACGACCTTTCCCACGATACGTCAAAACATTTCCAATCATAAAGAAGCCTTGTCCTTTCAAAAGTCAAGTCTTGTCGATGCTACAATCTTGTCTCCCGCGTCCACACCTAGCAACAATACGGCTTCAGCAACCGCAAGGGAACCTGTTCCATTCCATCGGCTCTATCAACTGCGTTTTGTCTTTTTTGTACAAGCCATGCAACGCCCGGTTAGCTGGTTACTTGGTTTGTTACGATTGATTTATTTTTGGATCGAATGACGTCGGATATCACTGTCGTATCGCAGTAGTGTTTAATAAAATTAGACGCCGCGTGATACTGACGGCCGCCTCGTCTATTAGTTTTTATGGCTAACCCTTAGTTCAAAGTGAACAAATTATAATTTCCAAACCCTTCTTCGAATCCCATCAAAGCGTTCCAAATTAGTTAATACTTTTCAAATAACGAGTTGATCCGGCGGAAATGGTTTCGGAAAGCATCGTCCCCGAGTCTATTTTCATTCTATGTATCTCGAGTCTCTACGATCGTGTTGTTAAGGTTAAAGTTGCCGCGGCGAATGCGGCCAGTATGTTGGTAGGTTGGTTTCAGTCAATAGCCAAGGTGGTAAGTCTGTCGTCGGCAGAATTCGGCGTGTTCTGAAGATGTGTTCCGAAGCGTGCGTCGTGTAGTTACGGCTAATATCCGCCGGATACGATGCGACTGACACCGGCGCATTATTGTCTCTTAATTGAAACGGTGTGTCGATCAGCGGCGATTTGTTAGAAGGGTCTGAGCCAGGTTTAATTGGTGAGGAAAGGTAGGAAAGATTTAGGATTCTCACACGTCTTTAGAGGGTGAGCTTCACGTTTTCAACTGACTAAAATACTAATGTTGAAATATTTTCCAAATTTAAGTTTAGACTGGTTTTATTTGTGATGGTAACTCCATAAAATAATTTGAGCATAATCTGTTTTTAAATTAAATTGTAACAACCGTTAGCTGTGAATAATACAGATCACTCACGTATCTAAGTCGAGAATTGGTCGACATGTTTCGGATTAAATCATCCACGTTCATTTCTAACGAATTAGTCCGAAACATGTCGGACAATTCTTGACTTTCATAGATACCGCTGGTTTAAACTTTTCCGTCCTACCAAAGTTTTTTGATTTTGTACATACTTTAAAAAAAACGTTTTTGACGTATGTACCTATAGGTATTTTTTAAGGACAGGAGCAGTTCTTTCAGGTTACTGAAATGGAGCTAACAAAGTTTCTTATTACTTATGTGAAACAATGAAATGAAGCGAACACTTAAATGAATTGCTACAACGAATATGACTCAGGACTAGAAACACTAAGTTGAACAGAACACATAGTTATCATCAACTTTTGCCAAAGCGACTACCGCCCACGCGACGTAAGCGATTAGATAAACGTATCTAGCTCGTCACAATCACAACATTATGTTTCGAGCATTACACTGGCAAACAACAGCAATCAACATTAGCAGAAGAATTCGTAGAACAACATCTCGTTTAGTTTCTGTAAGACCGTTCATCTAATTTGGACTCAACTTTTGGGAAAGCACTATCAGTCATGCACGATACATAAAAATATACCATAGTAATTCATAGTAGTTCTTCGAATCGTTGTAACCTCTTGTACTCTTGTCAGATTAACACTTACTCCTAAGTTAGAAAATCGCAGGTCATATCGTGCCGTTCTGCTCAAATTTATAGTCATTAAAAGTTAAATGAAAGGGACGGTGTGATAGAAACTTCGAATTTTGAATTTAGTATTAGACCTTAAGCCAGCCATAAAACGTTTTCATGGTTCATAATGATAACATAATAGTAATAAATGGCTGTCCTTGTCAAGCAATGCGTCGTCACTAGAAAATGTTCTATCTACAGTTGATCACGAATGTTCGGAGGTACATAATATAGTTATAAATAGCCACCTGTATATCTACAACACGCAGAGAAAAAGTTTCCAAGAAGCCTCCTCACCAAGAAGGGGCTCTGGCCTCTATGTTCTGACGCTCGTAACAGTTTTTGCTACCTTTACAGCTGCATCACGTATTAACTTCCAGCCTCATTATACCAAATCATTCCCTAAGGGCTGTCTGGACAGTCTGCCGATCAAGAACCCAGTGAATAAATACAACATAACTCTTCAAAACATCCTATGTCCAATTTTATAAAACTTTTGATTTGAACTTAACGTGTTACAATTTTAGGTATAAAGTCAAATGACCATCGAAATGCAAAGTCCTATCATAAACTGACCCCTCAAATTATGATTAAGGCATGCACTCTGGTATTCAACGTATGCTAATCCGTCAGCATAAGGTTCCCGACCCACAGAACTTGAACCTGGTAACAGACGGCACGCGATATTGCATGTTGCTTTACTAATGTCTTCTGCGTCGCATGATGCTTAATCGATTCGATTATGCACACTGGCAATATAGAGAAAGCATTTCTTTTTTTCTGTATATATAAAGTTTCTATGTTTAAATATGCTCATTTAACATGCACCAGTCAGCATTATGGCATGCACCAGCCAGCATTTAAAAACAGTACAGCGGTTTGCTTAACGCAGTGACATCTTACTTGAAGCCTTCGTATATTTGACGTTTATATTGACATACATTTTATTGATAACTTGGAGAATTGTTTAAATTTAATGCTTTAATTTATCAACCATGGCAAAAAGATTTACAAAACCTTCCATTAATTGGGCAGAGATGGACAAAAAGGTGCCCCCTGAGCAGAAAACCAACTTTTTAGCTTTCAAAGCGAAATCGGATAGCTATCTGAGAAGGTATTAATAAATTAATGTAGTCAATGAAATTTTATACACTGAATTCTGTATCACTAAAGTAAACAAATTTGTAAGGCAGTTTTTAATGTGTTTTTCATTTGGTATTGATGATTATTTTTGTCATATATTTTAGAGTACTAGCTAACCCCGCGGAGCCGCCTAAAATCAACTGGGATGAATATAAGAAGTTAGTCCCGGTTGAAGGCGTCGTGGACAAGTTAAAAGCAGAATATGAGAAATACCAAATACCAATGCCCGCAGACACCCTTACTAAAGCAATAGACGATCAATGGACATCTTTGGAACCCCAAATTAAAGCATTTTGCGACGAGCAAAAGAAGGAAATAGATGCGTAAGAACGAAACTTTAATTTATTTAAGCATAAAGAGTCTCCTTTACCAGATGTTTTTTTTATATTTTTTTATATGAATAGGAAGGCAAACGAGCAAGTGGGTCACCTGATGGTAAGTGATCACCACTGCCCATAGACACCCGCAACCCCGGATGGATTGCAGATGCGTTGCCAACCTAGAGGACTAAGACGAAATGCCTCTTGTGCCCGTAATTTCCCCGGCTGTCTTACTCTCCACACCGGAACACAGCAGTGCAAGCACTGCTACTTAGCGGCAGGATTAGCGAGTAAGATGGTGATAGCGATCCGGACGGACCTTGCACAAGGCCCTACCACCCGCAAAATTTTGGATTTTTAAATACTGCTCCGTTACCATTTAGCTGTCCACTTTGTGTCTAAAATAATATTACCGAGATACTATGACCATCATTACCATCATATCATTTGTAGAAACAATGAACTGCTCTTTAACTTTAGATTTAGTTTTAAAATTCACCCGTGTCTCCAATGTTTTCCTTTTCACCAGAGCTACAAAGGAGCTAGCCAGAATTAAAGCATTACCAGCATTTGAAGAAATGACTATGGAGACATTCTACGACATGTATCCTGGAATCGCTTTGGACCCAGTGAACAGACCCACCTTCTGGCCGCACACGCCGGAGGAGCAGCCAGGGTTCAGGACCCCGGAACAAAAGGACCTGTCGCATATTACTCCATATGAACCGTCTAAATAATTGTTCGTAGTGACCGTCAGTAAAGTAACAAAAGGTTATCCACTGTTTTATTTTAGTAATATATACAGTTTGGGTAGTTTGAGAGTAGTAATAATTCGCGTGTGAGTTTCCAGGAATTAGGAATCGGGTGCAGAATCGCCTCACGACTTCATTAACATGAAGTCCTGAAGTACCACTGTGAGGGCCGTGCGTCTCCTGAAGTTGAAGGACTTGATTTAATTAATAATTTTACCTTACTTCAACTTAGGTAGGTAATAAGTTGGAACAGAATTTTGCCATCGTACAATGTATTTTTACCCGACTACGGCAAAGCCAAAGTAAGGTTATGATTTTCAGGCTATGTATGTATGTATGTATGTTCATCTGTTCCCTCATAGCTCTGAAACTACTTATCGGAGCTGAACAAATGAGGTATTATTAGAAGCGTCTTGATCGTCCGCTGGTTATAGGTTATATGACGTGTCACTAAATCTAACGTAGCGCTTAAAAGATAAAAAAATGGAACAAATATACCGTGTTTGGTATCATTGGGAAGGGCGTTACTTGTACATTCCAAAAAGATATACATTTACTACTATTTGCTTGTGACTTTGTATTCATTCGCATTTAATCCGTATTTCATGCACAGTAGGTACGTTGAAACACCAAAACAGATTAAATAATAAAAAAATATAGAAAACTTAAACCGAGCTACGACAAAAAGCGACGCTGAAAAACTACGTAACAAGTTGAGAATAACGTCATACATTTTGATACAATAGTACACAATAATCACTGTGTAAAGACACACATTCAAGCTTGAAAAGCCGTAGTCACACTTTACGTAGATGCCTAGCATACCATAACACAATGTAATGTTGCCAAGTTAAACGCGAGTCCTTACGAAACGCGCGTTCCTTGCAGGAAACCGCTGTTGATTGTTCCCAGGAGCTCACAATCGTACTGAATATTGGACTGCAGGCTTATTACGTAACTCGCTCGCGATCGTAATCGTTGTCGAAGTTGATTGTGATTACGATTCAGAGCGCTTGAAACATTGGTATTCGTCGTACATCGTCCCATGTATATCGCCTCAAAAAAGTATGTTGCCTTGCGAATTGCCAATGTTTATTTCAGGCGAGACTAATGTTTTTGTTACACGTTTAACCCCGCTAAAAATTTGATTTTATTGGCTATGAAAGTTCCAGTCTTAGGCGCTTGGAATACAAACGGCTGATTTATTGTCTATGGCCACATATGAGAAGGGCTGCATCGCGCTAAATATAGACTCACGTTCAGGGTCGCGACGACACCAGCCAAGAACTCGCTGGCGGCAAATTATGATTGATGGCGAGATTGAATTGCAACCAAATTAAAATGTAAAATTGATTACTTTCTGTCTCTTACGTATGAAACTGGAGAGTAAATCATTAACTATGTTTACGTACGTACATCAGTGTATGTAGGTAATCAATAGGAATTGGAATAAGATCACTTTTCAAAGTAAGATGACTAATCTGTTTGCAATCTCTAGAATCGCATACCATGTAATTATTAATCCTGGTGTATAAATTATGAAGCTTATTCAAAATAATATGCGAGTAGCTCCACAATTCAACCAAATTAGACACAGCGAAGCTGGGATTTTAGTTATTAATATAGTCTTAAATATCATTATTCGAGATGGAATGGCCCATTTGGTCGGGCCGGCAGTAATGTGTGCGCTAATACCATCTGTATTTGCTTGGCTCAGGCGCGTTTCTGAGAAAACTTGTTCTGTAACTCAAGACGCTTCTTTACCAGTGTACAGTCGCCGTCAATTAAGTTGGAGCTGTCTAGGTGTTCAGAACTATCTGGACACCATCGCATTGTCAACATTAATGCATGGAAAATTTTACTTCCCGTTTTGTTTTTATTTTTACGGTTAATCCGTTAGTGAACGTTTTCCAAAAAAAGTCCACATGAACATTTTTTGCAGAATTTAACCATTTTGGGTTTATCTTACTCAGAATCGTTTACCCTATCGATCCTTATACAAGAAAAAATGTGTCCCAAAATTTCCATTCCGGTTCGTCACTTTTTTAAATATAGCTACCTAGGTACGGAACGTGACGAACAGGAAAAAAAATCCATAGTAAAATCTGGGACACATTTTTTCTTGTATGGGAATCGTTCTGGTAAACGATTCTGGGTAAGAAAAACCCAAAATATTTAAATTCTGGGAGAAAAAAATCATGTGGACTTTTTTTTTGGAAAACGCTCTAGTACTACTGGAAAATGGTTTTTTTAAAGTACCGCTATGACCGGGAATTGCACTCGGATCCTCATCAATATATGTGATGCGCGCTTTACTCCTGCACCACCTATAGCGGGTAGGTAGACGGCTGAAATTCTGCTATGTAATCTCGTAACAGTTACTTATTTCAAATTACTAAGCGATTTTGCATTGCCAATCGTGTAAGAACGTATTCAGATACGAATGTTTTCATGCACCTAGACTGCTGTTCGTATGTATCTGATGGCAAACTGTACTTACCATCAGCCAAATTCGTGGTCTAAACCTTAGAGTTGAAAACGCTTTGCAAGTCATGAAATAAAATGTCAAAAGACGTGGCTGTCAAGTTGAAAGTTCGACTTTAGCCACATATTTATTTTAAAGGCAGTTGGGATAGTGATTGACCACCTATTTAGCCGACCGTACATGCTAACTTGTCGTGTACAATGTTAGTCAAATGGTAATTAATGACATGTTTTGTTCCAACATGTTTGGCATTCGTAAGGACTTTCATTTAGCGCTGGTGAAGTCATGTTACGAAAGCTAAGAACTTATTGAACGAGATTATTTCTATGAAGTTGGAGAGTATTATTAGTATTAAGAAAATCAGTTCCACGAAAAGTTTATTAAGGAACTTCGCTTTTTCCATCGGCGCGGCGAGACGGTTGATCAGAACTATCGACAACTTGGACGGATGTCCGAGTCCGGCGGAAGTTGTTCGGTTCTGAAGTGACAACAAACAGGAAACAATATTGTTTCTAAATTTAATTTTCTGAAACAGCTCAAGCTCGTTAAGGCTATTTTTATAATACAGACCATAATTACTTAGATTAGGTATCAAATAACAATTGCAAAATTCAGAAGCATTAGGAATAGAGAAAGAGAACTGTCAGCTTTAGTCTATTCGTAGCACTACACCAACATACAATTATACAGAAGCTTTTGCCCAAGCGCCCATGCAAATGTATTTAAATGGGTACAGCGAGAGCGATTTCACTCTTCCTATCATGTTCCATGCATGCCATGTCTATTTGACACGAATGTAGGCTTGTACTGTACATGCACAAGGTACACAAGTACGTAGGCGCTCTGTTAGGGTGAGGGACCACCTGTTGCATGCAGTCTATATTTAGCGGTTCCCCGCTCGTCTACCCCTCGTCCATTCATAAACATAACTCAGTGACTAATGTGTGAAGCTGTTGAAATGCTAAGTTTAAAGCCCGGCCAGAGCATAAAGCGTAGAACGGACTCTGAAACATGCCGATGGATTGCAATAATCAACGCGATGTTTTGCTTTGTTTCGTGGTTATAACAGCTAGCTATTCTTTGGTGCAATTGGTATTATTTTAATCGTTGAAATGTAGATAGAACTTACTTATAATAAACTAGCTTCTGCCCGCGACTTCGTCTGCGTAGAATTATACATAAAAACCTTCCTCTTGAATCACTCTCATCTATTGAAAAAAACCGCATCAAAATCCGTTGTGTAGTTTTGAAGATATAAGCATACATAGAGACATAGGGACAGAGAAAGCGACTTTGTTTTTTTATACTATGTACCTAGTGATAGTGATTTTAACTTGCAAACTACCCGCTGCCTTGCATGTTTCAACGTCAAAAAAAGATGCTGTCACCTTTGACTCCATCCTTTTATAGGTACAGAAAGTGGACCAAATGAAATAATCTACTTTTAGCATGCCTGCAAATGTGACGAATATCACCCATTTTATTTTTTGTTCATTGAATGTCACCCATTATTTTTCATATACAGCAGACAACAGTGCTTTAGAGAGACTAAGTATAACGTCTAACTTCCTGGAATTTGAGGTTTAGTCAACTCTTATAAAACTAAAACATTTTTTTCTGGCAAATCATGAATTTAACGTTTCTGCCCCAAGTTTTACATAATTGATGGTTCCGTTTTCTACCGCTACTTTACCTTTACTCGTAGGTACCTGTTCTGCGTACTACCAGGAGGAAAAGTATCTATTGCTTTTAATTCGCTTCAGATCCACCGTACCCCTGGCACTACCCCTGGGAGTAGGGTGGGACTGAACCATACCACCATAGTAGTGCTGGGATTTGAGAAATGGAAAAAAATCGACGACTCCTATTCCTGGGTGGTTGACCTTTGGGCATTAGGAGCTGCCTAACCTACCTTACACTAGCTTACAGCACTACGGCGGTATGGTTCAGTTCCACCCTACCCCCACGGGTATGGTGGGTCTTAACCCCATTAATTGGAATACTTAACGAGTAATATTGTTATTTTGGTTATTATCTGCACGTCCACTTTCATAATACCTACATCTGTTATACTTAGGAATGATCACTATGTAGGTGCGCGCATAAACTATTTTCACTGTAATATTGGAACAAGTGCCAGGAAAAATTGATGTAGAGAGTTTGGTGTATTTTTGAGTGGTTATTGCATCGTAGGAAATAATATGAGAATTCTCCGTTATTTAAAATCTTGAATTTATTGTTTTAAGTTAAGTACGTCAAATCAAAATTGATTGAGCTGTCTTGCAGATAATACTCGAGTTTATTTCTATACCATACGACGCAGGCATTCTATTTTGTTTGTGGCACCTTAATAATCTTGATTACATTTCTTTATTTTTTTTTGGGAAAAATGGTTACAATTTTAGCAGTTTCTGAAAAACAAATTATGTATCTACATATAAAAAAACTAACATTTAAATTTATTAAGATTTCATTTATTTTTGGTATAGTTCTATGGAGACTGCACAAATTGAATAAGTTATTGTGTCTCATCGATAGCTTATTATCTTGCCTACTTGTGAATTCCTTGAATGCTCGCGTTGATCGCCAGCCGATCGACGTCGCCTTGGCCTAACCCATGATAATATTAGGTATGTGGAATTGACACCCACTACACGTGAGTACTTTAAACGATATATGACCCAAGAATGGAGTTGAAACTTGATATTTTTTAACAATGCCGTTTGTTAGCTACACACCTTTATCGATAATTTCATAGTTCAATTGTTTTAATCTGGCGTAGTAGGTAGATGAGACAACAGACAGTTTGCTTTCTTAATTTGAAGATTATTTAGATTATGTAATAATTGGTACCTACCTGTCTTTATCTAGGAATACTAAAGACAGCAGCTTTGTAATAACCGTCTGGTTTGTTGAAATCGAATTTCGATTTTATTTCAAGAAAATATTGCACAAACATTAAATTAGCGTTAATCAGGCGTTAGTAGCTCCGGTTACCAAGTTTTTTATACTTTACAATCGAATCTAAAATTATTAAAAGCCTTCACACGTTCACATCGCAGTGTGCAGGGTGTGTTATATAAACCCGTATTTATACTTATAGTATGTGCATAGATATGTGTTGGATACTGTGATATATTAATATTTATCACCCGAGTCGTTGACCCCGACGCATGGGTCGACGCTATGCATATATTTAGGTTACAGAATACGCATAATAAAACAATTTGTAAATTTATAATTACCTACTGGAGACTGTATTTAAGTTGTTAGGTTTTTACAAAAATATTTTGTCAGTGAAGTTTTAGGATGAAAACAAGTTAAATTACAGTGGAGAGGCATAAATTGATGTCGAAAAAAGGTAATGTTTAATTTTTTATATTGTTGGTGTTGTGTTGTTGTTTGGAGATGATGATGATTTTTATTTTGTACAAATTATCTTATTATAATCTTTCTGAAGAAAAGTTTGATGGAAGTACTTAGTTAAATCTCGATTTAGTAATGTCAAAATGTATTCAGTATTCAGTATTTATTAATTTGCAACATTTTTTACAAAGTTTTGTACATAATGATGCCCGGTTAGGACGTAGCAACTTATAATTAATAATTATAGCTAAAATAATGTATGTAATGTATGTAAATAATGTATGTAACTGCCAAGCCTTAAATCAGATTTAGCGACTAAATCGAGATTTCTCTTTCCAGCCAGTGATCTTGAACTTAAAAAGAAAACTTTTAGAGTCCAAACATTATTTGGTGTTAAGTACCTGCTAAGCGCTAGTGTGAACTAACAATGAGTAACCGGGATTAGGCAAGTTTGTGTTGATCGCCACTAATTAATTCATAATTAAAAATTCTGGTGCGCCCGCGCAGTCGGCTCCGACCAATTACGTCGCCCACGCCCGACAAATGAATATCGACATTATTTTTACCGTCACTGGGTAGAAAATTATCATAATGTTTGACGGAATGAAGGGCAAGTGACAGTTGTTTTATTTTGTACTATATTTAGTGCTTCGGCTGAAATGTTGCTGTGCCAGCTCTGCGCTGCGATATGATTCGATTGGCACGTTGAAGTTGATGCTTGATGGCACTTTCTTTTGTTAATAATTGCATTTATTCTCATGGGGGAAGCTATTAATGCATTTTATTACAGATCCTAAGAGTTCTCGAAAACTATTCATGCTGACACCTTTCAAAACAAAGACAGTAGAAGCATCTTTGTGGATTTCTTTTATCACTTAACATCGTTTTATAGCTACCTGCAATGAGCAATGTAAACAAAGTTATAAATTGATTTTATCCACTTCCAGTGGACTGAGTCTAAATTTGGAACATACATGTGTTTAAATCCGATAGCAAAAGTATTTGAGCCAAAAAGTTCATACTTATCTATATTTAGTGGGGTGAAACTTAAGTTTTTACACATATTAAGTACTTACATCCTTTTTAACACGCCACATCTGTTTTAAAATTTTATAAGACGCCGTCGGGTATCTTTAAATCCGGTATGTTTAAGGCTTCTTCTGTAAATAATCGATTAAATGAGACCTTACTCAAGGATCCATTGATGCACAATCACTCTTAATTATAAGAAACGAAGGGATAGTAATTTATTTTACAATAATAACATTGTAACCATAATTAGGTATCTTTAAATCGTAGGAATCATGTTATAAGCGGTGCGGCTAGCAACCCATCACTATTTTCATTCCATTTTTTCCATCTATACGCCCAAAATCTTGCTAAAAGCGGCCTGTAGGCCTTGTCACTTTAGCTTCTGTCTACCCCGTAAGGGATAATGACGTGATTTGTGTATTTATGTATTTAAATTAAAAATGAAGTGTCCACTACTGGTGCCATCACCCTAAGTATTGGTTAAAAATAAAAAATACTTAAAAGATCCTTCACTATCAAATGCGATGTTATAAATCGGAAATATTGTAATTCAAAGCCTGTTCAAAAGCATTGTATTCGTGAAAGTGTTCCGCCGGGATTGAGCCGACTACCTGCCAGGGGTCGGTCCCGTTGCAAGGTGCACGGGACGCACTGCCTAAATGGTTGCCACGCGTTTTGCGCAGTTATAACTCCCCCATAAATCTTCTATGGTTAGAAGAAGAGATTACTTTGGAGTCAATAAAATAATACTTTTTTGTTATTTAGAAGTGATATTAAAGTAATTTTACATTTTGTTCATGAACATGAATGTTCTGGAATATGACTTTCTGCCAAGTTTCTTGCGGCACATTCTTCTTGGCAATGTTGGTATTTCAGAATGTCCTGGTAGTTTCAAAAAGCCCTTGGCGGCCTATTTGCAAAATAGAAGTTTTGATTTTTGAAGTCGGCCTACGAAAATGAATGGCACTTTAATACTTTGTCTAATAAACTTTGACGACTTTGACTTTGACTTTGACTTTACACACGTTAATGATTTATTTAAAAATTTCAAATGAATAAGGTTCTATGTATGCGCGATATTTTCATAGGCCTATTTATTTTATAGAAGTTACAATCTGCGAACGAAACTACACTTCAGAAACAAAAGCAAACTATATACCTAGCCATAACGTTGCATTAAAGCTGTTGTTAACGGGTGGCAGCCCTGCGTGCACACATCGACGCTATCAAATGTCTAAGCACTCACGCACACAACGCACGAGCAGATGTCACCCCCTCCCCGTCGCACCTACCCCTGTCACACCCATAGTGCACGAACCTCAGCTGCAACTAGTTTCTGTTCGTCAGATGTTGATCGACAGTTTTTTTGTTTACAGTCTGTCTTATAAAATGAGGACGCCTCGGGCCACGGCATAATGTGCTGTATTAAAATTCACTTGTTTATCTCCCGCGATTTTAGGTGTTGCTGGGTTGTTTTATTCGAATACTGGGTATAAATATTACTTGTCTAACTTTTTTATCCCGGCTTCCATGGGGTGGCAAACAAAACTCATTCTGTTTGTTTCTTTCTTTTTACCTTTTTACCTTTATTTAAGTAATTTTTTGCCCTAGCAATAAAACGGACTTCGACTTTGTTAAAGCTTAGGTATATTGGGATCAATTTTGAGACCCAACTACAACATACATAGTTATTATTATTTATAGCATAATGAAATTTAATGGAAATAATAATTGAAATCGGTGCATAGGCCACCAAGATATCAACAGTGCTTTTTATATAGGTAGTTAGTGTAGGAGAACTGTATCCTTTTTTTCAAGTTAGTCAAATAAAAAAATTAACAAGTTTAGTCTCCTGTGAATTTTCGTGAATTTTTTTAATGATCAGTTTTTTTTTCTTTGAGTTACATGCGCCAAGCCGTCGATATCGTTTCTTCTTTTTTACTTACTGGCACACCAACAGTATGTATGAAGAGTGGCACTGCTCAAAGTCAAATAGGTATGAACTCCATGTGATCTAATAGATACACGATAGCAAATTAAAAGTATCTACTCACGTGCCTAGGAATGTAGTTTTACTCAATTGAAAATTAAATCCGAATCGGTAAACTTGGCCGAGGTAACCTTGAGGTACGCAGTGATAACGCGTAGATAGGTAGATGCCTGATAAAATGCTAGGGCGCACGGGCTGCCCAAATAGCACACTGAAAATCTCATTCCGTTTCATTATTCCTGAGGTACCAGATGAAATACTGAATATATCTTTTTACATCTCAAAATAAACATAAAATGTGCAAACCTACAGATAATGCTCTGATTAATAGAGGGTCTGCTCAAGTCCTCGGACTTGGGTAAGGCTACGCCTATCGTGCAAGACGAAACCTCGGTTGAGTCGCGGTGGCTAGATGAATAATTCGTAAATTTGACTTTTCAGTATGGGAATTTTGGAGGTAGCCATTGCAGTATTTAGATGAATGATCCCTATAATGTTATTTAAAGGACAAAATTACGAAGTAACCTGAAATTCATGTACCTAATAAAGTTTGCAAATAAGATTAAAGTTTCAGAACAAGATTGGAATAATAATTTGCCGTGGCTGCTTACAACCTCACAGTGTCAGTGTGAGTCAGTAATAAAAGATAAACGATTATGACTAAATAATGCGCAATTATGTATGAATACATGTAAGGTTTTTGGCAATAAGAAGAAAATAGTGATAATTTTAGAACTGAGCAATTGATATAAAAGTTTGTTAACAGAATAGCTACGGATAACTCACCTCGCCTCGACGGCTAACGCTCCTGGAGGAAGGACTTTAGTCCGCAATTCTGGATTTTAATTATATGAGTCCCTATCATGTTTATAACAATGTTTCGATCCCATGGTAGTTTTATACAGGTACTTACTTTATGTCAGTCTGGGAGTTTTTTAGCCTTTAGGTATCTAAAGATTCGTCTTTATTGGCTTCTCAAGGATAGAGTGAATAGGCTGTCTCTCAACCATCGTATAAACCATTGGCCGCATCTGCATTTTCCATCAGGCGAGATAGGACTTAGTCGCTGGTCAATTTACTCAGTTTATTGTAAAACTAGCCTTCCGTCCGTAGCTTCGCCCGCGATAAATTAATTTTCCCGTAGGAATAGGTATTTTCCCGCGGTAAAAAGTAGCCTATGTCACTCAGTGATAATGTAGTTTTCTAACGCCAAAAGAATTTTTAAAATCGGTCCAGTAGTTTCGGAGCCTATTCAATGCAAACAAACAATCAAATTTTTCCTCTTTATAATATTAGTAAAGATAAAACGTAACTTCAAAACCACTAAGATACATCCCACGTTTAAAGATAATGCAAGCAACGTATCTAGCTAGATTATCTATCTTAGAAAAAAAACACATGGTGTCAGGATAGAACCTAATTGTTGGTATGTAGTTGTAGGGAGATATAATTAAAAGCGAACCCTCCTTGACGATGGCAAGATGCAGTACCTAGCAGTGGCGTGGCGTCCATAGAACTCGATTCCCACCGGCTTGCCTATTTTAAGGCAGCTGGGCACTTTTATTGTTCAGAATTAGAGAAAAAGGATAGTTAAATGCCGTTCGGCTTGCCTTCTGATATACTTGACGCCACGCCACTGGTACCTAGATAGGTAATTAAGTTAGTAGAACAGGACACGCGCGACCTACGAAGTCGCGAGCTCTGTATTTATTGTTCAACTTCTGATTTTTCAGTAGCCCAGGCAACACACTTTTCTCGAGTTCACGTGTTACGTAGTGTATTATGGAATACGTACAATGGTATTATGGAAACCGTAGCTTATCAGGTAGGTAGCGACGTATTCGAAACGTATGTCTCAATAAATTTTACTTCTCGTGCCAAATGTTTATTTCAAACGTTTCTGTGGTAAACGCGGCTGGATTTATGGGCTTATACAAATGTAAGCACTTCGACAAAATCAATTGCTGTGCAGAGACATACACATAGGTACCTAACAATAGGTAAGTAGGTATTCGGTCTTTCTGACTTTGTACCATACTAGCTCTGGGTTTTGGATTAGGATTTTGCAACCATTTATCGTTTACTTTAATCGTGGATGACGTTTAATTACAGTTCTTGTTAGATCCTATAGAAACAATGCTAGGAAATAACGTAATAGGATTTGTAGACCAATGCAAGAAAATAAGTAATCTAGGCTTTGATTTTGTCCTTGAAAATAACTTTCAAACAAGTGTTTTCTATTACAGGGTAACACATATTTATACATCAACGAGCGAATCTAAAAGTCAAGTAATAAATGTACCTAATACTACATAATGTTTACCTGGAATTGTCGTAGAATAATCAGAGCTTGTTACCTATATAAAAACAAAAGAGAGAGTAGGTATAACATACATTATCAGATATCACGCCAGATAAGAGATAACATTCGCTATATTAACGCGGTTTTGAGTTCCATCCATTCAACTGGGAGATTTATACATATAATAAGTCATGTAACTTGGTTTTTAAACTTGACTTGGTGAGAATTTGAACTGAAATTGAGGCATAAAAATCGTATGTGGGCATTTTGAAAAAAACGAGTAGCGTAACATTTTGGGGTTTTCTGAATCAGAATTGTTAGCACTAGTGAGTTATGCCTATTGTAAGAACAGCATAGCAACTTACAACCACGTACAAATTTGAATTAAAAAATTACTAAATAAACAATACATAAATACGAGGCTTCCATGCTGGTCTGAGAGCAAAGAAAAAACATAGAATGTACCAGTTGCTTCTCTTCCCGCGCAGATGGTAAAAGCCCATCGAGGGAATGGGCGAAAATCTTAGGAATCATGTTATAGGGGTAGCAACCCATCACTATTTGATTCCCCTTTCCATCCATACACCCACAATAATGCTAAACGTGGTCTATAGGTCTTGTTACCTGGGGCTCTGTCTACCCCTTAAGGGATAAAGTGGTGATTTTTGTATCATCATCATCATTCATTTTGTATGCACATAAACCTTCCTAAAAAACCGCATCAAAATCCGATGGGTGGTTTTAAAGATCTAAGCATACATAGGGACAGATAGACAGCGGAAAGCGACTTTGTTTTACTGTAGTGATGTAAATCGATAAGTAATTTGATCAAGTACGTGCAACTAGGTTTACTGTATCAACATAGTTACCGTAAAAAAGAAAAATATATTTAAATATTTAATACATTACGCCAACTGCCAAGAAAACTTAATTTGAATATTTTTAATTTTTTTAAGTAGGTACCAGTTCTCTGTTTTTTACCGTTGTCGCCATGCAGGCAGGTGCATTGTTTAATGACAGCATAATAGGCAGTAAGTTTAAAATCGAGGAGTCAACTATAATTTTATACATAATCACAATATTACTATACCCAACCCAAGGCAAAGCAGAAGTCGGCATTTTATTCTTTTTGAAATATCTTTTGTATACATACTATGAAGGTTGGTACATTAAGAGACTTACTTATAGTTATAAGTGTTATAACATAAAATGGGGTTTTTATTTATTTAATATCATTGAAAAGTGTCCTGTCATTGACTTTAAATAAATAAAAAACAACCCCCGATGTGCGGGCTCGACTCGCGCTGGAAGTAATGAACAATATAAATATACTTACGGGCAAAAATAACGAGTCAGTTTTCATGTATGAGCTGTTTCAGATAAAAAAGGCAAGCGCTGAAAAATATTCTCTCATGCTTCTTCTATCGATGCCCGTATCGCTAGATTACGATATATACGATTCATTTATATTATTTGTTATTGATTTAGGTTTAGAGAATTTCGTTGATTAGAAATAGGAATTAAATTGATCATAGGTACTTTATGCGTTTTTTCTCATTTAAACAGGTAGTCCAAACAAGTTTGAACGGTTTTAAATGTTAATATTGTGGTTGCTTCGGGTTGCTTATAATTATATTATTATTTTCATAACGTTATATTAAAATTGTATAAAAAAAACTTCCATGCTACTCTGGGAGCAAAGGAAAAACATATAATGTACCAGTTGCTTCTCGTCCCGCGCAGATGGTAAAAGCCCATCAAGGGAATGGGCGCAAGTCTTACGGATCATGTTATAGGCGATGCGGCTAGCAACCCATCACTCTTTTGATTTCCCTTTCCACCTACACGCCTCCAATCACGCCAAACGTGGCTTTTAGGTCTTATTACCTCAGGCTCTGTCTACCTCGTAAGGGATATAGACGTGATTTGTGTATGTGTATGTATGTATAAAGAAAAAAAACGCAAAACAGACGTCAAAACGGGCAAGAAGTTCCCAAATATGAACGGTCTTACTTACTATTAGGCTCCTAACAGTTTCGTTGTCATAAGAGCATTTTTCGTCTAGGTAGGTACTCTAGGTATCAATAATTATCGCACTATAATAAAATTATTCTTGGATATCGTAGAAGGTTCAATGTTAAATTGAAGGACTGAAACCACAAATTCCGGAGTAGCCAGGAAATTTGGCTTCAGGTCATGGATAATCGACCTGATTCAATTTAATAAATTACTCTTGAATTTGAATCATAAAAGAGAATACCTATAGAAACTTGAAGAATTAAATCGATAGTTTTAACATTGTGATGACTTTGTAAAGTACTTTAGGTACATACTAAAGGTATTACATGTCCTGTATATCAAAACAATGCTTTGGTTGTACCTACTAACTTATAAGTTTGTAAGCCTAAAATAAATCGTAGTTAGACTTATTCAAATGCCCTATTCAATATATCAATAAGCTCCTACTAAGTGCCCAATAGGAAATGTTCACTTAACGTTTGTAAAACAAGTCGACCGATCATAATATTTTTCATCCTAGTTATAATAATGTCGCAAGATGCAAGCACACGATTGCCATGTGAGCTGACTGATTTGATTTTACTTTCCATAGGTACTTGGTCTAGTAATTACTATCTCACTGTACGCAAAATGCATGAAGGTAGGGTGATGTGACGAGATAAATGATATGTAAGCAGACATCAAGTTTTAAGGGTTACGTCATTGTTTTCTTTGGGTTTAATGTTTAGATAAGTTTACGTAGATTACGGTGAAACCGCGCGAGGGAACATAACTACGAAGAAGTTCCAATTATGGTTTTGAATTTACGATTGTCGTGTCATTTTGTGAAATGGGTTTGTACGCATGTAGGTAAACAGAATCATTAAGTTTTTGATTTATTGTTACTCAACTGGCATCTTATCGTTGGAAGCTATTAAAGCTGATTCTAGTGGAATTGATCGCAGTCCGTTAGGGGCAGTACCTAACGCCTACAACGGACAAAGAAAGCTGCTCAAGAAATTGTTCAAGTATATTTTCGTCTTTAGGCCGCTACGGAAGAAGGTAAGTCAAGAGGCCTATCTAAGCATATCAGACGACGTCGCCACGTAGGTGTTTCGCATAGCTAGGTAGGTAATTGTATGTTTTATTTTCTTTATCAGAAATGTAATTCAGTACTGGTTATCGACGAGCGATGCCATTAGCGGGATCAGCTTGCGGCGAGAGTCGTCTCGACGCTCAGGTAGCGCTGGGAGTATAAAAACACCACTTGAAATGGAGCGGACGCGGCCCGGCCTCGCCTAGATAACGCGATCGCGATCGACACAGAAAAAGAACCCACAACAACCCGCAATAACAACGCAGGACTCCGCCACTCTCCGACTGACCCTTATCAGCATGAATCAACCTCTGTCCCGAATCTCCCCGACAATGAGACGCCCTAATCACCCATTCACATCACACGTACGATAATATAAATAAGCTAAGCAAACCGATGAATGAACTTATAATATGTAAATTCGTCTCACAAATCGCGACATAGCTCGCGCGTAGGCGTCGGGCCTGAATGAAAATAAACATTTCGGCGGTGGATCTTACCTCTCGATTTTAATGATATCCAGATTAGCGGAAAGCACAGCACAGTTAAACAGAGAGTTGTTTGAGGTTATTTACACTCGAATTGTGGGCATATCACTATTTGACAAGCGCGATTTGGGCACGACGCGGGCGGGAGCGGTACAGTCCTGCCGGGCTGTTGGATCGGCACTGGCTCACACAAGCGTGGCTGCGCGCGCGTCGCTACGCACACATACGCGTTCATTCAAATAACGTCCCCGCTTCGCCGCGGTGGAGGGGAGAACTTATGAATGGACGTAGTGGAGCTATGTCGTATAGATACTGCGGATAACGCGATATAGCATTTATACAAATGCGAACACTGCAAATTGCCCGACACCTAATGTTACCAATACTCCGAATAAGTGCGTAATTGCGATCAAATATTTTCATTTCGAGCAATTTCTAGGCTAAACGTTTTGCTGATATTTGGAACAATAACAAACAACAAGGCCGTTTAACGAGAGAACAGTTGCGAAAGTTGAATAGTAATCAGATCGATATGTTGCAACACAATAACACCTGTGACATTGCGCGTATTGAAAATCGCTCCTTGGTCGCTGCATCTATGCGCTCTAATAACAAGACTATTTGTTATTTTTATTGGCACTTACAAGGCTTAATAAAAGCTTCATTATTGATATTGCAGTATTAATTTAATGCGCTTATCTACTCATAAACAAGTTATAACAATTATGTAAATAGTGCAATTAACATAAATGAAAGTAATGTTATCTTTAAGGAAGGCTTTATGAGAGTCCTTTGAGGAAGCTAGCCAACTTATGGCTCTTGTAGTCTGACCGCAGTTGGATGAAGTTGAGAAGGATGGAATGGTCCAACTCCGCCTGGGAACAAGATATTTAAAAACTATAATTTAAACAGGTGTAGTAAATAATGATTTATCTTAAAACCAATCGACGGTCCTGCGAGGTACAGTATAACCGGGGTGACGTTGAAAAGTAGTAGTAATGATAACGACGAAATCATTAATTTTTATTTGCGAGTGCATCCAATCCACGTCTTCATCGATCTCCTTTGCGTCTACATGCCAAACATTCACCACATATGGACAATATCGATTTTATAGCAATTTTAAAACAACCAATAAAGTCTCAAAATTACTTTGTGCATAGTCTGTCGGTATCGGTACCGTAATCTTACTCGCTAATCCTGCCACCAAGCAGCAGTGCTTGGGCTTAAGGTTCTTGTATAAACATAATAAAAACTCACACGACGAAAAATTTCTAATAATTATAGCATACCATTTATCTCTAAAACTGATTTTGATAAATCTTAGCTATATAGAACCCTATCGATTAAGTGCGAATCGGACATTATACCCGTGGTAAACATTATAACTTACTAGCGACCCGCCCCGGCTTCACTTAGCAGAGCCCTGCCTCCTAAGCAAATTGTAGGCAGCGTGAGGTCATTTCATATTGGTTACTTAATAGACTGACAGCCACAAAAAAGGGTTTAGTATTTGTTGTTCTAGCACTCACGGTAACTGAGATACAGCCTGGTGACAGACAGACAGACGGACAGTGGAGTCTTAGTAACAGGGTACCGTTTTTACCCTTTGGGTAGGGAACCCCAAAAAAGCCGTAAAGTATAGTATAAAAACTATACTGACCAGCGTCTCTCCCTCGCAGACTTGGTGCAGGTTCTCTGGCTTGACGAGCAGCAGGTTGCAGAGCGCATGCAGCGCGTCGAACAGCGCGTGCGCGGGCGCCGGCGCCGCGCGCTCGCCGCGCCCGCACATGGCCGAGCGGTACTCCTTCACGTCACATATGGCTACCATCGCACCTGGGGAAAAATTGATTTATATAAAATCTAAATCATAAAATAATTTTGCATTTTGGCCGCAAAGAGCTCTTTTAAGGTTGAGGCAAACATAACCGCTTAGCACCGGATCGTCACCACCTCAACTCGAGCCGTTCATCAGTATTCTCTGAATGAAACTCCATACTGTGACGCACACTTATCGGCATCGGAACGGCAACGCCTCGCCTCGGCAGAAGCTAGCAGTGCGTGGGCAACTCGCCGTCACTGCGCTTACGTCTCGACGCCGTTGCGGGGACGGCGCGCGGACGTCGGGTGGTTCCCCCGCGGGCGGCCCGCCGCTTGCCTCTCTAACATCGCCTACCGTCGACGTTGATCGCTAGCTGCGTAAGCGCCTTCCGTTACGAGCTTGCGTATGGTTGACGGCGAGCCGATGGGCGAGGCGCTGCCGTTCCGGTGCCGACCGTTTATGTCTGCGACGACCTTTAAATGGCTTTTTTGAAACCTAGAGAGCTTACAGAAAGACCATCATTGCCAAGAATGCACTGCAAGAAACTTAGCAGAAAGTTTTTTTTTTCAAAACGACATATAACATACTTAACCATTTGGATAATATAAGTAAAAAAACAACATAAATATTATCTATTAACATTTAAAAAAACTAAGTAGGTACACGCTTATCTCCAACCTGTATTCCGTACCACTGCTGGGCATAGGTTCCCTCTCAAAATTGCAGGGCTTGGGTTGTAGTTATCACGAAGACTTGGTGCGTATTGGCAAGGGCGGATCCAGCTTTGGCGCCAGGAGGGGGTCACATAGTCGTGGTCAAGTCAAGAACTTATAATTTAATTTTGATAACAATAGATACAAGTAAAAAGTAGTGGTCCACCTAAGTCCTGGAACCAGCTCAGGGGGGGGGGGGGTCATGACCCCCATGACCCCCCCCCCTGGATCCGCCCTTGCGTATTGGATACTTCACACACACCATATTTTCCTTTACCGAAAAAGTCATGGTAAATCAGAACAAACTGCGAAAAACTCAGAGGTTCGGGCCACTACTATTTGAGTGATACCGTTATCCTAATCTCTCAAATGTCGGACCCGATACTGACCAGCAGAGTTGAACTGGAAGTTCTGTAGATGTTCGTAGATGACGCGATGTAACCGCACCGCCAGCTCCAAGGCGACCGCTTGCCGGTTCTCACCCTCCAAGCCCGAATGAATCTTCTCCAATGTATTGTTCAGATAGGAGACCACCGCTAGACAAGCCTGAGGGGACCAATAATTATGTTATGAATTTGTCTTCAATGAAATTACAGAGTTACTTATAAATACAGCTGTCATACGCACGGCCACTTGGAACATTTTCATGGAAGAATCTTGAACTTTTACAGGTAGTTAGTTATAGGTCTTTTCAATCACAGAGGCGTGCCTTTCCAGATTTGTCCACTACCAATACTCCGCTACGTACTTACCGGGGAAGCCAAAATATCTACGTCTCCCTCGAGTTTGAAGTTAGTCTTCTTTTGAGCCATCTGCAGATGCAGCTCTAGCCGACTACGGCGACGAAGGACCACATACACTGGCGTCAAGTGTCGTCTTCAGCTGTACAATTAACATGGTCTTCTACAAACTTACAGGGGAAGCCAAAGTATCCACGTCTCCCTCGGGCTTGAAGTCAGTCTTCTTTTGCTCAGTCTGCAGATGCAGCTTCACCCAGCCGACTATGGCCGATAGGGAGCGCTCTAAACCGGCGTCCAGTTTCGACTCCAGCTGTTCCATTACGGTGGTCTTCTTGCTCACACATTCTGCTTGTTTTGCTGTCGAACTGTGGAGATGGTCGAATGAGATCATTAGTGGACAAATTCTAATTGAGCGAGCTTATTCGCGAGGCAGCGGGTTGGATGAGACATGATATTAGTGGTAAAGGAACAATAGTCATCTCCCTGGGTTAAAGCCAATGGGTGACAACACAAATAATTAAACGTGGCATGATTATAATATAACACAACTGTTCAAATTGTTAGTAAATCTGGATATTATTATGACATAATTACCTCATACAAGGCAAAACGGACTCTCGGAAATGATCCTCAAACATCTTTACTATTTTGTTGGCTTGGTTTACTGTATCGAAGAAATAAATCTGAAAAAAAGAGGTTAACAATAGTTAACAAACAGGAACAAAGTTTGTAACTTAAAAAAAAACATTTATGTTATTCCAAAAAAACACAAAAAACAATCAGAATAATTTGAAAATACGCACACACACTTAAAAGTACACAAACGCATACTACTGCTATGGTTGCGGAGTAGCTAAGTAGTTTGGCTCAGGGATGTAACGGAGGTAGTTTTATCGGAACCGAAGGCAGAGTCGGAGTTTTTAAATTCGCTTTATCGGAGTCGGAATCGGAGTCGAAGGCAGGGTCGGATAATTGACGATAGAGTGCACGTAGTGGGAGTCGGGGCGATTCCCCGCGCGACATGTATGAACCTGTTCATAACAGTCGACACAGGCCGCCGCCGCCGCTATGTTATGCTTCGACCTCCGATTAAAACCTTCGATTTAAAAGTGTCGGAGCCGAAGTCGGAACCGAAGGTGTAATAATAATCGGAAGTTCCGACTTAACGGAACCGGAGTCGAAACTCCGTAACATCCCTGGTTTGGCTTATAATACCAATGAATTACATTTCACATTCTTACTTCATCATACCTGAGGGGCGGACTTGCTCTCGGCAATAGGTATCGATTGCAGGCCCAAATCCAGCGCATAGTCGACGTGTTCGATCAGCAAGTGCTGGATCACAGCGTCCAGAAGGCCTAAAGCAGTGCCGGGCAGATCGTTTGGCGTACAGAGCTAAAACCAACAGAAGGAAACTGGTATGGTATTCGACGGATATCGTTTCACTCAGACTGATGGTGTCTAAAATTAAAGCAAGAAGGAGGGCATGATACGAATTTCGGATTTGGGAGTGTCTACTCCCAAAACTACTGAGGGTCTCCTCAGTACATACACAAGTAATGAGTAATTCCCAAAAATGTTAGATATGGTGATGGTCTCCTGGACGAGGAACGTGGACTCACCGTCTTGCACCTTGTGAAGGAAGTCTTAGCTTCACTCAGCATCCTGCCCACAAGGGTATCGCTGAGGAAAGTCTCGCCACCGTAGTTCTCTATCTGTGCTATGTTGATGTTAGCTCTCGTCCCAATGACTGCTTGAAGATCCCGCCGGAGCTCTTGGAACCTGAAGCGCCATGGTAGTGAATGATTTATTTCAAATATTAGAATTCTAATGTTCAGACTTTCTTTAAAATCTTACTAGCTTGCGCTTGCAGTTTCGCCCCCATAGCAGAGCTTCTTATTTCGTGGTAATTTCGCAAAATTCGTTATTATTTCTTGTCTGAATTTTAAAAATTTTGATTGTTCTATTTAAGTCACAATGTTTTAGACTGTTCTGTTCTTAGTCAGACACCAGCCAATCAAGATATTCATATTGAATGTAGGTATATATGAATACTGAAGTAACCTATGAGATGGGATACTAGCACCCTAGTCTGCTAGTTTTTTCTGCAAAATAAACTCGCTTAAACGCTTCGTAAGGGCAGGCCCATCAAGCAGAGTGACAAAATATTTCAAAATTCATTTGGTCATATATTCAAAACACCGCCTGTTTAAATAACCCTACACTATAAAACATGCCACAACTCCCGTACTATTTCCCATGTATGACAATGGCTAAACTCTTTTAGTACATTACACGCCGAGGGCGGTGAAATAAAGAATGTATCAGGTCGCAGGAACTTGTCGCACGAGCCAAAGGCGAGGGCGATAAACATGCGACCTGAGGCTTTCTTTATCACCGCCCGAGGTGTGTACACAATTTTACGCCTTCCTTGGCCAGGATGTGGAAATTTAAAATACTCACCCGCCGCCCTGTATCTGTTTCTTGACGTGTTGCTTGTCGCTATAGTAAGAGTGCAGCAGACTCGACAGCAGCCCCCGCAGACGGCGGGTCTCGAGAGCCGAATAACCGTCTCCGGCGCCGGCTAGCGCCCCGTTGACCAGAGCATCTCGTCGAAGCTCCCCTGGTGATGTGTTGCTGTCGCCGGATATTATACCGGCGGATACTAGCTCGTCGCAGGCACGTTGCGTGCTGTTGTGAAATTTGGTGCATTATTGTTTTTGGTTCGGTTCTCATTTTAATACTTAATTAGCCCACTCTAAGATCTTTCAACATGAAACTACCGTGAGACTTAATTATCATTACACATAAACGGATAACTCACGTATAAAAAGTCGAGTGATGCTCGACATGTTTCGGACTATTTCGTAGTCCTTTTTCCAAGAGCGCTCGCCCCGGCGGCAGCGACACGAACACTGCGCGCACTGTGCGCGTTTCTTGGAAAAAGGACTACGAAATAGCCCGAAACATGTCGAGCATCACTCGACTTTTTATACGTGAGTTATCAGTCTAAGATCTATTAAGAATAATATTTTTCAGCCACGGATTCCTAGAAAATCAAGCGCAATTTCCAAGGACCCCTTAGTAAAAATACTCTTCATTTACGACACCAATTTGCAAAAAATAAATAGCCAAATAGAATGAAAAATCACATAAGTCTCCCTAAAAGTCCTAATTCATTATATTATCAAACATAGCCAAAAAAACAGATCCTACGAGTACATAACTGAAACATAACACTAACTTTGTATACATCTCGTACAGGTTCCTCAGATACTTCTCCACATCGTTCTTATCGGCGAGCTTGGTTTGTATGTACTTCTGCAGTTTCAAGTGGAAGATATTAAGCACGAACTTGCTCATAACCTGATCAGGGTTCGAGAACACCGTACTTATGATGTTATAGTTCTTTTTGCACAGAGGTAAGACAGATGTGAATATGTCTTTGCCCATTAAAGTGTTCTGAAAATAAAATGCGTCGTCACTACATAGTGCAAAACAAAGTCGCGTTCCGCTGTCTCTGTCCCTATGTATGCTTAAATCTTTAAAACTACGCAACGGATTAAATGTGGTTTCTTTAATAGATAGAGTGATTCAAGAGGAAGGTTTATATGTATAATTCTACGCAGACGAAGTCGCAGGCAGCAGCTAGTATACAATGCAAAGACTTCATTGAACACCATAAAACATCAGAGAAAACTGATACATTGAAAAAATTAATAGGCAAGCAATAGGCATGTTTTCTACGAGGAGAGATCACTTTAAATGAGCTGTTGACATTTTCGTGTGACCGCGTTCATGATTATGGGTAGACTGAATAAAATGACTAGATGTTACTGTTGTGAAGACAGAGTTCTGTCTACCCTCATTAAGAGCGGCGTTTCTGTGCCTACAATTTTTTCAGTCTATCCGTGATCACATTGTAAACTGCCTTGATATATTGGGAGCTCATGAAGGAAAATCGCTGTTATATCCCGTAGTAAATTACATATATTATGCGTCATAATATATTTAATTTACTTCATTTTGTTAACTTAGGCCCTGTCTACTTCGTAAGGGATAACGACGTGATTTATATACCTATGTATTATTTCATTTTAGGCAGCAGGTGTTTTTCTTAAGCCATTTATGCTGGCAATGTATCTGCAATACTGTGGTGTTGTTTGGTGTCTCTGGTGCCATGGACGAAAAGGAACAGGAAGGCTATCAAACAATTGAATAATTCCTCTTACCATTTGACTAGTCTCTATAAACGCATCAACACACTGCGAGTAGCCCTTAAAGTTGGTCATGATGGTGGCAATGTCTTTCATTTTGGTCATGTTGCCCTGGTTTTGTGCCCTCACAAATTCTTCGATCAGATTCCGTTCAATCTCTTCATACTTTGCTTCAATCTTCTTTTTTGCTACTTCGAATTTCTCTTGGGGCAGTTCTTGGGCTATTGTATGGAGTTTTTGTATGACGTCAGCTGCTTCAGTTAGCTGGAACACGAGTCAAAATTTAGACATAAATTTTACAATACTGTTCCAGTAACGTTTAGTTAGATACAACTAAGAGTAAGGTCTGAGTGGACGCTCGAAGCGGAGCGTTCGGCGGGGCGTGCAGCGGGGCGTGCAGCGTGGCGTGCAGCGGCAAAGGGCTCCGTGTAGCGCCGCCTCAGGACACCAGTTATGAGTTTCATTTGTTTAACATGCACGCCGCACAACCCGCCCCGCCACACGCGCAACTCGAGCGTCCACTCAGGCCTTACACTTAGGATGACCTTGCCCAACCATTTGGTATAGTCTTGTAACTGCAAAAGCAACCGTTTAACTCATTAGCTCATTACCTAGTTTCAATCGCACTCGCGTTTACGACGGCGGCGCTCCCCGCACTAGCGTCCTTCGAACGCTCTTTGCGACTGCGAAGATATTCGGATAAGATCGAACTTACAACCGTAAATAAAACCGTTTATTTTTATACTTCATGTGTTAAGAGTTTCTAATATTAATTATTAAATAAAGGTACATTTGATATGATTCATCGTTTTACTGTGACACTGTCAAACTAGTCATTAGTTGGCCGTACTGTAATTAGAATTACAATGTAACACATCACCAATTTAAATTTCTATTCGTCATATTAACACGTAAAACATTGAACTCAATTCATACAGAGGTAGTAATCACACACATGGACCCTGAAAACCAAGCACTCTTTTTTTAAAGGGTAATTGTGCACTAATTATTAAACGATTTTTAGAAAAAATTGGTCAAAAAGCACTCACAGACACTTGAATTTCTTCATCGTTAGAATTTCTTTAAAATTGCATTGCCATTGGAAGTGTTTGTATAACGAAATTCATACTGGGTAGTTTTTTTATTTATGTATTTATACTTAAAGTCAGCTTAGTTTTGTTTTTTGCAATGGAGCTCTGGTGAGAAGCGTTACGTACACACATCGGCAAAAACAACGGATTTTTTGAACAGCACAGGTGTTCAGATGGTATCACATCTACCCTACAGTTCTGATCTGGCCCTGCACGACTTCTTATTCCCCATCGAATTTAATCGTCTTATGTTTGACATACCGCAAAACGCGGTTATTAAATATTTTCAGGATTAGTTTTCGAGAATGAGGCGATGTTTCTCTACACAAAAAGCTAATCGTTTTTACACAGCTACCTACCTATCTACCTGCCTTACCTTATTAGGGTCATTGAAGAGGTCAGTATGCACGGGGCCGGGGCTGAGGAAGTGCGCGAGGTGGGCCAGCAGGTCCCGGGCGGCGGCGGCGCGGGCCCGCGGCGCCCGCGCGGCCCCCAGCTTCTCGCCTACGTCCAACGCGCGCCCGCCGCAACGCGACATGCGCTCGTCCAGCGAACTGAACACGTTCACGCAGTGCTGGAACGTACACCACAAACTAAGGCACAGGCGGTGGCGTAACGATAGAGTGGCAGGTCTGGCAAAATTTCAAACTCGCTGGGCCTAGATAGAGCACAGAAGAGACGATACCCTTCTTTATATCGAGGAAGAACCCCCGATGAATTTGTCACAGGTCCGTTAGACGTTATAGATAAGCCACTGGCCGTAGGCGACACAGATGAGATGCGGCGAGGACGCGTCGCTGGCGAATTCATAGTGATACTTGGTGGGGCGTTGACTTTCTACAGAATGAATTTATTAAAGCGGCCGCGATGCGCCCTCGCTCCGTCTTTTATGTATGGCTAGCATCACAATAATTATATTTTTTTAATGAAAAGCAGGCCTGCAGCCCTGTGGAAAGTCACTGTGGGGACCAAGCATCACTGTGTGCATCGTCAACGCAATCACGGCCACTATTAAGTGTCTAACTAAAACAGAAGAGTCGGGGCGAGGACGCATCGTGGATTCTTTAATGAAGTCGTGCGCGACCTCTTCCTCGTTCTATACACTTGTACGAAAATTCTGCAACGCCTTCTCTATCTACGTCTCTTCTGGGTGACCTGCGCCTTGGACAACCGTGTTGAACATTTGTTTAGTTTATTACTAGATCATAGAAAACTGTCATTTCAGCAAGTTTTCTTTTACATTGATCGAGGCATCACCTGCGTGTTGCAAGCCGTAATAATAATGTAAATTATTTCAATGGGACACACTAGGGCATTATTCGTTGCTAATGGTTACAAAGCTAAGCCACTAATGGTAGCGTCAAAATTATATTTTCAAAATTATAACTTATGTATAAGCAAAATTAAAGTGACAAACCATGACTTGTAAGGTGACACCAGGCGCAGATCCAGCCTTCAGTTTAGGGGGGTAGACACCAAACTACTAATTATAGACCACCATAATTCGGTCGAGTGCGCTAAGCTACAAGCCTTAGTCTCGGTCCTGTGCTCAGTGTTGCAATGTCCAATTTTTCGAATGCGAAATTGTGTAATTTTTATTTGATTAATAATTCATCACAATAAATTAATTTCAGAATCTCCCATCTGCAACTACCGATAGGGGTGGTCATGACTTACTTGACCACTCCCATGGATCAGCTAATGGGTGACACTTACAGTATGCTGATCCATGATCTCAGAGAGTTTGGCTCCATACAGTTTCTCCTCCTCTTGGACGGACTGCTCTAACCTGGCACACTTTCTCTCTTGCCTTTCTTGTAACACCTTAAAACAAGTAACAAAATATGAAGAAATAATCCTGGCTTGACGTAGGGAACCACCAAAATAAATGAATCACCACCTCTTTGCGCCATCACAGATGACAGCTCCCGTAGAATGTAACTGTGCTTTTTACTCAAAAATTAACTTTTAAATGCGAGGTATAAAGAATATGACAACTGCCTAATTTTGTTCCTTGATCCCATATAATATTCATCTAAGACAAATTGAGTCCACTACATACTGAAATTGTATCTAAATGGAATAAAAGGGGCTATCTGTATCGTATATACACTCACTTGCTTGTTTGCGTTCCTAGTCATAATATAAATATATATATATATATATACTAATATTAAACATGTTAGTATAATGAGACACAATATTTCTTCTAACAAACTGTCCCTACTACTTTTGTCCCCTCGCTGATGGGACATAATAGCAAGAAATAGTTAATCCACCCATTTATAATATTATTTGGAAGTAAGATGCTCACAAAAACAAACAAACAATGCGGGTGGTACGACCCCATGTAAGGTCTGTCACCTTCAACCAACTTCAACCATCTTACTCAAAAATCCTGCCACCAAGCAGCAGTGCTTGCGCTGCTATGTATAAGCATGGAGAGTAAGACAGCCTGTGAAATTACTGGTAAATGAGGTATTCTATCTTAGCCCTCTGGTGTTGCGGGTGTCCATGGGTGGTGGTGCTCACTTACAACCAGGTACCATACTTGTTTGTTTGCTTTCTGTTGTATAAAAAAAACAAAAGGGAATTCCCATACTCACCAGAAACTTGATTCTATCAGTGATTTTGCTTTTTTAGATGGAAACTATATGGTGACACGAACCCTTCGTGTGCGATAATGTGTCGCATTTGACCGGTTTTTATATAATAATTGAATTATATATATTTAGATGTACCTTCAAGTCTTGTATAGCCTGTGTAAATATGTCATGGATCATCTCAGGGTCAAACTGATCATCCTGGAGCCGGGACTCCTGCATGCTGCGTCGTACCATTCTCTCCACAAACTCGTCAGGATCGAAAGGATCCTATAATGTATAAATAAGCAGAAATTTGATTACAAAAACAATTACCCATACAAGTGTTAAAGGTATACACAGCATTCAAAAAGTTACCTGCTCCAACTCCTTGATGTATTGGTTCATCATTTTGACAGCAAAAATATAATGGAGAACTTAAAGAGACTAAACTAAATTGAAATTTTGAACCCAATAAGATTGTCACATTCTTATTTATGAGGGCGGCAATTGGCGATGTAGTTTAATGTACAGTATGTGTAATGAAGTGAGATGAGCGCTTAGGACTTTAACATTTTCAAATTATCGGGATATTTTACCTCTTTCTTTTTATTTCAACTAGAAAGAGACACAGTAATGCGTTCCGGCGACTCGATTACGATCAGTCAAGTCAAGTCAAGTCAGCTCTTTTGACAATACAATGCTATGAACTGTCAACGTCAATTATGACAACTAACCATGTTTGAGACACCTTTTAAAACTATGTTTTTTTTGTTCTAATACAGATATTTTTATCATGTTCAATACCTAACCAGTTAGTTCTATGTACACATAACATTTCGCGGGAATTTGTAATTCATACAGTAAAAAATCGATTGAATTTCTATTATTTACGATATTACCTATACTGTTATGGCAGACAATTCAAGTCTCACCTTTTTGAGTAGACAAAACAGGCTGGCCTTAAAAAAGTCTTTTTAATTTTAGAAACAAGAGAAAAAAAAGTCATCCATGTAGGGAAAACGTCTTTTTAGGAGATTTTTACAAGTGGAAGCGTTATTTATATCCAAATTCTTTGTGATGTCGTAATATTTTGACAAAATCTTGTGCGTGCTATAGCGATTTATATTATTGTATATTTATATACTCTCTTTAATGAGAGGTGTGTGGGAAACTAGTATCAAGCAGAGAGCAAATATTTTGACAGGAGTGCCAAGAAACCTTGAGCATATCGTGAGTAGTGAGATGTCCAATGTATCCTAAACGGGTTAGGATAAAGTCGATAGAGCTCAATGGCTGAGCGCCTCAGCCCTCGAAGCTCCGAGGTGAACGCCTTGGAACAACGAGGCTATCTCATCGGCAAGAAGATCGGTCAAGGGTCGTACGCCACTGTCCACCTGGCAGAGTACTGTGATGCGTCCAGCCCCAAGCGGATGCACCTGGCGTGCAAGATATTCGACAAGGAAAAAGCGCCTAGAGATTTTTTAGAGAAGTTTTTCCCTCGTGAGCTAGACATCTTGACCAAGATCGAAAACCCTCACATCATACAAGTGCACAGTATATTGCAACGAGGTCCGAGGGTGTTCATCTTTATGCGTTATGCCGACAACGGAGACCTGTTAGACTTCATAAAGCGCAATGGCGTTGTGCCGGAAAACCAGGCCAAGCTATGGTTTCGACAGATGGCTAGCGGTCTACAGTATCTACACAGTAAGAATATAGCACATCGAGACCTTAAATGTGAGAACATACTGTTGTCTAGACGCTTCAACGTAAAACTGGCTGATTTCGGATTTGCAAGATTCTGCACGGACGGAGATAATCGCCGCGTGCTCAGCCAAACTTATTGTGGCTCCGCCGCATACGCCGCACCTGAGGTGGTGAGTGGAACGCCCTACAATCCAAAGCTCGCCGATGTTTGGTCCCTCGGAATCATTCTGTTCATCATGTTGAACGCGTCGATGCCGTTTGATGACTCGAATTTGCGCAAGTTGCTCAAGGATCAGATGTCGCGCAACTGGGTTTTTCGGTCGAGGATTCGTGACACTGTGTCGACAGCAGCCAAGTCGATCGTGCGTCATATTCTGGAGCCGGACATAACGCTACGGCTGACGCTGGACCGAGTGCTGTCGCACGAGTGGACTCGCCCGCGTAAGGACAAGAGCGCGAGTCTGATGGGACGGCTGGTGCAGTCGGCGCCGTCTCCGCCTCACGCGGCCGGCAAGCGCGACCACGACGAGACCGGCGCGGGCACGTCGGCCGGCGTGCGCGTGTCCGGCGACCACCGCGACACCGAGCGCGAGCGACACGACGACATCAACATGCGCTCGCACAACTAGACCCCCAACAACCAATAAGCAACCGGCAGAACCTAGTACAACAGTAAAACAAAGTGATTTGCTCTTGACAGCTTTTGGACCTCAAAAATCGAAATTTACTTTATTATTTTTATTTTTTTTCTTATTGACGATTTAACTATTGTTTGTCGCCAGTAAAGAAAATATTTTTTTCTATTAAATTAATCGAAACCCAAGTCATTTATTTTATTTTGACTTTTTACAGCCAACTGAATAATCTTGAACCTAAGAAACATTTAGAACAGTTATTGAATTTACTTGTCGATGTAGGTAGACGTGATCGTTTTAGCATGATCAAAAGCAGGCCAATTGGGCTCCACACCAATCCTTCGGGCGTTCAGGCGCAATTTAGGCAAAACGTATTATTATTAAAGAAGGAATACTCGTTACAAATAGGAATACCTAGTGAAAATTAATAGCTAAAATAAAACAAGCAACTTAATTTCAATTAAGTATATACTAGTCCTGAATTGCTTTGGCGGAAACATAGTAACTACTTGAAGTGATTTGAATCCAACTGTATGAAATAGTTAATACGTTCGTTTGTTCGTCGAAATCCACTTTCGCAGGAGATATCGCATACACGATAACTTTAATATATGAAACCTTCATATGTGAGGGAACCTGGAAAATAATAAATAAACGAATTTTAAAGTAATTATCTACTATAGGTATTCGAGAAGCAACTGGATCCCTCTCCGACCCACGACACAACTATAGCTACTTTAGTAGGTAGGTACGCCGCTCAACTGGCCATTGGGAATTTCAATTCCTGATGAGTGATGGCACACGTAGTTGTTCCGAGGTGAACCTCTCTGACCCACGGCACGACTACTTCCGCCGCTCAACTTGATTGCTTAGGAATTGTTATAAAACTAACCTACCCTAGCCTAACCATTTTTTTCCGGCGGGGACGGCACAGGAGTTAAGTAGGACTATCCGTCCCCGCTGCCCCTTAGCGAAAGAAGGGGGGGGGGAGGAGGCATACCCACTAAAAACCCACCGGTAATCCCGTCTTATTCCTCCGTTGTATTCCCTCACTGCCATTGGAGGGCGCCACTGGAGCATGATGGTGGGACCGGCGGCTCCTGCCAAGGGGAACTGGGCTGAATGATCGCCACAGCGGATCGACAGCCCGCCTGATCCAGCCAGGCGTCCCCACACATCATCATCATGATGGTGGCACTATGACAAGGGTAGGTACATACATTTTGCCCACGGAACAAGTAGGTGTGCCATGGGAATTTAAGCTCCCAACGTCTCAACCAGTTGAGCGGCGTGGTTATGCCTTGGGTCAGACTTTTAAAAATCTTATATTTATTCATTCATTTATAAATCGAGTCTTTATATCCCTTACTCGGTAGACATACTATAGCCTAAGGTTGCAAGACGTAAAGGCCACGTTCAGCATGTTGTAGTTCTTTGCTAGCCGCGCATCACCTATAAGATAATTCCCAAGATTTTCGCCCATTCTCTCGATGCATTTTACCATCTGCGCGCGAATAGAAGCTACTGGTACAAATTATGTTTTTTTTTTGCTCCAAGACCAGCATGGAAAATCTTTTATTTAAAATCATAATCCCATAGAATAGAATACGTTAGTTTTACATCTTGAAAACTAAGTTAGGTACAATTTGAAACTTTAAAACTAGTTTCTGTTACCTACACTAACTTGAACCTCCGACACAAAATAGAAATTAATGGGGTGTTAATAAGTTTGACTGCGATATATGTGCTGTGTGTGTGTGTGTGTGTGTGTGTATGCCAGTCAGTGGCACCGTAGCGCTTAAACAGGTGAACTGAATTAGATGCGGTTTTTTTTATTTGAAAACAGGTGTTCTGGTAGGGGCCCTTAGATTGCTTTTCATTAAAATCAGTTCAGCCGTTTAAAAAAAGCTTTTTAAGTGTTCGTTTTGTTTTACGTGGTTATTATTGGGCTATCAGTAGGTAGTATAGTTGCTATCGGCTTATATACGTAGACAATCTTATTCAGTCGTAACGTAAAGGACACGGAAAAACCGCCAAATGAAAACGTTAAGATTTTTTTTGAATCAGGCATTACTTTGCGGAGGTCCATTTACAATGAACAAACAACATTTATTTATTTATTTATTTATTATTACATTGTAATGTCATGTACATTATATTAAAAGATGTTACAAATGATTGGTCAGTCCATGACGCCCTGCAAGGGCACACAATAACAATTTATCACTTAATCTAATATCAATTTAAATGTCAATATGTAATATTTAACATGCTACTCTGCGCCTACTCCGAATAGCGGTGTAGCAAAGTAGGTAGGTACATATTTTTTGTTTGTTAATAATGATAAAGTTTTAAATTACATATGTACAGGGTTATTCAATTTTTCACAATTTAGTTTAACCTTGTTACGATCATAGTCGAAATTAGCAGAAGGGACTGAGTAGACTCATCCATTCCCAATACAAAACACCATACCTACATAATATTATAAATAGCTACTTACTTGTAAATAAACATACGTAGTGTATTGAAATACACTGATTATACCCTCCTTGTCGTATATGTGAGTCCCTTCTCTCCTTACACCTGTAATAACAACCAAAAAATATTTTTTCACAGCCCCGCAGCCCAAACGCAAAAACTGCTGGACCGATTTTTACCAAACATGGTTAAGAGCAACCGCAATGTAACTGACTTTCGAATCCGTTTGAGAGCTACGATATCACAAACAGCCACACACACGCAAAGAGAGATAGAGACATCGAGATCAAACTTGTAACACCCCTTTTTTGCGGCGGGGGTTAAAGAGAGAAAAAAACCAGCGCTACTTAGGTAAATAGAAATTGTCTATGATTTAGCTCTCCACAATCTAGCTAGGTATTTAATTTAGGTTTGTCCCCACCAGCTGTTATTAATTCAGAGGTATGTTCCTGGAGTCTCAGGGTTTGTTTCTTCTTTTCGTACAAACGTTTTGGCAGCCGGTTTTTAGGGTTCCGTACCTCAAAAGGAAAAAACGGAGCCCTTATAGGATCACTTTGTTGTCCGTCTGTCCGTCCGTCCGTCCGTCCGTCCGTCTGTCAAGACCCTTTTTCTCAGGAACGCGTGGAGGTATGAAGCTGAAATTTATATCAATTACTCAGGTCTACTGTCCCTTGAAGCTGTGAAAAAATCAAACTTCTAAGCCAACGCAATCAAAAGATACAGCCGTTTATGCCGCAAATTTCCGCAAATTTTCAACTCTCAAGGGAATCAAAACCTACAAGGTAGTTCCCGTGAACGCAGAATCTTGAAATTTGGTATGAAGGTAGGTCTTATAGCACAGATTAAAGAATAATTGCGAAAACCGTAAATGTGTATGTATGTCTGTATATAGCAGTGACCAATATAAAGTAACCCCACACTGCGTACATTTTGCTTTGGAACAGGGCTCTGCTTACACTGGTTTTAGATATTTATAGATAATGATACGGAACCCTCGGTGCGCGAGTCCGACTCGCACTTGACCGGTTTTTTGTTTTTAAATTATCTCCGTAATTAGTAGGTACGATTGTGAACTAGATCATTGATATTAAGTATCGATCTTACCAAACTCGTAAACATACTCGTAGGTGGCCATGACCGCATCGAATGCAGCCAGGTAACAAAAAAATAGCCCCAGTAGACTTCTCACTGCCATTTATTCTTTGTCACTAAATTAACTAACTTTTTTCACACTTTACCGAGATTTAATTAAGAAGGTACCTACCTGCCTATATGAAACATAAACTCGTTGTGTTTTTTTTTCATGGTTGGTACCTAGTTAGTGGTTAGTGACACACTGCTTATTAGATTAGGTACACCTTGCCACAATTCATTGTCTTAGCGAACCAATTTATAAAAGCACGTGTCTATCAAAATACCACTCGAATGTGCGAAAATAATGTGTTGGATTTGAAATACGAGTAGAGTATTGGATACAGCTCGAAATAACCAGGGAGAAAAGCAGTGCTTGGTGCAGTGCTCCCTGGGCGTCGCCTAATGATTTCTGAGGAATATCATTGACCGTTGGCTAAGAGCCCGACAGGGGGGAGGAGGGCCTCTTGACCATATTACCGTACAACGTTGCCAACATTTTGCCACAAGATTTTTGAATATTTTGAATTGTCGTCGCAATGACAACTTGATAAGCCACAAAAAGAAGAAGAAGAGGAAATAACCAGGCGCCTGAATCAACATTGCTACAAAATTACTGCACAAATTAAATTTTCGACTATTTGATTTAATTAGATTTAATTAGAGCTGTAATTTTCATGTAATCTACTCGTAGGTATACCTAAGAATTTCAGCACGATTTTTCACCAATTTCGAGTGGCGTTTTTACAATAGTGCTTTAAAAAATGCATCAGACGTCTCTGTCTTAGTTTCGTGCAGTTCCGCTCACACTAATACCTAAGTCATTATTTTTAAAGAGAGCCTTGGTGTGATACGATTCGAAAATCTAATTTCGAAGTAGACCCCCGTCGCTCTCCAGGATACGAATATGCATGAAACGACACTCGTTATTTTTGGACGTATCTTGCTTATGTAAGTAGGTACTAATTTTACAAGCGTGATCTCAGTTTTACACTATCACCTTTTCATGAAATAGGGTGACAAACGAGCAAGTTCATCATCTGGATCATAAATGAGCACCACCACCCAAGGATTACCTATAACATCAAACAAAGTATTGCGGACTCGTTGCCAGCCTTGAGGACTTGAGGGCCTTGAGGGCTAATGGACGCCTCATGTCCCAGAATTTTGGTTGTCTTAACGTTTCCTTTTTATAGGGGCATGCAGATGATAATGCCCTTAAGTATAATTATAATAAGCTATACTAAGTGTAGGTCCGTCCTTCATAAAAGCAAGTAAAAATTGAATTCTGAGCATACATGGTGCTCTTTTGTTAGGCATGATAAGTACGAGTTTGTTTTCTGTACGTAGGTAGGTACTACTCAGTCTGTTTTAATTAGAAATTTCTCGGTACAAGATGAAATCACCAGTTACTACTTAATCAAATAATTGAAACATTATACATAGCTCCGAGTAAATAACACATACGCGATTCTCTTTCGTAGATACATGTATGTGTGTACACCAGAGATGCGATTTATTTGAAATACTTCTATTTAAAATACAAATACAAAATGCAAAATACGTATTTTGTATTTTGCATTTATCTAAATGCCTTTTAGTAAAAACCATTTTGTATTTTATTTGAAATACCTTTCGAGATGTATTTTGCATTTTCATATTCATTTCAAAATGCAAAATACTTTTTGATTAAGTTTAGCCAACATTACCAGTCAAACAAAATGAAATGAACGAATGACGCTTGTATTGCCGCACTAGATGCACAATCAACCGAAATAAATGGCCACACAATTCACAAAATGGAGCCATGGCTCTCTTTTCATTAGTCTACTTGCTTCACATTATTTTAAGTGAGTATTATTATTCATTACACATAAACGGATAACTCACGTATAAAAAGTCGAGTGATGCTCGACATGTTTCGGACTATTTCGTAGTCCTTCTTCTTGGAGCGCTCGCCCCGGCGGCAGCGAAACGAACACAAAAAACGTTAAAAATGATGATGAAAACGAGGGTAGTTGTGCGCCGCTGTCAGTTGCGTCGAACAGCTGCGCGAGCAGAGCACTGGCGCGCAGTGTTCGTTTCGCTGCCGCCAGGGCGAGCGCTCCAAGAAGAAGGACTAAGAAATAGTCCGAAACATGTCGAGCATCACTCGACTTTTTATACGTGAGTTATCCGTTTATGTGTAATGATGATTAAGTCTCACGGTAGTTTCATGTTGAAAGGAGTATTATTATTATTAATTATTAACGTAACAGAATTTATTGATACGCGAACTGATAAATTTGACCAAAATGTCATGCATTAGGTGTGCCATGTTATTGACGTTTTTGTTCGGCTCGCCATTGTGTCTCTATTTCTCATGATAAATACCTAAAATAAATAAAAATGACTGATATTTGATCAAAAGGTATTTTATTTTGAAAAAGTATTTTGAAAATACCTATTTTGCATTTCGCATTTGAAATACAAAACGCAAAACTATTTGGTATTTTGCATTTGAAATAGTAAATCTGAAAAGTATTTTGCATTTTGTATTTAAATGCTTTTTTAAAACCATTTTGTACATCTCTGGTGTACACATAAACGTGATTACTTATTTGAAAATGTTTATTTGACGATAGGACATTAAGTACATAATATTATAGTTATACCGAACTAGGCTGATCCGGTTTCTTGGGACCCGAAATTGTCATTCTCACTATTAAAACGAATTATTGAAATGTACTAGGTACCTACTTACTAATGATCCATTCAGGGTAGAATTAGACAGAACGAAAAATGGTTCTGTATAGTTCTAGTGCAATTATTAAAATGACATTTAATAAGTAACATTTCTGAGTAAAAAACCCAATTTATCAATTAGGTACTTTTAGGTACTTTAGCGATTTCGATATCACTATTTTATGTTTAATTCATAAACCTAGTTGTACTTTAGGGATTTCAGCTACCTATACCTACAGGGTGTCTCATTGAAATCGGTCAGTATGGGAAAGTCTGAAACTATAAGACATTCTAAGATCTGTTCTTAGGAACCATGACATCGATTTTAATAATAAGAAAAACTGCATTCATGCATTAGAAAAAACCTGTACTTAGCGCGGGAATCGAACCCGGTTGTTTTGAAAAAATAAACTTACACTATTTCTATTTAGATATCGATTGTGTAGGTCATAAGCAGTAAATGGCTCTATGAAACATGATGTCTAAAATGAATAAAATGCATTGTTTTCACATACTTTAATTTATTTTAGTAGTGTTCGCAATAACCGCCGTTTTTTTTCAATATATTATTCAACACGTGTAGGTAACGATCTTACAATTGCATTTTGTATCTTCATGTGATGGATGTAACAAGTTGCGACACCAGAAAAGAGGTACAAACAACCATAGAGACAATTTTACATGCCAGAACTTGTGGAATATTGTAACGGTGGTCACAACGAACACCTACTAAAGTAAATTAAAGTATATGAAAACAATGCATTTTATTAATTTTAGACATCATATTTCATAGAGCCATTTACTGCTTAAGAATCTTAAGTTAAGACCTACACAATCGATATTTAAAAAGAAATAGTTTACTAAGTTTATTTTTTTTCAAAACAACGGTTCGATTCCCGCGCTAAGTACAGGTTTTTTCTAATGTATGAATGCAGTTTTTCTTATTATTAAAATCGATAACATGGTTCCTAAGAACAGATCTTAGAATGTCTTATAGTTTCAGACTTTCCCATACTGACCGATTTCAATGAGACACCCTGTATACATCGTGAAACACATAAGTTTCCACGTCTTATGGACTACATCAAAATTTGATACCCGATTATCTAGATGGTTTGGTTGAGGCACAAACTCTTGCAAGAGTAAATTTTTGAAGATTTACGGAATGCCTGCAGATGACTCGATTTTCAGTTCATAGGACGGCAGGCAAGGGATTTCTGCTATATATATATCGTGAAACAGGTGACGGCAGGTGTTGACGAAGGAATTTAAAAAAGTTTCCGCTATGGTTTAAATGGTTTAATGACACAGACTAACACACAAACAAATACAAGCTTATGCTAGCAACCTGACAGAGCAACTGTCTTCGAAGTTGATGTCAACTTTTACATGATCAACATTAAATTTACGATGAAAATGTATGACTACCAACTTAACAAATTATTTTATTAATATGGTTTTTTATGGAACTGAAACTTTCTGAACTAAATGCATTGTTGCCAACATAACAAATTATATTAAGGAATCAATGACCATTAAACCATTAGGAAACCAATGATGACTTCTTAATTTGCCGCTGACTTCCAACCTCTCCATACCGACCAGGCATCAATCCAGTAGTTGCTCGTTGTGATTTGATAGAAGCTGTATGATATAGTCACTTCTTCTCTTGATTCGTCAAAACTCACTTCCGGAGCATTTAATGCGTACACATGCACGTTGACATATGTAACAAAATAGCCCCGATCGCGATACTGCAGCTGCAATGGGAAAATAAAATAAAGAGGGGACTACTCCCAAATTCTAAATGCGATTTTTTTTTGTGCTATTTAATTTGCGATGGCACCGAATACATATCCGCTTCCGCAAATAAACGTGTACTTTATGTCAAAACACCAACTTTATAGGAAAAATAAAAAACGGAAAACTTAATTAACCAGGTACCTCCTCATCTGATGGATTTAGTTTAAAACAATCTACCATATACTAGAAAACGATGGTAATTTAGGTATATTTCAATGCATGCAACACTATTTTAAATCCGTGGGTTTTCAAGAAAATGAGAGAGAATCTAGTCACAAAATGTTACAAGCTCTGGATGCACGTTGTTTATTATCGTTTAAAACAGAGTACACGTTTTATTTTTTCCTGGGTATTTCGTAGAAAAAACATTGATGTTACCATAAAAAAGTTTATCGGTTTATCAGTTTATCTGTTTGTCTGTATATTTGCGAGCGCATCACATAAAAACGGCAGAACGGATTTTGATGCAAACTTTACTAATCTGTTGATAAAATCACCGGCCGGGTTATAGGCTACTTTTCATCCCGGAAAATGGCATAGTTCCCGCGGGATAACGATAAATATGTCAAAGGTCAGCCAGCTGCCTAGAGTCGCAACGTAAATAAATATTGCTACAGTATCATAGAGGTGCACTGAGAGATTTTTCAAAATTCCCATGGGATAGGGAATAAATGGGGTTTGTACAAGTCTACTGAAAAGGGAGCCTATCTCCATAACTATAATTACTAGAGTCTTGATTAATACCACTTTTGTGCCTAATGGCACAACAAAAGTAGGGAATCATAAGTGATGAAAATAAAATTAGTTTCAAGACTTTTCGAAATTTCCGCGGGATAGGGGGATATTATTAAATTGAAATCTTCTTATCTCCGTAACTATTATTATTAGAATCTTTAAATTTGGCATACAGCTACGCAGTAGCTAAATAATTAGATATCTGGAAACTGATTTTTCAGGATTTTGCAAAATTCCCGTGGGATAAGAAAGAATAGTAACTGACTTGCTAATATTATAGTTCCTAATATTTGGCAGACATATTCCTTGATGATCAAGGAGGTGATTTTCAAATTTTCCTACGGGATAAAAGGACGGTATAGAAAGTATAGATGGACATTGTATTCAGTAGACAATATGTTCTTTGAAGATCACGTAGGCGTCATAAGAAGGGATTTTTCGAATTTCCCGCAGAGCAAAAGGATGGGATGAAAAATAATGGATGTGGATGTCTATGCAAGAAACAGGTTACTTCGTAGGTAGTACGAAAATGTCGCAGAAGCAAAGCGCCGAACGGGCCAGGGAAATCAGAGTTCACTGGTGGACCCTGTGCACCGCAAAAGAGTTGGGCGCCGGCGTATCGCACTAGACCGCCGGCTCCCACCTTAACTGAGGGCCTAGGGTTACGGACACGGAGACGTCTGTAACCTCAAAGAGTAAGGTCACACGCCATTGCTGGGAAAAGAGACCAAGAGTGGCCTTCCGGAAGATTAATCCGGACACGGATATCCGCCCTCTGGCGATGTAACGGCTTATACCGATGAACCGTTGCGTCGCCAGAAAAGCGGCGAGGAAGGAACACCCCGGGGTTTTAGAGGGTAACAATCCCACCTAACCCCATTGCCGGCAATAGGGTATCTGACTCCAGCAGATTTCCCCCGGGCAAAAAAGAGAGGTAGTACGAAATCCTTCGTGCAAAAGTACAACTCGCATATGACTAAAATTTTAAATGTGTGTGTCATGTTTGCTGATGATGCTACAAGCTACAATATTTATATCTGAAGATAAACACGATACTATTATTGTTGATGAATTACATACTTAAGACATTAAAAATTGTAATAGCCTGCTTACCATCTATGAATTTAAAAGTTAACTTGGATAAGACAAAAATATTACAATTCACTAATTATAAGCAAGTACCACAAAAAATAAATATAGTTATTGATAACAAAGATATTGAACAAGTGACTAGCACATTTTTTCTAGATATTTTAATAGACAGTAGGTAGCTTAAACGGGAAGTCGCATATTGAGGAAGTTAATAAAAAACTTCAATTTTGTCTTATATAACATCAATGGCGATAGCAAATACAGCATACCACATACATGGTTTGGAAAATGCGTCTTATGCATCCGCCCGGTATGTGCCGCTTGGATTTTTATAGAGGTTATTTCCTCGTGGCCCCCGTCTTCAAAAAGACAGCGGCCCACGTTCCGACCCCACGGGCCGGGTTACGTGTTGACCGACAGTGACCGAAGCCATGCCGCTCCGCGATCCCATCCCTTACGGGGCACCGCTCCGACGGCAGGCTTATGCCCGCCGACCCTCACGTCAGCTCTCACACCCTCATGTACCTACTACTCTGAAAGCAGAGCGGTACCGAAGGCATGATCGCGTCCGTCACCAAAAGCACCCGCGGGTGCGACCCTCAGGATTTTTCATAGTGGTTTACTCTTCGCGGCTCCCTGTCTTGAAAAAGACAAGCGGCCCACGTTCCGACCCCACGGGCCGGGTTACGTGTTGACCGGCAATGACCGAAGTCACGCCGCTCCGCGATCGCAACCCGTAGGTCGCACCGCTCCGACAGTGAACTTTCGCCCCCGTCCAATAAGGCTTGCCCTCAACTTTCCCTGCAGGTACTTGACTCAGGTTCACCTCCGTCAAAAAGGCGCCCAGAGGCGCCGCCCTCACTGCAGTTCCATTTCTGGCCCCGCTGGCTCAGATCCCCCGCAACGAATTGCGGGTTCACCTTACCACCCCTCTCCTCCCCCCCAGTTGGATATTAGCCAACAGTTACCTAACTTACAGAAGAAATTAATTAACCGTTGTTGCCAAGGGTGCACCGGCCTAAGCGTTACCCTTCCCCCCCGTGAGGCCAAGAGCCTCTGTTAGAAGGGAACTGTAACGCTAGAGCTCTCCAGGAGGTTTCCGACTCTACTCTAGATCTTCGATTATCTTAGATTTTATAGTTTTCCCTTTATGTGGCCATTAAACCCTAACTCTGTACCAAATTTCAGCTCTCTGAGTTCATGGGAAGTGCTAGTTCTATTTTGATGATCATGAATGAGTGCAGAGTGAGAGAAGTGAGTGAGTGTCATAAATGCGAAACTTTGCTTTAGCTTAACTTTGGAACTAAATGACCTTCAAACTTGAAAATTTGGATTTTAAGTATGTGATTATAGCTTACTGGATGACAAAAATTTCTGCGTTCTGGTCTTATCCAGAGGTTCTCAAATAGGGACCTGAAAATGCGGCGAAATGGTTCCAGTAAAGGATCGTACGGCAGTGTTTGCTTCGCGCTTGACTTGGCGGGGGCAGATCATCCTAAACGTGCTCTTAAGGTTTTGTTACCTTAGATTATGTCTACCCCGTAAGGGATAAAGACGATATATATGTATTTATGTTTGTATGTATTAAAAATTTGGATTCTGTAAGAAGTATTTTTATAAATAATATTAACGCTGACATGCATATACATATATATAGGTACTTGAAATATGTTTATTTGTTAAATAAAGAACTTAATGAGTACCTATTTTACAAAGAAAAGCGACTTAAAGAAAAACCTACGATCGCAATATAAATATGATATAGCGCATAATTATGTAAACGGTATAAAGATTTAGAATCACTTACCTGAATGAAGTATATAAAATCTCTAGATGGTACTAAATTTAAAAATAAACTTAAGTAATTTTAACTTTGGATGTGCTTTTATAATTTAAAATGAATAGGTACCTACATTTCTACGAATTATTAAAATTTAGATAGAAATAATTTATAATAATAACTAAATATTGTATTATTGCAATTGTAAACGGTTTTAAACAATAAACGTTTCCTATTTCTTGCTGGTTTTTGTATGTTTTCGATGGGAGAGAGGAAGAAGTTTTTGCGCAAATTTTGATTCTGCGCGGACGAAGTCACGGGCAAAAACTAGTTTACAATATTTTTTCCTGAAAAAAATCTGAGAGGTGCTTTATAGATAAAATAATGTAAAATGTAAAAACAATGTTTGGGTAAGAGCTATTACATGATTATTCGCGAGGGCCGGTCGATATAGGTCTACCCAGACAAGTGCTCTATAATCATATCGAAATACTAACATTTACATCAATTCGGTTGTTGATTCGAGATTCACCGATGTTACCGGTAACTGTATGGGCGTAGTAATAAGCTTTAGGGTCGTCTTCTGTAATTAAAATATAATAATATATAGTAATTATAATTAGTCAAGTACTTTATCAAGTGCCTGGCGACCGAGTAAAAATAGATGTTAGCAAAACTCGGAAAAAGCCCTCTAGCCTCCGTCTGCCCTGTAAGGGATAAAGACGTGATTTATGTGAATCTGTAACCACCTTTTATTTTATGGCCACAGATTGCACATACCTCGTACCTCTTCGTTCCGTTACAACACATAGGTAATTAACAATAAATCTAACTTACTATGCCCAAGCTCGTAGGTATAAAGATTACACTCTGTTTCAAATATGAAGTTATGGCTGACAGACACAATTTAAAGAATATTTTGGAATACGAAATAAATATAAATATTAATTACCTAACTACTTACAAAAAAAATATCTGATACTATAGGTACGTGGTTCTTATGAACCACGTTGTTTGTTTTCATTTAGAAATAAAATTTAAAAATAAGAATTACCTACAAGATATTTTTTGGTTAGGTCTATGGTCATTAAAACTAAAGATGTGGCTATATTATGTAGACATACGAGTATAATATAAGGCAATCGATTAAAATCACGTATAATCGAAAAAATATATTAATAGGAATGTGACATGCAAAGGATTTTAATCTTTGGGTGGTACCTAGGTAGATCACATATATATTTGGGCGATGGTAACTATGTATGTATGCATCATATTTTTATGTTCATTGTTGTAAGTATGTACATTACATTGCTAAGATAATTATAATCGATAGTCGTTGGATGTCACAATAAAGTCACATCTCTAGACTTTTTAAAGTGAATGTGTCAGCCATACCATCGTATTTGTGATAGACTTTGCAGCCTGTAACTGCGTCGGATGCAGCCAGGTAACAAAGAACTAGCCTTAGTAGGCCACGCGCTTCCATTTTGGTTTTCTTTGAACTAAATGTCAATTGCTGCAGACTTTTGTCTCTAGTGAAGAAGATAGTAAAGCTATTTCACGGTTTAATCTCATGATACGAGAGCTCGTTGCATCTATTCTATGTTGCAGTGCCGGCGTTACGACCACTTACACCCCGGGCAAGAATATTGTGGCGCCCGCATGAAACCAATCGAATACCAGTTTGCCGGAGGAAGCATCGCCCCCTGAAATTTGGCGCCCTGGGCCGTCGCCCCATCGCTTCCCCCCCTAACACCGGCACTGCTATGTTGTGATAACACTAACTTGTGGCCTGTTCGATGACGGTTCGGAACCGTCGGTTCCTTTATATGACCTACTTATACACTTCTAGTGGTTAGATTGATTTGAATTTTGGTAGCTATCTCACCTATGAAGATGGACAACAATAGAACTAACTACTGCCACCGAAAGTTACAGCCAACAAAAATATTGATTCTTTCTACACGAAAAATCTAGAAAATATTGCAAACAAGTACAAACACAAACTTACTTATTTTAATAATCCCTACTAATATTATTAATGCGGAAGTAACCCTGTCTGCCTGCTTGTAATGCTTTCACGCCTAAATCACTGAACTGACTTTAATGAAATTTGGTACAGATATAGTTTCCGTCCCGGGAAAGGACATAGGATAGTTTTTATCCCGGATATTAACATAGTTCCCACGGGATAGCAATAAGCGAATTCTGCGCAGACGGAGTTGCGGGCAACCGTCATCAGTAATAATATAAAGCTATTGCAAATCCAAGACGAAAAGCTTGACCACCATTTTTGGTGGAAGCCATAAATATTGATGCATCAATCGGGCATTTATATTTGCAGTGGGCTCTCAGACTGTGATGTAGGTAAATATGTGTAACTAGAAATTTCATGGTAAGTAGGTACTCGTAAAACCTACTAAGTACGGTGATATAAGCTGTCCCGGCTAAACCGACTAGCTAATTAAAAATCCGACCAAGTGCGTGTCGCGCCACGCGCAGTGTAGGGTTCTGTAGTTGCCTGCGATTGGCGGATAATATGAACATAATTATTATTTTCCTTTTTTATTCGATAATTATGAACATAGTTAATAAGTTGGTCGACTATTACTCGGTGAATGGGGGCTATCGCCTGTGAATTTGCCACTAGAGGCACCAGTGTCGCGTGAGGTCCAATAACATTCACTTTTCACTGATTTTGGCGGGCTTCGTGACATAAATTATAATTTCTTTCATTTACCTGTTGTTAAGTGATCTCCTTCGTAAAATTATCGCAAATATACCTAGATTATTTGGCGATGAATGTGAACACTTTGAATGCGGTTTTTTTGGCCGAACAAAACGGAACTGCATATCATTGCGGCATAGCTACTCGATATGATGATAGTAATGAGATTCAAGATTTAAAACTTTGTTTCGGCGCCGTTCTTATAAAGTCGCCTTTGGCAGCGACGAATAAATGACTTATGACTTATGACAGCTATATACCTCTGGACCTTAATCAACAGTGGCGCCAACTGGTGACCAAAGAAACGATAGTCCCCATTGTAAAGGCCAATAGCTGGAGGGATAAATTAAGCTAGACCACGGATGGGGAAATAGATTTAGAGATGATCTATCGATGAATATTAGGTACAACATTTCCGCGGGACAAAGTGCATTTATTCTATCAAGTAGGCATCAAAAATGTAGTATGTAGGTACTTATAATAACTTTATTGTTTTCATGTGCTGCGACGGTTGGCTGTTTTAGCGCGAATAATCAAATATTGTTTGTTTAACGCAGGCCGGATTGCATCTTGTCACGAGCTGCCATTTGCCCATTTCTCCATTTCTGAGCTAGACTAGCTCATAGCAAGATCATCGTAAAAATTGCCAGTCGCGTAGGTGCTTCCTTAAGTACAAAGTAATAGTTACAATAACTGCCGAAAGTACTATTTTACATACATACATGTTACTGAGAGATAGGGGCTGCGATCCCCGCTCTGGTTCGTGGCTGGTTCAAAGGGTTTCCATTGCAGTTCAATCAAGGAGGCAACGCGGCCAGCATAATGGGAATCTTGGAACCAGGCACGAAACAGGGGGGCATTTTTTAGGTTAATTTTTAATCATTTTTAACATACTTTACTTTAAATCAACTTTCCTAGTTTTAGTGTTCTTTATTGTTATTTAGTTTTTAATAGTTTGTATATTGGAATAAATTGTGATGTTAAATGTATATACATACATATGCATATTATGCATAGGTACGGTCAAGTGCAAAAATAAGTATCGATACGAACTTCTCAAAAATATGTCCCACGACCTTATTACGCCGGTGTAAGAGTGTATGGTACTTATTTTTGAAACTTTGACTAGATACATATTATTACACTTGACTGTACATAAATCACGCCTTTATCCCGTACGGGGCGGACGGAGCTTAAGGTAACAAGACCTAAAGGCCAGGATTTACATTTCAGGATTTTCATGATGATTGCAGGCGTGTAGGTGTAAAGGGAAATAAAAACATTTGATGTATGGCTTCCATGCTGGTCTGGGAGCAAAGAAAAAACATAGAATGTACCACTTGCTTCTCTACCCGCGCAGATGGTAAAAGCCCATCGAGGGAATGGGCGAAAATCATAGGAATCATGTTATAGGTGATGAGGCTAGCAACCCATCACTATTTTGATTCCATTTTCCACCTATACGCCCACAATCTTGCTAAATGTGGCCTGTAGGTCTTGTTACCTTAGGCTCTGTCTACCCCGTAAGGGATAAAGACGTGATATGTGTATGTATGTATGTATGTATTGCTTGCCGCATCGCCCATAACGTGATTCCTAAGATTTTTGCCCATTCCTTTGATGGGCTTTTACCATCTGCGCGGGAAGAGAAGCAACTGACCGATCAGCATGGAGTGTTAAATGTGTGTGTTAAATGAAAAGATAAACAAACAAACAAACATAAATCACGTCTTTATCTTTTACGACGTAGACAGAGGCTTAAGTAACAAGACTTAAGAGCCACATTTAGCATGATTGTGGCGTATAGGTGGAAAGGGGAATCAAAATAGTGATGGGTTCCTAGCCGCATCGCCTATAAGTTGATTCCTACGATTTCTGTGAATTCCCTCGATGGGCTTGAATTTTGAATTTTTTTGGGAATGAAAGAATGATTTTTAAGTATCCTAAAATTAAATCTAAAATCACAACACTGGGTCTAAATAAATATAGGTAGGTATAGGTTGGGACTATACTAGATCATAATTGGGGTATGCAGGTTCTTAAGACAGTGTATAGGTGAAATGCGTGGTGACACCCTTATGCTCCCACGGCGCCCCTCCAATGGCAGAGAGGGAATACCGGCGGTTTTTTAGTGGGTAGGCCTCCTCCGCTTCCCCCCGCTCGGGGGGGCGGGGAGGAGAGTCCCACATAACTGCCGCGCCGTCCCCAAGGCGCGGTCGTATGCGTAACGCATTTTTCCGCCGCAAAAAAAAAAATGTATAGGTGAAAAACTTGAGTAAATGACTTGTCGTATATGTGAGTAATGCGAATAAACAAATTGACGTTCCAAATAAGAACAATTAATTAAGTCCCATATCAGTTCTGTACACTACATAGAACAGGTCATTTAGGTACTTCAGTTTTTCAAGTAATTAGGTACTTTTTACAAAAAACAGGTACGACTTTGTTTGTCAAATTTTATTTTGAATATCCATTATTGTTATTATGATTATTTATTATCAAAAACCGCTGAGGCAAAAATTTTGTAGCTGCTCACCGTGATCTGATACCAACTGTATGATATAGTAACTATGTTTCTTAGCTCGTCAAAGTTCACGTCCGGGGAATTCAGTGCGAACACCTTTACTTGGAGATACACAACCCTCATGCGGCTGGGGACCTGGGAATAAATAAAATGAACAAACAGTCATAGATTACCGAAATAAGTGAGCTGGGGCCCGATTTTTGAAAGCACATGTGTGAAAATACCACTTGAAAGTGGTGAAAAATTGTGAAATACGAGTAGCTCAAAAGATATTTACGGCTCTCATTAATCTTGTGAACTAGTCAAAAATTTGATAAGAGCTGTAGTTTTGAAGATATAAACAGATTTATACCACTTTTGTGGTACTTTCGAGTGATTTGCTTGCAAAAATCGGGTCCCTTATCAGAGTATAATAACATCAAAATACCTACATGCAAATGAATTTCGATATTGTATTGAAATACACCGATGCTACCCAACTTTTCCTCCACGTGCGCGTGCGATCCGTCTTTCTTTTCACCTGTAATAATTATATAACAATTATATTATTCTGTTTTTCCGGTTACGTAGATCTATATGGGGAGTGTGAATGGTTACGTTGCGAGGGGAAGGCCTAGACGGATGTTCCGAGACCAAATAGGAGACGTTTTGGAAAAAGGAGGTCAGGAGTACCCGAAACCGACGAGCATGTATGAAGAGATTGATGAATGTGGATGAAGCGAAAGAAGTATACCAGAATCGTAGCAAGTGGAACAAAGTAGTCTCTGCCTACCCCTGTGGAAAAGAGGCGTAACGGTTTGTATGTATGTACGGTTAGGGAAGTATTTTATTAAATTTATATAAGTACCCGCGCCACCGAGCGAAACTTGGTGTTTGCAAAAATCGGAAAATCCCGTTTGGCAGTGATCAGACTAACATGCATTTTGCAGATATATGTGTAAAAGTCTGTAACTATTTTCTCGAAACTGTTTTTGTTTTTTTTTTTTAGAGAAAGGTGGCTGGGTTTAATTTCTAGGAAAACACATTTTTCGATTTTGCTAACACTAAACCAAGCTCGGACGTTCAGGAATTTACTACAATTCGACCGTACCAAACTCGAAGGAATATTCAAAACAGGCCCTAACTCCATCAAATGCAGCTAGATAACAACAAAGTAGCAGTAGGCCACGCGCTCCCATATTTGTGGTATTCTTTAAACTAAAAGACAATTTCTGTACCTACACTGTTGTCTCTACTGAAGAAGAAAGTAATAAAAGATATTACACGGTTTACTCTCATGATAAGAGAGCTCGCTGCATTTATTCAATGCATATAGAAAATAACTAATTGGACTGGTAATAACTTCTATCCAATTGAGGCAACACATTATTAGTCTTTGTCGACTATTCGTGTTCCTTTATGTTCTACGTGGATGGAAGGTCCAGGATGAAAAGCTTGGCCACCAACCATCTCATGGAAGCCATAAATATTGATGCACCGAAAAGGCATTTAAGTTTGTAGTGGGCTCTCAGACTGTGATGTGGATGTAACAAGAAATTTCATGGTTCACCGTTGCGGCTATAAAATACTCAATACTCACATCTATGTACCTAGTAACTAATATTTTACACAAAATGAAAAAACCGCCAATAAAAGATCACACTCAAAATTTATAAAATTTTATTAAGTCGCTGGTACTCCTTTCGCAAAAATCTTGTATTCACTGAGAGTTATTTGCGTCCAGCTGTATTTTATTGATACCGTGTTTGTTTGCTCGTCGAAATCCACTTTTGGAGAAGATATAGAGTACACGATCACTCGCACGTATGAAATCCTTATGTTTCTCGGAACCTAAAACGATTTTGTATATATTTAATCTAATATTATAAGAACAACCAAACTAGTCTTGGACAAAATAAATGTAGCTGCTTGCCGATCTGAAATTTGGGTATGGCCGCGAATCATATCAAACGTCGTATCCCGAAAAGCGACGAATGTGAAGTGAGCTCAGTTACCTTGCGTACGAGCTCAAAAAGTAGCCGTGTTACTTTTATTGTAACTCACGGCATATGGCGAATGAGATGTTCCACGGCCTTAATATCCAATCTAAACTTTTACGGTTTAGGAAATCTAAGACCTGAAAGTAATTTTGTGGCATGTAGAGATTTCTCAACTCACTGGACCCAATTGTGTAAATCCAATTGTTGGTGCGCGGTTCTTATGAGAGAGAGTATTAAAGGACAATTAATACCGCAAAATTATATCCCGTACCAAGATATAAAAGTAAAATCGCTAAGTCTAGAGCTAGAGACATAGTTTTTCACGCGTGTTCATCGTGCTATAGGTGAAAAACTTAAGTATAAATGACATGTTGTATGTAGTAGCGTACAGAACTGACATGGGACTGGTTTTAGTGTCTCGCTGGCCATCGGCGCCGAGCGGTCAGCGCGCAGCTGATCGGCCGATCGTCGGTGCGAATCGTTTTTGTGTCGTGGCGACCGCCGCGAAGTGCAGATACCAACAATGCCGTCGCATGTACTAATAATTCTACATATTCCACATCACGACTCGCCATAAAGCCCGGGCTACACGAGGCTAGTCAAGCTAGAATAGCAAGCTAGAGTTAGTAAGCTAGCAAGCTAGTACCTCTGGCTTCGTGTAGACAAAACTATCATCATTTGTAAGCTAGTTTACAAGCCAGGACAATTTTTAATAGGATGGTGGTCTATTTTCAGGCTAGTAGACTGATTTTACTATCCTGACTTGTTTACTAGCTTCATGTGACCGGCGAAACTAGTTTGCAGTTGGCTAGTAAACAGGAACCACAGGACGAGTTTTTGAGAGACGTTCATTTCTTCTTAAAATTCACGGTCTTGTTCACACCCTTTTTTGTAATTCATCTTCTAGTTCGAGACTAGTGCGAATTGGCACAGTTTTCGAAGTAGGTAACTTTTTTTTTTTTTTTTTTTTTAATTTATTCATAAACATAAGTGGTACACAAAAAAAAACAATTTGAAAAGGAGCGAACAAAAACCATATCTGGTTTATCTGTCGCTGCGTCGCTTAATATTATGACACACAATATAGAGCTCAGGAAACCACATCAGCCCTCATGCCTACCTACCTAGTAAGCATGAGAGCTGGTGCGGCTCGTCCGTCTCTCACTACAAGTTACAAGTATCTTACTCTACAGGTTTACTTTTGTTTACCGGTAAAAACAATGCTTTAAGTATTTTTTTACATTTCTGAGGATTTTCATAAACATTTTTGTATACACTATCTGGTAGATCGTTAAGGATTTGGGGTAGTATGTACTCCCAGGTCCGTTTCCCATATACATTAGCAAACGATGGTAGGACATTTTTAGGTTGTTTTAGTCGAATGGTTTTTTTTTTCGTATGCAGTTCATTTTGTACGAGTGGTCACCTTATCACTCCAGTAAATACTAGCTTCAAAAATTCTAGCCTCATGTAAACAGAACTAGCATGCTCCAAGCTAGGTCAGCAAGCCAGGACAGTTTTGTGAAAAACTAGCTTGATATTCTAGCTGAAAAACTAGCCTCGTGTAGCCCGGGCATTACTCATCGCCGATAGGTACGTTCGCTCCGCTCGACACTAAAATGCTCTCTGCGGGTAGAGGTAGAAGCGAGCTTGCTGCGGTCGGCGTTGACCGCTCAGCGGCGCCGACGTGCGGCAAGCACGGCCGCGCTTGCGTCGGCGCTGACGATCGTCAGCGCTCACCGCTCAGCGGCAATCTAAAACGCTCCTTCAACATCATACATATTAATTAGCCTGCCAGTGCTGACGGTCAGCATGACACTAAAACCAGCCTAAGTCATTTTTTTAATTTGGAACGTCCCTTTGTCTATTCGCACACATTACTCACACATACAACACGTCATTTACTTTTTTTTTACCTATATGTAAATGAAGGTCATGGTGTAATTATTGAGATTACTCTTGGAGAATTTATAAGCTCCGAATTTAGTAACAAGCCAGATCGAATGCAAGCGAGTTACCGGTACAATATAACAAGTAGGTACTTACGTAAATTTGGACTTCTGTGAATAACGATAGTAATCCTATGTAGCCATCTCTTTGGTACACCTCACTTCCAGGTCTCTTTGTACCTGTATAAGAAATTATAATATTTATTAAAATTATCTATGTCCTAATTATTAGTTTATCTTTACTGACGAGCCATAATATTGGGTAACTTTATAAAAAAAACTCTGTATGGACGGGCAGAAATGGACATTAATCCATTAACTTTTTAATCATCTAATCAATCGATTAAACAATCAATCGACATAAAAATCACGACTAATTTAGTTGCGATTAAATGAATCGACGGAGTATTCGAATAACGAAAATTGGAACACGCACGTTACGAAAATTAAACATTACTTTACCTATGTCATGTCATAAATTATTATAGGAGGTATGTTGTGTTTGTGTTGGTATTGTTACACTTTCTTTAAGGTTTAATTTGTCAACGTAACTCTTAACTTAGATTTTAAAACATATTTTATTGAATCAGGCGTTAGGTACTTTGCGGAGGTCCATTTCAATGAACAAAAATTTACCTTGCACCTCCGCTACTCACGTGCAAGATTACCAAGCCTGTTTGAAATATGTATATATGTTTTTCATACAAAACATACATATTTCACACAGGCACGTGAGTAGCGGAGTAGGAAGGTAAATTTTTTGTTCATTTATTCCTAACATTAATCGAGAGAAAGTTAATCTGTTTAATTAATCGAATCGATTAAAAGTTTAGTCACTGGTAATTAATCGTCGATTAATGTAATCATGACTAAATTAATCGGAAGTCTTACGCGATTAAATATGTTAATCTTAATCGTTACTCGATTACATTTTGCCCATCTCTGGTATGGAGTGATACGTTATTTGTGCTCATTAGTGTTGTTTAATTGTTCATTATTTAGCAAGTGCGCATGATACTATACTTGGACACTTCCTCCGCTACGGTACATTCCCACTATGTGAAAGAAAGCTTACACTTAGAGGGGAGAGTAGACCCCCTCTGTAAGAGCGACTTTAAGAATTGTTTTACCAGTACAATTTTGAACGGCTGATGCTATATTTTTTGAATGAACAACAGAAAAACTCAAACATGAAAACTCACCAAACTCATAAATATACTCATTCGTTGCTGTGACTGCGTCGAATACCGACAGAAAACCAAAAAATAAACCAACCAGTGTACTCGGTGCCATTTTAAGGATTCCACTTAACTTAACCGCTTATTATTAACAGCGTTTGTATAAATGTTAATTTGGTTTCACGCTTTTATCACATGGTACGAGAGTCCGCTGTTTTTTCTCAGTTCATTAATGTGCACATCCCAATGCGATATTTAAAATTGGTTGCAGTCATTCACACCTACTCGTAGATATTAATTCTAAGTATTACTCAATTAGTAAACATCTACATTTAACCAATTTGTGCGATGCGACGATTTCGCCAATGTCAAAGTAATAAATAAATCTTGTGACAAAAATGACGAGAACTTTGTACGGTAGAACATTGGTCAAAAGACCCTCTCCAAATCCCTCGGAGACCGCCAGGAAATCATTAACCGATGCCCAAGGAGCACTGGACCAAGCACTGCTCTTCCCCTCGAACGGATCCAACGAACCAGTTCTTGACCACACGCAGAGGTAAACCGACTCGCACCCCGGCTAGAAGGCTTAAAAGTTTGCAGTGAGATGTCAGACTACAATTACGAATCATAAATTTCGCGGCGGTTGGTACAAGTTGTTGCGCCTAAACCAATTTAATGAAAACGTACTTTATTGATAACCACATACACAATTCTCATTAGGTACATGTTTTTACTGTTTAACCTCTATTGGATAGGTACTATCAAATGAATCAAGAATTTTTATTTCTTGATTTTTATGTTTACTTTTACGGTTTTACCGTTAGAAATAACGACCTGCTATGGGTGGTGTAGGGGTATAGCACGCATCACGGAATGACGAGGATCCGGGTTCGATTCTCGGCCATAGCTTTACTTTTCGGATTTTTCTATGTGTTCTAATTTTCACTGACATTTCGTTTTTTTTTTCTCTATTGCATACTTAATATTCCATACACCTGTTTAGAGTCGGGAGGTAGGTACGCACATTTCAGAAAACTATTGGTTGCACTGCACTGCCGATTTACAATTGCGGCTAATCTAATCTATCCTATCCCAGCTTATCCGTTACCAAGGTACGCTAATGGCTTATAGCGCTCAAGCGTGGTCATTGGTTGGGCCCAAATGGCCATTGATAGCGATAAATATTATCATAAAGGCAGAGCGAAGGGTTTAGCGGGAAAAGTAGAGAACTTTGCACAACAGGGGCCTTACCATGATGTCTTAATTAAATTCCGATTCAGTTTGGGTTTGCTCGCTGTCAGATCCATACTAAAAATGACAGTTAAAACCTAAATTGAGTCAGAATTGAATCGCATTAAGACGTCATGATAAAGGCCCCAGTGCTCTGTTGTATCAGATTATTAAAGAAAGTTTGAGATGTAATTTTAAGAAAATACCCCCGCTTCCGCATAGAACACGATCAAAATAGGTACTTGACGTTGGTTTTGTAAACATGTGATATTCAATGCAGAATATTTGTATGTGTTGTAGTATTCCTACGGACCCCTCCAGCTCATCAGGTATGCAAGGTAAAATTCAGGACAACGAGATAGCTGGAGGAAGGCCAACCTCAAGGATCAAAAACGAGGTGGTCCAGAGTTTGAATATCTGTTCCGGGCAGCTGCTGTTAATCTCGGGAAAAAGGAAATAGGAGATATGGCACTGCAAGAAGAAGAGTTCAGTGTTCCAGCTGGTAAGAAAGGTCTCCAATTTTGACCGAGTATGTCGTTTATGGACGATCGGTCGACCAGCATTACCGACACTTCTTTTGCTTCGAGTGTCTAGAATCTCCTAATAATGCGAAAATAACTCCGCCTGTCTGTCACGCTTTCACGCCTAAACCACAGAACCGATTTAAACAAAATTTGGAACGGAGATAGTTTTAGTTCCGGGCAAGGACATAGGATAGTTTTAATCCCTAAAAATTGCATAGTTCCCGCGGGATACCGATAAGCGAATTCTACGCAGACGGAGGCGCGGGCAACCGCTAGTAATGTATAAGATGACTCAAAATTCTTCCGGAAGATGTCAGCAGGTTGTTGAGTTTGGATTAATAGCCATATAATATAAACAAATGTTTTAATTTTTTTTAATCGTGGTCGACAAATGTTTTACAATGATCGATGTTCAAAGTGACGCGAGTAAAGGCGTTAATCAAAAAATTAATGAAAATTCTTTGTAGGGGTGTACACTCAGGCTTACGCGAAACATCTGCTGCAATTTTGTGAAAAGAAATTGAGATACATTACCCGGCCATAAAGATTGCACTTCGGCCTTTAGAAAGAGACAATTGACGTCACGTCAGTTAGAGCGAGACAACGCTCTACGAAGCTGAAATTAGCCGAGAAGACCCATAATATATGCAAGCTTTACGGCCGGGTAACCTTTAGATTGCGGTAGCAAATTGCGTTTATGTACCATGGCACAAATTGATTCCTGACCCACTGTGGTACTACTTCACAGTCATTGTCATAGTGACGTTACATTGAATTAACAAGGGAAATCATGTGACGCTTACTGTGATAACGTTCTACGGTGGGTCAAGAACCATGCTCATGCTTATATGCCAGAAATTTAATATTAAAAACATGTACGTAGCATATTATAATTATAATAACAATATGCGACGCGACGTGAAAAATAAACGATATAATCAGTCGTGAAATCGTTACAATTCAGCCGTGTTAGTGTTAAACAACATAATATAAATTGGTATTAAATAAAAAACAGCGTAGCAGTTGACTGGCATTTGTTTTTCAATAATAGACCAATTGAAAATGGCAACCAGGACTAAAGTGATTGCTGTGGTTATTTGTATAATGGTTGCAATAAATGTAGTCACTGCTACAACTGAATATGTCTTTGAATTCGGTAAGTATTTTGTATAATTGTAATTTGTAAAAGTATCATGCGTAGGTATTGACAGTGAAATTTAATTTAGCTGGTTATTATACAGACACAACCATTTTCTTATTCACTAATATTTAGATAAGTAATACGCTTTAATTTATTGTCACATAAATAAAGATAATTACCTATTTAAAAACAGATTAGTACTAAAACTAAAACCATTACTAATTATTAAACTATAAAGTAACTCAAGTAAATACTCCCAAGACGCTGGCCGCATTGCCTCTCTGAACTGCTATACCTAACCTCTAAGAGAGGCAAGCGCCAGTCCTAGGGTCACCTGTGGCCAGCACTAAACGTGACTTTATCCACTTGTGTAATTCAGTCTTATGATTGGCACGGATTAGACGGCGAATATTATTGTGATACTGGTATCTATCAGTATTTATATAGGACCAGTGGGCTTATTACCTAACTCGCTCGCAATCGCCATCTTGTTCATTTTGACAGTTCATCTATGGGCTGACAATTGGTTTCGGAATCAGCTAGCCGTCACATTCATACAAGAGCTGTCAAAATGAACACGATGGCGATTGCGAGCGAGTTAGGTAATAAGCCTACAGGAATGGGATCGTGGATTTCAAACATCAATATTTCATAATATGGATCGCGATATGCATGGCATGGATCACACGATGATATTGACAGTATAATCCATGCCACTGAGGTATCAGCGATCCGTCTTTGTAACTTAACCTTTATCCTTTGTTAATTTACTTTATAAATTCAATGACGCGCTTTATTAGCCATAGCCATCTGGCGATTTATTTTTCAATTGATTTTTAATTTTATAGTTTCGCTATAGGTACCTACTTATAATTTCGGGTTTTGTTTATATCAGACTGTTAAACTGTGTTTATAAGTTTTATGTATACAAAAAAACATAGAATGTACCAGTTGCTTCTCTTCCCGCGCAGATGGTAAAAGCCCATCGAAGGAATGGGCGAAAATCATAGGAATCATGTTATAGGTGACGAGGCTAGCAACCCATCACTATTTTGATTCCTTTATCCACCTTTACGCCCACAATCTTGCTAAACGTAGCCTGTAGGTCTTGCCACCGTGGGCTCTGTCTACCCCGTAAGGGATAAAGACGTGATTTGGTGTATGTATGTGTATGTACGTATACAATTCAAGGAGATGATTCTTTGTGTTTATTTTACCTCATTGAAACCAATCTTTGTTTTGACCTACTTACAACTTATATAGTATCTCGAAGGAAGAATATCGTAAAGCCGAATGTAGTTTCGCTTACCTACAAGAAAAATCCGGTCATTTTACCATCACGGCCTGATTGAATTTTTTTTTTCTTGTAGCTTGTGAAAGATTCTGCAACATAATTTAATCAACCAATTGACATAAATAATATTGCAGGCAGCAAACACCGAGGAAAACAGATAGTCGACAAAGAAGGCAGCATTGGCTTACTTTCCTTAAATAACGAGATTAATATTCCTGTAAGTATACGAGTACCTACTACAAATCAAAACCAATAAATTTTTTCATATTTGTTTTTTTTTATGATTGTATTTAGTTACACATATTGTTAATAAATATTTATTTTGTTCAATTCAATAAAATATTTTATTCATTAGATAGTATTTGAAACTATGTATCCATATAATAATATAAAAGAAAGTCGTGTTAGTTACACTATTTATAACTCGAGAACGGCTGAACCGATTTGGCTGAAAGTTGGTGGGGAGGTCGCTTAGAACCAGGAGACGGACAAAGGATACTTTCTTTTATTTTTTTATTAATCTCTTTCTAACAATGTGGTTGCTATTCCAGAAGAAGCAACTGCAACCGCAATGTTGGATCTCGCACGAACAGGGTGCCGGTTATGAACGGGTTGCGCGACAGACGTGTGTCTGTAACTCGCTAATATAGATTACTAGCTGTTGCCCGCAACTCGGTCTGCATAGAATTCGTTTATCGCTATCCCGCAGGAATTACGCAATTTTCCGGGATAAAAAGTAGCCTATGTGTTATTCCAGACTATAATCTATCTATGTTCCAAATTTCATCCAGATCTGTCCAGCCGTTCTGGCGTGAAAGAGTAACAAACATCCAAACATACTCACAAACTTTCACATTTATAATATTAGTAGGATTAATATTCCACAGAATGGATTCTTAAATTTCCCACGGGATAACATAAATACTAAATATTTATAAAATATATAATTTCTTGAAGATCACAGAGGTGCTCTGAGAAAGATTTTATTAACTTCCACCGGGATAGGGAATTCGAGATCGGTCATTCTCTGTAAAGTGGCTCAATCACCGTAATTAAGATAAAAAAGGGTAAATTACTTACTACGTCAAGAGCTAAGTACTTTTTATATCAGTAATTTGGACACTTTTATATTCGGAAGTTGCTTTTTTTTTTTATGTTAGAGAGGCCAGACAAACGAACTAGTGGGTCACCTGATGGTAAGCGATCTCCACTGTCTATAGACACAAAAAAGTCGAAAGATTGCCGATAAATTAAGAGTAAGTCTACGCGGACAAAGTACTTACTTACTCCAAATCCTTCACAGTTCACTCCGCTAGGCTGTGGAATCGGTTACCGACCTCCATCAGGCAATCTGCCTCCGTGGCGTCGTTCAAGGAGGGCTTGAGGAAGGTGTGGCTCACACCATCTCCTTAAATATTGTATGTGTGTACTCATATTGTATGTAGTGTGTATGTATGCATGTGTGTACCTAATGAAAATTTAGGAGTTTATTCATGAATTGTTTCTTGTATTTTGAGATGTACGCTCTATTATGTGGCTTTCACTATATGGATATTTTAAACTCACTCTTTGTCGGTCTCTCGCTTAATGCTCCTCTCATTTACTCAAAGGTTAACTGGTAGAGATCCCTTATAGGGATAAGTTCGCTTTCGTGCATATATTTAGGGTATTGTTTTTGTGATTTGTCTCTGTTTCTTTATATTTGTACAATAAAGCATTTACTTACTTACAAAGTCGCCGGCAAAAGCTAGTTTATAATAAATGGTTCACTTAAAAGTATGTAGTTAATTAAAGTGAGCCATTGTGAGGCATCAATATTATTGCGTTTTCTTTCCTTACAGATACCCAGAAACACAAAGGTTTCGTATGTAAAAGTGATTGTTTGGGCGCTATCGTCCCCGAAAGTGGACTTCGACGAGCAAACCAGTACAGTCAGCATTAATTACTCTTGGACTCAGGTCCCTTACAGTTCTTATCGTATATTTGCAAAAGGTGTTCCTGACGAGGATTCTTCTAGTGACGAGGAGTAAAATGGAAATAAATTAACTGTCGACAAATTAATGCCGTTTTAATTACACACACTAAATCTACACAAATAAACGTTTAGCGGTGTCAGAAGCGTCCCGAGTTCGAATCCTTGTAGGGGCATGTATTTGAGTGATGAGCACGGATATTTATTGGTTCCTTGAGTTTCTATCTACTTATTGAAGTATGTAGTACTCTATATAAAGTATGTATATTATCGTTGTCTAGTACCGTAGTACCCAAAAACACAAGCCTTACTAGAGCATATTTTGGGACAGTAGGTCAATTTGGTGGGACGTCCACCCACAATGTGGACCGATGACCTCATTAAGATCGGAGGATCGCGCTGGATGCAAACCGCTTCCAACCGGTCTTATTGGAGATCTAAAGGAGAGGCCTATGTCCAGCAGTGGACTTGTAATGGCTGAGATGATGAGGTCAATTTGTGTGAATTGTTCCCTGATATCGTCAATTTTTCGTCTTGGCGGGAGCACGACCGTGTCCCCAAATAAAATGAAGCCACAATGGACAAGTGGCAATGGACGAGCAACTGTGTTGAAAAGAAACATATACAATTCACAAAAAAATAAAAATTTCATTAATATATGCACAAAGGCGACTTAGCCCTATAATGGATCTCTACCAGTTAACCTTTGAGTAGATGAGAGGAGCATTAAACGAGAGACCGACAAAGTGTGAGTTTAACATTCCAATAGTGAAAGCCACAATAGAGCGTACATCATCATCACTACATAGTATAAAATAAAGTCGCTTTTTCTGTCCTCATGTCCCGATGTATGCTTATATCTTCAAAACTACACAACGGATTTTCATGCGGTTTTTTTTAATAGATAGAGTGATTCAAGAGGAAGGTTTATATGTATAATACATGCATAATATACCGTGCGAAGCCGGGGCGGGTCGCTAGTATCTAAATACAAAAAACAAATCATAAAATAAACTAGGTACTAAATATCATTACACACATGCATACATACAAAATAAATAATCTAAAGATATGGTATGAGCGATATCTTCCTCAGCCCTCCCTGAACGACGCCACGGAGGCAGAATGCCTGATGGAGGTCGGTAACCGATTCCACAGCCTAGCAGATTGAACTGTGAAGGATTTGGAGTAAGTTTTGGAAGATGAAGGAGGTGATTGTATAGTCTTCTGATGTCAGAATCATGAAGGTGCCTACATACTTAATTATCGTTACTGCGTTACGTTGATTCAAGGTAAACTCGTCGCAAAATAAAAGGCCCGTTTTGACAGTTCACGCCTATGAAGTTCTCTATTTTTTACCGATCGAAATGTTCTGAAGGTAATTACATTTTTCATTGATGGGTACCGCCCACTCGGCTAAGTGCTGTGCATAACGATTTTTTTCATGTTGTCCACAGACTAATAATAATCGGTTAAAGAAAAAAAAATCGATCAAGATATTTTTTTAAGGCCGACTCGCACTTGGCCGGTTTTATTTATTTAAATACTAGTGTTCATCAATCAATTAATTACTGAATTTCACCAGCTGTGTAGTGATCTTTACTGAAAATTATGAGCTTGGAGCTCCAAAATTGACCTTTTGTAACATTGTATCATTTCAAAATCTACAACATCAGTGTAAGTAAAATTTTCTAAACAGAACTTTAATCCAATGCACTTTACAATATATATTCAAATCGATCAAGTACGCATGCAAACTTGAATCGATTTATCGTGAGTATCGAGTACCAAGTCGTATGGTTACATCACTAGTTACGTCGCAAAGACAAATGTCAAAACGGGCCTTTTATTTTGCGAAGAGTTTAGTATTGAAATTTAATAAGGTGTCTAATACAAAGGTGCACGAGTACGATGCAGCTACGTTAGCACTTAAGAAGTGTTTATCTCACACTGATATTCAAAAAATATTATTCCATTAAACTATTTTGGTTTAGAATGATCTCATTCCTTAACTAAATTCTCTGTTAGAGAGAACATTTCAAATAAAAATTGTACCTACAGCTTATCGATTTTTATGCATAATTTCTCGCTGTAATTCATAATCAATCATCGTTAATGGATTGAACTATTTTTAATGCTGGCTTATGTTACCTACGTGTCGCTATTCCGCATTTTACAAACATGAAGCAAGGAAAATTGATAATAATATGTTACTCCGTTTTATTATTATTTATCAATATCGCCAGAGCTGGAAGACATAAGTTTATGTTCGGTAACTCATTTTCTTATTAACTAGTGCCATTACAAATATTTTATCACAATTTATTAAACGCCTCTTGGTTATGAAGGCAGTGGCGATTTAGCCACCACATACCTACAATTACTTAAAAATTAACCTCCTTGTTCATAAACGCTCTATAGACTTCTGCTAACTTAGCAATCGTTTGTCCTTATCAGATTCTGTGAAAGGTAAATGTCAAAGTGACAGATAAGGGTAAACGATTGCTAAGTTAGCACTGTTAGCAGAAGCCTATAGAGCGTTTATGAATAAGGGGGTTAGGTTTTACTTAGATTCTGAAGCTGAAGCTACACTTTAATTTTTGTATGCCTATTCATTTCAGGCCATGCGCACTTACCACGGCCTTACCTTATTTTCGAGGTTATCGATCAAACTATGCTACCAGCTGAAAGTTTTGAAGTTGAGTTTGAAGTAAGTTTTCTAGTAATGTTTCAGTCAGTCTTCAAACACCAATATAAGAGTGAAAAGCGCCAGCCACTCCCAGTAGTACCTAGTAATTTAAAATTGAAAATTACGAGTGTAGTAGAGAGAGAGAGAGAAACACCATAATACTTACCTCATCATCATCATCATCTCCAGCCTATATAAGTCGCACTGCTGGGCACAGGCCTTCTATCAGAATGAGAGGCATTGAGCTATACAGTTGTTACGGATTGGGAACTTCACAAGTTCACACACACCATTGAATTGCTTCGCAGTTTTGTGCAGGTTTGCTCACGATATTTTCCTTTACCGAAAAGCTCATGGTAAATTTCAAATGAGATATCGCTCATAAATTCCGAAAAACTCAGAGGTGCGAGCCCGGGTAACCCACGACCCTGCTTGAGAGCCACAGGTCAAGCTACGCCTGCCACGACTTTTTTAGTAGGTAGTTACCTATGTAATTGTACCTAATTATTTTTTCTTGCAAAGATTCCTGAAGAACGACGATTGATATATGTGGAAGTCGTGGTGACCGGGGCGATACGGCCCACAGTTACTTTCAGCTGGAGGCGGACTGCAGTAGAGATACATTACAATTGGTGGCAACTCTCCGAAGTCATCAGATACCATATAAGAGCTGAAGGGCAATTCAAGGACAAAGCTACTACAACGGACTTGCCGCCATAACATAGTTCAGGCTAGGTAAAGTCACCAAAAACTGTATTATAACTGGAAGATGTAATGCACCGTAACGCACGAATTTATTTTCAAAGTGAGTTTTTATGTGCAACAGGTTGGATTCTAAATAAAAATGCCAAATTCATGAGTACCTAATTTTTACCTATCAAAGTATAATTTATTCTCATCAAATTGACATTTAAGCATTCCTACCCGGTTACATAATGTGATAGGCTCGAAGGACCATTGTAGGTTCGAGCCCTAATGCAGCGATTAATAAAATACTATGTAAACTGTACATTTACTGGTTTTAATGACTTTAAAACATACAAATTTATACTAATATTATAAAGAGGAAAAATTTGATTGTTTGTTTGTTTGTTTGCATTGAATAGGCTCCGAAACTACTGGACCGATTTTAAAAATTCTTTTGCCGTTAGAAAACTACATTATCACTGAGTGACATAGGCTACTTTTTACCGCGGGAAAATACCTATTCCTACGGGAAAATTAATTTATCGCGGGCGAAGCTGCGGACGGAAGGCTAGTCATTAATAAATTAATGGAGCAAAAGCGTCGCGTCGCGTGCGCGAGCAGAGTCCAAAAGGAAAAACTGAAGAGAGCGCTGGCGCTTGTCGCGCCCTGTGCTGCCACCCGTAGCCGGCGCGGCCAGGCGATGCGTAGACAGGTACAACATTACCTTTGCCTTGAAATTATTACCTACTGAAACAAAAAGTGTCATAGGCACCCACTGGTTCTTCATTTCTTCATCTCAATGTCATCCCTCTCAAACTCCTTGAATTTATGCAATCTCGCATGTAGAAGTTTCGTTTTCTAGCTACTTTGCTTTTCCTTCTCTGATAATTTCTAATTAAAGTATGATTCCGTATCAAATCGATTAACACACAGCAAAGAAAGATGAGCCAATGCACAAAATGCACGATCGTGCCGTAACATCAATTAAAATTTCTGCACTATGAGATCTACTTTGATTCGATATGTTGTGCCGTGTATGGTGATTATGATAACTATAATTTTTCATAGTGTTTCGGCATTATACGAATATGGTATTAAAATTTCGTACCGTAAAACGGGGTGAGTAGGGGCAAAATTGAAGTTCAAACCTCGATAAAAAAAAATATATTGACAATTTGTTCCGATGGTACAAATTTGTTGAATGTGATTTAGAGCTAGCTGAGCCAGAAATTTTAACTAGCAAGTGAAAACACAAAATATTAGTTCTATCCCTTCTCACCCCGCAATCCCTTCACACACTCTTTCACGGTAACTTAAATTATTAATAAGTAGGTAATTAAATTAAAAAAATATATTAAAATTAGTGGAGCTCCTTCAGTCACTTTAATCCGGCCCTGTTACCCAAATCCTTCCTTAGTGGATGCCTGTGTCATAATAACTAAGTATTTTTCAGCGCAATTCGTTCATTGATTTGAGCTGTGCGTTGATTGATCAGTCAGTCACAGTTGCCGGTTAGATATATAATGTACATTATAACAATATTCAGAAGATTGTGTAGGTATGTATAGATAAGTTTTATAAGTCAAAGCAACTATAAAGTTACTAAATAAAAGTGCCTATAAGTTTGGTGCTCATGAGTAGGTATGGACCTCGATTGTGACCAATATAGGTTGAGATATCTTTATGTAACGTAACAGAATCAAAACAGTCACAAGTAAACAACGTGTGGATGAATGTTGATATTATAATGTATTACGACGGACCAAGTAAACTTATGCCTGTCTCAAAAGTAGTCCATAATAATGTAGTATTCCTTGTCATTGTGACGTCAGGAACTTCTAAAAAAAGTAACCACACACACCCACCTATACAATATCGCGGCAAAGAATATAAATCGTATTGGCACTTATTAATTTCAGCCCTAGTTTTCTAACCGTGACTTGTTTGTATTCGTAGGATTTCATAACAAAGGAGAAGTGGAATCTTATAATCTAACTGGGCGAATACCATTATTCCAACCAGCGTACCATTTGAATTTAACAGTAAGTTAATTGTTAGAATTTGTAATGCAACACTGGACATCTGTCACTTATGTTTGGCAGTTCTCTTCTGTTTTTCTTTCCAATGGTCACGGTCGATATTTTGTGCCCTCTTGTTACTTTAGAATAATCTATATCATAATCTTAAAGCAGACTGCTGCTAATATTCGTGAACAATATAAATAGCAGTAATCACAAACTTGTTTTTCTATTATTTTACTCTTTAAATCCGAATCACCTCTGCGCTGAACGTTGCGTGGTCATCCAGCCCTCTCAATAGTTATTAAGAAGAAAAATATATCCATGGTAAAATACGGTTGTGGAGCACGAATAATTTCATACAATGACATGTCATGTCATAATATATGTCTCTATCGCTCGCGCGTAATTATTTGCCCTCTCCCTCCAGTCTCCGCCTGCGAATGTACGGACAAAATAATTACGCGCGAGCGACAGAGACACATGTAAATCATTGTACCAAATTCTTCGTGCTCCATGACAGTACTGGTAGTAGGACCTTGAGCAATATCCGTCCGGATCGCTATGACCATCTTGCACTGCTGTGTTCCGGCGTGGAGAGTGGACAGCCGGTGAAATTACTGGCACAAGAGGTATTCTATCCTATCCCTCTAGGCTGGCAACGCATCTGCATTCCTCTAGTGTTACTGGTCGCTTAATATTAGGTGACCCACTGGCTCGTTTGCCTTCCTTGTCGTATAAAAAATCTTTTGACAAACATGCGTTATCATTAATTCCTTTAATTCTAATTTCAGCATAACATAAAGAACTTGAGAAAGGATTACTCATATATTAGCGTGGAGTACGAGAACGTGTCTCCGCTGCACATAGTATATGACCCAAAGAAATTGTCATTGTCTTTTTACGTCCGTATGCCATTGAAGGCGATACCTTTTAAAATCACCGGCTATTCGATGCCGTTAAAGTCATAAATGATGGCAAAGGTATAGGTACACGGATCCTCCGGTTCTTCTTATTCGATGACATTTCAGTGCCACATATAGACACTGTCTCAAAAGTTTAACATACGCCCCTGTAAATGTTTTTTGGTATTCATTAATAAAATTGTGCTTGACAAATGTTTGCATACATTGGTTGATTTTCAAAGTGCACTAAGGGGTTGACTTTATGTTAATTTAAAAATTGCGCAAAAAATCACCTACAGAAATATTCCCAAATATTTTTAAGGCTCCTAGTATAGTGATGGTTATTAAAATTATAATAGGTACATTATTATTTTATAAGTAGATCTACAACGATGTATGCTCCCACTTGAGTAATACTGACAAAAGTACTAAAATGTTTAGAGCTACTCTAGTGCTCAAAATTTATACGAGGCCTACGTATCATAATAAATCTTATGCTATTAAGTAAACGACAAAGAGTTAAGTTACTCAAATAAAGAATAACAGGTGTTAACACCTGACTTGGTTCACAAAGTAAAATTACTTATTATCAACGACCTACGAGTGGACAAATTTATACCTTACGTAAGTTAAGTACTTACAAGACCTTTATAATTTACTCTCCTTGGCTACTTTCTCCATCCCTCTATTCTAGTTTAAATGGTATTTAGTATAGGTAAGAACCTACACATCATAATTTTATTTAAAAAAACCTATAAAAGTCTTCACGGCTAACTCGTAAAGCGACTCGAACCTCGATTCCTCAGAAATAAACTAAAGTAACAAGAATGCGTCAAATATTATAGGTATCGTTTTATTAAACCCTGGTCATATTAACCTTATTACTGATGTATACTTCGGACAGACGATGATTATGGCTGCAGAGCTGATGGGTCCAAATGACCGCGTTACCAGCGAACTTGCCGGCAGGATCCTGTCTCACAACATGCATGTGGTCGTCGCCTATAGTGAACTGCACTTGGGGTGGCGCCGCCCAGTCGCAGACCACTGTGGAGGCCACACTCACTGCTGGAGGGTTCACGCAGTACAGCTGGAAATGTAAAAAAGTTCATGTAAATAACTAACTGCCACAGCGCCGTAGTCTGATACGGAAAGTGTCTTTTGTCAATTAGGTACATAAAATTATTAACTCATTTATAATTATTCCTTCAAAACAAATTTCGAATGAACAATAGAACGCAAAAACTACGCTCCCAAAATGCTTTTAGTTATCTTATCAGCGATGCTACGGAGCTCCGTAACTAATATCATCGAGCGGCTATTTTCCGTTGTAAGTAAATAGGTCTATTTTCCATTTGTAATTTTTTTTTAAAGTAATTTGGTACCTACTTGAAATTTATTATGATACGAAACTATTAAATAATCTATACATAACATAACAATAAAACAATAGAGACAATAATCTGTAAAGAACATCATTAAACTAAAACTACTCTATTTAAGTGACTTAAAGTGGATTACTGGATTAATGGATTTTAGAATTTGTTTGTCTCTTTGTTCACAAGTAGTAATCTACTTCACAAGTAGTATCTAGCCTAGGTGGCAAGCACAGCTTTGCTCTTCTTCATTTCGCTTAAGATTAATCAATGATAGATACTCTAACAGGCACTAATTATGTCTTCCTCATTGAAATGCCATCAGCAATGAAAACGCATAATTTAAAAAAGAATATATTAAAGAAGTCTTACTTGTTGGAATGCTTCTCTCTGGCCAGGATGGATGTACGCCACGGGGTAGTCGAACCGGTAGTGGTACGCGTAGTCCGTGCCTGTCAATGATAATAGATGACCAGTAGGTATAAGCATGATATAAGTGAAATAAGGGCAGCTACCTGTAGGTAGGTATTATATTTTTTCCCCATCCTGAAGACCTATGCTATTTTTGGACCTACCGACTCACCTGAGACCTGATGTTCTTTTTTAATCTACTAAGTCTTACGCAAATAGGAAGACGAGTAGTTAAAAAGATACTTGATGTCGTACCTAATAGATACTAGATAAAAGAGTAACTTTAAGGGGAGCGGATCAGAATACATAAAGTTTAAAATGTATAATGGGTTAAGCTTAGCTAAATGAACTTTTTTGATATCGTAATCTATTTGGTTTAGGTTAAGTTAGGTTTGTTTTACAACAATCCTGTTAATTTGTAACTTTCTGAAAAAATCGCATTATATATTGTAAACCATTATGTATTTTAACCCATTATACATTTTAAACTTTATGTATTTTAATACGTACCCCTTTTAAGTAGGTACTACGTAATTAACAAACATGGAACGTTTGACTCACCTTTAGTCAGATTAGTACAATGAGGAGGAATTGCGTTTTCCGCATTGCTATATGTTGTTACCGCTAACAGTATCCCTAATATCGCAGGAAGAAACATCTTGTAAGCAGCTCGTGCTACCTCAAAGTAACAACACATACTAAGTGCTTACTTATTTACTTAATTATTTAGTTTAGAACGGACTATTCCATGAAGTTGGTGGCACAGGTTATCGAAGTGATAGTGATTTAATGAGCCTGTGTGAGGAAAAATATGCTATCCTAATTATGAAAAGTAAAAACAAGTGACATCCATGTTATTCAGTACCGTGTTATTTTTATGTAGATGTTGTAGTTAGTAGTTTTAAGTTGCGCTACATAGGTAATGATGAGTGACGACGATCGTGATAAAACGTCGATCGTGTAAACAACAAAAAGTATTTACCTTGTTACCTACTCTGTTTTTTCATTGAAGTGGACCACATCAAAGTAACGCCTAATTCACATATATATTCTAAAAGCTTAGAGCAGTTCAGCAAGGAAATAATTTTGCAACTAAACCCCTTTTCGGCTGAGTGCTGATGTGGAGTTACCCTAGGACCAACACAAAATTAGTATGAATACACAAATGGAGGATTATAAAGGTTAAATTAAAGCCTTATATTATTAGAGCTAATAAAATCACACAATATGTTAATAAAAGGAGACAAGACATAACGAAGAAGAGATTTAAAGTTAATAGGACGGAGAAATTTAACAGTATGTTATTTTTAGAATTTGTATGCATGCAACACTGGGGCCGGATTTTTGAAAGCACATCACTCGAAAGTACCACTCGAAAGTGGTGTTAATCAGCATATAAAATATATCTCCAAAACTACAGCTCTAATCAAAGTTTTGTCTAGTTCATGTGATTAATGAGAGCTGTGATTGTCTTTTTTGCTACTTGTATTTCAAATTTAGCACAATTTTTCATGAATAATACGAATGTTTGTTCTCGAGTCTTGGTTGTTTAATATGTATTTAAGTATGCATTTATCTATATAAGTATGTTTATCCGTTGTCTAGTGCCCATATTACAAACTTTGCTTAGTTTGGGGTTAGGTCAATTGGTGTCAATTGTCCCAAGATATTATTATTATTATTTATTATTTAATTTCGAGTGGTATTTTCACACATGTGCTATCAAAAATATGTTTGACAGTTCTCTTCTGTTCTTCTTTCCGATAGCCACGGTAGATGTTTTGTGCCCTCTTTAGAATAATCTATTATCTATAATCATAATCTCAAAGCAGATTGCTGCTAATATTGGTGATCAATGTATATAGTGGTACCTAATCACAAACGTTGTTTTTCTATTTTTTTACTCTTTAAGTCCGAATCACGTCTGCGCTAAACGTTGCGTGGTCATCCAGCCCTCTCAATAGTTATTAAAAAGAAAGATAAATCCTCCTTAGTACGTCCTCCAGCGTTAACCTCAGGGTATCGTCAAAAAGTGCCACATCATGTTCGAAGAGCCATGTAGGAGATGTACGTAAAATGTACGTCATCCGGGGCATCCCGAAACAATTTCGTAACAGGGTAAGTGCGACATGGGCTGACAAACACGTCAGATGATCACGTGCTGATAAAAGTGCCAGTTTTTTGGAATTGAGAGCAGAACTGACACCTTCGGGAAATATTGGTGCACCTAACAGACTAAATGCTGCCTTATCTATGCTGCTGGATGCCAGGCAACTGTGACCGGAAGCTCTCAAGCCTGTCTGTGCTTACATCCCCGCACGCAAACAACTCACACTTGCCCGGGTTAATTTCGAGACCAATGGCTTCCAAAGCCAGCTTTAGTCTGCTTAGGTCCTCCAAAATAACATCTGGGTCTCCGCCAATTGTGCCATCATCCTAATACCAAACATTCAGCGGAGAGGCCAAGCCTGAAATGATGTTCTGAATTGCCAAACAGAAAGTAAAGGGTATAGGGGATCCCCTTGCTGAGCACCAACTTGTGAGAGGATTGAACTTTCGCCATAAAACAGGTTACTCGGACCAGAATAACACTGATAAATGAAAGGGTATAGCGATGGCACATGTTCCAAAACCTCCGACAGCAGCGTGTCTCTTTCGACGCTATTAAATGCGTTCTTAATATCTATCTTAACGATAACGGTATCGGTGTCCTCATGCTCCATCGCAAAAGATCGGGTGGCATGTATCGCCCCCTCACAACCCAAAGCCGTACTGAATCCCATCTGTCTTGGCTGAAGATGAGACGACATGGCTTCTCGGACAGATCTACAACCAAGCTTAGCCGCTAGGCGGCGATATGTAGCTCCTTCGGCAATCAGCCTGATACCGCCATCCTTCTTCGAAAGAGCACAGAGAGATGCTCCATATAGGTAAGGAGCCACTTCCACATTTAAGGAACCTTTTAACAAAAAATTGCATAATTTAGAGAGCGACTCCAAAAGTCGAATTCCGTTATTACCCGCCGAAGGCGAGGTCAGCTCCTTTAGGTGCTGAGGACGCAAACCATCCAAATCTAAAGCTGACCCGTTATAAAAGGACCCCAAAGCACTGGCCACCTCTGTGGGGGTAACTGAAAGAGAGATACTTGAAGGGTTTGGTTCAGGAGGTAAAATCAATGACCTGGAAGGGGATGGATGCCAGTCTTGCAAAGCGCTCAAAGTATTATTATCGGTGGGAGCCAGTGACGAGTCCGACAGAAGCATACGGACAGCACCTCTCAAATCACCGTCATGCACCTTTGCGTCAATGATTCGGTAAGTCGAAGTTGGTTTGTGCGTTGATTGAGTATTCGGAAGTACGTAATTTCCTTATTGATGTTTGTTTCACTTTAGCCGTTAAAGATTTGCGCACACCATCCTCTTAGGGCGGAAAATGGGTAAGAAAACAAATCGAACCAGTCATCGGCATCGTTCGTTCGCAGACAAACCTCCATCAAGTCGCATAACCTGCCAGCCACCAGATTTCTCGCTCCTTTGGGTATATGCCTTAGAATTCGAACTCTTCTTTTCAACTATGGCAAATCGTGCAGACCCGTTACGCTCTGTGATGGATGAGGGACATTACTTGAGTTCGAGACAGGCAAGCCCGCGGTCGTGTCGCGGCTTGTGCCCGGAAGTGGCGAAGCACTATCACTCCGAGAGGCCACATCCTTGTGCACGCGACTGATATGAACATTAAGACCCTTCGGCTGCACGTAGAGCTTGGTCGAGCACGGGCAATAAGGGCATTTTACCTTAGAGGGAACGCTCATAAAAAATAAAAATTATAAGCTTTTGTGTAATTATTGTATACAATACTTACAATACGAGTCATCATCATCATCGTCTATCGAGGTACATATAACTATAACCTTTTGTAAAGTACATTGGGTTAGGTTTGAAAATTGTACCTTCCACTTATGAATTAGTAGTAGGGGAAAGTGGTCACCCTTCGTACACTTTTTTGGATTTTATTTTTTACTTTATGATTAATTGTCGAATTTATCTAGTTTATGTTCCTAAGTGTAACAAATATATTGTAGTTTGTTATAAAAAAGTTCCAAATTATTATGTCAAAAGATTAAAGGGTTATATCCATTTTTCTGGGATAAGATTTTTGTACGAAAGTACCCCACGTATGGGGTACGTTCGTACAGTAGGTGGGGTACTTTCGTACAGGGTAATTAAAAAGCATATTAAATTCGTTATTTTTTATTAATTATCATAAAAATATTCATTTATCAAAGAACCAACTTAATAGTATTTGACTTGACTTATAGTCAATAAATCTTTCTTTGCGAAAATAACAAAAATAAAATCGTTCCTCCTTAAGTTACTTATTGATAATTCTAAGCTTTACAATCAGTCTAGATGAGATGTACAATCATATTGTATGGGATCGTTGAACAGTCTTTGACATTTTCAACATGAAACCACCGTGAGACTTAATCATTATTACACATAAACGGATAACTCACGTATAAAAAGTCGAGTGATGCTCGACATGTTTCGGACTATTGACATTTTAAACTTAAAATAGATAGGTAATTGAACATTTGGTTGTTACTTAGAACCTTATTGCACATTATATTTGCTTAAATTAACTGCAAAACTAATAAGTCTAGTCATTCTAGCAGTACAGCCCACTCGTGGTTGAGGATCAGGGAGGATCATGGTGACATCGTCCTTGTATAACATCATCAATTGCTAAATTAATGGACTCTTCATCCACTTCTTGAGTAGGTACGCGTACCCTTCTTTTTATATTTTCGCACCATGATTCTGCAATAAAATATTAATTATAACGTTAACTCAATAAAAATATTTCGTTCTCTTAGAAGTAGAATACTTCATAAGAGGAAAAATGTTATTGAGCTGTATTAACGATAATTTTAAAAAGTTAAACCTATATTTTATTTCATGAAAATATAATTTTGATGTACTGGTGGTTAATAAATTCTAAAGGGGAGCATTCGTACGCGTACGAATGTGCCCCATGTCAGGCTGTCCGAATTCACCCCATACCTTGTTCAAAACTAAAATTCTACTTTATACAAATTCAGAATTTAATTGGAGAAATATAACAATTAAAATTTAAAGTAAACAATGTTAACATTAATTAATCATAACCATGTTGTTAAAACATAACAATTCTACTCACAATTACGAAATAAAGTTACGTAAAAAATTTACTCACCGCGCGCGAAAACACGTTATGTCTTGTCAGTTGATGCACAGTAGCGCGACTGGCGCGACACTCCGCGAGCAACATGGTGGCCGGTATGTCTATGCACACAAGCAAAGGCATGTGTGTGTAGTGTTTAGTTTTTCTGTTATGCTTCGCGTACGAATGTGCCCCGCGTACGAATGGTGACCACTTTCCCCTAGTTATCTCCTCTGGAGTAGCGGCGAAACTAATCTCGTCACTGTTACTCATGTTTAATTCGAAATAGGGATTATTTATTTAACACCATCGATTTCGCGTCAAATAACAAACAAAACTTTTAAATTTTCGTAGCACAAAAAAGAACTAATGAGACGTCGTTATAAGACTGTTTCTGATTGGCCAATTACTTCAATTACTAACCAATCACGTAACAGAAGAAAAAAAAATGTGTGTTCAAATGGAAGCAAATTTGCCAGATATTTCCACCTTTACATTGGGTGCATTCCACTAAGCGCTCACGACGCTCAATCGAAGTAACTAAGTTCTAATTTTGAAATTATTATAGTCGTCTAGAGCGTTGTATAATAATCATTATAGTTGAGTCCGAAGTGCCATAGACTAGATAGTATGTGATTGCAATTGTGTCTATAAACACAGTCATAATTGACAGATTAAAATCAACGAGTAGAAAAAATTATAACAGGTAACATTATTATTCTATAAGTACTTAGCTTGACAACAATGTATGCTCCCACTTGGGTTATACTGACAAAGTACTAAAATGTTTAGCTAGGTACTCTAGTGCTCAAACCTTACCGAGGCCCACATCTATACATAACTAGCTTTTGCCCGCGGCTTCGCACGCGTGAACCATGAGCATTTCAAAGAAGCTAGCAATCAAGCAAGCGAGCACCCAAACCTGCAAGCAGGCATGCAAGCAGGCATGCAAGCAGGCATGCAAGCAGGCAAGCAAGCATGCAAGCAAGCGTGCAAGCAAGCATGCATGCAAGCAAGCGTGCAAGCAAGCATGCATGCAAGTAAGCACGCAAGCATGCATGAAAGCAAGTATGCAATCAAGCATGCAAAGCCAGGACTCAAGCAAGCATGCAAGCAAGCGTGCAAGCAAGCATGCATGCAAGTAAGCACGCAAGCATGCATGAAAGCAAGTATGCAATCAAGCATGCAAAGCAAGGACTCAAGCAAGCATGCAAGCAAGCCCCCACATTGCCCCGCTGCCTTAATTTTTCTGAAACTGTAAATATTGCAGGATTTTTATAAAACAAACCTAACCTAACCTAAAGGGCTGTCCTAAAATATACCTACCCCAAATAGCTTTTACCCCAAGTCGCGGGACTTCGTACGCGCTAAGATGTAAAACGAAAAAATAAGTTTTTTCCCGTTCCCGTGAAAATTTTGGGGAGTGCTTTCGGAGTACACTTAAAGCCTTTAAAGAAACACACGTTATAAATGTTAAGTCTCTTTCTTCCGCTGTTTCGTCTGGAAACGTAAAATCCCGGTTTTTCCCGTTCCCGTAAAAATGTTAGGAAATCCTTTGTTAATTGCTCCCTTACACTCCCTAAGGAAGCTAAATGCTAAATTTCATCTTTCTACGACCAGTAAAACAAAAAATCCCGTTTTTTCCCTATCCCGTGAGAATTTCGAAAAATACCTTCTTAGTGCACCTCTAGGATAGTCAAGGTATGTGTGCCAAATTTCAAGTTTCTAGCCATATTATGCCTACCGCAGTATTTCTTTGTAAACAAATATTTTTCCCGTTCCCGTGGGAATTTGGGAAAGTACTCTCTTAATGCTCCTCTGCACTCCCGAAGCAACCTACATGCCGAATTTCAGCTTTCTGCAACCAGTAAAACGAATAGTCCCGTTTTTCCCGTTCCCGTGGGAATTTCGGGAAATCCTTTTTTTAATTGTTTACACTCCCCAAGGGAACTTGAAGGCCAAATTTCAGTTTTATACGACCAGTAAAACGAAAAATCGATCCCGTAGAACTGAATATATAAATCCCGTTTTTTTCCTTATCCCGTGGGAATTTCCAAAAATCATTAAAACATTATTTTACTATTATAATCACCTACTTCTATGCCAAATTTGAACAGTCTAGTAATTATAGTTCATAGGATTTCGTTTAACTGAATATTATAAATCCCGTTTTTTCCTTATCCCGTGGGAATTTCCGAAAATCCTGAAATTAGTTTCTTCGTTTTGTAATCACCTACTTTTGTATCAAATTTGAAGAGTCTAGTTATTATAGTTACTGAGATAGCGTCACTCGGAGTCGAATATATAATTCCCGTTTTTTCCTTATCCCGTGGGAATTTCCAAAAATCCTTCCTTAGTGGATGCCTACATTGTATAAGGTATCTATGTGCAAAATTTCAAGTCTCTAAGTCCAGTGGTTTGGGCTGTGCGTTGATATATAGTTAAGTCAGTCAGTCAGTCAGTCAGGACTTTGAATTTTATATGTATAGATAATAAAATCGTTGAGACCAAAAAATCTGTACATTGAAGATTTAAAAAAAAAACCGACCAGGGTGACTTAAAATCGGTAACTGAACATATTAAAACCATTTTTAAAATTTTTGTTTGTTTGTTTGTTTGTTTGACTGAGCATCACGTAAAAACTACTGAACGGATATTAATGAAATGTTCACAAATCGATTCCAATAAATTCAGAATAGGATATAGGCTACAGAAATTCTGGAAAATTTTGGAAAAAGGGGGTGAAAAGGGGGGTTAAAGTTTGTATGAAAAAAGAAAATTAGATTGTTCTAGAATCATGAAACTCAGAATAAATACTTAGTAATAAAAATAAAGAAATACCTGTTTTAGCATTTTTTTAAAATCTCATCCAGAGATGCAAAAAAAGAGGGTTTTGTGTTTAAAATTAATTAACTTCATACACCTATACAATAAAAACCAATGAAGTGTAACCTTTTAAAGTTGCTACATAATACTTCCAATTTAATACAGGTAAATATAATTTCTCAGTTTTCTTGAAATTTGATTTTTGAGGTGATTACGCACAAAATAGCGGAACTCAAGAAAATCAGCTTTCCTCGGTATAAGTAGTTGGTAATAGTTACAAACAAAATAATACTACGAAGAAACTAGATAGATACAAATGTACATAGACATATTGCCGGAAAAGCGTGTCAATTTTGAAAAAAACATTAATATAATAATTACATGCTGTACAGGCATTTTTTCAACGAAGAGATTTTTGTCGAACCTAAATCAACCTAAATTGGCGTCCTAAATTGTGTTCTTTACCTAACACCTAAAGTTCAATATGCAATACCGTTACTTTTGTTTTTATTTATTGCGCCATTATTAACAACGCGTTCGGTTTTTGAACGCATTCTTATTTGAAAACCTGATATTAATTATGAGGGCGGCGTGAAACGCTTGGCTGTATTGCCGGAAAAGCGTGTCAATTTTGAAAAAACATTAATATAATAATTACATGCTGTACAGGCATTTTTTCAACGAAGAAATTTTTGTCGAACCTAAATCAACCTAAATTGGCGTCCTAAATTGTGTTCTTTACCTAACACCTAAAGTTCAATATGCAATACCGTTACTTTTGTTTTTATTTATTGCGCCATTATTAACAACGCGTTCGGTTTTTGAACGCATTCTTATTTGAAAACCTGATATTAATATGAGGGCGGCGTGAAACGCTTGGCTGTATGTTCTTGGTACCTTTGCCTATAAAAATCAAAATCAAAGGGCGCGTTTACGCCTGCGCTACGAACATGTCAGAATTTTATTGTGAAAAGTTGGTGCTTTTAGTATGAATCTGACAGCGAGCGAACCTAAACTGAATCGCATTAAGCCATCATGGCAACTATGGCAAGGCCCCAGTAGGTAATTAATTTGTAGAATGATAATAAGTGTTAATAATCTGTAATTACGTACCTACTTAAACCAAAAAAATTAATTAAAAAAGCTTCTGCTAGAAAAAATTGAGTCGCAAAATATTAATTAAAACGGATTAGTAAATGAATTGTTAGTCGTAAGGTAAAAACAGGTAAACATTTATGTATTATTTGGTTAGAATAGATTTAATTTTTTAAATTAATCAGGATACAAATACCGTTAAAGTGAGCGCAGTATTCGCCAATAAGCGTCATAGTTTGGCAAAATTAATAGTGATGTAATTAAAACTGTACTTAGCTTTTTTTGAATAAAGAAACTATAAACAAAACTATAAATAAAACTATTTGTAAAATAAGGTATAAATAAATGCGATGAGTCATTAACCAGTTTACACTTGATTTTTTTTCAAGATTCCGTGTCGCAAATTATTATTTTCAGGACGTAATTCTAAAAGTATAGTTTCGTACATACTTTCAGTGGTTCATGTGACGAAGTTAATAGTCATAATAATAATAATTTTGATATCGAGAAAAGCCGTAAGTATCACAATAACACACGCGGACGAAGTCGCGGGCAACAGCTAGTAGCATAATAAATCTTATGCTATTAAGTAAACGACGAAGAGTTAAGTTACTCAAATAAATAATAACAGATGTTAACGCCTGACTTGGTTCACCAAGTAAAATTACTTATATCATCGACCTACATAAGTGGACCAATTTATTCCTTACGTAAGTTAAGTACTTACTAGACTAGACATTTATAGTTCACTCTCCTTGGTTACTTTTTCTATCCCTCTATTCGAGTCTAAATGGTATTTAGTATAGGTAAGTAAACTACAAACACATCATAATTTTATAAAAAAAATCCTATAAACATTTTCACGGCTAACTCATCAAGCGACTCGAAACCTCGATTCCTCAGGAAAAAATTTTAAGTAATAAAAATGCGTCAAATATTGGATAAATCGTTTTATTAAACCCTGGTCATATTAACCTTGTTAGTGACGTATACTTCGGGGAGAAGATGGTTATGGCTGCAAAGCTGATAGGTCCAAATGACCGCATTACCAGCGAACTTGCCGGCAGGATCCTGTCTCACAACATGCATGTGGTCGTCGCCTATAGTGAACTGCACTTGGGGTGGCGCCGCCCAGTCGCAGACCACTGTGGAGGCCACACTCACTGCTGGAGGGTTCACGCAGTACAGCTGGATATGTAAAAATGTTCATGTAAATAACTAACTGCCACAGCGCCGTAGTCTGATACGGAAAATGTCTTTTGTCAATTAGTTAGGTACATAAAATTGTTAACTTATAATTTATAATTATTCCTTCAAAACAAATTTCGAATGAACAATAGAACGCAAAAACTACGCTCCCAAAATGCTTTTAGTTATCAGCGATGCTACGGAGCTCCGTAACTAATATCATCGAGCGGCTATTTTCCGTTGTAAGTATATTAGGTCTATTTTCCATTTGTAATTTAAAAAAAAGTAAGTTGGTACCTACTTGAAATAGATTATGATACGAAAGTATTAAATATACAATAACATGTTACGTATACATACAACAAATACAACAAATACTCTTTATTGAACACCACAAATCAGTACAAAACAATACAGAAACAAAGAACAAAGTAGACAATAGGCGGTCTTATCGCTTTATAGCGATTTCCTCCAGACAACCAATATGAGAAATAAGTTGGAGACAGTTTAAGTAGCTAGGTGGCGGAAACAAATAGACAGCAACATAACATGTAACATGATACGAAAGTATTAAATATACCTAGATACATAACATAACAATAAAACAATAGAGACCATAATCTGTAAAGTAGGTACATCATTAAACTAAAACGACTCTAATTAAGTGACCGAAAAGTGAATTAATGAATTTAAGTAACTATTTGTTTGTCTCTTTCTTCACAAGTAGATTAAGCCTAGGCGGCAAGCACAGAATTGCTCCTTTTCATTTTGCTTAAGATTAATCAATGATAGGCTAACAGACACTAATTATGTCTTCCTCATTGAAATCCCATCAGCAATGAAAACGCATAATTAAAAAAATGATATAGTAAGTAAGATACGTGTTCGAAGTCTTACTTGTTGGAATACTTCTCTCTGGCCAGGATGGATGTACGCCACGGGGTAGTCGAAACGGTAGTGGTACGCGTAGTCCGTGCCTGTCAATGATAATAGATGACCAGTAGGTATAAGCATGACGATATAAGTGAAATAAGGGCAGCTACCTGTAGGTATATATTTTTTTCCTAATCCTGAAGAGCCTTGCTATTTTTGGACCTACTGACTCACCTGAGACTTGACGTTTTTTTAATCTACTAAGTCTTACGTAAATATGAAGACTATATAGTAGTTAAAAAGATACTTGATGTCATACCTAATAGATACTAGATAAAAGAGTAACTTTTAAGTAGAGTTACTACCTAATTAACAAACATGGAACGTTTGACTCACCTTTAGTCAGATTAGTACAATGAGGAGGATTTGCGTTTTCTGCATTGCTATATGTTGTTACCGCTAACAGTATCCCTAATAATATCGTAGCAAGAAACATCTCGTAAACAGCTCGTGCTACCTCAAAGTAACAACACATACTAAGTACTTACTTAATTATTTAGTTTAGTACGGACTATTCCATGAACTTGGTGGCAAAGGTTATCGAAGTGATAGCGTAGGCCAATACAATTTAATGAGCCGGTATGAGGAAAAATATGCTATCCTAAACATGAAAAGTAAATTAGAAACATCAAAAGTTATAACGTGGAGTGAGTTTTTTTATTAATCTACATTGTGGTTTTGCTTCGAATTCACGCCAGCTTTTAGTTCTTCAATATCGTGCCAAAGTTTGGCGTGGTACAAGGCTGCAGTTTCTACTTCCATTTCCGCTGCTGCAACTAACGAGACATGAGTATTAATTTTATTGGGTAGGTACCAAACTTAAGAAATAACCAATAAGTACCTAAGTAATTCTAAGTTATGCATAGGAGTAACTGCCTATAATTGAAAAAAAAAGAATCTTACTTCTTAAATTTTTCAGAATCACGACGCTTTTCTTTAAGCGGGCTAAATCCGAATCAATTTCATCATGTAGGTGGTGGTAAAAATCTTGATTATTCACATCAATATTTAAAAGAGTATTACCAATCGAAGACATTGCTTTTGAGCGCTTTATAAAGTTTCAAAGTGAATTATTATTGTTGTGTTGAGGAAATAAAATTTATTTTGCCGCGCTCTTTATTTTACAATGCTGCCATTTAACAAAATTTTACATTTTGATCTGTTCAAGTAGATATTAAAACCGACAGATAGTAAAAACCATAAGAAAATGTAAAAATAAACGCTATTATTTTTTAGTTCTCATTATATTTTTGCAGATAATAGAAACAAATTACACTTATTTAACAAACAATACGGATGGAGTTGAATATCAGATTAGTGTAACTATTTTGAAACATTGTCTCAAACATCCCAGAAATAAGCAAGCCAAAAAAAGAAGTTAGGTGCCATTTACATGCTGTCTCGGCTCCTCTAACGCGTATTCCGTATAATCTATCTCGCTTGGAACTTGAAAGGTCAATCTTCGCAAACTTGTGACGTTATGTCACGCATTCTATTCCATTCTTTTGTGCGAATTCCAAGTGACATCCATGTTATTCAGTACCGTGTTATTTTTATGTAGTGGCTTTTTAATTCGCGTACGATTTGCGATTGGTAGTTGTGGTGAATTACATAATTATTAGTTTTAAGTTGCGCTACATAATGATGAGTGACGACGATCGTGACATTGATATCGAAAGTGATGTAGGTGTTGTTCCCGTGTGGCATATTGTTTCTAGTCCCGTTTGTTGTTACATTAGGTTTTCCTTGCTTTCAGGCTGAAAATGACTCCGATTCTCGTACTCACGGTAGGAATAGCAGTGGTGCAAGTGGATACTATTCCCAGGTATAAATTGACAGTGCTTTTCTGCTGCGATACTTTTGGCGGGTTCATTTTCCGCTTACCTACCTACTCCATAAAAATACAATGTGACTCCTCTCTATACTTTAAATCCTGTCCGGATTGCTTTCAAGTAGTGGTGTTTCTTGATAAGTGATTAGCGACAGTGTTTTGTTCGAGGTGCAGACTTCAAAATTGAGAATTATTTTCTTGTAACTGGGTTTTGTGTTTGACCGAATAGCAGTGGTAGCTATTATTGGAAATATCTTTAAGCATGAAACAGGAAGCCACAATGTGACTAAATTAATTAATATACTCAGCGGCACAAAATTTAGCCTAGTCTCCATACAAAATTACATGTGTCGCATACATGTGAGGGCCACATTTTTTGCGGATGAGTATATTAAATTATAATGTTGTTATTTGTCCTTGTCTAAGCTTTTCTCGTTTGAACTTGTTGGCATTATAAGACCACTTGATTCAGACTGCATTCCGGAATGTACATTAACTGCACTCATTATTTCATTTGTACATAAGCAAAAGCAAGGTCAAAATAGCAATATTATCATCAGCATAATTTATCAGCTCATGTTTTGCTTTGTAATGTAAATACAGTGTTGAAATACCAAGAAATAAGTCTACAATGTTTCAGGCGGAGAAGAGAGCACACCATAATGCATTGGAGAGGAAAAGAAGAGATCACATAAAGGATAGTTTTACATCATTAAGAGATTCAGTACCTGCCTTGCAGGGTGAGAAAGTGGTATGTAAGGTAAAATTTTGAACTTTCATTTCATCCCAAGATAGCTAACATTTACCATTACTTTTCTGGGTCTGGACTAAAATTATTATTGCATAATAAAACATCATGCTTCTTCCTCTTTGAATCTTACTAAGTATAATGTCCTGACCCAAATACAAACAACTTTTTAATACTTTACTGTTTTTTTTTTCAGGCAAGCAGAGCACAGATCTTGAAAAAAGCTGCAGAATATATCCAGTTCATGAGGCGGAAAAATAACTCCCATCAGCAAGACATTGACGATTTAAAGAGACAAAACAGTTTACTGGAAACCCAAAGTAAGTTGAATTTAGCTAAGGATAGGTATTTTATTGCAAATTTGTCTTCATTTCTGGAAACAGGTTTCTTCTATAAAAGAGAAAGCATGTTGCCTACAGTGGCACAGTGCTGATTCGGTAATTCTACCCACATCATTTAAGTTTTTCCCCGTGTTTGTACATTTACTCATAATCCTTTCCTTCACTAAAAATCTATCAATTAATATAAATTAAATTTTATATCTTATAGTATAAGACTTATACAATCTGAAAAGCTCTAAAAGCATTACAAAACCATACCTTTTTTACATTATTTAAGTACTTTAAATATTTGAATTGCAGTCAGAGCCCTGGAGAAAGCCAAAGCAACCGGAAACTATATGGATGCACATGAGCTTGGCCTCGGGATCAAGTCAGAAGGCAGTTCACACGACACAGACAGCTCTGACGGGGAAGGCACAACTCGTCGAGTGAAAAAACTGAAGATCAATGGTGTTAATGTTTAATTAATCTGACAAATTCCGTCTTGATGGACAGTGACATAGTAGTTTCAGAGACATTGAATTATGCAAGGGATCAACTAAACAAGCATTAGATTACCTGCGCCAGTGTAGAAATAATCAGAAAACGCATGCACAATTATTGTTCGATTACATACAAATCACATCTTTATCCCTTATGGGGTAGACGAAAGCCTAAGGTAACAAGACCTTAAAGGCCACATTTTGCATGATTGTGGGTGTATAGACGGATTATTCTCATATACACATCAGACGTATCAGAATCCTTTTTCTAATCCTTTCTTTACTGACACAGGTTACAGATGTGTACCTACCTAAATTTTTTAATGCCTGCAAATCTGATATCTTTGGAACTTGTAGATATGGCTTATCATTGCCTTAAATGTTGGTCTGTGTAATTGATGGTTGAAACCTTACCAACATGTTTGTTAAAAAGAATGTTATGTTGTTGGGTTGATATGTTTCGGAGTCAAACCAAAGAGAGTGGCACCAAAACTGTTTATAAGTTTTCAACCATCGCCCATTGTTCTCTCTAGTATGTAAGTTAGGGTTAAAACTAACTGTTAAGTAATGAATGTTTTAATTAGAATTTTCTTATGAACCTGTTTGCAACTAATCACCAATAAAGTGTTATATTTTTGTACATTTTGAATGCATTGCAACTTGTGTTTGTGTGAACAGTTTCGCAATAAGTAAGCTAAGTAGTCAGTCACTTAAAATTAATAATACTACTATTTGGGTACCTGCATTGGCAGTTGTACACCAGATTAGTTGGGATTATAAGAATATCCAGTGATTATATTGCTAATTGTAAGTTGAAGTCTTCTTGAACAGTTTCATGAAAAATGCTTTTAATTTAATACTCCAGTCCATGAAATGACTAGCATGCAATTTTCATCCATCTTGATTTTAATCTGTTTAACGCATTAATTAAGATTGCCTTATGAAAATAAGTTTGTTTAAATCTCCCATTTGAGTATTATGTGACAGAATCATTAAAACGAGATGAAATGGGTTGTGTCGAATCGCCTCGTGGTATATAATATTGTGTTATGTAATCTTTTAAATGGTCAGTGAAAGAATATCATAATAATGACCTAATTCTGTTAAATTGTATAGAATTAACCTGGTGATTCATGGCCAACCTTTATTGTTGCCTCTCCATAAAATTATTTGAAACATTTATAAATAGAATCTATAATATTTTTATAAGCAAAATAATTAAGAAAATTCAGAGCAGTTTAGAAAAATAATAACTTGAAAAAGATCCAATACCAATAAGCTTTTAACCTGTTGCGTAGGTACGTCGGTACGTGTTGGCGCGTATCGGCCCCACAATTAAGGCCTTTGTTGTTTGTCTTATTTTGTTTAAAAAAATGTATGAATAAACTGCTCTTTAAGTGCAATGCAATATTTAATCTTTATGCGCTTGCATTCGGTCCTTATTACGATTGTACTGCCTCTCCTATTATCAGGAGATGACATTAGCATTCAAGGGTTATGCAAATGTATAACAAGAGATAAATATGCATGCTAAGTGAAGTGGTATTACGTGTGCTAACCATACAAACTAAGTGTACAAACATAAAAATATGCAAATTTTTCATCAAAGTGAGTGGGTTATTCTTTTATCAACTTTTACAAACTGTTGCTGTAGAATATGAACAAATAAGTTGGCAGTGAACATGACAATCATGCGCATAGCATCAGGGCTATTATTTTTGTTCTGGAAGACTAAATAATAATATAGAGAATACTCTGTTATAACTTGTTTATTTTATAATCCGTCCACCATAGAAGTGTCACATCCTAATTCACTAAGTTGCATCAGGAATTCGTAGTATTTTTCTGGTTTTCTCTTCAAGCAGTCTTGCACTGGTGGCAGAGCTGTAAGCAGATTTGTATAGAACTTTTCGAAGTTGTCTATTTGGCCGGCATTCTGAAAAGTATAATCTTTAAAAGGTATCATTCAAGTCAACGAATTACGTGAGTTCTTGCACGGGCATGTTTATTCTGCCAACTCTACAACTTGGACCAATGTTGGCTCAACATTGGTCTTGAAAGGGATTCAAAATGTATCTTCGCAAGATTTTTGCAATTATAAAGGTTTCGTTTCATGCAATAAAAAGCTGATAAATAACAAATAATACCTTGTAAGTAGCTATCGCTGCTACAGCGACCCTCTGCAGCTGTTCTAGTTCGCATCTCCTTATGTGCGCACGAGTCTCGTCCAGCAGCGCGGCGACCGCGGCGCCATTTTCCGGGGACACAGGTACTACTTTAGAAGTACTTCGAGAACAAGCGCCGAGTACATCGCATACTTCTACCCATACCTCTGTGCCGTCAACTGAAAATTGTAAGTGTAACTTTTAAAATTCTAAACCGTGATTGAACATTATCGCTCTGATATAAAAACATTAATTATTAGGGCGTGATTATCTAAATGAAACGATTAAGTGAAGTAGGTAACCCCTAGGAGACATTAGGTACAGTTGACGTCAAAGATATATTTTACACTTGGGTGCTTTGTAGTTGTAACGCGTCATGTTTGAACTTTCATATCATGAAGTGTCAAAGTGCTTGGAGCGACAAGGCACTAAAGTGTAAAGATAGCTTTGACGTGGACTATTGGTGATGATAACCACCAACTACAAATGCCAGGCTCTTTTGAGCTTAGCATACTTACCTATTTAAATATTTTATTGAATCAGGCGTTACTTTGCGGAGCTCCATTTCAATGAACAAAAACCTACCTTGCTACTTCGCCGCTACTTGGTTTTTTGTTCGTAGGTACCTATTTAAAAATGCATAATGGTCATACCAATGTAAGGCAAGAAGGTTTCCACGGCCATGTGCTCGGAGAAGGATCCCAGGGCCAGCGTATTGTTGACGCCCACTTGACAATAAAACGTGTAGTACAGGGGACTGTTAGGGTCTGCAGCCGCTAGAGTGCTCAGGCGGAAGATGGTTCCCACAGCAGACCCAGACTCTGGGTTGACCTAAAAAAAACCTTTGTTGGTCTGATCTGATATATCAGTTGCACGTAGAAGTTTACACTGTTGCAGATGATATGATGGTAATTGATCATAGTTTAAATACCTACCTATATGTATAAAATGCTTGAATATGTATGGCAACAATTTTTCCGCATGTTTACGTACCTATGTCGGACTCTAGCTACAATGCTAACCATAATGCTTAGGTACCTACATAATGTCGCCGTAAGTCTTTGCGTAGGTTTGTGTCGGGGCATGTAAAAGCGTCCATAATTTTTATTGTAACATATGGCGACACTTGAATAGCCCTTGTTTCTTCATATTTTTGTGATTTCTAAGTGCATTGCAAAAACCCCTCTTACGTAGGTAACCCCTGAATCGTTTAAATTTGTCATAGGTACCATCACGTCATTAGCCTTCGGAATTCCGTTTAATTTGAAAAACATATCAGCATACACAGTCCCCTGGCTCTCGCAGGCGAACTGAGAGCATGCACATCGCACGACAAACCGCGCGCGTCCTGCCGCCGCCGCCATCTCTGCGGTCACCTGCCGCCATTCAGTCTCGTTCGAAAAGTCGGTCAACTCGTCAAGGAAGTTTTCTTCGAGGGAGTAGATGGTTAGAGTTTCGGTAAGGGGCTCTCCGTGCTGTAAATATGCAATTTCAAAGCATTAATTCGTGAAAAATGATCTTTTGAATGGTGGTCTTGGAACTCTTGGGTGGTCTTTTAACGCAAAGAAAGTTCGCGTACGATCTATGCATCCTGTATGTATTATTATGTATTTGATTATATTCCATTTTAAATTTCAGATTAATTCAACCACTACTTGTTGTTCTAGGCGTTGATCAAGTCTGACTCTGACTTGCAGAATTTGACCTACAGAAAAAAGACACATAGGTACATAGGTACAATACATACAATACATTGGTATATAGGTTACGTAGGTGCTTATAATAAAACGGCCAGCCAGAAAAAAAGTGACAACCTTTTTTTTAATTACTTCAACGGGTCACGCTCAAACCGGACAAAACAATAAAAATGAAATATTTAATGACTAGCGCGCACGAAACTGCTCTATTTATTATGCGGAATAGAGTTCCGAAATAGCAAGTAAGTAGGTCTATCAAAAAACCAAGAATAAGTTAAAGAAGAAGGGAAACAATATTGTATAATATAACGTTTAACGGATCGATGGCAATAACGATCTGGTCAATTAAGAAAATTAGGATTATTTGGACAGTGACGCATTTTGTAGGGTCTTAAAAAAGTTAAACTTTCTGTCCGATCTTTATTAAAGAGCAAAGCTCGGTCTTTGTAAACACGTTTTCCTATATATAAAACCTAGATCGATTTTATGCTCCTAAATACCCCATAAGTCACAAATCAGACAAAACAAAAAAAAACACCCCATAATTATAATAATGTATACCGCCTATTTCAACGAAATCATTAGAGCCATTTCTAAGATCCCAGATATAAATAATATAGTACAAGTGTACATATATTAGTCATCGGTCGTGGTCCTCCTGGGTGGACCAGGGGCACCTTTTCGTGCCGATGGTCCACCTCAGACCTCAGTACACCTAGGTGATCCACGGGCAAATCTTCAAATTAATTCCATGTGACTGACTATTATTTTAATACAAAAATAGGTAGGTTAGGTCAGTTAGGTATCTTCATTTGCCCGAAGGACAAAATACCCAGAAAAAGAGTCTCCGCCCTTGGGCGGAGCTCCGTCGAAAACTAGGTGGGCCACCGGCAAGAAAAAGTGCCCGTGGTCCACCCAGGTGAACAGGCAGGTGGACCACGTCCGATGACTGATATTAATATCTAATACTATTTTCCTTTTACTTATATCCTACCTGACAGCCATCGCAAGAGCCATTTGCGACGCGGTTCTGTGCCAAGTATTCTTCTGTAGCAAAATACCAAGTCATCGAGCACTGAGGAGTCACGTTGCTCGCATTGGCTACGAGAACTGTTCTGGTACCCTCGTTCAGTACCCTGGGCATAGGGGTGATCTGAAAAGGAAGGGAAACAAGAACACAATCTAAGGATCGCTATGGTACGTGCTTAAAAAATAGTCTTAGACATCCTGGGTAACACTTGCCTACAATCGTCTTGGGCAGGGCAATGGACGTGTGGGAGGTAACAATAAGGGGGTTTTATATTTATTGAACGGTGAAGTAATTTTTTACAGAGTTGGGTAGTTAGCGGGTATACTAATTCGGTTTTTTGCTGGTCAGTGTATCTATCTATACCTATTATACAACTGCATGTGTAAAGAAAAGAAGCTAAATTACGACTTAATCGCGTGATCAAGTAAAATAAATCTTTCCTCTATTAATTGGCGACCACTGCCGCCGAACATCCAAAAATGACGTGATTTAATTTGTTTGTAGCTTCAGTAAACTATTAGACTACAGGCCCAAGTACAAAAAATGTGGGTCATATGAACCACCAGGTGACGTATATAGGACGATATAAGAGCATAAAATAATAAGATTCAGCACTATGCCGTCACTTGCAAGCTGTCCAACTGGGTGCTGGTGAGAATTCAAAAGTGCAGGTAGAGTGAGTACATTTTGGTCATTATGTTTTTGTACGGCATTTTTACCATTCGATAGATCCATGAAAAATAATAAGAAAGCGCGCGCTATAATGTCAACACATAATTTTGAAAACCATTGTTTTCTACTTAATTAGTGAGATTTCATGTAACCTAGTAACCGACAATTAACGATTTCCGCAGTTTCATTTGATTTGATAAATATATAGATTATTATATACTCGTAAACAAACGGTAAACAAAATTATTCAGCGGCATGTTAAAAGCACAGTACCTACTTAGAGCTGGAATAGCGTACCTACCTCTGCAGTGAGTTATATCGGAAAAACCTGTCTTATTGTATACTTTAGCGGAACGAATTTTATCACTTCTATTCGGGTGTAAACTTATGGTAAAGTGTTAAGATAAATAATATAATGTGTATATATGTACCTACCTGTATTATTGGTAAAGTATGTTGGACCGCTATGATAACAGCGCTCACTGAGGCGGAGTGCTCGTGAACACTTACTGTAAGAGCCACTTCGTATCTGAAAGTGTGAGAAAAAATATCGCGTTTCTCTATTAAAAGCCGACGATAATGCTGTCGATACCATAGATTACCTTCGCTACGGTTATACAGATGTACCTAGTAATAAAAAAGTAAAATAGCTTGAAGACTTGTAGGTATATACAAAGGTTTTAATAAAAAAAGTTAATAAATTGGGTACGTGAGGACCAAGGAATGAAATAATATTCTGACTTACTCCCCTGCTTCTGGTAATCCATTTTCAAGAATTAGCTCACTCGTGTTGGTACTTTCAAATACATCACAGGAGTTATTCTTGATAGTGCACTGCCATTCATACTGAAAAAAAAAGCTGTTTGAATAGCCATTTTATATTTTTATGTCTTAAAAAGAAACACTGCAATAAATGGAATATTTTCAACAGAAGCACATACATCAAAATTTAGCTACAGGCCGTTGCATATTTTTTCTGAACAAGGGGGCAATTAAGTATCTAATTACATAAAAACATAATATTTTTATTATAGTTTCAACTAAATACGTACATTTAAAGAATCTCCATAGTAGTCGTGATTTAAGACAAGAGACTCTATGGTAAACGCAGCATTAACGGGAACCGTTAAGTGTTCCACGTTCAAATACACTTCAAATGTCCGTTGCAGAACTCGGATTGGTAAATCGGTCTGAAATAAAAGAGAAATAAGCGTAAATTATTGAACTTATTTTCTTATAGAGATTTTTTTTAGTTTCTGCAATAACAGGTAAACAATAGTTCTGTAAACTCATAACGACATTTATTTCAAACAAAAAACAAAAACTCGCAAACAGCCTTCGAAAATAACTCGAGTTGAAAGAAACTCTTACCAACTTGTGTGTATATTAAAAAATGTTATATTAAGTATGGCAAAATATTGATTCTTATTAATGATTGATCCTCAACTACAAATATATCTACTTTTTACAAAGTTAGGTACCTAGTTACAAAATCCTATGAGTCTCGTTCGAGTCCTTTTGGTATCTCAAGGCACTTCGAATCGAATCGCAATAATTCACCTTCTATACTTGCATTACTATGACACTGCATGGATTGACGAAGAGCCGTAGCGCACCGATTCGAATTGCAATTTCATAGTAAACGTACGAGTACAAGTATAGAAGCCTTCAGAAGTCATGTTTACCTTGGTAATGAAATCGCCATTGGACTGCCTCACGACCTCACAAGTGACAAGGTAGGTCAAGCCGGCCCGCAGCGAGTTTGCGGGTATTTCCAATCGGGAACTCGTCAGCGCTGTGCCCACTTTTTCATCTGTCTGTGTACTTTGAACTGTCCAATCAAACTGGAAAGAATTTAGTTCAGGTGCCCGATTTTTGAAATAACTCACAATCACACACACACACAACTAAACATTTCCCTTGAAATGTTCCCATCTCCGGACTTAATAAAATAAAAGAGCTATAATGACGAATATTTCAAAAGTCTTTAAGCGCAACCGACGGTTATCTCTCTCTCCGGTAAACTGTAAAAGCCATCAGAGACAGCAATAATCCGACAGAAAAAAAAATAGGTACGCTCAAACTTTAACGCGTGGACTTACATAATAATCTTGCGTTGGATAGCAAGTGGTGACCAGGGCTTCGAGCTTAAACTCGACGTCAGCATACGTCTCCTGCCCACCAACCAACACTACGGATAGCAAATAGTCTCGACCTTCGATGTGCTCCAGCTTCTGGTCGCCTTGCGCGTTGTTTATGTGGAAGGATTTGAGAGTGTCACCATCGGAGTTGGAAGCGGTTACGTTGAATACGTAGTTGACGCCAGGCAGCAGCTGTTTACATAACGGTAGTCACTTTTTTTATAAAATACTAGCCTTCCGTCCGCAGCTTCGCCCGCGATAAATTAATTTTCCCGTAGGAAAAGGTATTTTCCCGCGGTAAAAAGTAGCCTATGTCACTCAGTGATAATGTAGCTTTCTAACGGCAAAAGAATTTTTGAAATCGGTCCATTAGTTTCGGAGCCTATTCAATGCAAACAAACAAACAAACAATCAAATTTTTCCTCTTTATAATATTAGTATAGTATAGACAAAGTGGTTATGGTACTAAAATTACGAGGAAAGTAGGTATTAAGGTATAATTATTCTTCTGACCCCGACACCTGTGGCCTTATTGTCTAACACGCGGACGCTCACTACTCTGTCTCACTTCTCTGTCTACAATTATCCTTCATCGATGGACAGAAAGGAATGGTGAATGCGATTGTGATTTCGAGAGCGTTAGACAATAAGGCTATGGTCTCGAAATGAGGGTATTTGTGAAGTCATCCAACGCGTTATTGTCACGGTCTAGCGGATATAATAAATAGATAAACAGACTTAGAAACCAACGTGTGAAACTGAATTTTGAAAAATAACAAACCAGGTACAAATCTGATGTTCTTTTATATAATATCTACATTTCTGAGGAATTACCTTTTCCAATCCCTAATTTTTGCAGCTAGATATGCACAACAGTCTCAATTACCTCGTCATTCTCAATAACGTATACATAAGGTTCTGGCTGCGGCCCGTTCAGCTTCTTCTCAAGCGCGCGCGTCGCCCGCCACAGCAGCAGCGCGGACCGCTGCGCAAGCGCAGGTAACGGCGACCAGCGGACTGTCCAGCGCATGTGGAAGTTACTAACTGCTTTTGTTCTGATACTGGCACAAAGTAAAAAAAAAAATTAGGCGCTTGCTTCGCTCGTTACAACAGTAGGTAATCAGTATAATATAGAGGCGTGAATCAAAGCCCGATTTTTGAAATCACATCACTCGAAAGTACGAGTAATACCTATTCGCGAGATGAAGCTGAATTTGAGATACGAAAAAGTTCGAAGAAGTTTGCTAGTTAGTACTAACTAGTAACTAATCGTGAACTAGATTTTAAGTAGAATATACACAGTTTTTTTTCAGTAAAATTTTTGAGTGATGTGTTTTATAAAATCGGGCTCCTGGGTGGTTTTGCTTGTGAGTTTGGTTGCGTTTGTGTGGATTATTTTGTACGGCTCTATCTTATTTCCCAGAGTAGCAAAGTAAGGTTACACGTTTAGTGTAACATGGACCTCCGCAAGTATCGACTGATATAGAATAGATATACGACAGTGCATCCCCAATTAGGGTTGTGTGTAGGTTGGGGCAAGCCTACACTGCTCACAACGGGGACTCGAGTTAGGGAAAGTGTTTAAAACTTACGTGACGATAGTGTTGTCAGGTCTAACCAGAGTTGCTTCTTCATCTTTAGGACAGATGAATTCCGGTGCCAGTATACGAAAGTCAGGCGGTTCAGCTTTCTGCAAAGTTCACACATAAACGAAGGTAACTTGAACTCACGAACTATGTGCTTCACAACTTAATGTTATTACTACGCGCTCTCAACTTTAGTACTTACTAGGCGAACAATTGTTACGATTATAGTTAAAGATAATATTTGTTGTAATGTACCAAACATAACGTTAAAGTTTAAGCTATCAACAGCTATTTACTAAAACGGAAACAATCGACTGTGTACAATATCGCCCGCGCTGTAGTAGCTGTATAGTGCTTTCATTTAATTCTGTTTTACTGTAGCCTGAATAATTAAAACATGGAGGAATTAGCCAAGAGTTTGGAAAATTTCAAGCAATTTTGAAAAATTGCCTTATACTTATTGGAGTTTGACAAACAGATTATTACGATCGACATCGATAGCAAATAATTGTAGTTATTGCATCGCTTGCTTAGTGACTAAAGTGACTTTGTTTTTTTAGTAAGAAATGCAAACTAACGTCATTAAATATGTTCCATATAGAGGATAAAGGAAAAACTATCACGAAAAACTAGTGCTTGCTCAACTTAATGTGACAAATCATTGATGTGTCGCAGAATAGGGTATACCTAGTGTCACTCTAGTGATTAATTCCTCTATAAATTAAAAAATACATGGAATGAGCTTTTTAGAATTCCGTACCAAACGAGAACCTCTTATAACATTAGTATAGATTTTCACAGGGTCTTTAAATATTGCTTTGGCTTCTGGACAACACATAACTAACTCAAAAAAGTTAGAAGTTAAAGGATTTCAGTTCACCAAACAAGAACCATGCGTGTTTTGTTTGATGACTTTTATTCAGTTTTACTCGTCCGTCTGTAATCAAATATTGTGAAATTTGACCCACTTGTAGAGGCCAAATTTACTTAAAATTAGATTTAAATATGTAAAATAATGCAGTACCTACAACCAACACAAAATACAGATAGAAAAATGCTTGCAACAAAAATGAATAGTCAACATTTACTTATTAAGCTTTGCAAATGCGAGAACCTTTTTGTGAAAGTCTGACTCGTACTTACCCAGTTTTTATATCGCGTGTTAAATAGTTTCATGTTATGTCCTATTCTATAATTGTTGGTACCTAAATAATTCAACAATATCGAGTATGAAATTGTTTAGAAAAAACATTGGGTAGGACTTAAAAATGGAAAGGTTACAGGTTTATTTTATAAGATTTTTATCGGTTTTGTATTAGGTATTATATAACATTAAAAGTTCCTGAAAAACTTTTACAACATGTTCAGTCCTACCTTCCCAATTATAATGCGTATAGGCTTAGAAACATTCTGGATTAATTTTATGTCACCTTGTATATACGAACTCGCAGATGTTTAACAATTTTAAAATCATTGAAATTTATTTAATGACCAAAATAACCACTATGTAAAGATAATTCAGTCGTAATATGTGACGTAATCGCACATTTGCAGCAATTAAAGGTCGTAAATCGCCGCGAGCCTAATTAATGGCTGCCTCCGGTCCGATTTGCGTTTAATGGGATTTACACTTTCACATTATGTGTAAGCGCAGATGTATTGCGGTCTTTGATATATTTGGCAAAAAACTGAGATATCGTTGTCCTCAGATAATTTATATCGTCCGAAAAATATCTAGGTACATTATGACAATGACAATATGAGAAACTTTAAAGCACGCGTATGAAGTTATGTCGCAAGGAATATTTGTCGCTTCCGTGCATATTGAAAATGGTTATGGCGAAAAGAAAAGGAAAATGACTGTCAATACTTACGTACTAAGTACTAAGGAACTGGAGGAGGACGAGTCTAAAGACATCAAACTAAAAGATGCCCTTATGTTCGGCAGGAAGACACGAAGATTTGAGGAAAGCTGCTGTGTGGGAGCGCTGCTGGGACAGTAACTTGCGGCTCCAGCCAAGGGGAACTGGGCTGAATGATCGCCACAGCGGATCGACAGCCCGCCTGATCCAGCCAGGCGTCCCCACAACATCATCATCATCATTATCATAGGTACTAAGAATAGTACTAGGTACTTGTTAAAACTGAAACCCATCTGGTATAAGGCTAGCTGCCCTCATATCTTGCTCCTACATAATTGTGTATGTTCGCACGTTCTATTTAGATAGTTCCCATGTAATACCTTAAAAGGACACCTAATGTACAGCAGTGGACGTCTTTCCGTTTAAATCACGATAATGAAGATACTCTAAATTAATGTCGTCGTTGTGGTTGTATGTATGAACCTGTGTTTCCACGAAATCCTGAAACGATGAATTGGGTTTAGCTATTCTTTTGTTTTAATTTCAAGACAGAATTGTCTTTTTTTATTTGCAACAACAACGATATAGAAAAAAACTTGCTATGGAGTGGGAAGTAAAATAATTACTCTGTAAAAACAAACGAACTTTTTTGGCCTCTGCCTGATTGATACAGTACGTGAGAGGCCTGAACAAACGATCCCATTATGAAGCTTGAGGTCTTGAGTTCTTGAAATGAGTTTATTCGATTACAAAGATTTGCTTCACTTTCTCTGTGGGTACTTAAAGCATTAGTGAAGTTAAAAGCTGTATTTACTTAGCCGAGATTAGCATTGAAGATTGCGATAAATATACACCAAAGAAAAGCCAAATAGGTAAGTACCTATAACACCCATTTAAAGTTGGACATATTTGAGAGAGACTAAGTAAGTATTCAAAACGTTTTTGACGTTCTTATCGAAAGCTATAAAACTTATACTCTATGCAGTTTGCACCAGGTTATATGATATTACTCAGTAAAGTGTAGGCCTAATATATCATAACCCTTCTAACATGAAATTTGTTCCGATATATTTGACTCTTTTGCCGTTAAACATCTCATATTGACTTTATTATGACTGACAAACAAAACACAGCACAAGCACTAGATCAGAGTAGAGCGAGGTTTTCTCCCGGCGCCTCTCAGTCGAAGATCTGCTCCTCCCCCGCCGAGTTGCTTTTCGCGCCTTATGCCACCTCATTTAGCGCCCTTTGGCATCTGACGCTCAGGGGCCCAATTTTTGAAAGCACATGTGTGAAAATACCACTCGAAAGTGGTACAAATTTGTTTATATCTTAAAAACTACAAGTCTAATCAAAATTTGGCTAGTTCACAAGATTAATGAGAGCCGTAAGTATCTTCTAAGCTACTTGTATTTCAAATTCAGCGCAATTTTTCACCACTTTCGAGTGGCATTTTCACACATGTGCTTTCAAAAATCACCCCCAGAGCGGCTGCACCACTGGATCTACCTCCTCCTAACAGCATGCATCACAATCGGGTTGGTCCCATTTGATGTATGGAACTTTAAAACAGTGAAGTAACAGAATTCAATTAGCATACCAATCAGTTCTACGGAACAAATGGGACCTAAGCACCTATCACAGGCTACAAAAGCCAGGAACTTGTGTCAGACCAACATAAACTTAGACATAAATAGAGTTGTACTAAGAATGAGTTTTAGATATTCCCGTAGGTTGAGAAACTAATCTATTTGTTATTTTATCTCAGAGGCGAAGTTGCAGATCTTGCAGGCAAAGCTAGACTAGTAAGCTGCTACTAGTTGTGAGCTACGTATTATATTCAAAATTAAATGTTTCAAAAACTTTATTTTGCAAATATATAGGCCGCCAAGGGCTCTTTTCATGTATTTTTTTGAAACTACCTACCATATAAGTTGATATACATAAGACATTATTCGAAACAGACAGGGCCAGCATCAAATGGAGCTTTTATTTTGTAGCCGTATACATTATGACGCGAGCTGGCCTGCTATCTCACTCTTACACATAAGTATTGAAATGTAGAGTAGCTTCTTTGTCGCAAAGCTATTTCTGTCCTTGAATGCGTCCAGAGTAGAGGAACGGTTATATATTAGGCTTCGCCTTATCGTCGGATCTTTAGCTGGCCCTCAAGGAATTACCTACTAGTAGGTAGTACGTTGAATTAATAAGGGCGTCGTTTTATAATAAAAAGTCACGCGATATGCCTGGTCGTTCCGGCTAGATTATTTAATGTTGAGTCTTTAACAGCAGATATGAACAAATTTATTATATCGTCTCAGTTTCATTAAAATGGTCTGTCGCTAAGTTAAACTAATTTTAATGGTTGTAAAAATGTATTTGTAAAATATCACATATTATGCGAAGTCCACAAAATATTTGCAGTAACTACTTTTCAGATAGTCTGGTTGTTTATGTAAAACTCAGTATTTTAATAACAGAGATGCTAACACCATCTATTTGAATGCCGTTTAGGGTCACGATGAAGTTCTTGAAATCTAAGACAGATGGCGCTTTAAGATAAGTATTTCTAGTTGGCAGATGATGTAAGAAATATATTTGCGTGATATTCGCCTCAACCATTTACATTGGTGTATTTTGAACAAAATAAAAGTATTTTCTATGATTAAGTAGGCACGTAACAAGTTGGCTAGTTTATTTTGAAATAGAAGTTCAAAATGGTGATACGTACAAAAAAACATCGACGCGCGGTCTCGCACATGCGCGGTGTGCTTGGAACCAATCGAGGTTGCTCGTTACCCGAACCCGGGCGGAAATGACCGAGCAGTGCCGAAGCAACCGCTAACTGGGATTCACGTCTGTCCGGCTGACACATTATTGACCATTTCCTTCGGTTGTCTCAACAAAATACCTCATTCCGCGGCAAAAAATACAAATAATTTGAACAAACAAGTGATAACACAGTGACTTAGTGACAAATAACTCAGAAACCGTCTCGAAGGACTATTTTGTGACATATAGTTGTAGACATGTTCGTAGTTACCGCATGTTTACGAGGATCAGCAGTTAATGGGATCGCACTAATTAAAACTAATTAACTGACAGGAACCTAACACTGCTGTGCGTGTAAACTAAGGGAGAGGTTCGACACGCAACGAACAAGAAATATAATCTAAACTTATTGGAAAAATCTAAATTCTAAAATGCCGACGACAACGAAGCACGAAAACATCGCTCTCCTCAACATGATGTCCTCCGACAACTTGGATGATGACCTAAAGAGTGTGCAGCTTCATTTTCCATCGGAGCGCAGATTGCAGAGCGACGGCGCATGCGTGGAGGAGCGGGTGAGGACTTCCCGCGGGGACTTGCTGGTGGCTGTGAGGGGAGACCGCTCAAAGCGCGCCATACTCACCTACCATGACCTTGGCCTCAACTACGCGGCTAACTTCCAAGCGTTCTTCAACTTTGTCGATATGAGGGCTATTCTGGACCAGTTCTGCATCTACCACGTAAATGCTCCCGGCCAAGAGGAAGGCTCTGCCCCCCTGCCCGAAGATTACATCTACCCTACCATCGACGAACTTGCCTCACAGATTGATTTTGTTCTCGGTCACTTCGGCATAAGATCTTTCATTGGCTTCGGAGTAGGCGCCGGTGCAAATATTTTGGCTAGATATGCACTTGTGAGTCCTCAAAAGGTGGACGCGCTTGCTTTGATCAACTGCACTTCTACTCAGGCCGGGTGGACCGAGTGGCTTTACCAGAAAATAAATACGAGACAGCTGCGATCCAGTGGGATGACGCAGGGCGCTCTGGATTACCTGATGTGGCACCATTTCGGACGCAGCACCGAGGATCGCAACCACGATTTGTCGCACGTGTACAAAGAATGCTTCTCACACGTCAACCCGATCAACCTGTCGATGTTCATCGACGCGTATTTGCGTCGCACTGATCTGGGGATCGGGCGGGACACAAGCACGATCAAGGTTTCCGTATTGAACATGACTGGTTCCCTGTCGCCGCATGTGGACGACACGGTCACGTTCAATGGCCGTTTAGAGCCGTCCAAGACGTCCTGGCTGAACATTTCTGACTGCGGCATGGTATTGGAAGAACAGCCGAATAAGATCGCGGAGGCTTTCAGGCTGTTCCTGCAAGGCGAGGGGTTGTGCAGGTAGTCATGTTGTCAGGGACAACGACGCGAGCGCGGCTGCTATTCAATAGAACGCACATGATGCTTACACGCGAGCTTTACGATACATTTGATGTAGACACATTGCAAATGTAGAGATGAAAATTGTTGTTCCTTGTTTTAGATGTTTATCGAAATAAATATGTTTACAGCTTACGTGTCATTTATTTCGTACCTACCGTATAGATACGAGGTGTTAGAAAATGTATTCGGAATAAATATGTTGGCAGGTCGGAGTTTTCATTTCAGACGATACATTTATGACGCATTACACTTAATTACTTTATTACTCGAAAGTGGCAACACACGGGTATTACTACAGAATGACAGTTTCAATTAAGTTTTTGACTTGCTGATCAAACAATTAGAGGTGTACGCATTATCAATGACTTACAAAAAACCTCAAACTAATTAAAAAAGGAGAGTTTAGTTTCAGAAACATTTATTGTAACAAACAAAAATCACATTAAAACTGGACATTAAAACTTAAAAAAATAGCTAAATACTATGTACAAAATTAACCTAAACCTAGGCTAACTTAAACTACAAACAAAACACCCCTCCCAGGTCACTGTTACTGCTCCGTGTACCCAGAAGCATTTCAAATAGAGGTCTGATTAATACCTTTAAAATTATTAGAGCGATAGGTGTGTCCAAACTCTCGTATCAATTTAATCAACAACATTATTCAAATTAGGCTCTTTAATCCTAATTGAAATTCGGCAATGGGGCAATTTTCAATTAGGGACATTTTCCAATAACATAACTCCAGTTGGTGGGTATGTACCACTTTGACCTGAACAATAATACAGTTCAGGGAAATCAGTTCAGCGATTCATAAATTGCTTTGTTCTCCCTTTCCTAGAATGCATAATCGATATAAAATTGCTTATGCACGGTGAAACTATGGCAAAAGGCTGTCTTCTTGAATAGTAAAGATGTAAGTAGAACTTCACTTGAATTAAAAGAGAATTTTAAAAAACAGTACATTGAAAAATACGGCCTTTCATTAATTATACTTAGGACTCTTGTACCTGGTTTGATGTCATTATAAAAGTTGGAAATATACTTAGGTATATACTTATACCTCACTATAATTGATCTTTTGAATATGAAAATAAACAAAACTAGAGTTATATAAAATTTACTTTTGCGATTCATCACATGCACACTACTTTTGTAGTTTCATGAAACGTAAAAAGCGTTTAAACTACATTGAAAAGTGACAATATTTAATTACAGGTCCGCCTTTTCTAGATTTTTTTTAACTTTCTACTGTAAGTATAATCATTATGTACATACCTATATCAAATAAAAAGTTAAGTTATCCATATGAAAATGTGTAATAATCGAATCCTTTGAAGGACATACCACTTGTAACTTCCCTAGAACAGATTTATGACAAATCACTCGTCCCTGAAAAGTAAGTCATAAGTACTTACCTACTCTAACAAGTACTCATAACTTCGAACCTTTTCGTACTGTCAAATCTGTCAATGACAGACAGGAGTGCTCTAAATCAAATTTAAGCAGACAGGATCCTTATTCAAGACATTACTAAAGTAAGATTCTGAATTCAAAGATATTGCCACCGGAGTTGCGCGTTCCTCTGGCAAGAATCGTAATTCATAAGAGTGAGAAAAGCTGCACTTGAAGGATTTTAGTTTGTTTTTTTATGAAACGTTAAACCCACGGGCAAAAAAGTACATTAAGTAAGAAAAAATGTTGTATTAGTATTCAATATGCCTTGGGCGTAGCTGGGATACTAATAAAAATTAAATCAATGACTGCGGAAAAAGGCGTTTACGAAAGTGTCAGTGGCAAGAAAAAAAACTTTAAATATAAATATGTGTGAGTTGCAAAATGGTAATGCCACGTGATTAATGTTATTCATAAACATATCGTAAATTTTCGCTTCACTGTACATATTATACATAATATATCTACTAGAAATCCTGTCCGTGCTATATTGCATAATAACGCCGGCTGCTCATATTATTCAATCTGCTGACTGCGCGGCTCTCGGTCGGAAAATTAAAGTGAATTATATTTGAATTAGACCGCTGCGGGTTTGGGCAATATTTAATTTTAACAGAATCACTTTTACTGATTGAGATTTTTAGACGTGCTTCAAATGGGTCGGCCCAAAATATATTTCAGCCGAGTAAGGATCGAAAGGATTTGGGGAACAAAACGAAAAATTGATAAAATAACTAAGATGTCAACTTTCTGGAAAACAAACTGTCAAAATGTGCCTGATAGAAGCGCCAATGAACTAGTTGATGTGTAAATTAGTATGGAACCTTCTCACGATAAATGTCTTAAAGACATCGTAATGTCTAAAAAGGAAAATCATTATAAGATTGCTTTAAAGAGGGTTATTATTTAAATGGTTTGACGTTGCCTTTACTTTAATCTAAATATAACAGAGGTAAACTTTTTTGTTTCAACATACTTATACATATAAGGGGGTACCTAACCTTTAAAATAACTAAATACTTCACTGAAATAAAGCCATACTATAATAGGTAGCTACCCCTTAATAACAAAAGCAACTTTTAACTCGGGTAATTTCAAAATTCTTGCGAGAAGCAGACGAAGTTGCGGGCACCAGCTAGTTAAAAATAATATTATCAAACTCTATTATCTAACTTTGTTATATTTCAGTAGGTAGCGTACTGCGTACTTAGTAAAATGCGAGTAGGTAATGTAGACGGGCCCATTGATCCTTATCGAAAATACGTAAGTGATTTTTGATATCCTTTCCTCGGAATGTAAAGTAATGGAATGTCTATATAAAGCTTTGGATGGAATACTTTTACCTGTACAACTAGACATGCTTTGATGTATTCTACGGTTACATTATATCACCGTGACGTGCGTTTCTATACCTACATGTAAAACATGTATTTACATCTTAAAATCTGTAATAATAATAGAAGGTACATGTGTGTGGTGTATAATATACACCTTATTACATAAGTATGTAATATGTGTGGTAAATAGAGGAATTTCCAATAAAAAGGTGTAGAAAGCCAGCAAAATCGATAATTATAATTTTTTGAATGATTGACGGCTAATATTGTTTGTTTCCTTGTAAATAGGTATTATTATTCTAAAGCCATGTGATTTTCAAAATGGCTCCCCCGCGCCTAATTGCTTGCTGTGTTTGTTTTAATATAAGCATTGTAAATTATGTAAATTGTGCAAATAAAGGAAACGAATTGCCGTAATCTACATATTTGTTTAATAACTTAGAAATATGAAGGCAACAACGGTATAATTAATCAATAAATAAACCATCCATCAACTGGTAGGATACACTTAAATACTTTTGGATGCCGCGTCGGTCCCTGTCAGCTGGTAGTAGTAGAATTAAGATATTTCTATATAGGTGCCATTCACGATAACGCCCACCGTGGTTCCTATTATTATGTTGTTAAAGGTATAATTTTGATAAATCCACGCGACTATTGTGGGTGACATTATTTAATTACAGACCTATAGTATAATACCTATATGGGTTTGACAGCTTGTACTGTTTATGCTGTGCCAGTAATCTTGCTATAAATAATTATCCAATTCGGTGCAGTCATTTCAAAGTTATGCGCGTAGATACATACATTTCGACGATTCATTTTTATTTACTTATGTAGAGAAGATAGATTAATCTAATTTGCGAAATTTGCACCAAACTATGACAGCAAATATTATACTAAGTAAGAAAGAAGTTAAATAAAACTTGTTTAAATGGGGTAAGTAACAATGGATTGTTAATTAACTAATTTTAAGCTTAGAATCTCTATCATCCAAGGATACTACAAATCAAAAATAAATCTACCTTGTTTAGGTTTGGTCATAAACAAGTGCCTCTTCTTCTCTAAGTAGGTATAAACATTTATTCATGTGCGTTTTTCCTTGGATACGCCACTACGCAATATACTCGTGGCACTTATTTATATGGTGTAGAAATAGACGTCCAGTGGTTACGTAGTCCTTTAACTGTCCCACGCGACTGGACGGTTAGCCGTTCCAATGGCCGGAACTGGCGTGATCAACGTTACGCGATTTTGGAGTTCCCCTACGACACTAACGTGACCCCGTTTTGAAAGTAAACAAACGAGGGCAGCCAAGTGCAAAATACAAAAAAGCTATAAGAACTCGTACTGACATTGTTGTTACTCTAACTTACGTATTGAAAGCAAGTTTCTTCGTTAATACCTACCCTGTTTAAGTGGTTTTTCAAAAACAAAAGTTTGTTTATCGCGTAATAACGGACAAAATCCGCCTGGTCACGTATACTGCCTGAAATAAAACACCACTTGAACAAATGCCAAGTGGATTCGTTGAATTTAACAGCAAAGTACATAAAACTCGATTTATTTAAATCCTTTTTTCTGCTAGCGCGGAGAACAAAGACTGAAAAATACTATTAAGGTTTTAATTCAAAGCTATAATTAATTTTCGATTCACGCTGTTCGCTCGAATCGTGTTTTTATTGGAGCGCGTTTTTCCTGAACAAACGTGCATGGCGGGTGCCACTCGAGTGAAGGGGGAGGGGGATATAGTACCAAATGGACTCGCAAAGAGAAGGGTCCGCCCACCCCCCGCCGCCTGCCACTGACCACTGGACGAACGGATTATGAAATACTTCATCGGAAAAAAACCACGGCAAAAAATATCAATTTTAGACCACTGCGGGCAGCCCTCGGGCATTTAATTTTGTCGACGTGAACAAGCTATAAAATTGAGAGTGGAGAATTCATATGCGGCTTTTGAGGCCTTAACAATTTGCTTGTGCTGGTAGTGGTTGAGTATCGGGTGTTCTAATTAAGGGGTACCAACGGCTTGTCTATTTATTAATTAGTGGAGTCTATTCACACAAGTGATCAAAGAGCTCGGAGCGTTGTAGCCACTCAGTATAAACAAGTACCCACAAGTCGCCTGAAACAAAATATTTAGGCCTCATGGACATTTTTGTGTTAAGTTTAAGCGCTGCCCCTATGTCAGCAATATCGGCACAGAGAATGTTGATATTTTGGCTTCACAGCAATCTGTATCAATAGAAGCCTCCGCCGTGGCCGGAGGTGGCTGCCAATATCGGCGACAGCGGCATTATTCCGTCCAGGACAGCATTCCCGGAATGTCTTATATTGGAATCCGCCGCGCATTTCTGTTACGTTGTTATTTTTTCGTAGGATCTTCCAGAGGGATTTATTTCACAAAATCCCTATTTGATTAAATTTATCCGAAGCGTGAATTAGGAATTCTCGATCCTGGGTTTCAAGAACTGTAGGATACCTAGTTGATTGTGTGATGGAGATAGAAATGTTTATGCGTAGTTTATGCCTACTTGGATTAAAGGAAAACAAAATTAAGCTTTTGTTGCATTCATTAATAATTCGAAACTTTGATAGTTCTAGTTTGGCATCGGACCTGCAGTTTTAAAAAATGCGAGTAAGTTTTTAATATAACACTACTCTGGGATTTAAAAATTGTGAACTATATCAGATCACTTACGTATCAAAGTCGAGAATTTGTTCAACATTTTTCGGGCAGGTTTGTATAAGTAGTTAGGTATTCGTTATTAGCTCAGTCACTGTGCGAGCAGGGAGTTGGTGATGTCGCTGCTGCCGAAGCAAATGTTCCGGGAAAAAGTACTACCAGGCTAAGTCCAAACAATGTCGAGCCATTCTTATCTTTGGTTCATGAGGGATCCGTTTTAGTGCAAAACTGTAAGTAATAATGTATTCATTTTATGTATAAGTATGTATACAACTGCATGGTCCCACAGCGGATTTATTATTATATTTATCTTCAGTAAATGAGGCTTTTTTTTATTTAGGGTTAGGTAGGGCAAAATTAGTTAAAATGACGTTTTTGCGATAAATATTTATTTCATGTTAATTATTTCTTCACATACATACTTATTCTTCGTTATGTACAAAGTACAATAATATTGTCATAAAAACATTTAATAAAAATTGACTAGGGTTATGACGATATATCTACAAATTTTATGTACAAATTTAAGCTCCGGTTAAAATTAATATATTCATAACATCAGTCTGACTAATTTATTTACATTAGTATTTCAATTTTAATTTTAACACAGAGTCAACTAGCTATTTCTATTTCGTAACATTCATTATGTATTGACAGTACGTCTGCAGCCGATACCACCAAATTGGCGTGTTCTAAGTTCTCTCAGAAAACCAGTTCGGTGAAATCTGCTCTTAGACGACTTTATCAAAAGAGAGCTTATTTTGCAAATTGGCTATTGAATAAGTAAGTACCTAATGAGGTGCTTATGTGATACAATAAAACATTAAATACGGACTTCTTAATAATATACAGTCGTGTATATGGCAGTGAACCGAATCATTAGCTGAGATGAAACATAACATTATTTTATCTACTTAATATAAACTATTTACTATATTTGAATTAGATTCAATTATTTCTAAAACCAAAATGAGCTTTTCTTGTAAACTTTATAACATTTCAAATAAAATAGTATTGGCACATTTTATGGCACTTCTTCAGTGAGGGAATTAGCAATTTAACTCAATTGATTTTAGTACTTGACTGATAGTAGGTAGAGTTAATGAATTCAATTTTTAATAGACAAAGTTGTTTATGAAGTTCTTAGTCTCCGGCCTTCGACTGGGGTCGTTACTAGTATTTAATCGTTTCGTCAATATTGAAATTGTACATGACAGGCCGCTACAGCGATACCTAACATTATTAAGTTGCTTAGACAACCGACTATTATTGTGGATGACGAATGGTTTTGATAAACCTAGATTTATAGAAGGAAACCTTCGTTAATAGTTCGGTGGATTCTAGTAATTGGATGCTATTAATTCCAAATCAATTTGTACCAACGCCAGAATCTGAAACCTAACCTACGAGATTTAGCTTACACAATTGATGTATTATTATCAAATTAGTTCAATCTCAAGATAGTAATACCAAGGTAAAAATTATAGCATTTGTAAGTAGGTAACTATCAATTAGGCCGAGATACAAAAATTTAATTCGCTTTTATTAGTACATAATTTACTTGTATGCAATGCAATCATATGACGTAGACAGTGTTTCATGACACCAACTATGAGGTGCAGAATTTATTTAGTCTACCATGTTTTTTATGAAGCCCAATAATATGGGAAGAACATCGACATTGCCAGCATCACCATTCAGTACCTATTTTTATCAGTTACAATAGGGTTTCATATTTTTTTAATTGAGTTATAGAAATTGAGCAAAACAAAGGCTTCTGAAATTTTAGTTTCTGCAACATTGACGCGGGCATAATTATAGTACTTAACGAATAAAAATAAACCATGGACTCCTTAAAGGAATACTTAGAATGTTTTTTATGAAACAAACGAATAGTGACATGACATGTAAGTACTTATTCCTCTTAATATTCTCATTCCCAAATCTGTAATAATTACAAGTCCCGGTACTCAAACTAACGTCAACAAGCAAGGTAATTCTTTAAAATATCATTTTTCAAGAACGCTCGTTTTCTATAGTGTCGTACAAAAGGAGTAAACTACATGATGTTTCCATAGTGTGTTATTGTTTATTTCTTGTTCGATATGCATGGGGGCTTGCCTTCGCGCTAGCTGTGCTCGTGGTGCGTGCGCGGCGAGAGCGAGCCGGGCCCCGACTCTGCGCTCGAGTCGCCGGCGTATACTTCAGAAAAGCCGCTGCCGCCGCCAACGCCGCTGCCACCACCTGATAAATAACTTGTTTCAAGCCACGGAAACATCGAGATGCCACATTGAAAGGAAAGGAACAACAGGATGGAGGTGAACATTTGTGCTAGAAATACGAGTAGAGGAAAATTATAGCTCTATTGGATCTTATCAATAGACGAACATATAAATTAAGCTGTAATTTGTAGCAATACGCACGGCGTTTTAACACTTTCGATTGGTACAATTTTCAAGTGATGTACCTACATAAAGAACAAAGTAAAGGTTGTACGATGATGGCTAATATTTGGCGGATGGTGATTACTATACCTGACTAGGTATATCAAGGAGAGGATTTTTTTTTAAAGATCGGCTGGGAGATAAAACGGACTTCCATCCTTTTCTTGTTATATTACATTTTCGAATTATGAATGGCAAAAATTAGACGGTTAGTAATATCGTGATACTGTTTTGTCAATATATACATACAAGATTGTGGATTTCAAAACAACCGGATTCGTTGCGATACGCATCAATATTTCGTGATAGGGATCGCGATATGCGGGGATCACACGAATATTGACCGTCTAATGCATACCATCCGACTTAAATGTTATCGTTACCGTGATGGGCGAGTGGTACGCAGTACGAGGTGCCGGCGCAGTGTCGCGGGCGCACCTTCTCGTAGCGGCTCAGTTGCTGCAACTCGCAGTCTGAATGATGCTTCTCTACTGTCGCACAAAAGTATTACGGTTCAAATCCTCAGTTTTAACTTTTTACCATTTATAACTCGTACGATGATCACTACTCTGCGATATTCTGTAGTGATTTTACGAAATAGTTTTATACACACACACACACACACACACAAATCACGTCTTCATCCCTTACGGGGTAGACAGAGCCTAAGGTAACAGGTACCTACAGGCCACATAGTTTTATCAAATTAATGATAATGTGAATTTTCATCCTCAACCATACTTACTGAGCGAAAAAAAACGTTTAAGTTTTTATTTTTCCTGTTACCTACTCTACTTTCTTTCTACTAAATTCCGTTTTCTTCTAATTTGGACATCTTCTTTGCTGGACATTGGATCACATACAATAATGTAAAGTGTACCACATCATTAACGCGTGTAGTTCGGCCACCCTTTGGCTACCCACCACAAACATCGTGTACGGACTTATCACACACACACACTTGCTCAGAGACGGACATCAGCATAGTATATATGTCCTAGCTTCTGCCCGCGACTTCGTCCGCGTAGAATTACCAATTAACATGTTTTTCGCTATCCCTCGGGAACTATGCAATTTTCGAGGGTAAAAAGCAGCCTATGTTTTAATCTAGGTCACCAGCTATCTTCGTTCAAAGTTCTATCCAAATCCGTCCAGTCGTTTTAGCGTGAAGAAGGAACAAACATTGCTGACATCGTCATATCGTCACAAACTTTCGCATTTATAATATTAGTAGGATAAAGGAGCGACCACACCGCTGCGTATACGCAGTGACGTGTCGTATGCGTCACGTTCTCTCACCATTTCTTCATACATTTTTTTGCGTAAACACACTTTTGACGTTTTTTACGCACTGGTGTGGCCGGAGCTTAAGTCTACAAGTTTACCGTCGGGTCGGTCCCGATGCCTCTGCGGGTGCTTCCTACAGGGCCGATGCGGCGGCGCGTCGTTGTCCCGATGCCCGAACGTGCGGAACTGCAGTGTATGATCCAGGGTCGCGGCCGTCTCGCCGCCCACGGCGAACGTCGCATATGGACTTATCTCGTATACATCTGAGCAAACGTCAAAGTGGAACACCTAATGTTGGATGAGGTGGTACTGGAAACCCGCAGCACCAGAGGATTACAGATGCGATTTTAGCCTAGAGAGCTAGGTGGGATACCTCATGCGCCAGTACTTTCACCTGGTTCGTAGCTTTCCACGCCGGAGCACAGGAGCACAAGCATAACTCCTAGAGACCGACCGTTTAAATGAGTCCTCGCACGCGCCCCTGCACCGCGCATTTAAGCGGTTGGTCTATAGGCGGATCCAAACAGATCAAAACAAGGTGTTACTACGACAGACATTACAGATTTGGAATGTCTGTCATATTCTTAAAGACTTTGTTTTTGTTTGGTGATAACTTCTGATGTGTCGTGGATACCCTTTCTAACGAGGACATTATCAATAGGATACCCACTGCTATTATTTTCTAATCACACTCGTCCTCGGATTCAAACGACTCAGAAAATAACTTATCCGTTCACTCGTAGGCACTATACGAAGTCTGGACTCTCAATGTGCACCTAACTCAGTATAAATACCTACGAGCGAACTGGTATAGTTATGGTACTCTGTCGAGCGCAGACGAGGCTTCTTTAGAGCAGGGATTCTTGAAGTCTTCAGGGGTCCATAACATGTGAGCCAGGAGTCCGCAGCGACACACTTAACCCTTGACATATTTACTTAAAGAGTTTTCTTTTATATTAGGCTTTGTTTTCTTTTTCTAAGCTGCACAGTTTGACCGCAAATAGTTGAAGCAACACTGGTTTTGAGAACATACATTCATCATAGGGGCATAATTAGTTCAACGCTAACCTGAGGCTGGTGACAACTTGTCATGCTTGTAGTCGTGCTGGCAGTTTCGTATGTTCTGTTGCTCGGGGCAAACTGACTTGTCGGTGCTGGCGACCGAGTGGCTGCAGCGGCGGGTTTCCTCGTCCACTGGGACCGCACACGGCCATAACGTGCTGCATACGCAACAATAGTTAGTTTAGTATTTTTTATGTAAGATGGTTACTGAAATCCTAAGGCGGGTGACTACCCGGGTATGCAGTAAATACGAATTGTGATGTGCCACCCTCCCGCTGCCTATCACAGACTGGCGACCCCCCTACTCTGGACACCACTGCAGGAATGGTGAGCGTCAAATTGAGAATCGTGTGAAGTTTTAGGCTACGCTTAGTTCTCTTTCTCTCTTCATTAAAAAATTGAGTTCGGTTTAAATTTAATTTTAAAGATTGATCTGACACTAGGTATAACGTAGTCTAAAAAGCTTTCTAAACAAGATCCATATATTAAAGTCGGTGTTCAATTCATTGAATGTAAGTTATTCAAGAGTTTGATTGCATTTCTTAAAATAAAGTTCATAATTTATAGCTACCGCTACACTAAACAATAACAATATGAGATGTATAAGTACATGCACAAATATCTACCTATTAGGTATTCATTACCTAATGCTTTCTACGTTGAAATTAGATAACTCACTGTGAGAAATACAGGTAACCACGGGAATTGGCACGTGGTGAATGAATTTAACGTATAATGTACTAGTGCAGCGCGTATCAACCCAGAAATAGACCGTTTTCTACTCAAAATAAATGGAAATTAAGTTATAACATATTTAGATAGATAAGGTGCTTCTAAACGTGAACGCTGAAAAACACGAGTGGAATTGTGAAGCAAGCGTTACTCTCCACACTTCACATGTTTGTCAAGACTATACCCAATTCACACCGTTTTCTCTGTTCATTGTGTCTGCTGCCAGGCAACCACTCCCAAGAGCCTTTGAGTATAGTTTTTAAAGAACAGTACAGAATACTAAGTTACAAGGGACAATTGCGGTCACAAAGAAAAACAGTGTTCTCGCTTTCAATTATACCGGTAGGTACCTGTCTAATTTAATTAATTTACCTACTAAAATTTCCGTGGTTTCACGAAAGCTTATTAAGTATCCCCTTTTAATCTGAATTGGCTTGGGTTTCTTTCCCGATGTAATTAAAATACGCTAATAAAGTAAACTGACCTCGGCCGAACGTTACTTTGTTGTTTATTATATCGAGCCGCTTTTCGAGTTATGCCAACAGGCATAATCGCGAAATTGAGCCGGCGTTCAGTAAGAAATTGAGAACATAATTTTGCCTGCAACTGCTCCAATTAGTACGCGATTAATTAAATATTTATAGCTCTTTCATTGGCAATGAGTTCATTTGTAAAAGTTTAATCGGTAAGGCTTGTGTATACTGGTTATATTAAGGTTCTTATGCAGCATAGATTTAGTCTTATACTGCACGGGGGCAAAGCGAAAGTAGTTGGATATTCACACACTGAAATATAACAGATTACAGAAAAAAAGATGTACAACGATGAACTTGTATCTGAAAGGAACACTTTCAGTTAACCTTCGTACGACAAGACATTAGAAAGAGTAAACACAAAATCAAAAATTACCAAAACCTAAAAATAAAAAATGTGTAGAGAACTTGTCCAGGTCGCTATAGCTATGATCGAGTCAGTTCTCGTCCTCACCTTCGTTTGGCCAGCAGTACAAGCAGCAGAGCTGTCACCGCGACGGCCGCGAGCGCGGCGAACGCGAGAGACACCGCCCCGAGCACCCGCTCCGCCTCTGCGTTGCTGACCGTACTGACCGAACTGCCTTCCGACTGGAAAGCCACTGGCCGACGAAGGCGTTCTGAGGTAATTAAAAAAAAAGTCAGTTGGTCAGTTTTAACGTGAGGCAAGATATTAGCCAACTATGACTGTTAATCTTAGTCTAAGAACAATTTATGGGATAAAGTAAATAAGATATATGTATCGTGGGTATTGATATTTAAAAAAACTGATACTAGCAAAGATGTTTTGTTTGATTCCTGCAAAGGCCAGTCAAAGACAAAAATCGCCGAGCCACAACAAAATACAGACATCTGTAACATGTAAAATTACAGTTTTCCGAGAAATTAGTTTTCATTGAACCTGGCGTGTTAACGGCTTTTTAGCTTTTATAGTAAGAAGAATACTTAATCAACTCGCTATTTATAAGATTTGACTTCCTAATTATATAAAAGTTGCATTCGCTTTGGCCACAAAACTCCTTTCAAAATGAGAGGTCTCCGAGAGAAAATGACATCTTTTCTGTTTTTCACTTACCCCCCGCATGGGTAGTGGTGGCAGCATAAATAATAGCTTGATGTCGAGCCGACTCAGTGGCCGTCCACAAACGCAGACCATACCACGCGCCCGCCGTCAGGCCTCCAATAACAATCTGTGATGTAAATAAAATAGCTATAATTGTAATTGTCACCGATATCTAAAAACGACATACCTACATAAGATGTTACAGTAACGCTGCTGAGTTCGCCACTCATGATAATGTTGGTTGTACGAAAGTTATCAGGTAATCACTAAAATCATATTAAGTCACACAAGCATCAAGACTTGCAACACGTTATTCAGGGGATAAGTCCGCGTTTTGGCAACATTGGAGCTGAAAGTGTAATCGAGGCTTACGGCGCTTCTGCTTGTTTTTTATACTCCGTGGTTTAGTCGTCTACCGCAAGGCAAGATGTTGCAAGTTTTATGTGCAGCTTGTGATTTTAGTCAGCTAAAATTACAAGAACATGCAATTTACGGCACGGCGACGGTGTCCATTCTGAAACCATTGCTACTTAAGTAGGTACCTACATAATTGATATAGATGTCGAAACTAGAGAGTCATCGTGTCATGATGGATTCGCTAATTATATAACCAGTGTCTCTTTGTTTATTGATATTGATATTATAAAATGTGCGGTCATAAAAATAGGTACCTAGCTAAAACCATAAAAAACGTTTTGGAGGACAAAATAATAAGATACTAAATAGATATAAGTTATTGCGAGACAAAGAAAATGTATAAATGGTTTTGGCAGCTTAGGAGTATTTCTAATAATGCAAACAAAGTAGTAGTATCTATTGCACCTCCCATCGCCACTGTGTAGGTACAGGGGATAATGACGCATGATAGCGGACAATAAAATTGCCAGAGAGCAATGGGTCGTAGCGTTCAATGGCGATGACGTTGGGTTTCTCGACAACCTTCGACCCTTGATGCCTTTCAAGTCCATCGTGTTTTGCCTGCCGGCAATGAGCCATACATCATCGTGTGCCGACAAACGATGCTGAGTCTCTAAAGTAAGTTTCTGCCATACAAAACATCTCAATCTCAAACGCATTTGCATTAAAGTCTCAATTACTATGACCAAATTGGTACCTAGCGCCTTCTAGGAACACTACGTCCCGGGAGCAGACTTTCCCCTTGGTAACTGGCATTTAAACTGGAGCTCGTTTGAAATAAACTTCAGTATTGACTTAAGTATTTTGTGATTGATTGAAAACTTACACTAAGCATACAGGTATAAAGTGCACGTGACGCATGGTCCATTTTGTACTGTAAAGGTGCACCCAAACCCCAGTTACTTTTCGTAGAAAACCGTTTCCAAATATTATGAGCTGAGCTACACCCGATAGCATACTGTTTTAGAGTAGATAATTATCTAATGTTAGCATAACACAGGATGCACCTTAACCGTCTGAGTGAATCAGCGGCGCGCAGGAGTCACCAATATAGGCAGCGGGAAGGTGCGGAAAGGAGACGCAACAGAATTCATACGCGTTGTCTATCTAGCACTAAGTATTTTAACTAGTACGTACCTCCCTGTGGTGATGTAGCGAGATGAGGTCGGCGTCTGTCCAGAGCGCAGCGCCGGCGTCGGCGCGCCGCCACTGCAGGCGCACGAGGCGCGCGCCGCAGCGCACGGCACGCCGCGCGTCCAGCGCTAAGGCGGAGCTGTTGCTCCAGACGGCCGATTCGGCGCCCTCCTCTTGACCCTCGCGCCGCTCTCCCCCACCTTCCCATACTAGCACTACGGAGAACATTATCCGCGTGAGACTACTTGCAGTGGCGTGCAGTGGAGGCTCGCAGGGTAGGCAGCGGGATGGTGGCGCACCACAATTAGTATGCGCTGCCTACCCTGACTACCCTCCGCTGAACGCCCAAGTCTCCTTGAAGTACCATCAGCCAAATATATGGTGTCTGCCACCCTACTCAGTCAACTTGCAAGTTCGACTTTAGCGACATTTTCATTTCTTACGAAGTTGGATAAAAAGTGATGGACCACATTTTGGCTGACCGTGCAGTCAAGGAATTTAATTCCTAACCCACCATGTAACCTTTATATAGTAAACGTCGTAACGATTTTCCTTGTTAAGTAATGCGATGTAACTATAACGTTTTATGTGAAGAGGTTACTCGATGGGTCATACGATTGTATTATTTTCAATTTTTTTGGATCATTGTTTGCCTGCATCGGTAGTCGATTCGAGAACTCTGCTGCCGGTACAATTTCAGATGACTGATGTTAAATATTGAGTTTAAATTATCAAAGACTTAGTTGAAAGTACGGCCAAGAGCCTGCAAAGGTTGAAATTAGTTGCACAAAAGTAATCTTTTATGTAGGGAATAACACTTTGAATTGAACATACATTTTTAGGGTTCAGCAACCCAACGCGCTCACAAACAAACCGTAAAATTTGAGGATTTTTTGCAGGTACGTTGCAGACCATTAGGAAATTAAAAGGCAGCGCGAAGGTGGATTTGGATATTCGATCCTACACTCTCACTGAGCGAACAAGCCGGGCACTAAAGTACTGATCCTTTACGTTAATCATCTGTGACGAGGCTACTAGGTACCCCATTCATAATCAGCCCACGGAGCACTATAGAAGTTTATGTTATAAGTACAGTGAAACGGATGAGAACGGAGTCTGTACATTTTGAAATAGGTAAAGAATCGGAACATTTGAGTCGAGGATATGTAAATTCTTTCAGCCCAGCTTACCGTTTTTGTTTTCGTAAACGTAATCCGCCGCGGGGCAATAAGCGATATCGAGTGTACGTGTGAATTAGTTCTCTCTCTCGCTCTATAAATATGATACAAGTTACTGACCTGGAGGTTTCGTCTTCACTAAAAGAGGCGCCGACGGCGGCGACGGGCCTGCCCGAGAATGAGCCACGACCCTCACGGAGTACGACGCCCCACAAGACAACCCCCTGAGGGTCACCCCTGTGGCTTCGCCCCCCGCTTCCAACTTCCTTTCCTCTTCACCCCTGGTGCCCGTGTCCAAGCCATCGCCGCTGTCGTCGCGGACTCGGATCCACCATATAGTGAAACCTGAGTAGGTAAGTATGCCACGTCAAAACCGTCGTCTGGATAATTTCCGTTTGCTCATAGTAATACATTTAGGCGCGTATAGGTAGTTGCAGATGGATGGCGTAATCCGCCAAGTGAGTCGTCGTGCTTAACTTTACGCGTGACCCAGTATAAAGGTCTAAGCGTTTTAAAAATATGTATATAATATTTCATATTTTTTACGTATGTTTAGTGCTTCGGTCTGTTTCAATAAGGAAAGATTGGGTGACAGATCCATAGAATGTAACTGTTAGCGTTGACGAAAGTTTTGACAGCTAAATAAATACAAAATTGAATTACTTGGAAATAAATCAATACTTGGTACTGTACATTAATAACGTTTTAAAAAGAACCACGGTGATGTTTTTCGCGTTTACATAATTGTCACGTACAAATTTTCAATAGGTATATGTCATTACCAGTCAGACCAGCATGGAAAATAAGTTCCTACTGAAAATGCATTTTACCTGAACTATTTTTTATTAGCCTTTTATGGTGCCCCACGGCTGGGCAAAGGCCTCTCCTCACCTGAACTATTATCTAGCCAAAATATAACGTGTTGAAAGAGCAATAGGTATAAATTTAGGATATTCTCTGGCTCAGCTATGTTGTGGTTGTTCGTTTATTAGATTATTAGATTGTAAGACACGGGACAAGGTACATAGAGATGTTCATCAGAATAATTATTTCACTGTGAACTGAACTTTTCATTTTTATAAGGAAAAAAAGTTAATTTTGTTTAAGAATGTGCGATTCACTGAGTGTTAGATTCTTACTTAGCAATGTAAATTGTTTTCTTTGCATAGTGTGTCGTTTGATGCTGTGGGCGCCACCTCATTTTAAGTTAAGCTGTGCTTAACTTGTACTCTGTCACTATCTGTGAGTTCCTGTAATTGGCTCTGTGTTACTTACTACTTCCCCTACACAAATTGTGTTAAATGCTGTTGGTTCTCCTTAAATAAATAAATAAATAAATAAATAAACATAATAACGCCTCCTAAACGAAATAATCTTTTTCAGAAAAAAATGTTCAGATTTACAAGACTACGCTACTATGATCAAAATAGTGAAACTAAACGGATACTTGCCATGTGGTGGTGCAGCAGAGTGGTGCGCGGTCCGCCAAGCAAGCCGCGCCTCGTGGTGCGCCGCGTGCTCCAGAAGCAGCGCGGGCGCGGCGGGCGGCGCGGCGCACTCGACGCGGTACGTCGTCTCTTCTGCGCCGTATGCGTTGCGCGCCGAACACGTGTAGTTGCCGCTTGTTGACGCATCCACTTCTGTCCAAAAGTGATAATAAAATCACGATACAGAGAATAAAAGGTGAAATATGGCGCAGCATACTGCCAGTGTCACATGAGGCAGCACTGGCCGGGTCGTCATGTACCGACCTGTTGAGCATTGGGAGACTACTTGTAATGACACGCACACGGGTATCGCGTAACATAATGTTTGTATTAACAGCGATGCAAGTGATCTAACTGTCGCGGCACAATTACAAAGTTCAATTATGATACTGCTTTTATATATGTATATCAATGCGCAAAATATTCATCTTCACGGTGACTATAGCAAGGAAGCGAAGTCTTGCCAGTTTTGAGACGAAACATAAATACGTGCCTCGATGGGCTTTGTGTAAACATTTGGACGACACATATTTATATACCATGTATTGCTAGGTGGCCGTGCAGAGTAAGATGCGTCCTGGGGTCGTGCGTGACAGGTCGGTCGCCGCGCAGCCACCGCGCGCGCGGCGTCGGCTCGCCGCGCCACACGCACGCAAGACGTAGCGCGTGGCCGCATTGTACGCGCGCCCACACGCCGAATGAAAGCAGCCGAACTCCCGCTGTTTGAATCATTATTACTTTTTAGGGGTAGATTCAAGGATTGACATGATATTATACGGAGTCAAATTATTATATATGGTTTAAGAGTTTTTCATTTTTTATCCAATATTTACAATAACAAGTACAGGGCTGCTCCAAAACCTTACCTTTAATTTGCAAGAAGTTACTAGAAATGGGAACTTACCTCTAGAGCTAGTGGTAGCAGGCTGTGGAGCAGAGGGCTCTCCTTCCCCAGCTGCAGAGTGGGCCGCCACCCACGCTTCGTATGTCGCGTCTTCTGATAAGGATCGTATTTCAGTAGAACCTCCCAAACCCACCGAAGGATCACTATCCTCTGCTTGTACTGTCGTTGTTTGAGGGGGACGATCCCTAGATAATAACGAAATATTTTTTATCACCACGTACAGTCATCAAAATTTCTGTTGCTAAAAAAAATAATAGGTAAACATGCTTAATAGGTAAATGGTGTTCGCTTGTTATTATTTTGAATGTAATTAATTAGTTAAGTAATTGTAGGTATGTGTAAAAAGTTATATTTACCTGCCAAGTTCTCGATAGAAGACCGTATAATAAATCACAGGTCCATTAGGCCGACTCGGTGGCAACCAACTTATAGCTAATGAAGTCACTGATGTTGCTACAACCTTCACTGCAGCTGGAGGCCCTGGGGCTGAAAACAAGCAATTTGTCGCTAGTAAATTCAATCAACTACTTATGATTAGTCATACCTTTTACAATAAAAGATTATACCATCTTGTTGCGTAGTACAATGCACAGGGTGGGCGGGCACTCCGTCTCCCGCTGCCGTATATGCCAAAGCCTGAACCGTGTAGTTGGTGTATGGTCTCAGTGCAAGCAGCAGCGTTTCCACGCCCGCTACCCGCTTGACTTCCGCCCCCGCTCCTGCGTTGAGGCCGCCGCTGCCGCGCACCTCCCACTCCAGCCACTGTGCCGCTGCCGACAAACAACTGCCATCATTCAGCTTGGAATATTGAGATTGTTTCAAATTTATTTGTTTGCAAATGTAACGCTTAATTTGCAATGAGAAATGTTCTCTCATGATCGCGTAAACGTTCTTCGAAGTTAAAATTCAGACGGGGAGAACTGGGGAAAGTGAGTTTGGTTCACAGAATCGATTATCCCGGTTTGACTTTTAATATCATCCATCTGGGACTTAGGCTCTAAACGTTATTAGGTATTGTTAGATGTTATTATCAATCAATATTGCAAGGCTATGCGGATTTGGCCAATCACAGCTTTTAATATTGACGATAGATTTATTTAATGACTTACGATAGCATTTTGGTATTTGAACTTCAAAAATAAAAACGACATTAACTCCCGTCACTCACACTTTTAAACAGGAAAAGTGAGGTGTTGCCGTTGCCAAAAAGCAACACTCCTTAAAGACTGTTTTATGCCCGCAATTTAGACGAGTCGCTTATTCAATAAAATGTTACAAACCAGTACAAAAACTATGATTTATCTGGCAAGCATAGTGACAAAGCGACATATAAGTAAGTAAGTAAGTTTGGGGCTGGGTCCATTGGTGTAATTTGTCTCAAGATAAATGTGTGTAATAAATGCTTCATTGTACAAATATAAAGAAACAGAGACTAATAAAAAAAAGACTTTCAATTTATGCACAATGACGAACTTATCCCTATTATGACAAACAAAATGTTGAGTTAACATAATTAATTATTAATTTTAACAATTCACGCATTTATAAATAAAAGATAGTCAAGAGTTAAGTGTACTGTAGGTGCATATCTCCATACTCACTATGCTCCGGGCGATAGAGCAGCTTGTATCCGAGTAAGGAGCCGTGGTGCGCGTGCGCTGGCGGCGGGGACCACTCCACCTTCAAGCTCTGGGGAGACACGGCGCGACACCGCACTCCGCGGGGACCCTCCGATGGCACTGGACAACAATATTAGTAATAACTGCTGCAACTTTGCCATATGACCTCAACAGTAGGAAATATTGAAGTAGCCTTTATATACGTTTCTTATTTTAATTCTAACCTAGTCATCTTTAAAAATCATTTCAGGCAGTATTGGGGTAAGATGGCAAAATTGTAGTAGTATACTTACCTACGTCATGTTTTGTGACTAGCATTTGTTTTTTGTAGGTTAGTAAGTAGGTAATTTTTCTTATAAAATGACTAGGTTTTATTGTAAAAAATATGTCAAACATAGCTTTTCTTTAGATCCCTTTTAACGCTTTCCCCCAATTTCATAAAAAATCTCTTGAGTTACGGACTTAATTTTAATTAATTTTAAACCCACCAAAACAAAATTGTCAAATCGACGGGAATATACATCTTTTTATGTATTCCATTCCATGACCACTCACAATTTTACACAAAGTAGTCCCATTTTCAGGCTTTTTTCTATTGGATAGTTTAGGTCTGACTATCGCTATACAATAGCTCGACAAAGCGAAGTTGAGTAAAGGTGAGGGGAGGTTGGTTGTGAAGTGGAGTGGTTCAATTTAAATTTGACTATCCCTTTGCATTCGTCACTTTCAATTCGTTTTTAAACTTACCACTCTCCTGTGTCAATGTGTTGACAGGTGCTGTTGCAGGTCCTGCCCCAGCGCTGTTAAACGCTCTGACGCTCACGGAATATCTGGAAATGGTATAATTTTTACAATCTTTCTCACAACATTTTTATCATTCTGTTTGAAATAACAACTATATTTAACTAGTATTTTGACCAAAAACGCATATAAAGAAAGACGAACCTAATGGAAATTTCAAAAATTTGAACCTTTGAAAGAGTGGCTGGAGTTCAACAAAAGAGCGAATCTAGAAATGATCACAACAAAAAACTGAACTAACCGGGTGTAATGTTCCAGACCCTCAATGGTATACTTATTGATCTGTCCCCGTACTGTGGCAAATTCCATACCAACACTAGCCCCTCCTGATAATGTACCGTCAGCTGACGCCCACCACCAGACCGAGTAGCCCAGGAGTTCCCCGTTCCAGGTTGAAGACGGAGGAGGCTGCAAAACGTTGCTGGATTCAGTTCAAACCAAGGCGTTGAACTTTATGATCGGAAAATTATGTCAACATTTTACATCTTTTTAACAACTTACGTAGGTACTTAATTAAGTTTATTTAAAGCGCTGAAGCTATTGAATGCAACGGTTGACCAAACCGACGATAGTATAGGTAGATGATTTTCTATACAAGGTTCAAACTTTTACGGGTGCCTATCTTCTCACACGTGGAAATATTACTACCTATCTAAAATAATCATTATTTATGTACAAGTACCTGCCAAGCTAACTCAATCGTTGAAGGGCGAGGTGCAGAAGCGCGAAGACTCAACGGTGCTCTTGCTGGTGGCTCGTGTGACGTCAGTGCCAGCAGAGCACGGGTGTGAGCTGATGCAAACTGAGCAGTCACTGTCCGCGCTCGCACCAGGTAAGCCGTGGCAGGCTCCAAGCCAGTTATCGTCGCTCCCTCGGTTCTATTTCAAGAATTTAAAAGTTTAAATAAAGTTAACAAACCCAAACTTCCTTTTTGCTTTAATAAGAACGTACTCTGAATATGTATCCATATTGTGGGCTGATACGGTTACGTTGTGTGTGTCGGCATCTCTCCAGGAGTCAGAACTGGCTGAGTCATGCTTCCGATACTGCACCACATAGCCAAGAACCGGCGAATTGCCATCGTAAGGCCGACGCCATTGCAGCCGAACGGATCGAGACGTTGTGTCGAGGACTCTGAAGTTTGAAGGTGGCTCAGGAGGCTCTATTACAACATAAATAATTAGAAAGTTTCCTAGAAAACAAATAAAAGTTTATTGTGTTATATACACACCTTGCACTGCAAGATGTACGAAATGATCAGATCTGCCATAAGGATTGGATGCTTGACATCGATAGACTCCGGAGTCTCTTCTATCTGCTCGTTCTACAACTAATTCACTTCTTAACCCTTCTGCGCTTCGTGTTTCCGATATACTCATTCTGCAACAAGAAACATGTTATTCGTCCCACTTTTATGCTGCCCGATAATAAGTAGGCATCTCCATTTTTTTACCTGTAATCTGAATTGGGCAGAGCCCGTCCTGAGTGGCTCCAAGTCGTTGAAAGTGGACTATCGCCTCGAGCGACACAAGCTAATCTCACTGTTTCTCCGAGCTTCGCTGTTACATTAACAGACGGTGTTTCAAATCTTGCCGGTTCTGAAAACATTATTCGCAAAAAGTGTTAAGTATTTTTTTGGGACTAAGTTTACAGTAATAGTAATGTTACGTACCGTTAACGTGTATTGTGAGTGATTTGGATAACGCAGGTGCAACGCCATTATCAGCCCGGCAGCGATATTTTCCTGAATGCTCTGCTCGTGCTGATTCTAGCCTTAAAGAGCCGTTGCTCAGCACTGCTGGTTCAGATACGGCTCCGAGAGTCGTTTCTGTACCACCTTAAAAACAAGATTGAAATACTTACGTATTAGTTTCTGACACAACTGGCAGCTAATCTTTCTTTGAAAGTACTAATAGGATCAGCTTTTCGCGCTGTAAATTGTGATTAAGTCTGAGATAATCTCGCTTCCATTAGCGCTTCTACCGACGTTTTAATAGAATTAATTTCGTTTAGAAAGTTGATTATTTATTTTAAGTAAATTAGGTAGGTAGATCAGTTAATTAAATTTATTTAGTCTTAGAATGGAGTTTGAAACTGAACATTAGAACTTACTGGATAATTTGGTCCAATAGACAGCTGGGGGAGGATGGCCGCGAGCCTCGCAGCTCACAGTTAGCGATCCATTGAGCAACACAGCCGTGTCCGAAGGCTCAATATGCCAGTATGGAGGCACTGAAACGGGACTAGCTCGTTAGATAACCAAAATAAAAAAAAATAGTTAACTTCGTTTGAGAACGAATGTTACCTTTGATAGCTAATTCGGCCGACGTGTTAGCTTTCCCAGCGGTGTTGGTGACAACACACGTGTATAATCCGCTGTGAGCGGCAGTCAGGCTTTTGAACAGCAGCATGCTATAAAATTCAGCTCCTCGTTCATCAACCTTAAATTTTATTAATTCGCGATCGTAAACTAGTTCCTCGAGATTTTAAAATTAGTATTCGTAATATGAAAACTGGGAAGATTATTTGAAATAATCAATCTACAAAATTTTAGCTCAATTTTGCTGAAAATTATTATAGGAAAAGATATTGTGACAGAGGCAGTTATGAGATGGATGTTGGTTTTTGTTTGTTCAAAATTTGTTGCTAGTTGTTCTTTGATCCGAGAATTGGCTTTATTATTAGTTACTATATTAATAGAATTAACTTAATCTTTCGTTAAACAATTCAATAGAGGCGTGCGAAGCCGGGGCGGGTCGCTAGTTACTAATAATGTCAAGAAAATTATTACTTTTGAAAACAGAGAAACGTGGGTGAAGTTCTAAAGTTCAATAACACTGTAAGGTATAGAATAAATTTTACCTGAAGCGCACTAGGTATATTCATTTGATCTTTGAGCCAGGAGAAATACACGGGCATGTCACCAGAGGTCACAGTGCAAGTCAGCTGAGAGCGGTCGCCGGACCTTAAGCCAGGCGGAAACACGATGGGGGAGAGCACAGGCGGGGACACAACCGTTATTTGCACCTGCAATTACATGTTGAGTACAAATCTACTCGTATCTTGACTTATCTTATGATAGGAATTATAAAAAGGAAAAAAACATACGTCACGCCTGGCCAGTTCACCTCCAGGAGTCAGAACCGAGCAAATCCAAGAGCCTTGGTCGCGGTTCCGATCAACATTGCTAATGGTTAACTGACCATCGATCTGCTGATATCTAGCATCTGTACCTGCACCACCTTCCCAAGTCACAGAGCTGAAACGTAACAAATCTTATCTTACTAATATTATAAAGGCGAAAGTTTGGATGTTTGGATGTTTGTTGCTCTTTCATGGCAAAACGGCTAAATCGATTTTATTGAAATTTGGTACAGAGATAGTTACAATCCCGGGGAAGGACAAAGGATAGTTTATATCCAGGAAAATGGCATAGTTTCCGCGTGATAGCGATAAGCGAAATCATTGCAGACGGTGTTGCGGGCAACAGCTAGCAAAATAAATAAAGGTACCTAATACTTATTTTATAACAGGCGCAGACCCAATAAAAAGTAACGACGGAATTCTGTGAGTGGTAAATGGAGGTCGGTTCTATGCACCTCAGTGTGCGTACGCACACAAGTGCAACTACACTTTGCCAAGCTAATTAATTGATCTACGCACACACTCACAGTACGCAAGACGTATTTAATTCGACCTCACTTTGCAGTTCACAGGACTCTGTCTATCTATACTATCAAAGTTACGAATTTCAGTGTAAAAAGTATAGCTAGTAAAACAGTATTAGTCTCACTCTATAGGAAATCCGTAATAAGGGCACCACACAGTGGTGTCGGAACCGGCGACAGCTTTCACAGGGCTCATAGCTCGAATATAGGGCGGACCTAAAACAGACAATTCGATGTTTTACCGTATTAAGTCATAGTGGTTGTCCTACACTAAGATGTTATCTTTTTCTTCAAAATGTGTCTTAAAAATTCGATCGTAAATCATAATTTACGCATTAAAAATATCCCGTCTTGTGCGTTTTTTTTTTAATTGTATTAATTGTTTATTTAAGTGACATTATTTTTCTTGTAAACGTACTTAAATATCAGTATCTTGAATGTTTTTTAATACCTACCGAACTTTTATGTAGATTGCTGCAGTTGGGTAGAAAAAGGATATTCCCAAACAATGGATGTCTCATTAGACGTATACGAGTACAAAGGAATGTTGTATACCTACATACATAAGCTTATCTGTACATTTGGCTAATTTATGCTAAGCCGGCTTCTCCTAATGTTACTGAATGTGTGAAATTTTAGGGGTGAGGTTATGTGCGGAGATAGTATCGTGCTGTTAAATTTCTACAGCCAGTTTGTGATATCTGAAGCATTGAAACAAATAGTGGCTATGGAATAAACTATAGGGTCACCCGTAAATTTTGTCACAATACGGTTTAACAAAGTGTCAACGGGTACGGGGCTCATAGCATCGTGATGTCACATGTAAAGATGTAAAGTATTAAACAAAAACATGTTTTACTTGTTGTTGATTTATCTAGAACGTTTTATTTAGTTCTAGGTGTAAAATGCAAGACAAGGTAAGTTTGTATGAATTCAACAACATTTTACTTATACTTCTATAGAGTTAGAAGTTGTACTTCTGTATCAGCATTAACCTTTTCACCGGCAAGCATCTCTTGTGCTGTGTCACTCGCAACTGTCAACTTTATCTTGTCATATGAAGGTGCATTTTACACTGCATGTACTGACTTCATATCAAGTCAATGGGTCGAAAAGGTTAAGAAACTTTGATAACACGATGTAGAACCTGGGTGACGTTACTTGCACTAGCCAATCATGCGTCGTAGCAGTTTATGTACTCTAATGAAGACGTGGCGCTACAGTCGCTACAACTGTAAGTAGTTCCACTCAAAATAGCTTAAAATTGATGTTTTCTAGAGGAGTAGATATATTTCAACATGAAACTACCGTGAGACTTAATCATTATTACACATAAACGGATAACTCACGTATAAAAACCAAACCAAACCAAACCAAACGGTGAGTGTGAGCGAATCTTTACGGAGTGACGTGATCAGTGTTGTGTGCTGCCCTACATTTGACAGTAATAAAAATGACGATGAAAACGAGGGTAGTTGTGCGCCGCTGTCAGTTGCGTCGAGCAGCCGCGCGAACAGAGCGCTGGCGCGCAGTGTTCGTTTCGCTGCCGCCGGGGCGAGCGCTCCAGGAAGAAGGACTACGAAACAGTCCGAAACATGTCGAGCATCACTCGACTTTTTATACGTGAGTTATCCGTTTATGTGTAATAATGAGTAGATATATTATTTATGTTATAATCCACTTACCATAAACATTCAGCCTCGCAGCATGAGCAACGGAACCGTGAGCATTGCTCGCGCGGCACTCGTACCGACCCCCATGCTCGACTCGAGCAGAGCTCAGCGACAGTGTAGACAACACATAGTTCCCACTAGGACCCATCCCTGCCGGTCCATTCTCACGGCCCTCGGTTATTACGGCCCTAGGATATAAAAATAATCGTGAATTTACTTCGACCACTCCACTAACGTTTGAGCACGCTGTAATCTTATTTATTGGACATAACGCGTAGTGCTTGCGTTGTTTTGTACATCAATATCAAACGATCCGCGTAAGTGCCGATAGCCCGAGGTTATACGCCCTCCACGATGTAATAAATGTCGTCGCAAGGCTTTTACATGGCTACATTGTAGTGTATTGATTTTCTGGTCATATTCATAAATAAGAGAATGTATACACACAAAATTCCATTGAAAGAAATCTTGTGAATATCAAGAGGAAGGAATGCCATATAAAATTTTGTTATATAATTCTTACGTGACTGCGATAGGTGGCGCAAGAAGTCAACGTGATGTGATTAGTTTCGTGATGTTATTCTTTTCGAAAGCAACTTGTCGTACCTAGTGTTCCCTCTTTCAAAGGGATCCAGAGAGTAGAGCAGTAGATACGTGGCTGGTAGATAAGAGCAACATCGCGGTAGCGCGGTAAAAACAACGATTTACAGTGTAAAAAACATAGTTTGGCCGTGGCGCATGCTTACCCGAGATGAAGAGGTATTGGTTGGGCGTCCAAAGTCCATTTAAAGCGAGGTGGAGGTTCGCCTACCACTGAACACTTTAGCGCTACCTGCGCTCCAGGCTGCACTGCTTGTTCTATGAACGTGTATACCAACTCTGGTCGAGAATCTACACAGAAATGTTACATAATTCAAATGTAAGAAATAGGTATAAAAGTTGAAGTGCTAAAATAACACGACTGTTGAGAGCCACATGCTTACCCACTGAACGTTTCGAACGCGTCCTCTTTGTTGTGTGCACAACTCGTTTCGTTAATGAACACCATGTCTCTGAAAACATGAACGCCCTTATATGTAAACAAGATTATTAACACACATTAACCTTTTATGCTCAGCGTATTGGCAATAAAATTACCCTGCAACCGACAACGTATGTAGCATAATAAGGGCCCGTTGAAAAATTCACTCAGCTTGCCGTTTTACTATCCGCATTCGTTCAGAATTTATAACCTCGTAAATCGTGAAACCGGCAAAAAATTTACAGCTATGTAGAATCCTGAATTGCCGAGATAAACCGAAGCTCCGATAGCTTTGGCTTATCTCTGCTATAAACAACGGGTGCCTATGGCATGTATTTAAATCGTTTGGTTTTAACGGCTCTATTGCAGCGGTATGTGTACGCAATAAAAATACGTATTTATCTAACGGACTTTTCATGATTTGACAAACGGATTTTCGCTACGTTATGCCAGCTGCGAGGTACATTTCAAAAGTCAGAGCAGCGGGCTACTTCCATCCTTCAAAGCAATGATAAAATAGCTTGTACACAAAACGAACACTGTGACGAGCGAAAAAATCAACCACCCTGCACCCGTCGCGCCCGCCCCCACAAAGATGGATGCCAGCGCGAGAAATATCCAGGGAACTATTCCAATTTGGAAAGTTTCCTTTTGGTGTAGCAACCGCACTTGGTTGCCTCCAAATGTATACTCGAAAAATTGAATTGAGAACGTCCCTGGGGCCCGTCGTGTTAATCGTGTTTAAATTTGGTACTCAAATCGAAACAAACATCACTGGCACACAATTACTTAATCTAAAAATCTTTATTGTCTGCGGCGATTTGGCAAAGTTAATAGGTCACAGAACGGTGTCGCTCCACATGGTATTTGGACAGCACACAAATCACACATTTGGGGCGAATCAAGCCCGACTATTCGTGTTTGTTCTGAATCTGCCACATGGCGCATATTGCTTAGGTTGCTTTGGTATTACTACCTATTTCAGTTTGTATCGCGACATCATTAGATTTTAGGTCGGTTATATTGTAGTTCGCAACTAAAGATGAGAGAGGTTTTGTGGTAGATAAACCACAAGTTGGTTTCTGCGTTGTCTAAGGAATCAAACAAAACTTGTTTCTTTTGTTAAAAATTGTTACACGTTTCTATGGTAGTTTGGCAAAAGGTTCATACGCGTCTGATAATTGCAGAACCTTGGTTTAAATTATCACACACGATTAGTATGTGATATTTGCCCTAAGAGAAACTTACAGAATTAAAGTTTCAGTAGAGTTATTTACAACAAAAAAAATCATAATAAATTCCAATTGGCAACAGCTCCTAGCGAACCACTACAGCTAAGAAGACTCAAACGCCTGCATTTATGGGACCTGATCTCATGATAATGAAAAAGTGTTAGAAGAAGCAAATTCCTCGATTGAGGAACAGTCTTCGCAAGTCACATCTCTTCTCTCAAAATATCTGTTTATGGCTTGAAAGCCGATCGCATGATCGAAAAATATAAATTCCAATCAATACAATAGGCAGAATGCGTAAATACATATGTTAAACTACTTCCAAACCTTCGAAATCATTGCGTGGTAAGTACCTGAGCGACCGAGCTCTGCTCGGTGTTGCAAATTCAGAAATACTGTGTTCTTTCCCATAAACCCCCATAGTGTCCAATTTATGTTAAATCGTTTGAGCTGTTTCCGAGATCTTAAGATAAGAAGATAAGTTATGATATTTCCCGTCTTTTCCATATTCTTCATACACTTTGCTATAACGAAGAAAGTTGACAGGAGAACGTATTACTTTACTTAAACTGTTTAGAATTTCTCACAGCTCACAGTGGTTTAACGATAACTGCGCACTGCGCACTCCCAAAGTACTAGTTGTTGAAAATTGTCACGCCGAAGAGCCGACATGATGATATATGGCTATTGCACACACCGCCCGGATGAGAAGTCTGATATTAAACGTATTTTCGGGATATTAAACGAACAGTTTTTCCCTATATCCAACCACTTTTTTCAGTGCAATTGTAACCTCGCATCTGGCTAAAAATAGTGAAAATGCAGTAACACAATACAGGAGATTTCCTGAAGAATCTGGATATCTATGTAGTTAAGTTTGTTGTTTATAAAATAACTAGCTGTTGCCCGCAACTTCGTCTTCATAGAACTCGTTTATCGCTAATCCGCAGGAATTACGCAATTTTCTGGGATAACAAGTAGGTTATGTGTTATTCCAAACTATAATCTATCTATGTTCCAAATTTCATACAGATCTGTCCAGCAGTTCTGGCGTGAAAGAGTAACAAACATCCATCCATCCATCCATCCATACTTACAAACTTTCGCGTTTATAATATAAGTAGGATAATAGGTGAGTTTCATATTGACCTCTCGGCTCTTTAAAGATTTAGTTTATTTATTTTTTCATTTTTGGAATGGAACACTTAAAAATTATGGTGTAAATATAGAGGTACAGAAGAGTTGGTTTCATTTAAAAAAATTCGATTCAATGATTCAATGAATACCCGTATCATAGGTAAACGTTTTGTATTACGTGCTCCAATTAAATTCAACTCGTTTCAAATTCATTAATTGATTTGTGTGATATGAATTGATGCTAACGAATATTAAATGGAGATCAAAATTCATATTTCATTCTAAAACGTGGTTGTTGCTGAGGAGTTATAATATATGTATGTATACGCATATTATAGTCAACCGATAATGATCCTTGTAAGACTTAAAATATATTATTAAGTAATTGTTTATCTGGTTATGTAGTACATTTTTAATCGAACGATCTCATTTTCAAAAATCAATATTCCTTTGTACAAAATGCCTAATAACAATACTTTGTAAGTCAATATGTGTAGTGCTCAAAATAGCTACGTTCAAAAAGTCTGATGACAATTGTTCGAAGAGGTTTAGGTCCAAATAATTTGTCTAACCTGGAAAAAATTATGCCATTATTTTGAATCACGCAATTTTAATACAACACTAGGTAGGTTAGGTTAGTTAGGTATCTTCAGTTGCCCGAAGAGCAAAACGCCCAGAAAAAGGTGCTCCGCCATTGGACGGAGCCCCGTCGAAAATCGGTTGGACAAACTGTAGTTGGACAACGGGTCGAGAGCAAAAAAAACCTTTCAGAATGTAATCATTTGGCAAACTTCTTTTTTTTCTGAAACTGTAAATATTTTACAATTTTTATAAAACAAACGGTCAGCTAAACGTAGGACAAGCGTCGTTCGAAATTTCGCAATTTATACATATTTAAACTTAGGTCAACTGGACGTAGGAAAAATGTCGTTAGTATATTCGTGCACTAGCATTATTTTACTTTAGACAGTTTAAAAATAGGTTAATTACCCGTACGACATGCATCTTTAGAAATTTAGTACATAAAAAAATATGATTTTCGATGTTCTGTTTTTAGAAATTTCGTACTTAAGTTATTTGATTTTAGAAATAATGCTACGTATAACCGTTTATTTTCATGCGTCTTTGCTTGAAAGTTTTTGTAAGTCTTATACGTGTTGTATTCAATTACGATTCGGCGGCTCGAATCATTACCTGGTAGCTTCTTCTGGTTAACAAAGTAACTTCGTTCGTGTGACGCTAACTAAGGAAAGTGTATACATGTTTTCTATAATTCAAATTAACGCAAGCAAACATGTAACAACTGAAAATGTGCTACAGATAATCGAGTAACTCAGTAATTTAATACTAATCTATAACGTGATTAAATTTCAAGTTATAATTCAGTAACTTTATTATGAGGCATGTGCAATTTTGACATTTGTTTCAGGTAATTCATAAGTTTCGTAGATATCACAATCAAAATTTGTTTGATGGACAGGTATGATTGATGGACTCTTTACAGGGAAACAATTGACACCTGTTTGGCATTAGGGATATTTTTGTAATACTCTGTATAAATGCATTATACACCTTTTGTTCGTTCAATAAATGCGAATGTTTCTTATTTATAAAGTACAATGATGCGGTTGAAATAAGAATACTTTATTGTTATACAATTAGTTTTAAGTTGTTGTGAATAATACATACATACATAAATCACGTCTTCATCCCTTACGGGATAGACAGAGCCTAAGGTAATAAGACCTAAAGGCCACGTTCAGCATGATCGTGGGCATAAGGGTGGAAAAGGAATCAAAATAGTGATAGGTTGCTAGCCGCATCGCCTATAACATGATTCCTAAGATTTTCGCCCATTCCCTCGAAGGACTTTTACCATCTGCGCGGGAAGAGAAGCAACTGGTACATTCTATGTTTTTTCTTTGCTCCCAGACCAGCTTGGAAGAACTTACACTATACACGCCTAGTAATAAATTTCAACTAATGAATGTCGGTCAATGTTTAGTTGTATTAACACTTGAATTAATTGTGAATGATAGTTGAACGGTTTTTCTATAAGTAATAAAATTGTATAAACTGGATGAAATAAAATTACGTTATACAAAAATATGAGTACTGAATATTTGTCGAATTGTAAAATAAATATGAGCAGGTATACATTTTAAGCTATAATTTTCAGATTTTTCGTCTCGTTAAATATTCTTGGTTGTTTCTGAAAAGTATAGATAAAAAATAATTACTGAAAAGGTGACTTTCACGACTATGTTGAGTATAAACTAATAAGTATTTTCTACGCAACAATTTTCTCTGTGCCGACTACCCCTAGTCCTTATTTTTCTTTCTGAGTGAGTACGGAATTTATGAGAGAGCCCAAAGCAATAAAATACCTTGGGAGAAAATGAAGGAGCAAATCGCAATATATTTGTTTCTTGGTGGCTTAGAGGAAAACTGTTAGGATCGCACCTACAGGGAATATATTGTGGTTTATGCAATTCATTACGTGCCTTGACCGCTGTTCATTGTCTGCTGTCCGCAGAAACACTACATAAATCCAACTTTACTTCTACACGAAGTAACGACCACCGAGGTAAAAGGTACGTCTACAGTTAAAACAAAAATAAACTGCATACAAGCGGAAACATTGTATACATAAGAGTTAACGTATCTATCTATACGTCCTGATACCCGCGAGTAGTAAAATAATCTCGTTGAGTGTTTCAAAAGTCATTCAGAATAGTCGGTCTAAATACCTCTGCAAAGATTTTGACCTATTAGTTGAATTATTGAACTTTCAGCTGACTACATTTAGGTTTGGTTTATGTACATATAAATGAGGTTCATTGCTCCTCATTTAATTTGTCTATGGCCTTGTCTTTGGAAGTTGTCAGTTAGATTCGAATTAACAAGATGTAAAACGTAATAATGCTAAAGATATTTGAGTAATTATAATAAATAGGAATACGCGGAATATTAGCATTAAATATTGTTTCTCTTTTTAGGTAAAGTTTTTTGTAACACTGTGATTAGTAAAAAATGTTCTCCTTTCAAAGGAACACAATTTTGTTTCTGTTTCGTTGATTCTACGCTAAATGTGTAATGTGATTATAAACACATATTATTTACATGAATTTTCAGTGCTAAGTTCTCAGTGTTTCCATTAAGTACATTCGTATTTACTTAATTTTTTTTTAAAGTTTTAATTATAGAGTAGGTAAGTACACTACTTTGCAGTGGTGTTTAGACAGACTAACCTAACAAGTTTATGAAATATTGGAAAGCTTTTTGTTACATGCGATATAGTGTTTTGAGATGTCAAGAACGGCGGATGGAATTTGCTCCACCGTGTTTTTTTCGGGGGCAAGCATTATACAAAAACCGACCTAGCTAGTTCTCATCCTATTTCAACAGGTTTTCCGATTTTGCAAACACCGAGCTAAGCTCAGTCGCCCTGGTACATCTTTAAACAATTCTACACGTTTTCCGGTTTGGCTGGTAAAAGTTGCTCCACGGCTTATTACCTCAATACCCATACAGGAATGTACGGAAAAGAAGATTTGGTATCCAATATTACGGTGTAATATTCTCCGAAGCCCGGAATCGCAACCGCCGCTAACCCGTTTATATTTATAGCTGTCTTATTATGAACCGCAAAGTATATTTCTGGAGCGGCCAGTTTGTACAATAGGCAGAATAACTTCGTAATAATTACATTCAGTCTGGCTTTTTAATGAAAATACGTTTATGGCCGCTACGGATTAAACGTTTAATATTGTGGTGTTAACTAGCACTGGTAAGTTTAATAAATCGCTTTCAAGGCAAACGCAGCTATTAAAATCCACAGGTATTAGGTACATTGTATGTAAAGTAATACGTGTAAATTGCGAAAACTTGCAATAACTTAATGACTTTGATAACTTTCATACTTAATTATAATGAATTTCACAAATTCATCCCGATTTATTCATAACTCTTCCACGCTGGTCTGGGAGTAAAGAAAAAGCGTAGAATGTACCAGTTGCTTGTCTTCCCGCGCAGATGGTAAAAACCCATCGTGGGAATGGGTGAAAATCTTAGGAATCCTGTTATAGGCGATGCGGCTAGCAACCCATCACTATTTTGATTCCCCTTTCCGCCTATACGCCCACAATCATGCTAAACGTGGCCTTTAGGTCTTGTTACCTTAGACTCTGTCTACCCCGTAAGGGATAAAGACGTGATTTATGTATGTATGTATGTATTATTCACAACAACTTAAAACTAATTGTATAACAATAAAGTATTATTATTTCAACCGCATCATTGTAGCTTATAAATAAGAAACATTCGCATTTATTGAACAAACAAAAGGTTTCACTCCGTTTTCTTGTGATTACGTCCGGAATCAGCGAACCGCGTTAAACTGAAACTTGTTCTGATAATGTAAAAAGCACTCCAACGGTTTTGTAGATACAGTTATCGTTTCACATTTTATTTGAGAGAACCCGTATTGTGATTGCTTCAACGATTTACGATATTCTTCTTATATTTTTGCCGTCCTATAATAACATTTTATCAAAACCTTATCTGATATAACGTAAATAAGAAGATCATAAAATAATTTTATTAACTAGAGATAGTAAAAGTTGAAACTCTACGTGCTACGGCGCCGGCGTAGCATGCCGTAGCTGCTCGTAGACGTCTACGAATATGGGAATAAAATTATTAGAACAAAACACTGCTCTTGAGTTATTTTCATTTTCACGATGTCCAAAGGTTTCTTCAGTCTAATTATACTTGAAATAAGTATTCGCTTTCACTTTAGAACCCGTTATCTACGAATGTTGAATAAATGAATGTTATTGTAGTAAAAGGTTGGCTTTGGCTAAGCTAAACATGTTTGCATCCAATATCGAAAAGAAACTATGTGCGTGTATTTAGTTATACGTTACGTCACGGCTGACATATAATACATTATTTTTGGGCGTTAGTAGCTGAACGTCTTTCTATAGCCCCGTTATAGTCCTTTGTTCGCTGGAAGTAGTTTGGGAGTAAGTAACGCTTGCGCAACTTAATCAGATGATAGAAACCATCCCTTCTCTACATTTACTGCAAATAAAGATATTATTATTATCTGTTTATTTATTTTCATCTTAAGTTAGGTTCCTACAATATTCATATAAAAAGTAATAAAACAATATTAATACAAAATATAAAAACATTATAAAAACCTAGCCTTGGGTGGTCAGGGCGACAGAGAGAGGAACCTCCTGATTAACCGAGCCGTGTCCAGGAGTACCGCCTACTCTATCTGACCCTTGACCCAACCACCTAGCGATACCCTTTCAAGGTGATGGTCAAGGCTCTTCGCTATTAGACCGTTCGCCGAAACGACTATCGGGACTATTATTATTATTATTCATTACCATTCATTAGGGTTATTAAGAATTCTAAAAAAGTAGTAAAATCCTTCGGTGTATATCCCGGCACCCTGATTTACAAAGTACGACGCTAAAAATAAATAGTCTTTGTAAATATATTTCAGTAAACATGTATTTTTATTAAATTTACGGAAACCATTTCAGTAATGACTTGACTATCTCGGCTTTGTTATCTAAAATACTATCTACGTACCATTTTTCTCGCGTTCCTCAAAATTGAATCTCCTCGAAGAATTGAGCTTGTAAACTTTTGGCGTTTTGTTTCGAAACAGCTGTCGATATCTGAAAAATAAATGAATGTTACAAGCAGGTTCAAAATATGCCTACAGCCAAATTTGATACGATGTCGATTGGCGTCGAGATCGTATCGGAAATCAGCATGCGCAAGCTCGCAACGCGTCGTTAACACAATTTCTTAAATTAAATCCGCTAACGTAATTACAGGGGAATTTTGTATGTTCATTTATTATCAATTGATGAAAAGTAAACGTATGTAATTGAGGTCGTTTGTTTGATGTGCTGGGACACAAGAAACTGCCAATTACTGGCGCCACAGTAACGAACTTGAATTATTTCCCTCGATCCATTTTAGTCAAAGCCGTAACCATCGTTAATTGCGAAAATAATACAAACCGTAGAAGCACAAAGAGCGAGTACAAGCCGAGGGAGCTTTACTGTATATCAAATAGGGATCCCTACGTGCCTGTGTTTAATATGCCCACTTAACGAATATGTATTTAATACGCATATTTTTTGTCGACGACGCCGAGGGGACTGAATGGGCAATCAACGTACCTTTTCATATTTGAATGAGCAAAAGCAAATACGAGCCGAAAATATTAACTGATTATTGTAATTAGTCCTCATAATATAAATGCTGAATCTACGTAAACAGGACTGTAACTGTAAATTTAGAGGTAAAATGTACTTTTGATACTTTGCGGTTTGATACACAGAATATACTGATGAGCAAAAATATTTATAGGTACAACTTTGTCGAAAAGCGATCGCTTATTTTTGCTTGCCGGTGTATAATTAAAATAAAGCTCTAAGAATATTATCTGTTTAATCAAGCCACGTTTAGAAAGCAAAAGAGAGATATTATATCACCACCGATAGCTTGATATTTAAAATTGAGTTTCAGTGACGCGCAAAAACGGGGCGCTGTGGAAATATTTTACGGAGCGAAAATGAATTGAGAGACAATTTATATAGGTAGGTAGCTGACCTACTACCCGTTCCGCTGTCTCGGCGAAATTAAATTCTTTTGACTATCTCAGCGCAAAAACATTGCGAGAAAAACAAACTTCGGGGAGATGATACGATAAAAACAACCTGCTTATTTATATTTCAAAGAATAATAGTTACTAAGCCGTGATTTCATGGCGAAGTCATGTCATAATTAGGTACGAAAAACATTTATCACAATACATAGATACATACATATATCACGTCTTTATCCCTTACGGTAGACGGAGTCTAAGGTAACAAAACCTTAAGGCCACGTTTAGCATGATTGTGGACGTATAGGTGGAAAGGGGAATCAAATATACATACATGCATAATATATATTCATTCGCTATTTTTATTCGAATATTTTGCCAAGGCATTTGTTGTCGGCTATTAGACCCGAGTTTTCTTCAGGTGTCGCAACTTCGCATACATAAATGAATGCTAAATTTTGACAAAGACACTGGGTGACAGTCACAAAAACGAATATATGCGTTTCCGGTAGTGAATGCAATAAATTTAAGAATCTAATAGTTACTCGAGAGTTTGTAGTAAGTGACTATTTGCTACTGAAAATCAAGTAGGTTAGGGAGTAATGATGCTTGTAAACGAAGGCTGTTATGGTGTTCTACAACAGAAACTATCGGATATCCGGAATAAAAATCTATCCAAAATTTTAGTTGTTAAATTTCGGGTTCATAACATTTCCTGATACAAACTAGTATTCTCTATGTAAAGGATTTCGAATTTATCGATGCTGTCGATCGACGACCGATCGATTGTTGTGGTAACACCCTATATAAGCCCTACCTAACTATGTGTATTCACCTCATTTGATCGAAATAGGTTGAGTTGGCAAAACGTCAAACTGTAGGTATATACCAAGCAAGGTATGAACTTTCTCCTGTCGAACACTTGAATATGACAAAGTTTTGAAAGCTCAGCACCGGCGCCCGACGCCAATGGAACAACTTTTATTGCGATTTTACTGTACTCAAACGGCTATTTGCAATTTTTAACTTGTTTGGTTATAATCAAAAACTTGTTTTGAGTGAAACTGCATAGGTATCGTCAAACGTTAACACTTGAATCAATGCGGTAATGAGAGGTAAGCGAAGCGTGGGAATTAAAAAAATTTTCACTAGCAACACCGGAATTAACGTGACTAGTTTTTGCTCGCGTAAAGGCCAGTATAGAATTAAAATTTGTGAAGATGTTTCCTCTGTCATAAAATAATGTAAAATCCAATCAAGTGCGGGTTGGACTCGAACAGAAAAAGTACGTTTCTTTTAGGGGTCATCATTCTTTGGTTATCAAGGCTAAAATAAAGTGACTTTATTGGAGCTGTGTCTAGGAATTATTGATTAGTGGCGTTAACTACAACGATTATTTTCTTAGCCGGCGACTACTTAATCTAAAAAAAAAATCTGTCATATTATTCGCAATACATTTTTACCGCGTTATTCATAAAAGTTATAAACCTGGTCACGACAGTAGATACATTTTATCTGTGTCCGCACAAAGACAAATGTCAAAGTTATAGATAAAGTCAAACGAATATTAAGTTAGGTTAACAGAAGCATTTATGAATAAAGGCGATTAAGGTTTTTTCTCCCGTTAAAAGTATTTTGTTCCAGTATAATTAATTTTTATAATTAGGTATATTTATTTAGTTTTAAGTTTTGTATATTTAGTTAACTTTTAGATCTTGTAAATATGTTTGTTTTATTAATAGATATTAAAACTTATTATTATTAAAAATTTAGACATTTAGGATTATTTTAGGTTTCGATCGGTTCTTTTACTTTTTCTGTGTGTCTACTCTTGCTTAATACTCATGTCCTGTCAATCGTTCAAAGGTTAACTGGAAGAGATCCCTTTTAGGGATAAGTTCGCCTTTGTACATGTGTGTTGTCCTGTATTCATCTTTTTCTTGTGTTTTATGTACAATAAAGAGTTATACATACATACATACATACAAAACTTTACGGAATTAAAAAGTAAGTAATTAATTTTAAATAATGAAATAGTATGGGTAAAGACCCGAATTATTTCCAAAATAAATTAACCGATTGAACTTCGATCCTCAAGAGGTAAGATCAGAATAATGTAGGATTTCTTCTTAGTTTTTCTTTCTTGCTGAAAAGGGAGCAATTTATTCATGTACCTATCTAAGTAATGGAGTATTCGTTGTATTGACTGATCCCTCGGCGTACTCAGATCTTAGACTAACCAGGCGGGTTCAAAGAACTAAGCCCAAACCCTTACCAATTAAGATCAGATTCATTTTCTGAATTCTCCATTACATTAACTTTGAGAATATCCACGAATTTTCGAAATTCTTCTGAAATATAAAGTGAATAAAACATTGTGTTGACGAAACTAGAATACTAAAATATTCGTGCCTTGAAATACTTTTGTTATGATAAAAGTGAAAACCTTTTTGCTCAGCGAATGTTTCTTATTTTACCTTTTATATCTGTAATGTTGCCGAGTACCTTAAGAGGTTAAATAAAAGGGTCAAATAGACTCTCTTACAAAAATATTTTTCGTGCGCCATTTAAATTAACGACTGCTTCAAAAACTCGAGAAGCCTTCGTATTGTGTTGGTATAAAATATTCTCGTGTATAAATACAGATTAATGTGAGTAGTAAGTTTCTGCATTTTGATTTGCATAAAAATATAAATACTTTATGCAAATCAAAACGCAGAAACTTACGACTTTCATTAATCTAAGAGCAAATAAACAATGTAATAAGGCAGATGAAGGAACGGCGCGAAGCAGATAAAGTTGTCTACCGGGTGAGACGCGAAAATTAGGGTAAGAAGTGGGTCAAAGTCGAGCGGGGTCGTCGGCCGCGGCGGCGGCGTCTAATTACGTAACGATGTCGCGTCGACCCCTCCACACAACCCCCTAGTCTATTACAAACACGATTAGGCACAAATTCCAACAACTCGAGGCGACCGAGAGTGACTTTCATACTTTTATGCAAAAAGGTAGATCCTACATTGTTGGGTGGAATGAATAATAGTTTGTTTTAACTGCTTTGTTGAAACTTATAAGTTCTAAGCGTTTAGAGCATACTTACTTCTTTAGTTGGATAATAGTGCATTTATAAAGCGTTCTACGCTCGTGACTGCCTTTCTTTGTAACGTGGTTTAGACCTGTGAAACATAATTATTATATTAGTTAGCTCTACAACATTAGGTTAAGTAACTACACTCATGGTATTCTCAGCTGTGGAGCTTGTGGAAAGGCTGGACCATTGTATTTGCGAGTTGTACATACATACATAAATCACGTCTTTATCCCTTACGGGGTAGAGAGAGCTAAGGGAACAAGACCTAAAGGCCACGTCTAGCATGGTTGTGGGCGTATAGGCGGAAAGGGAAATCAAAGGGGAATCAAAATAGTGATGGGTTGCTAGCCACATTGCCTATTAACATGATTCCTAAGATTTTCGCCCATTTCCTTGATGGGCTTTTACCATCTGCGCGGGAAGAGAAGCAACTGGTACATTCTATGTTGTTGCTTTACTCTCAGACTAGCATGGAAGAATTGCGAATTGTCCCTCCAACATATTAACTATGTGCAAGCAAATAAACAAAAAGTAGAACAGTTACAGTGCAATTTTCACACGCTTGTTGAAGGATGCTCCGTAGCGAAGGCACATTCCATTTATATTTTCGGGCATGCCCAATAAAATCAATACTGTGAACTTTCCAAGAGTGCAGTGACCCAGTCCTGCGCCAGTACAACCGCGGCACACGTTGCATTGCATAAACTTCCCGTAGCGTGCAATAAAACTGAAACGTCGGTGTTCCATTTCCAATTAAAACGGCGATCATTAACGGGTTAATTATCGAGAGCGGCCGACTTATAATTAACTGTAAATATTTAAGCAAATACTGATAGCAATTTAAACTCCACCAGTAGACGTTTGTATTTAGTGCAAAAATTAGTCGCTAATGTACAATAAGACATAAGAACCTAGTAGGTACATAAACATTACGTTACGCGTTTACTTTTAGTACATCCCAAAAAATTTTTCCGCGATCGTAATTTGGTTAAGCCAAGTCTGAAATGGCTTCCCATAACGCGTGCTATGGATCATTAGCCACACAATGTATGTCATACACACACTGTTATAAGCCTCGTTGTTGTAGCACTCGCATAGAGCGTACTCGTTCGTTTTTATACAAGCCTTACATCATATGGGTGGTCTGACGTAGATTATAACTCGAGTATAACCTACTTTATAAGCAGTCGAGGTAACCTTGCGGTAAATTTAATAAACACAGACGAGTTTTATAAAATATGGAAGCCACCATATCGCATGCTTCATTCCGAGGCGGCACAAGATTCATATGTGTCAAAAGGCCCACTATTCATGAAGATGTCAGAAAGAGAATATGTTTTAGAAATATTCAGTTGATTTTTACTTTTTGTCGCAGTTTAACATTTTGTGGTCTGTTTCTAAGTTTGTGGATAATGGACGAAAGTTACGGTGTCAACTTATTTTGTAGACAGAGTATTCACATGATTTCATAACATAGAAATATTTTCAAAAAATATACAACTATTAGAATATTAAATCCATTATTTTCATTTCAAATAAGTACAAGTTATAAAACTCTATACTCTTCATTTCAATGAAACATATTTTAAAGAAAATTTGTTCAATGAATTTTACTACGTAGAATAGTTTTTCAAAAGATGACAATTGGTAGTTTTATTTATTATTCACATAAGTTTATTTCTGAGATAAAGGTATTATTGTAAAAAACAAACTTGACTATTGTGAATATAAAATAATATTCAGAAAAAGTAGGTTAGTGCAACGACCACAACAAAAACAAAATGCTACCAGAAAAGTAGGTTAGGTTAGAACTGCGACCCCAAAAAACACAAATTCGACCAAAAACGCAGGACTATGGTTACCTGTAAATCATCCGGCTGAAATGAAAGAAGCAAACTTGTACTTATATGAAATGATGTTCATTGTAGTGACTATTACATTAAGTAAATAATATAATAATTAATAACATTTGATTTGTCATTCTACCATGTATGTATTTAACTAAACATAATATTGGTCTTAAAAATCAATGAATTTAGATTATATGAAATGAGTTTTTCATGAATTGATCATTCTATGAAATGATAATATGAGAAACAATTTCTATGGAACAAAATTCTATAAAAATATCGTCTAAAAGTGTACAAGTTATCCTTAATTAAATATTTCGGATAGGTATTTGTAATGTATCGAATTTTGGGCGGACACACCACTGTATCTCGATTTTCAAGACCACGTGAACACGCTGATAATAAACTAGAAAGTTTTTGAACTAAGGAAAGAACATTAAGCTAGAAATCGAGAGTTGGGGGCTTAAATGTATTTGAAATCACATAATCTATGAAAACTGCCGCTCGAAAAAACTGTGCCAGACTACTAAGCTCCTAATTTGAAATGCTCAACTTTTATTAGAATTTTACCACTTTCTAATTGTATTTCGATGAAACGGGTTTAAAAACGGTGACATGCCGATTAAAAATACTTTTTGTAGAATAAGATTTTCACACACTTTGATCTCTTGTCATGACTGTCTTGATAGCCAAATGGCATCAAAAGGCGCATTATCTAAAACATCCAATACTCAAAATATATTTATGTTTTCTTATTTATGAATTTCTTATAAGCATTCGCTGGTACCACGAATTACCTCTGCACGCCGCAACTAAAGCGTACCACTTGAAAAACGATAAAAATCCTTTCTGAATGCGCATATTTTTCCGAGTCGGCGTTCCACGGGACCGAGACAAAGGCCTGCGAAATTACAGTCTTGCTTTTAAATGCGAGAATGAATCGCAATGTCTCATCCCTCAAAGCTTTGAGGATCCGCTGTACGATGCAGCGCCGAGCCTCCGCCCGCCTTGAATACACACAACGTGCAAAACTGTTTCTGTTAAAGCGCATTGTTACAAGTATAGAGAAATAGTCTGAGAGTTTAAATGATTACAAATTCAAATGAGCGTTTGTAGAGCGAATTGTTTATGAAGTTTAAGGGTAAGGACGTAAGGTACGACTTCGCTGTTTTTCTAAAGATTGTTTAAGATTTTAATGCTACCTACATAAATATATATTGGAACGTTGGTATAATATACTTAATGTTGATAAGGTATCTAAGCAATTTAGTTTTGCTACTCATTTGTGGACCTACCAAAGTCTGATTCTGGCTAAAACTAATTTATTAACTAACGTTTGTACCTAAGGGGGAGATCATTATCCTTTACTAGCTGTTGCCCGCGGCTTCACCCCCGTTCCTGTTTTTTATTGTTTTCTCACCGTTTAAACCTTCCCTGGGCTTCCACGAATATTTCAAGACTAAAAATTAGACAAATTGGTTCAGCCGTTCTCGAGTTTTAGCGAGACTAACGAACAGCAATTCATTTTTATTCATATAGATATCATCTCAAATAGGGCTAATTGTTTCACATATTAGAAAATTATGTAATTACTTGCTGTAAAGTAAACCATTAATAATAGCAGAGTAAGATAAGAACTAATAATTAATGATTTGTACTTTATTTAAGCTTAACTTGTGAAACAGTGAGCTGTTAAAGTTTCGCAATAAGTAGTTGTAGACAAAGACCACTATCGTTGTACGAAATACTCCAACATCTCGCTCAGGGAGAAGTTAGGGCTAATCGTGAGCAAACGACAACATTGTTCGCACGAAGTTGTGTCATTTTCCATGTAAGTATTCCGAAAGAATAAATAAGACGTGTCTCTTAAGCATAAGAATTTCATATCTTCATATTAATTGGATACAAAATATGAATTAACAGACGATCGGTATGCTAAACTACTCAAGTTCAATCAATAAAGTACTAAGCTGCTATATAAACGCTTCCATTTTACTTGCCGCACGTTTATGTCGTTTATTTATTCAAAGGCGCAAATGTTTAGTCAACCAAATGCCTACGCAATTTCCCTTGAGATATTATCATGCATACTTTAATCCAGTTTGGGGGTAACAAATTGAAACCAAGCGCTTTTAAAGTCCATTAACGAGCATAAGGCCACGCGAGTTTTTCCGAACGGACCGGCCACTGCTGACGGTTTTAAAAATTCAACAGCCCGCTTTGAATGCCGGCGTCTTTCCATTTGTGGAATGTGCTGCCGTAAGACAAAACCTGCGGAAATTACACTCTTGTTGCTCAAATACGAGCACGGAGCGCAATATCTCTCTCCCTTTGAAAACTAGGGAAACTCATAAATAGACAAAACTGGAATGAAAAGAGAAAATGCAAACGTGCGCTTTTTTTCTGCGTGCTCTACATGGGGATGTTGGTGTGCATGTAATTGATTTATTTTATGGCATTGTTTTAACTCATTCTAACGAGGTTCGTGAGTTTTTTGGAAATATATAAAACAACTGCAATGTGTTTAGGTTTGTAAGGTATCTTGTCACATTAATTAAAATTAAACTTTTGTAAGCGACACACGATTATAAATGGGGAACGATCCAAATAGTTTCGTCAAGGTCCGGAAGACCACTCTCAGTGCGCTCATGGGAGAGTAGGGCACTGCCTTGGCAATGTTTACGGTACTGTGCGGGTATTTGGTGTGGCTTGCACGGAAAGACTGTAAGAAAAAGGCGCTAACAGTAATAATATACCTACAGACCGACCGCTTAAATGAGTCTTCGCCCGCGCGGTGCAGGGGTGCGTGGTGAGACGTTAAAGGGGGCCGAGAGAGGTGCGGGCGGCAGGCGCCCTACCCGCGCCCGCACTACTGCACCGCGCTGGCGAGGACTCGTCATTTAAGCGGTCGGTCTTATAACTTATAGTTAAAGTAGTCAAGATACCTTAGAAACCTAAAAACAATGCAATTATTTCATTATTATTTAAAATAAATATATACTTATCTTTAAATGTTGATTTGAGGAAAGCGATAAACATAATGGACCCCTTGCAATTTTATAATGAACTTCTCAGAAAAGTTATAAAGTGCTATGAGAACCGCCAGGGGGACTGGAAAATGAAGATAAAATTTCAACATCGTGGCTTCCGAAACAAAATATGTATACCCCTTACAACTTTTTGTTTGGTAGGTACTTGGCAGATACCATGACTTGTGCGGTATTATTCAATTCCAATTCTAATGACAAGAAGAAAGTTTACATTGGAGTACCTTTTCGGTTGTTGAATTATTTGGTTCACAACGAATAAATAATGGCCGGGCATGGTGAGGGTAGCAACATTGTGACACGTAAAACAATGAAAAACGGACTGTCGTTCCTGCGTCCTTCGCGCATTTGTTCCGACGGAGACATCCAGCAATGGAGACAAAGTGGGACGAATTGCGGGAATTTTGCGAATGCCACCACAGTACGAGGTCGGCTATTGTGCGATATCGCGCAAACAAGATGTTTTATGTGCCCGCATTTAGAGGCCAATGGATCGAAATTGCCTGGTAATTTGTCCTATTGTTGTGGCTCCATTGAAAACTTTCCGATAATACAATTTATGATGGCTTTGCTCACATTTACATGAACGAACATGATTGTTTGGCTTTAGATAGATATAATCGTGTTTTGGAAAAAGGGAACTAACTAAGACAAATCGTCTGCAATCTGTACAACGCTCGCTGGAGAGAAACGGCAAGGCAGATCCCTTGCTTTTTATTTGTCAAGTCGCGCGACTGCAATCCAGTCGCGCTCGTGAAACTTCCACAAACTGCCCCACTAATTGGATCGTTAAAATCTTCAAATCAGGTGAGCAATAAATCAGTATTTCCATTTTGCGTAAACTTTGTAGATAAGAAAGTTGAATGCGGTTTTGCCAGCCCTTAGCTCCCAGCGTAATGATGATATAGTGATAATTTCAGTAAAGTTACCGTAAGAATAATAACTTACTTGTGTTTCCAGACTTTTCTGATACATCTTTGCTGACGTTAACCGCTGCGCTTGTGCTGTAAATAACGTAGAAGTTCGTATAAAAACTTTCAAACAGGTGAACTTAGTGTGAGATTTAGAGAAGTAACTCGACTTGCAAAACAAACTTTCATAAAGTCGTATAAAACCTAAGTCTAAAAAAATAGCCGGATAAAGTGCAAGCAATTTAAAAGTTTATTTAAACAACAGTAAATGAATCAGGAGATGAGTTGAACTCCATAGGTATGACTTATACTCGTAAAATAAAATAAAATTTGACTTGAATTAAAATTACAATAACTTACCGTCGACTCTTTCCGAGTTTGCCTTCAACTATTAATTTTGAGTCCTCATAGCACTTATAAATGCACGACTGAGTACTCGACCCACGTATAGTGCTGCATGTTTCAATCAGCTCTCTGCTGTGCAAATCTGCAATTAATAAAGTAATTTTAACGTATACAATTAATAAGTTGGTACTACGAGTATGTACATTTTTTGTATATAAACCTGTTAAAATAAAATAATTACCAAAACATAAATAAACATAATATTTAACGACAAAGGAAAGGACACTTTGATAATCATCAAGAACATATTCCAAACTCCGATTACTCTCGTCGGAACAGTCGACCGTTTGGAATCCAATCAGTCATCGATACTATTCAAACATGTTCGTAAATACATTGCCTAGTTCAGTAAACCATGGGCTGTTACAAACATACTCAATGGACATCTCGCTTATCTGATTTAGTTTTAGAACTTTACTGAAAACGGTTGCGATAGCGAATATAGTAAGTATACTAGCTATTGCGCGAAGGGGTGAGCGTGGCCTGAATTTGTAACATGATATTAATACAAATAGGTCGATATCAGCCGTGTACGTATTTGTTTTTCTGTAAAATTAAAGTATGTATGTTCACGTTCACCTTTGTTTTTTACAATACATAACAGAACAAATAAAAAAGGGAAACTATGGCTTTATACACTTTTGGATTTTAAGTCAAAACGTTACAGTTAGTGTAAGTTGCGGCTCCCTATAATTTGTACTCTTTATTGTACTCTACATCTAGATATGAGAATTTGGAACAACAAATAAGCCAATTTTTAGAAAAACTTGTTTAATTTATAGCATATCTTCACATAGTACAAAACAAAGTCACTTCTCAACGTCTATAGATATTTATACACACATACATATGTGAATCCCGTCATTATCCCTTACGGGGTAGACAGAGCCTAAGGTAACAAGACATATATAGATATAAGTAGATATTTATAGACGGATAGATTGATACGATTTTAAATTTAATTGGATTACAGTATTTAAGTATTATCAATATTTCATGAAGCTGTTCATAAAACTATTTAACCACATATTCAAACGTAGCGTCTCTATGGAGCTTTAATAAACGGAAGCTTCAATAAAAATAAAAATAAAGTTTAAATCGGTTACCAACCACGTTACTTTAAAAATCGTCTCAGTATACCCTCAACGGCGGTGTCGTTTAAAATTTATTGTGAGGAAAATCAACTGGGTTATAGCGGGCCAAGTTACGAGAATTTGATTTTTAAATGAATGACGTAGGTCGTCTTAGATAAAGGATCAAAAGTAACAATAATATTAACTGGGCTATATTAAACACTACGAAATAGCACTTAGCAAGGCAAAATTGCAAGTAAAGTCTGTACAAATACAGAAAGAATCCAATCGTTTATTGTAGAAAAAGCGCTTGAAAGAGAACTATATTCATTGTTCATTCTTATAATTATACGCGACTTAAAAAGAAGAGCATTGAAGCTAATACAAATTAATAATACTTGAAGAGTTTCGTCAAGTAAACTGGTTTTGACCAGTTCGCGAATAAATGAATTACATAGCATTTAGGTACAGTTTTTATGTAGTACAGTAACTTCTGTGTTCTTGATGTCTCTCGGCAATCTTCGTGTTTCTTCAGTTCCGACGTCAGAAATACGAAACACGAAGTTTGCCAGGAGAAATTAAGAAAATGGTAGCACTGTAAATCGATTCAAATAGTGAGTTGTGAAATCATAAATCCTAGAATGATTACCAAAATCCCTCCTAAACTTACCCTTTCACAGAAATCTGGCTAAAGCGTAGGTTGATACATAGTTTATGGAAAATCAAATCTCAAAACAATGTACTTGTTACAAAGCTATTGAGGGCTTGATACAGGTTCTCAATAACACAGCAACTCAACGTCTGTCAATCCGTCTTTCTCATACTAGAAGTGCACTAGTGGCACGTGTATCGGATGTGAAGAGGTACTAAGTGGACACTAATGATAAATGGCATGTACCTAATGAACAATTGAACCAGTGGAATCAAAATTCAATGTGGAAAGTTACGAAAATGTAGTAATGTACGACTCGCTGTTCACAAAATGAATACCTACATCTCTAAATATAAGTTGTAGGTACATATAGCCGACCGACTTATGTGATCTTAATTTTTTGGTAAACAAATGGTAAAATTGTGAATAAGTTAAAAACAAATAAATCAATTAACATCTAGCTATTCTGGACTAAATGTAACAATATTTGTAACGTTCATCACAGTTAGCAAGTCACCGAAATCAAAATAGAGTTCAAAAGATCATAATCTATACCAATAAAGATGCCATTTCGTCTGTCACCCGATCTAAATGTCACATCTTTGAGTAAGCGTGCCGCGGCTACCTAATGTACCCTCGTCAACGCATTACATGGCATTAGTATCGTTTCAGTTGTTATTGGATACGTTTTAGCCGAATCTGGGAGGGGTATTTTAGTTGTGATCTTTGGCAGTGGTGACGACGATCTGTTATTTTATAAACAAATAGCGTTTAGGGTGTTAGGCTGCCTTAATATTTTTCACATTTTAAGGTACAAGTAGTTCATTGTGTCGATCTAAACACCTGTTTTATATTTTTTTATTGTTTAATGTAGTTAGCACCATATCCCGATCCATTTAATCTAGCATTAATTTAGAAGTGCTTAAACTAATTTCTTTCGATAGTAAGCTCTATGAATGGATAAAATATAATACTAATCAGATCAACCTTATGGATTTTTAAACATTGTTCGCTGCACGGCTTCTGCAATACAAAAAGTTCGAAACAATTCAATTTATCGGCAATAAATCGACAACTTCGCCTAACTTGTATCTTAGGTCGATATAAAAGTTTTGCTTAAGTGCAGTTTAACTTTCCTACGATATTCAACTAATACTTTCTGTAATACGAGTACATTACATAAACTTTCTACTCGGGAATATTTCAATTTTTTGATACCTACCTACTTACATAAGGAACGTATTATTATTGTGAACTTTATCTTTGTAAAGTTCTTGTAGAAGGAGTATGAGGTGGTATAATATACATTCTTTGCATTTCATGCTTCAGGAGAAACTTAATTTACGCTACATTTAACTTTTCCAATCCTAATAGCATGAAGTCGCACATAAATATTGGATCTTTTGCCGGAGGCCCGTGGGCGCGCTCGAGCATCAAATAGGCCTTCTAAATGCTTGTCGCGTATTGAACTTTGATCAGTTTAGTTAGTTCAGCTGTTATAGTGTTTTTTGATGCTTTCATTGATGAAAGTCTCCTTAAATTTACACATTAACAAAGCGAGCCCGGAGCCGCGCAATACCTTCTCACAGTTATGTTAAAGATAATTTAATGATTTCGAAGCTGGGCCCAACTGAGCTTTGCGACTGCGAGCTGCGAACGTCACTTCAGGACCGAATGGAGAGTAAATAATACTGATTATAATAGGTAAACTTTATTGTAGTCTAGTTAATACAACCACAGACATTGAAATTAACTCAAACAAGCAATTTAGTCCGAAAGTAGGCACAACAACATTTTCAGGAATCGACATCGCCAATGCGAAAACAAGATTAATTTACAACCTTTCACGTTGCCTACAATAAATATTTTCACAGCTACAAACGATTATCTCCACAAGCCGCTTTTATATCACTCAACCATTCGATTGCAATTAAATTTGGGGCAAATTGAATCGGAGCGGATCGGGAACGCTCGCAACCAAGTGTTCGACAAATAGTCTGTTCCAATTTATTTCTCGTCTCACTCGCGTAATGAGATACGTTTCCCGACGAACACGGTTCAAATAAAACGCTCTTTAATTTTCATGTTGTTGCGTAAATCAGTGAGCGTGGAGGGCACTTTATTACGCTTCTCGGGTAATGACATCTACAAATTTTACGTATAGGCAATCCTATACTATAACCGGATTAAAGCCTTTTCTATTTTATTTTACACGCGAGCCATGCGAGCCTCTGGTTGGTATTTCACTCGGTTTTAATTGGTTTTATGGAGCTCGTTTAATTTTGTTTTGTATTTGTTTTTTTTATCTGTTATTTTTTGTTCCGGTACGGTTTCGGTAACATAACTAAGTTGATCAACGAAAACTCCAATGTTTTTTTTTGCAATGGGTATGTGTTTGACCACAATTATGGCTGGTAAGTGAAGATAATGGTCTAAGATGGAGCAAACTTGTCAAATTTCTATAGGTGACTTAATTATGTTTAATTTTAATACTGCACAATTTTTGATCTTACCGATTCCTTTCGGTCGACACTCATAGATCCGCTTGCCTACCTCCACGTGGCGGTATCTGAAAAACAGAAACGTGTTACTTATTATTTAATTAATTTAATATTTACATTTTGAGGAAAATATCCTTCAGTTTTTAGTTCAAGAAATGAATTTTAGTACATTTCAATCTAAAAATATTTGCATTCCCACGGAACTTTTGGAACTCTACATGACAAGGATAATTTAAATATTAGGTAGGTCCGTGGTTACGTTCAGGTAGAGCCGGGTAACTTCATTCGTTTCGTTATCAACTCTTGCTTTTTAATGATAAGAGGAAACAAATGGGTTACAACGACTGCCCGCTAAAAGGATCTTGAGCTTATAATTTAAGATAATTTGGTTACGCTTCATTCATCTGCACAGCAGGTATTTACATTTTATCCTAAAAAAATAAACTTCTTTTTAGCTGCACAAATAAACAGAGCAGGTAAATTATTTTGAAGAAAATTATTTTCAGTAGTCCGCAGTAATACTTATTTCTATGAAGTGTGAAACACGAACGTAAGTAGGAAAATACGAGTAGCTAAGTTTTACGGAATTTTCGGAAGTATGTGTAGCAAAATAGGCACGCTTTCGGAACACAATACGTTGTCGCCACGCAGACAATGAACTATTGCTGGAGAGCGATTTAAGAGAGGCGAGCGGAATGCCTTTTAAAAACTTAAAAATATAAATAAAACGAGGCTAACTGTTGTACAACTAACAAGTGGGTTAAGTTACCTATGCTGATTAAAACTTTTCAGGCAGATACAAAAATGGGAACGGGGAGGGAATGGGCGACAATCTTAGGAATCATGTTATAGGCGATGCGGCTAGCAACCCATCACTATTTTGATTCCCCTTTCCACCTATATGCGCCCGCAATCATGTTAAACGTGGCCTTTAGGTCTTGTTTGCTTAGGCTCTGTCTACCTCATAAAGGAAAAAGACGTAATTTATGTGATTTATGTATGTGTTACAAAAATCTTCTCGACCTCCAAAGCTCCCAAGTCCGGCGCAATGTCAAGCCAATGTTTAACTCTTCCTTGGTCTGACTCGTCGTTATATTAACAGTCTTCTTTTCTCACTAACTAAGCTGATTTAAGCTGGTATAGTAACCTGAAATCTGCTAATATCAACTCATATTTAATCCTTTACGACCATCGCATCTTAATCTTGTCCGGCACCCGCTCGTCTCTCGGCACTTGCCCGGTGCGATACTCTGACACGCTCTAAGCACTACCACACTCCACTAACTCCTCGATGGAAGTAACCCACACCATAAAGAAGACATTGTTACACCGAGGTACTCTGAGAGCCCTACCCTTTTAGTTTAGGACATATTATTATTACCGCGAGACGTTCCTATTGTGTGATAGAAAAGAAAAATAAAAAGTTTATACTTCCTTGTGCGGGGATAAAATGTTTTTTTTTATTTCTTTGCGTGTTGTAGTGTAGATGCTTACGCTATAGGTACTGTACGAGTATCAATCTTTTTAATAATAGTAGGTACCATGGGAGATGAACACTATTATATATTAATTAAAATAGAATATACGGGTGTTTTGTGAGATTGTTTTGACTGCTATGACAATCTGTGCCAAGCTTGTCATATTTTCAGATAAGTTTGTTCTAGGAATGTTTTTAGCTATGTAAATACTATCGACATGTAATTGGACGTTTTCCAAAAAAAAGTCCACATGAACGTTTTTTCCAGAATTTAAATATTTTCGGTTTTTCTTACTCAGAATCGTTTACCCTATGGCCCAGTCATTTAAGGTTAGATTAGGTAAGAATCTCGGAATTCGAGATACCCAGCTGTAAGTCTGTAAATACTTGTATATTGACACCCTAAAAGTTGTCTCAAAACCTACATATGGTAGGGTGTGCGCAACTATTAAATTTCAAGGTCAAAGGTCACAAAAATCGGTTTTTTGCGCTTTTTTTGTAAATATCTCATTTCCTATGGGTTTTTGCTATTTGTTATTATTGACGATATTGTAGAATACAAAATTCCCTACAAATTTTGTTAAATTTTTTTTTTTATACGGTGAACCGTTTTCGAGATAGAGGGCGGAGAGCGCGCGGTCACAGCACTTCAGGTCAACCGGTGCCTCCGATCGAAAACGCGCCATATATAGTTGATGAACTATCGATATAGTAGGGTAGGGCCTGTTGCCACCAACTGTTGTGTATTGTTTTTGTGTAATTGTGTTATGTATATATATTGTTGTTCTTTTTTTTTTTTTTTTTTCAAAATTATTATTGTGTGCATTTTTTGGATAAATATGTATCATGTCTTTTTTGTGTTGTGGCAATAAATATCTTTATTATTATTATTATTATTATTATTATATATCAATTATATTATATTTTATCATTTTTTTTCCTAACCTATCCACTTTTTATTCAGTACTAGCTGACCCGGCGAACTTTGTTCCGCCTTAAATTTGAAAAATTCCAGTGGTTTGGGCTGTGCTATCCCGCGGGAACTATGCAATTTTCCGGGATAAAAACTATCCTATGTCCTTTCCCGGGACTCAAACTATCAGTATACCAAATTTCAACTAAATCGGCCCAGCGGTTTAAGCGTGACAAGGTAACAGACAGACAGAGTTACTTTCGCATTTATACACTTTTTATTCAGTATTAATTAACAACACTTACCTGCCCATGTAATTCACGCTTAAACCGCTGGGCCGATTTAGTTGAAATTTGGTATACAGATAGTTTGAGTCCCGGAAAAGGACATAGAATAGTTTTTATCCCGGAAAATTGCATAGTTCCCGCGGGATAGCACAGCCCAAACCACTGGAATTTTTCAAATTTAAGGCGGAACAAAGTTCGCCGGGTCAGCTAGTACTGAATAAAAAGTGGATAGGTTAGGAAAAAAAATGATAAAATATAATATAATTGATATATCAATAGTTCATCAACTATATATGGCGCGTTTTCGACCGGAGGCACCGGTTGACCTGAAGTGCTGTGACCGCGCGCTCTCCGCCCTCTATCTCGAAAACGGTTCACCGTATAAAAAAAAAATTTGAAACAAAATTTGTAGGGAATTTTGTATTCTACAATATCGTCAATAATAACAAATAGCAAAAACCCATAGGAAATGAGATATTTACAAAAAAAGCGCAAAAAACCGATTTTTGTGACCTTTGACCTTGAAATTTAATAGTTGCGCACGCCCTACCATATGTAGGTTTTGAGACAACTTTTAGGGTGTCAATATACAAGTATTTACCGATTTACAGCCGGGTATCTTGAATTCCGAGGTGAACTTGCTATAATGACTGGGCCATTATCGATTCTCATACAAGAAAAAATGTGGCGCAGATTTAACTATGGAATTTATTTTCTTGTTCGTCACGTTCATGTACCTATTAAAAAAGTGACAATCTGGAATGGAAATTTTGGGACACATTTTTTCTTGTATATAAGGATCTATAGGGTAAACGATTCTGAGCAAGAAAAATGTAAAATAATTAAAATTTGAAAAAAAGCTTCATGTGGACTTTTTTCTGGAAAACGCTCAATTCCAAAAATGCATGATATGATAAATGATAGGTACTAGGGGACGTACTATCTAAATTAAAATTTAGATAATAGTATGTCCATTGATACAGGTCATTTTTTATCTAATTTTTAGAAATACATGTCGATAGTTTTTACATGGCAAGAAACTTTTGTAGCAGACTATGTATATTTATATTTTACGTAAAACGTCTGTGTATATTACAAACATGTTTATGCGTTATACAAGATTTGCTTAGTTTGAGACTAAGTCAATTAGTGTCAGACGGTCTTGTGTTTTACCATTGCGTTCCACTGCTGAGTAAAAGGCTCTCCCCTCAACCTCCACCCAAGTCGTCCGTTATTATACGCCTTCAAATCGCTCCACCATGTCCTTCTTGGTATTTACATACATACACAAATCACGTCTTTATCCCTTACGGGGTAGACAGAGCCTAAGGTAACAGGTATGTACCTCCAGGCCACATTTAGCAAGATTGTGGGTTGCTAGCCTCATCGCCTATAACATGATTCCTATTATTTTCTCCCATTCTCTCGATAGGCTTTTCTGTAGGCATCTGCGCGGGTAGAGAAGCAACTGGTACATTCTATGTCTTTGCTCCCAGACCAGCATGGAAGCATGGCATGCCCAGCATGGCTTGGTATTTAATTTAATTAATTTATTATATGCGTTAAGATTATGTTTCTGGTGGGATTATTAATACAGCCAGTACCGGTATTGTTCATAAGTCGCACGTCTGATGTATCGACAGGGATGATGGATGACGCAGATGGGAATATCTAATGGCGCCGACACGAAGATTTATCACGCACTGAATATTCCGCGTTTCGAATCCGGATAATGCTATGTCAAATATCTTTATTCAATTCTGGCGTTTTGGCATTCAAAAGCCAGGCAGGCAGGCACGGAACCGTAGGTCTCTTTGACTAAATTGAAAAAATAATTTAGTCAAGATTTAAATAAAATAAATTAGTTTCGATCTTAGGTCTTTCCTCGGCACACCGTCCACTGATAAAGATGGGATAAAATTCGACATATTCTAACAGGTGATTTAATAGCGATCATAGTGTAATATACCTAAGTAGGTATAGATATTTATGCGATCAGATAGTTATTTTTTTGTAATCGCTTCACGAATTGTATTTCTGGTTAGTATAAAGAAATCGAAAGAAAAAATAATTTCAAGCAAATAAGAACCAGGAAGGAAAATTGACTTTTCTGTTTCGACCACGAAAACACCAGGAAGTTACATTTTTTCTGCAGCTCACTGTGTCATAATGGCGTTGAATGAAAACGTTGCATGTTCTCATATTACAAAATAAATTGCGAAAAAGTTCAATTTCATAAGCGAAAATGGTGCCCGAATGGCGTTTTAATTTCTTTCGTGACTCGTCATATTTTAGCCATTTCCGAGGCTCAGATGAAATGGGTAGCAAGAAGCAACATTATTTTTGATCAAAATTTACCCATACATTAAATCATCATTATGTTCGCAACATCTAAAACACGACGTTTCCTTCTACACGGAAATTATTTCTATGTCTAGTCTACTTCTGGACATAAATTAATCGCGTGCCGTGTAGAGCTAGGGAAATCACATACATACATAAATTACGCCTTTATCCTTTACGGAGTAGACAGAGCCTAAGGTGGCAAGACCTAGGCCACGATTAGTAAGATTGTGGACGTATAGATGGCAAAAAATTTAATCAAAATAGCGATAAGTTGCTAGCCGCGTCGCCTATAACATGGCTCGTATGATTTTCACACATTTCCTCTAGGTAAATCAACTTTAAAAAAATATTATTATCTGCAAACATGTTGATGAATGAGTAATAACATGTCTTAATTTGATGGATTGCCACTACCTAAGCATAGCGACGTTTCTCAATTAAATTTCCAACGGCTAGCAAGTGGCACATGTTTAGACCTGCGATTGGCACTGATGATAGATGGCCGACGAGTAATGGCAAACTTATTCCGATTTATCACACACCGCGACGCCGCGCCGCATATACAAACATATTAATGTATATAAGCACACGTATTTATTTACCCCGCTTCCAGCTGTGCCGATTCGTACATGATACCCGACTCAGGAGCTGGGTGTCGGTGACATATTTATAGCTTGTACCCGTAATATCAATACGTAGTTGATTTTTCTATCGCAGGAAAGCATAAGATCCTTTTAATACATACATACACGTGGGACTAAATTACTAGTAAAAGCTTATTTAGCCACTAAAATATATTTATTTAATGTTCTTGAGATATTTACATATTGAAATCGTACCGCAGACTGATTCTAAACTAAATCCTAAACATCTTACATACATCATCTCATTCTTCAAATCGAATATTCATCGTCTCTCTCATAATATCGTCCGTCACCTTCACACCCTCTTACGTTCCATTCCACATACATAAATACATATATTTATATACTATCAAATGAATCAAGAAATTTTATTTCTTGATTTTTATGTTTTACTTTTTCGGTTTTACCGTTAGAAATTAAATTTCTAAATGTCAATGAAAATTAGAACACATAGAAAAATCCGAAAAGTAAAGCTATGGCCGGGAATCGAACCCGGATCCTCGTCATTCCGTGACGCGTGCTATACCCCTACACCACCCATAGCAGGTGGGTAGTCTCCGAATTTTTCTACCTGTTACTAACTGTCACGTGACCTTTTGTTACTATGCGAATTTTTGTCGCTAAGCGTCATCTGTTCGAATGATGTGTCTGTACGACACAATTACAAACTCCCATGGAACATCTACTGCTCACCAGGGACGAGAGAAGGCGGTGTTTTTCAAATGATAGGTACTATCAAATGAATCAAGAAATTTTATTTCTTGATTTTTATGTTTTACTTTTTCGGTTTTACCGTTAGAAATTTACATATATATATCACGTCTTTATCCCTTACAGGGTAGACAGAGCCTAAAGTAATGAAACCTTATCCTTCTCCTTATCCTCATCCTTTTTATACCAATTTGTAAATTGAAAGTTTACGACAATGTTTAAACAGCACACTCATAGGTATTTACACACTGTACACTTTTGTTATAACAGAGGATTTGTATGTAGGCGAATATTTAAATGTATAGAATAATGTACGTATCTTGTCCTTAATCCAAATTTAAGCCCTAGGATACGCTGGCTGTCGGCGCGAATCGTCCCATTAATGCTTAAAGAGCACCCGAAAACCAATATGCGTATAGAATGTACCTACTAAAACGTTAACCGGTCCCTCAAATGTTTACATTCTGCCCATTTAAACGAAACTAGCGGTTACACTCGAGTGCGAATCCATTGAAGTGGGCGCCTTAATTAAACTTTGCGGATAAAAGCGAAAGCCGCAAAATACACAAACTACCTACAAAAATAATTGATCTTGAAGCGTTCACCCGTTTAGTTTCAAACATTAAAATTGGAAGTTCGTAATTTAATGGCGGATGCCGGAGCAACAAATATAGCTGCAAAGAGCTTTGTTTCCCACATACATCCGTTGGACGGGCACCATCATGACCCCGTATAAAAACCGGAACTTTTTATTACACCAATCATAAAAGTATTAATTGGAATTCAGTCGAAAGCGTACAAACCGAAAAAAATGCATGAATTTTGTATTTCAAACTCGGAGTTATAATTGTTTTTCAATTTTTTTGTTTTGACCTTTAATGCCGGGTTCAAAAGCCTTTTTATTTTACTCTCTAGAATTAGTGTTTTTAAAAAATTGGGCGAGTTTTTAATTAGGCAGGCTTGTACTGCCCGGGCACCTTTTCTGCTAATTACGCTTCACGTATGCAGGAACACGTCAGTTTTATGGTCCGAAAAAAACCTGTTCAAACGAAGAAAATATACCGGTCGTTGATTAATTAATTTCATTACTAAATTAGTCGGCCCAAGGAATAAATGACTGCCTAAATTGTCTATTGAATTCCATAACAATTTTGAAAGCATTTTAGAAGTAAGTTTTTTTTTACTTAGATAAATATTTGTCTTAGAAGATGGTTCAAGAATGTTTAGGAACATTATTTTTATGGAATGGTTTCATTTATTGGGTTTGACAACGAACAAACGTTAGCACTCTATTTTATAGCCAGACTACAAAGGTTCTCACATACTCATATTCTCGAGTCACGCTCATTTTCCTTCATTCTTTTACAAAATTCTATCAGCATAAATCTTGTACAGTACAAACATCTTTAATCTAAGTATACAGTAGAGAAATCCTTTTTACACCCAAAAGTAGGATTCCATTTCGCGCGGGTCATAATAAAGCCGGAGTACTATAGGCACGATACCTACATAAAAATTCAATTTCCAAGATTTTGAGGTGCGCGACGGTATGAAAAGGTGTGACAAGGGTGAGACCGATATGGATTTCCGAGGGTCGAGCCGCCATATGACATTTACATTTGACCGTTATTTTCCTTTTGTTGTTAATCCCGCTGTTTTAGTCGTACGTTTAATTATTTAATAAACACCTAAGGGTTAATTTTAAGGACGTTTATACGATGCGTACTTATTTATAAACGCTTGAGGGTATAGGTACGATAAGCACGCACTTCATAACCTTTTAATTAGAATTTAACTACTTAAGCCGTTCTGCTCTCATTTTTGGTAGACAGAGCTATTGATCTTTCATTCTATGATCCTCATCCGTCTAACTCAGCTCTACCGCTGCTCAAAAGTCCGAAAATTATGTTTGTTTTATCATATTTTTTTCTCGAGAATTATGATCATGAAACCTAAGTTATAACGAGATCCGTGATACAGAAGAACCTTGACGACCCATTCACTAACACAAGACAACCTTTTCTACATGAGAAAGAAAAACTTTTCTCAACTTTAATGTTACGGTTTCCAACAAAAACATTAAATTTCCGTTTATGGGTACCGAAACAGCAACATTTGAAATGCCCTTTGTTAAATCAGCAAGCTCACTTGGACTTTTCTGTGTTGGGTAAATGTTTTGCTATGTAGCGTATTGGTATATGTACAACTCCGCGTCAATTTTGAAAACACGAGCTTCGGATACAAAGGCAGTACTTCAATGCTTCAATGGGGAAACAGGAGTGTTGTTTGTCATTACATACTTAAGAGGAATTGACAAATAGAGTGGAAATTATATGAAAATGGTATTGAAAAAAAATTACTAAAACAGTGACGCAAATTGCTACACTCGCGTTAGTCCTCCTGCCAAAGCAAGACGGTTAAAGTTTGGCAAGCAGGTAATTATGGCCCATGTCGGTAATCAATGTTTAGCAGTTGCGTGGCCTGGTTAATAAAACTCATTTGTTTTCTTATGGAAAAACTGGAAACACATAATTCTGATAACTAAAGTGGCTTTGTTCTATGAAGTAAACATATCAAATAATATATCAAATACTTTTGGTGCATTGCTATGTGTTAGCTATAATTATTAATTATAAGTTGCTACGTCCTAACAGGGCATCATTGTATACAAAACTTTGTAAAAAATGTTGCAATTGAATAAATACTGAATACTGAATACCTAGAGAGTGACAACAAAGTACCTACTTAGTTTAGTTAGCGACGCACTGAACCGCTGTAACTCGCCTACTACCTATTATATAAATCCCCAGAGGGTTTTTCAATAATGGCATAATAACCTCAATTCTGTATATTATTATAATTATATTAAATAAAAATAAAAATACTGATGTTTTGCAGCTCACTCTACTTGTTACTTCCCCTTGAACAAAGTACCTGACGTAAAACAGAGTGACTTTTAAGTACTGAAGCAACTTTATGGACTAGTTTCCCGACAAATTTGCGCATTTTTCTTTGCTTTGATGTCCACAAAACTTGCAAAAATATTATGAAAAATAAGTAAACTAGTGGAATAAAAAAATAGGTGGTACGAAATATTGTTTGTTAATAATCAACATGCATTCATTCATACATAAATCATATCTTTATCCCTTACGGGGTAGACAGAGCCTAAGGTAACAAGACGTAAAGGCCACGTTTAGCATGATTGTGAGCATATAGGTGGAAAGGAGAATCAAAATAGTGACGGCTTGCTAGCCGCATCGCCATTCCTAAGATTTTCATCCATTCCCTCGATGGGCTTCTATCATCTGCGAGGGAAGAGAAGCAACTGGTAAATTTTATGTTTTTTTCTTTACGCCCAGACCAACATGGAAGAATAATAATGAAAGTTTAAAATAATCACTTGTGGCGTCCACGCAAACAAGTCACGGACGCTAGCTAGTATTATCTAAAGCCATTGCAATCGCGACCGCATTCATCATTTCTATCCACCGCTATCTTATACCGTTTGACAGTTAAAAATAGAGCTTGCAACTGCTACCGTGCATGCATTACATTAAAAAGTTTGATCTTTATGTAAAGCGGGTGGTAAACTATAGAAGTAGGCACCACTGAATGTTAGCTTGCATGGATATATTATTAGCGTCATATATCACACAGTCAATTCCGGGAACGTAGCTGCGTGGTACTTTAGTTTCAAAGCGGGCTGTTTAAATAACTACTCGAGTTTGCGAGTAAACGCCCGTTTTACGGAATTAAAAATGTTTACACGGATTTTTTAATCACTGATGATTTAAGTCTAGCGCAGTGTGCTAGGAACTTGCATTTGGTTTAGTCATAAATAACTGTTGCACTAATTTAATTTTATTTGTGCTTATAGTTATTACCATGTTAGGTAAATAGTAGGTTACAACGTCAGTATATTTGTCAAAAACTCAGTTCGGAACAACACTGGCTTAATTTCATCAAAATTGGATGTCGAGAAAAGAATACATTTTGTAGCAAAGCTCATTGCAGCTCTAGTTGCACGTTTGAATTTAAATCACCACCGGAATACGAATACAGTGAAAATGATAAAAAAATGAATTCAATCATAATACTATTATTTATATTTAACACCGAGTGCAGTATTAGAGAATTATCGCTCTTATTGAATTTCTTACTGAAAAATTTTTTCGAGCCATAAATTGCTGCAATGCACTGATTTTTCACCATTTTGTTTTGGTATTTTTCTAGTCGACTGAAAATCGCTTACACCTGTATCTAGTAGCAGCTGTATCCTGTAGATAGTAGGTGTGGGTATGCTACTGTTACCATAAAAAATTATCCTATTTATTTCCAGCCACCTATTTATAGCCCACTGCTGGGCACTGTTCCACTCACAATAATACTAAAAGATAAGATAACATTTTCCGCGCTTGGAATTTTGGACACCAAAGGTTGGTGCTTGCTAACTCGTGTTAACAAAAGGCTTCCACCTGAACGTAACCCACAATGTATACCTGACGCTGATAGTTTTCTATAGCTGTAACAGAAAAGCATCCACTAGCGGCTGTCATCCATATAAGCCGCTCGAAACCATCTGTATTAGCTGAGTATTAGCGGAAATAAAAGATAAGCCAGAGCGGCGTGGACCGGACACACGTCCATTCCCTGCTATCTCTGTCTGCACACGACCACACGTTGGTTTAAGCCCTGTTCACACGAGAAAAATTGTGCAAATCGCATTACATTGCACTCTCTATCGATCTGCAACTCTTTAGCACGCAACGCACCTCGACCGTGAAGTGATTGCCGATTGCACGGAAGGAAATAATTACTTGACTTGGTCGCCTGCAGGTATTACATGATCGGGTGTCTTGGCGTACCTGTGTCGCGTTGACGTTGACAACAAGACGCCTGACGTATAATGACTACGAACGAGCAGGGGCCTTACCATGACGTCTTAATGAGATTCAATTCCGACTCAGTTCAGGTTTTAGCTGTCATTTTTCGTGTGGATCTGACAGCGACCGAACCTAAACTGAATCTTCAAGTTATGATTGTCATTCAAAGCGCAGCGATCACTTCGCGGACGAAGTCCATTTTATAGAATCACGCAGCAGTGTATTCCTACTGGCACTAATTTCCTCACATGTAAACCGGAGTTTACAGATGGTTATGAGGCGCGGACATTGCGTTGTACAATGTACAAAGCAAGCGCAAATTTAATATACGCGTTACGCGGCTTACAATCGCGTTGTTTACTGACTTTGCGTTTTATGCTGATTGAACGCGGCGTAATACTCGTAATAGTTTGATTAAACTAGCTGATACTAAACCCGTTATGTATGCGTTAGTGTGTTTGAGTACTGTAACCGAGCGATTTTGGGCAATGGTTTCAGCTTGTAACATGTTAGCCTCTACTGAAAATTACGGACGCCTTACGAGGTAATCATTGAACTGTTTTGTTACCCAATTGGTACCTACCTACTCGCTTACAATATCAAAACTTCAATGTTTGTTTATTTTGAACCAAACTTCTCACCAAACCATAAACTTGAAACTAACTAAGCGTACTTGTTTCATCAAAAATAAACACAAAGAAAGCTTAGAAAGATATGACATACAAATATTAGAACGGAATTCATTTCTTTTCTTTGACTTAATGGATGCTTATTAACAGGACTTCGTCAAGCGTAAGCTTAAAAAAAATCACCCAGGAAAAACGGCCATGACAAAAACAGAACATCACCTTCGGGGTATTTATCTTTCACGGAGAGTTATAAAGGGCATAAATAAAGCAAAACCTATAAGGCTTTAAAGCAACAATGAAAAATACGAACCGTTTTACGTGGGGAGGCGCAGGGGGAGGACTCGCGCTCGAACAATGAGGCCCCGCAGAGAGCACGCCTGCAAAAGAAAAAAAACACGTGAACAACGGCTCCAATTATTGACGTGGGCATGAGATGAGAACTGGAGTTACACGCTGCAGCTACGTGGGTACTACACACGCACTCGCTGTCCAACTAGTGAATTTTTCTTCCTTAGGTTTTTGTGCTTGTTGTTTGAATGTGGAACGCACGAATCAAAACCTTTTTAAGCCTTTGTTAGTAACGTGCTTGAAGAGTTGAGCACAATACCATTATTTTAGTGAAAAAAGAGGTTTACTACAGCGTGATTAAAGTTCAGTGTTTAGAGAACTCAAAATACCTACTTAAATCAATTCTCTTAAACTGTGTAAACAAATAAACATAATAAAAGAAGAGAAACCTTTGTAGTAACAATTTAAAAAAAACTGTTGTAGTACCTATCAAAAAAATGTCTTATTTCATTTTTAAAAAGAGTATCAACTCTTCAAACTTCTGGACCGATTTTTACCAAACAGGGCTAAGAACCACCGCAAGGAAATTGGATTTCGTATGGAAAAAAAACTAAACGAAATCGGTTCATCCGCAAAGCTACGATGCCACAGATAGAATACACACACACACAGGCATAGACGTCAAACTTATACCTAACAGCCCTCTTTTGCGCCCGAGTTTAAATAGTAGAGCTAATCGGAGACAGATTAATCTAAGAAACTACTGAACAGACTTAGTACGGTCAAATGAAAAAATAAGTATCGATACGAACTTCTCAAAAATCCCACGACCTTATTGCGCTGGTGTAAGAGCGCATGGTACTTATTTTTGAAGCTTAGACTAGGTACATTATTATAATTCACTGTTCATGGCGATTTCACATAATTACCTATGTTAAGTTTAACTTGGAGCAAGTACTCGTGACATAGGTACGCTTTGTTTAATCAAAATCAGATATCAGCAAGATTGCAATAGCTTTTCTTTTATCACCTACACGGAACAAGACGAAGTAGGGAAATAGTATTAAATTTTTTATTAATATACAAATATAGTTTAGTTTTTAATTCGTTTTTAATTTAATAGTTTAATTTGTTTTAATTCCATTTTGTATCCTATATCCAATAAACTATTAAGAACTAAATAACAATAAAGAATTTCAAACGACAATTTCACTCTATTGGAGATAGAGCGACACATAAAAATGGTTTTCATATCATAATTCATAACAGCATAAAAACTTTATTGTGTTTATTTTGAACTATTATCTATATGTGCACCGCGATGGTGCGTTGGCGGGAGTGTTGATGTTCAAAACTTTGCTAATTTTATTATTTTTAAACATGCTTACGTATATTTATACATCACACCTACGTGTATGTACATGGAGTGGTTTAAAAGTACTTACCAGAACAAAAGCATGTTCAATCCAAGAAAGGATGTAGAAAATGGGGGGCTGAGAGTAGTGGGGAGCCTGCGGGTGTGACTTCCGCCGGATATACCGACCGCGCGTGGCGATTATTCTATTATTGAGTGAAATGTACTAGGTAGATGCTATATAATAATATTGTATGAAATATTGTATAGGTAAGAAAATGTCACTAAGTTTATAGCACCCGCTCGACTGAGCGAACGCTCTGTCTATCAAGGTAGTTTAGTAAATTGTCAAGAGACGGCGCGATAAATTAAAATATAAAATAGTTTATATGGTTTTCCCATATATAATGGATATTTCACCACCAAACCTCTATACCTTATAGGAAATTTCTTATATAAACCATTAGAGTCCTTTTTGAGATCTCAAAACATAGGTATAATATTTTCTTATTTTTCTACTGGGGAATTTTACATGTCCTTCAATATCCACTAGATAAAAAGAAAATCAAGTAAGTTTCAATCACATTAGGTGTCAATAAATATTATTCCAGGTAATGATAGGTGATCAGTGCAATATGTAATTTTGTTTTCAAGAAATAAAGCATACAAATCAATAATCTAACCTAAAAAAATCATTTTAGATACAAGCTTTTTTTTTACTGTACTTACATTGACATCCGTATTACATATGTGAACCAAATTTCAAGTCAATCGAACCAACTGCTGAAGAATTCCCTCCTGCGGAGACGGTTCTGGCTAGACCACCAAAATGTTTCTACCAGATTATTGTATTGTTGTCTAACTTACACAAGTATGCAAAAATTCAGCTCAATCGAATGAAACTATCTGCTTCAAAATTGAGTTCCAAGATTTCACCCGGACAAACATATTTAGATCTAGTTTAATATAAAGCTTGTAATAATAAAAAATAAAATCGGCATTATCATCACTAGGTATACCTACTTGTACATAGATAGTTCTAACAGCGTTAAAACAGCATAGAAACAGATTAAGTAAGTATCAAGTATCTACTCTTCAAACAAAAAAAATCCAACGAAACAAGGAAAAAGGTGTTATAGTGCCAAATTAAATTTTAATCTGCGCGAAATTCCGGAAAAAATTCGTTACTATTTAAAGGGCCGTAAATTTTGCTGTGTTTTGTTTGCTAGCCGCTTTGAAGCTTTTGCAATACCTGGGCTACTCCGAACGCTAATTGAAAGCGAGCACAAAGCCTGTCGACACCGTAGAATAATAAAAAAAGACGTATTTACTTTGATATCCGAGTAGCAGAAGACAAAAGGGGGCGTAGTCGAAAACAACGCTTATGTTTGCCAATAAATAAATAATTGGTAAGTCGACAGCGAACGATAAATTAACAAATTCAGTTTTTCTTATACTTATTGTTCTTTTATCCTGGACAAACTCACTACGTCGTAGCTATTGCTACTCTCGATTGTAAGTTGTGAACGCGAACGGTCAGACTAGTTTCGGTCTCTCGACAGGCCTTCTTCAGTGGTTACTGCGTTCCCGACTTATTATCGTGAGTTAGCTATTTTAATCGTGTCTCATGAGAGTTAAATGCGATGATGACTTTTTGCTATGATAAATGAATAGGTACCTACTCGTAAGTATATACTTACTTTATATTTCGTAGTGTCAAGTTTTATGTTAATGCGCTTCAAATTAATAATACATTAAAGCACTAAAGGCCGCAAGATGGTCTTAATAGTTATTCTAGTCGCAGACTCGCTCCCGTATGCAAGGCTGATTGAAATTGTTCTTCCACACTATTTGTAACGTTATTGCTTCTAAATAATTTATTATTCCCCTTTGAGTCCATTCTTTGCGGTTCGTACGTTGAAGTCTGACTTTATACGCAATAGTAATAATACATTTTCCATTAGATTCCTATTTATAAGGGTTGCTTTTTCTGACATACTGACACGCCTCTTTCCCACAGGGGTAAGCAGATACTACTTTGTTCCACTTGCTACTATCCTGACTTACCTTTTTCGGTTCATCCACATTCATCAATCTCTTCATAACTGGTCGTTGGTTTCGAGTACTCTCGAGCTGACCTTTTTTCAAAATGTCCCCAATTTGGTCACAGAACCTGCGTCTACGCCTTCCCTTGCTTTTTCTTACCTTTTTAAAAATCTAATATCAGAAAGCGGCGTGTTAACTTTACGTAATCGCTACATGTCAGTACCTATAATATATAGCTATGTAGTTGCTAAGAAGCTTGTTGTTTATACCAACCTAGTATAGTTTTTACTTATAAATTCTATTAAAGAACGGTCGGCGACCCACTAAACTCATAAAAGCCACACTTGCACACAGGCTTACCAAAAATTCAGCGTCACAGATTTCGGCATAATAAAAGCCGTCAACCCTTCATATTTTCCAGGTAATAACCCGAAATTTATAAAGGTACGATGTAAATTAAATAGGGAAAAGCAAGACGCCAAACAACGGTTGCGTTGGACACAAACACGTACGGACTGTATTCAATATCCTCAATTTGGAGGATGAGATCGAGTGTGATGTGCGAATGGTGCCGGCTGATAAGGAATTGCCGGGAAAGTGTGAGTCGGGCATTATGGCGAAAATATTTAATTTGGTTAAATGTGGTATTTAAGCGTCCGTTGGTAGGTAAAGCCTGTCCATAATATTATGTGGCTGCAATGTCAATTGTCATTGAGATTGCGACATTTTATTAACATAGGAAATATTATTTTACCATTTATCAAAAAATCCCTGATTGAGATCGAAAAAAAGTTTATTTGAGTTTGGCTGAAAAAAGTGTAAGTATACAACACGAAAGTATTTTTCGAAATAGGTATCGATGAAATGAAACTGACATGGGCCGATTCTTTCAGTTGTTGAAATCAATTTATACCACGAGTACAAATGGTAATTACAAGTAAATAAATAATATAGATTGCTATGACACTGAGAATCAAGGCCAGGAATGTTTTATATTTTATGAGCGCACAGATGTCGTGAATTAGGTTGGGCTTCATAGAATTACTGATAGTACTTACTCATCTCTGTACAATCAGTTGTTAAAAGTTTTTGTTAATTTTGGACATAAATACTGAAGAATTATTTTTATCCCGGCAAACATTAAGTAGAGCAATTTAGATCTTGTATTCGTAGCTCATCAAAATAACGTCAGACATACGGGTGCTTTGTGTGCAAAGACAAGCTTAATTTAATAATGTAGGTGCTTCAGAACAAATATTATATTACCATGTCTGGTGGAATGAGGCTGTAGAAAAAAACCCGCATGGCCTACTTCAAAAAATATTATTGTTTTCATTTCAACGACGTTAGCAAAGGTCTCATTTGTAAGTAAGTCATGTGTCTATTTTACGCCAATATAAAAACAGAGCTGCCATCTCTATCTATCTTTGAACGGAGGCCGTGGTTGAAGTTTGCCGCCACTTAGTTTTGCCCATTTTATTACGGAACCTTAAAACCGGGTAAATAAGGAATGGCGAGAGTAGTCCCCAAAAGGTCGGAAGGGGTGCCGAGAGGAGGGGCGGGCCACTTCCGGCGGATATACAGCCGTCCGCCGGCTAAGCCAGTATTTCATCGCTCCGGGCAACGTGTCCCGGCGCACTTTTATGAAACATTGAAGTTTACCGGCACATAGTAATGCGCTGTAACAAAGGAATAACGCTTCATAACAAATGAAACAGAACTGCGAGTCAAACACTCTTTTGTTTCAAGCTCTCCCGTGGTCACCGCGTGAGTTTCTCGTTATAAAATATAACAACTATGATTTCCTGCAGCCGCAGTCAAAGCTAGCTTAGAGAGGGGAAAAAAGCGTATAGTGAAAGAAAGGAATAAAAAATGCAGAGAAACACGGAGGTCGGAGTTTTTCCTGTCACCGGGCACAAACAATGCCTCCATTGTAGGGCTGTGGCCCGCGTCCCGGCCCCCGCAGCGCCCTAGAGCTCCGACGAGGAAACGAGCATCTTTTGTTGCCCCCGCGTCCCCCCAGGAAACGGAGGCTTGAACCGCGGTCATCTGTTTACATCATGCCGACTTAAATAAAAAGCGCCTCTATTTCTCTGATTACATCGAAATATTTAAAAAATGATGCCGACTTTTTGCCTCGCTACAGTTTTTTTTGCTGCCTGCCTTTTTACGCGTTTTTTACCGACGTTGAAAAAAAGCATCGCAACGTCTACCATCTACGTACCTAATAATGCCACAGCCACATTATTTTTATTGTTATTTTTTTTATAATCCACAGAAAAAGTAAATTTCATGATATCTATATACATAATAATAAAGCTGAAGAGGGTCGAAAGTCATTATTACACATAAACGGATAACTCACGTATAAAAAGTCGAGTGATGTTGAAAGGGTCGAAAGTCATGCAAGAAACTGGTTTATTTCGTTGAGGTAGGTAGGTAGTACGAAATCCTTCCTGCTAAAGTACGACTCGCATTTGGCTGGTTTGTGTACATTTTCGATGGGAGAGAGCAAAAAGTTTTACTTAACGCAAATTTTGATTTTGCGCGGACGAAGTCGCGGGCAAAAGCTAGTATTTTATAATAGATTTTGAAGATATAAGCATACATAGGGACATAGGGACAGAGAAAGCGACTTTGTTTTATGCTATGTAGTGATAACCAGACTATGTCCCTTCAACTGTATGACATTATGTTAAAAATATCCATATAAAAATCACAAAATTGCTACGACGGAACAAACACCTAAATTCAGGTGGATTAGGAGCTACTGAAGTGCCTTATTCGCAGCTTAAAAGGCTTAAGGCTGTCCTCATTGCACGCGCCCCCTTAATTACTTTCAGTTAATAAAAGAACCTCCGTAAACTTGCTCCTTCGCTAATAAAAACTTACACACCCCTCTTAAGCGCCGACTAGTTGAATAATAGGTCTTTCAGAGCTTTCTAACAAATGAACTAATAGTGTTAAAATTAAAGCTTGAGTAAGTTGTGGTAAACAAGAACTTGAAAAAAGCATAAAAAGGTAATTAGAACTTTAATACCTGTTTAGGAGCTCAGAAAAAACGTTGTAATAATTAACATCTCACCAGCACGCATTAATATATTTTAACACAATACATGAATTAATTAAAAGTTTACCGAATTTTTACTTCAAATCAAAAGAATAATGTTAGCAGCGTAGCCAGCAAACTCAATTTCAAAATCGTCAATATCTTCATAGAACAAAAAAAAACAAAAGACGCTCTACAGTAGTTTCTTATTGCTTTGTAGCTGGCCAGTATCATTTTGCCGCATAGAGGTTTGCAATATAAAACCTAATGGCGTTTTTTCCTTCTCGCGTTTATCCCCGGCAATATACGATGTCCCTTACGTTGTATTTCAATTGTATAAAAGCATAAGGTTTGCTAATGTGCCCGTAACTTGCCCTGGGACACAGTAATAATTCATTTCGTTACTCCCTTTTCCGCGCATTAAGGTATGAAAAAATAACACCGAGACCCCCGAGAGTCCGAAAACCCTGTTTATATGAAAGGCAGCCTCTATATATTATTAGACCGAATGTCATATGAACAACTCTAAGACATGACGAACTTGTCCTTAGGGGCCGCATGAAAAAGCAGGTTGATAAGAAAACCTTATAAAAAATAAAAACGGGTCGCAGAACTTTGTCGACATAGTAAATTCAAATAGATCAGACCGGAAAAATTATGGTGAGTTGTTGACTTCTTATAAGAAAATTTTCGTCCCGACGTTTTGTTTCTTATGAAATAGCTGAAGATTTAGCCTTGTTGGGTAAATGGGTTGTTGAGTGCTCTACTCTATTTAATTCATGAGGTAAAAAAAATATATGTAAGATATTTTATTTACAGTGAAAGATAGAGCATAGTGCGAAAAAATCCACCCTCTTTAAAAGCTACATACATATATATCACGTCTTTATCCCTTACGGGGTAGACAGAGCCTAAGGTAACAAAACCTTAAGGCCACGTTTAGCATGATTAAGGGCGTATAGGTGGAAAGGGAAATCAAAATAGTGATGGGATGCTAGGCGCATCGCCTATAATATGATTCCTAAGACTTTCACCCATTCCCTCGGTGGACTTATGGGCAACTGGTAAATTCTGCTTTTTCTATACTCCCAGACGCAGAAGAAAGCTAAGGACTTAAAATTCAAATGTAACTGTAAAAAAAACATCGTCGAACTGTTCAAAAAAGGAAAGCCTCATTATGTAAATCACTCCGCCCGATACCACGGCTAAGCGACGTGTTGTTGCCGAAGTAATTTCTTCGCGACGTTTTATTTATGACGCATTCAAAATGAAATTTATTTACGCCACATGTTCTCATATTTTATAGAAAACGCTGTGGTCCTTTTTACTTTGAACGCTAACGGGATTTGCTGTGGATTTCATAGCGTATATTTTTTCATTGCGTTTTAATGTATCATGTAGTTTTTCCAGGCTAGCTAGGTAGCTAGGTACTTACTCTTCTTTTAAAAATGTGTCGAAAATATAACTTCCCGATTTTTGTTTCTATTGTTACGGTTAACCCGCTTCAAATTATATTTCTGAACGATACCTACACTGAAAACTAGACCACATGAAAAATCTTATATATACTTATATATAATCCATTGAAACAAAGATTGAAAATGTCAGTATTAAAGTCAAGTAACTAACTACTAAGTAATCTACCTATGCTGCAATTGTAACATTTTGCATTTTTTTAAATATAATGTAGATACACTTTCAACATGAAACTACCGTGAGACTCAATCATAATTACACATAAACGGATAACTCACGTATAAAAAGTCGCGCTGGCGCGCAGTGTTCGTTTCGCTGCCGCCGGGGCGAGCGCTCCAGGAAGAAGGACTACGAAATAGCATCACTCGACTTTTTATACGTGAGTTATCCGTTTATGTGTAATAATGTAGGTACACTCTATTTTTATAAAATATTTTTAGCTCACTTATTTAAGGAACAAGGAACCCTTCTTTTCCATCTGACCGTGTCTTGCAAAAATATACCTAAAATTACCAATAATTTGCCAATCTGTTCAATCGTTCCAACACACTATTTTCTGCTGCTTTGAAGGTTATATTACCACTTGTCTTGGTAGTTCTAGGTCGTTAGGTTCGAATTAGGCTTTAATACTTTAGCTACACGTATATTGTATGTTACCTAGCGAACTTCACCGCAATAAATCGTGCGGCTAAACATAAACGTATTGAGCGCGTTCAGAACTATTACATTATCAGATAATTATGTATATTTAAAAATAAATGTTAACTTTTTATTTCACAAATAAAAAAATAATAATTCGCTCTCCCAAAATATTAAATGATTTTCAATGCCGATGCAGATAGATGAATCTCTATCAGCTTTGTCACACTACGTCGGCAGTTTTTATACCTAGGTATATTATGTATATGCAAAAAAAACGAATGTGAAATTGTCGCACGGTTAGTACCTACGTTCACGCATGACCAGTCAGTGTAACGATTCATGTGATTCGTTTACCTACCTCCTTTTGTTTGAATGGACCTGTCATCGCGCCTCGCGGACGCCGCGAAGCATCTTAGGTATAGTACAAAGTCATCTTCAATCAATGCAAACGAAATTATTTCAAATTCAAATAAATAATTATGCCTAGATATACTCTGTCATGTATATTACCTATACTTAGTTGATGGTGAATTATACCTTCAAATTCCTCTTTATTATAACTATGAAAACTATAAGCGGGAGTAAAACACGTGTAAGTTGCCATAAACGTCTTAGATAATTAGTTTTTACGACGGGCAACGACTAAGTCGGATGTCTTCATGAGCTTCAATTAAGAAGACAATTGCGACGTAAAAGTGAAAACGCTTGCAACACTCTTGCTGGCTTCTTCGTAGTACACGCTTCAAGAAATTTTAATCATAATTTTATTAAGAATTAACTTTAATGCAAAAAAAAAGTTTCATTAAATACTTATATGTTATAAAAATGATTCCCGTTACTACACCGAGGGTATAGACAACTAGGTGTCCATCGTAGTTGTTATGAGTGTACATATAGAACAATTCAGTCCTTTATGTGAAACAATACACGACGTCTTTTACTTTTCTATGCGCAACATTTTTAAGATTTTCCTCGGCGTTTGTTCAAATAAATGGAACTCTGGTTTGTTTTATAAAGTGACTTCACATAGGCATATGAAATGAACCGAGTTGTGCCGGCGCTAAGCGGCCAGCATTTCTTTCCATTAGGCGGGCGAGCTCCGAATCCGGCCATTTATTAAAGCATGAGCTACGTACAAAGTATTTGACGCGCAAGTAATTTAGACAAAGTCGGCAATTTTTGCAAGTAACTCTAGAACGGAGAACGAAACCGACGAAAACTATGTCAGGAAATTATTATTATCAAGGACTTGACGAAGAACTTGGAAAGGTTTAGCGGATGTGACACACGTTGCATACAACTATACATATATGAATGAATACTTATTGTAGGTCCAAAACAAAAACACACATTCTGCAAGTTATTCTCATTCGCTAGGTTTTCTATGAGTGATGTATCACGCTGCGATGCCTTGAGAACCAATAAATGCTCTTCATTTTATTATACTTAGCTACACGAGAAAAATGTATGCGCTGTGCCAACTTACTTTTAGTGTTTTTATCAAGTCACGACATTGTTATAATAGCTTACCGTAATTATTGCAATAATTTTCAAGCACTTATTGTTTATCCATAGAATCTACGAATAAACAAATACAAATGTATTCAATTCACCCATTTCCAAAATAAGCCAGTTAATTTCCGGTACTACAAAAATAGCGGCAAGCAGTAAAACTTATTTCTTCTCTTAAGATCTTTTCGGAATTGCTGCCAATTAACAACTGGGCGAAAAAACAGTTTATCTCTGATAGCATGTAGTAACGAACAAACATACGTGCTTGGAAACTCATTAGCTACTTCCTCCGACCATCTGCCTGGAAGAAGGGAACACGAAACAAATGAACAAATAATGGCGGAGCGTTTAGACGGAAAAAGACACGGAGCCCGAGCCCGCCCAATTTGTCATCTGTATACGTTGCAGATAAATCATACTTTTCGATTTATGGAGAACGAAACATTTCTTGGGAACTGACGTATAATAATATACCTAAGTATACGCGGTACGTTTGACCGGTGATCATGACCATGAATAAGGACGGCGAGCGCATTATTCAAATATTTCGCTTTTTTTGTTACCTATATATAGACCCCGCGAGCCAGAGTTACTCGTGAATGTAATTTAATTACGGGTCTAGCAAAAACGCTCACATAAAATACGCTTTGTAATTTCGCGAATGTGCAAATGAAATTTAGGAGCAAATAAAACAGAAAAGCTTAAGCGCCGCACATACAAAGAGGCTCGTGTGACAGTAACTGTGTCGTAGTTCAAATAAGTCGCTTGAAAACTTAAATTTTATCGCGTTAAATTAAGCCACAAGTACTTCGTTGATTAAATAACGCAAAACGCTTAAGGCACCTCACATTCTGAGTTACCTACCATGTTTATAATTATATTTTTAGGCCGTAAAAGTAAGAATTAGATAGGTACTGATTTGAGTACTTGCGGTTTTTTTATATTTTTTGTAAATTAACTATCTATGTATTTAGAATGTTGGCTCTTTATAACTTTGAAAATATATTGCGGTTCTTATAAATGTTAAAACATTGAAAAAAGAAACATTTGTAAAAGAGAAAGGTATTTTAATAGTAGGTATAATGTGACTTTTAACAACCACTTTTACCGCTTTCACGTCAGCTTGGTTCGTGGGGGTTATTATCAAAATGACCTCCCCTCTACCCCCATAGATACGTTTTTCACTGACACCTCTACACCTTACAGTTGACTCCCATCTGCTTTATCTCTAGTTAGCTTTGTCGAGCTTCGCCCTCAATGTGGCGCAACGGGAGGCATCTCGTTAAACTAACTGGAGCGTCATAGAGGCGAAGTAGGTACGTGTCAAAAACGTCTAGAAATGTCATCAACATTATTTGACACATTAGTGGTCCCGTCATTAGAAGGGACCAGGACCACTCGACAATATACGCTGTTTCTTAAAATTGATTCAGAATAGGTACTCTGGGGGGTGCGTGTCGGTTTACCTCCATGAGTGGTTAAGAGCTGTGGTTCGTTTTTGGATCAGTGCTTGGTCCGGTGCACCCTGGGCATCGGCTAATGATTTCCTGGCAGTTTCTGAGGGTTATCATTGACTGTTGGCTAAGAGCCCGACAGGGGGGAGGGGGGTCTTTGACCGTGTTACCGTACAACGTTGCCGATATTTTGTCACGAGATTTTTGAATTATATTTGTGTTGCTTTGACATTGGCGAAGTTGTCGTCGTTATAACGACTTGATACGCCACAAATAAAAAGAAGAAGAAGAATAGGTACTCCGCAGGCGGTTGGATTAGTTTTACTGAACACTACTGATTCAGTCAATTGCGTAAATTCTCTTATTATTTTAACGAATCAAACGAATTGTTGTGATTAGAATTTTAAATGTAAACTTACAATACTTCTCTCAGCCTTTCAAAGTTTGTTTGGAAGAGATCCCTCTCAGTGTTTGTCAATTGTATTTGTTTTATGTTTATTTTGCACGATAAAGAGTTTACATTTACATAAAATATTTGTAGACTTTTTACTTTAGCATTTGCTTAAAAAATATAGAAAAAAAGAATCGTTTGCTTTCGAATATTGTACACCTAAGTAGCTGTTACCCGCGAATTCGTCTACTCAGAATTAAATATAGCATTTGTCACTCAGGAATAATTAATATTTATAATATTATCCCAGCAGTGGCACACTATTACGGGCGAATACAAAATAATTAAACTACGGTGTAGCATTCAAAATGGTGTAATAATTTTTAAAATCGGTCCAGTAGTTTTGAGTTTATTCGTAACAAACAAAATTATAGGGAAACTTTATTTTGTAAATGATTACAAAAGTATTGATAAACATATACACAAAGGCTACCTTAAAAATAACTTAATAAAAATAAAACATATGCTAAAAATTAAAAATTGAAATAAATTTGGACCCTTAGGTAGGGTCCACATCACGCAGGCAGCATTACCACGTTGTATCGCAATTGCGAGTCTTTTCACATTAGTCTTACGTTTTCTCTTTATAATTTTAGCATAGATTTTTTTGATAGTCACATCTAGCATTGAAATGTGCGTGTCAAAGACTGCAAACAATTAGCCGGCTCGGAAGCAAGGTGACTCGATCAACATTGCCCCCGGCAAACGCCGGATTATACCCGTTTTCTTTTCATCGCTTTTTTATCAAAGCCTCTGTCATCAATGTAAAATTCTATTCATTCGTGAGGATTCCCTTTTTATTATTTAGTTGGCCTGATCGACGTTAAGTAAGCTATAAATTTGTGGAGAATTGCGTTATCGTATTTTAATTTTTTCTTCGTTTAAGCTTTGTGTAACATTTTCCTGTCATGGTATTTCTGGTTCTCTGTCTCTCACACACACATATACATACAAAACTACAAAAGATATTTGCAAAACATATTAAAAAACGCTGAATATAACGGGACATAACTTTTTATAACATTAGTTACGTTGCCATATTTTGGAGTCTAAAATTTAGAGGGTACCTACCTAAACATTATTTCATCCATTCATTCGTATCTTCAAAATACAGAAGTTCCTATTAACCACAGACCTACATTTAAGTAGATGACGGAAGTCGTCATATACTATGTGTTAGAAACCTCCTCACTTAATTTTCCTAACCTCACTCAATGCTGCTTACTAATGGTAAACCTTTTGGTGGATTTTACCCTCACACGCTGTCCACTTACTCATACATGTTGCTGGATGCGCGGCCTAACAAAAGCAAAAAGGAATCAGAACTTTACGTTTTGTGTAATTACAATTACAATACTGGAACCATATTGTATAAAGCACTCGGAATCATAATCGCATTCACTATTCCTTTCTGTCAAATGGTAAAGAATGAGGACAGAACGAGATGGTGGATGCAATCGCAAGCACCCGCGTGTTATAGGTACAGTAAGGACTCAGATTGCCGTCGAAATGTTCTTATACGTTTCACAGTACTTATGTCGTCCAGTTCAATATAAGTCCGTGCTATACACCCATAACATATTACACCGACCCTTCTACAATTACGCCAAGAACATCACCATTAGAATAGCCACGAATATGCAAAATGATAAACATTACCGGGTATGGGTTAATTGACCCCTGTCATTAACTGGCTCCGGTGCCGCAGTAAAATAATTGCCGACAGTCGAGACCCCTCTGCCGTTGACGTATCCTTCAAATTCTAAATTACTGCGAATTAATTTCTTTGGCTCCCGAAGCGTCGTTTATCTGGGATTTTATGGTGCCATCCAAATCACTACCACACCATTCTTACTCGCTCGTCCCATCGCTAAACAGCGTCGCTCGCGCTACGGTGTTCCAGCGTGGATAGTAGAACAACCGGTGAATTTATTTTCACATGATTCCATTTAGGGGAAGATAGTATAGTATCGGACACATTTTAGCTTTATCTAGTCTTGAAATTGGAGACATTAAAATCATTTTAAATAATAATTGTGGACGTTCTAGTTCATTCGTTATACACTTTTGGTAAAAGTATAATAACTTTATTGGTAGTTTCAAAAAGACATGTAAAAGAGCCCTTGGCGGCCAATTTGGAAAAATAACATTTTCATTTTCAACATTTTTATTTTCATTTTCGATAACTGATTCATATCAATAATAATTTTATATAAATGTAGGTAGTATACTATCGGACATCGTGCGATAGTATCGGACAGTATACTTAAAGCCTGAGAATAGGTGAACCCTAGTAATATTATAAACGCGAAAGTTTGTAAATATGGATGGATGGAAGGATGGATGGATGTTTGTTACTCTTTCACGTAAAAACTAGTGAATAGATTTTGATAAATTTTGGAACGGAGATAGCTGATTCTCTAGATTAACACATAGGCTTTTTTTATCTCGGAAAATTGCATAGATCCCGCGGGCTAGCGAAAAACTATTTTTTTGCAGACGAAGTCGCGGGCAGCAGTTAGTACTTTCAATAAATACCTTGCAAACATGTTCGTCAGGGGAGTTATTAACATTTACGCAGAAAATAAAATATACAATATTGGAACTAATTCGTTAAGTATCGGACAGTTTGGTTCAGTAACGGACATCTTATTATTTTACTATTATTATTTATTATTTATCGATATTAAGTAAGACATGAACGTAAGTAGGTACCTAAAACTATATTTCATAAAAAAGACTGACTTTTTAGAATTCTAAATGTTCTACAACAATAAAAGAAGTTGCTCTGTTGACGCAGAAAATGTAAATTATATAACGACTGGTTTGTTTTTAAATAAAACAAAACGCTTTAAAATCATTTCCTTCCTTTAGTCTTACTGGAAACAATAAAATTATAACACACCCTTTGTAACAAACTCCGCCGCATAATCCCGGTTTTAAAATGTGGAGCCATTAAAATGTATAATATTTTACGGTTACTGTAACGAAAAATCGATGTATACGTATGTACCCTAAAGGCAAAGATAGCTTTTAATCCAGAGGGAATAAGTCTTCGGAAGATAGTAAAAGTCCTAATAGTATGCAAATTTCGTCACAAATTACAGTGTAATAGCGTAATTAGTACGAGTTATTGTCTAATAAGAAAGTCAATCGGGTAAAAAAGATCCGGCCCAAAGAAAATTCAATTTCTTGCCATCATTACGGCCTTTCCGAAACAGGGAAAAACACTTCAAATTATTGTGAGAGAGCATTAAGAGTGTTAGCTTATAATGAATGTTGGCGAGAGCATTACTCTTTAAATAAATACATATTTAGAGCGGGAACTGAAAGAGTGACATTACACGAAAAATGTTAACGTCGTCGGTCCTCGCGTTCTTTAAAGTACCTACAAATCAATAGTACGAATAACTGCGAAATGTACTGCACAAAGAACAAACTGTTTGATGACAAAGTTTAAATATGCTGAAATAATACTCTTGTCTACGAACTATATCTGTTAAAACAATTAAGTACGTACTGACGATCTTGGTTTAGTAGGTAACTACTGGCCCGCTATTTTTAGGAGAGTGAAGAATTTTAAATGGTTTTTTAACTTTTAATAACAACATATTTTCATCTCAACATTAGCCATAACCATTAGCATTAGTCAAAACATAACCTCCATGTTGCTCCAGTATAAGATTGGTCTATTAATTAAAAGACAATTGAAGTCCATTCATTCGTTTCTAAAATTAGCTTGAATAAATAGACAAATATAGTCAAAAAATCTTAAAACCATTACAAAAACCAGACTACCGAAATTGTAATCATGATGAATTTATGTCATGAATTATCATGGCGGAATTCAATGAGATGTTTTTTTTATAGACGTCAGTGTGTATAGGTATGTTCAATTCCATTCTCAAGTCTCCAAAATATCATTTTTTTTTGTTTAAGTATATATATTTGAGGAGCTTCTGTCAAAAGTCAACAAAGTTGAGTAGTACCTACTACAGTTGTTAAAGCTAATAGATCCAATAACTAATTGAATGTTAGTCAAACTGTTCTAAATTCAACAAATAGCACACAAATGGAACGGGTGTCTAAGGCCCGCGCCACTTATCTCGCAGCATTCAGACAAAATAACATTGAAACTAGGTAGGTGCTACAAGAAATGCTTGGGAAATTATATGGTTGGTCAGAGTCAGAGTACAGTCATTACGTTATTTATTAAACTTCTAGCGGATTATACTTTACTTAGATAGATATTGTACTAACAGTTTGTACGAGGTACGAGTAATTACTGATAGAAAGCCACATTTTGTACTAGTTCAAACTTTCAAGCCATTTTGGAGTCCATATTCCTTCGAAAGTTCTAATCTTGCACTTTCGTTAATTAATTGAAAATTGAAATCGTAATATCGGTGCTATTATTTATTTGATAGAATTTTTATTATTCTTCCTTTTTCTTGGTTTTTTTAATGAACTAAGGCTGACTAGAGCCGTGCAGAGGTGGCCAATGGCATTATTAGTTGAAATCTATACCTCACCCCCTCTTCCTCTCCCCGTAATGGGGTAATGCGATTGGTCGATCCTGAAAGTCAAGTTTTCGCATAGCCTCAATGTACTCGCACTAACTTTTTTTTTCCTTACCATAAACTGCCAGCAATAGAACGGGCACCATTTTCAATCTGCAACAAAAAAGAAAAGTTACTAGATATAAGTAAATAATCTTGGTAAGAAAACAGTCAACTCTATATCAAATGTATGAACTTTGACGCCCCGAGGAATACAGTCGTAAGTATATCGTAATGTCTTTCCAAGTTACATATTAGTTGTGAACTTGCCAAACGCGTCCCAACTATATTATATACTTCTCGGCTGATGATGGATCTCTTAATCCCTCGGGATAAGGCGTCAATATTTAAACGCTTGGTCATTGTGACACGTAGTCACATATTATTATGACGAAAATGAATTACGGATACAGATAAAGCATAGAAACGTCACATGTTTTTTTCAGAATTTCACTATTGTATGTACTCCTATGTGATATAAAATAAATATGTATAGGTAGGTAGATAAAATTTAAGAGAAATACCATCCGGAATGTAGTTAAATAATTTTAAATATATCATCAAAATTTAAAACATGTTCGTGGTATATATTAAAGTAAATAATCACAATCTCATATACTTATATTTACAAGAAATTGGAAGATAAAATTTCGGTATTTTTTGTTATGACGATGCCCTAATAATTTGGTCCAGAAAAGATTGGATTCCTCTCGAAATTATTGCTAACAGAGCTCTGCATACGGTTATAATTAAACGTAAATAGATCCAAAATGCTATTGGACTCCCGCGGGCTCTAATAATATCACATGAAATATGTTAACATTTTTCATGTGATGAAGAACAAGCAAAACACTGTTCTTCTGGTTGTTTTAAAACAACCAGAAGAGCAGTGTTTTGCTTCTTTAATAATACCCACTAGAAATGTTTGGATTAAGATTTTTATTTTATTTTATCCCTTAGTAAAATATACATACCGATTAATGTAAATAAAAGGGCAAAAGTGATTATTAAGGCATCAGTCGAATCTGATTTGTAATCGCCCGAAATTGTGTTCTTAAAAACCTTTAAAAGGTTTCCTTATAGAGTTTTCGTAACGCAGGCATTAACTTATTGAACGGCAGTCATTGGAATCATTCCGCCTGGGATTTCAATTCCGATATCGAATATTTCAGTGTAGGAATATCAGCCGTTAAAATTAATATTAAACGGAACCGCTGGGGGAAACTGACTGTAAGTACTACCAAATTGAAATTTTGCTTTCACTATGAAAATATTTTATCGAAAGCGTTTGAAATTTCAATTTTACCACAATTTATATAAACCAAATATAATAACCGCCACCCACCACCTCTTAGAAGACCACTTCTTAGAAGATCGAGTTTTGCAAATTCCTTCAACTTGAAACAAAACCACTTTTTTGAAGAATTCGTTTTTTGAAATATGGAGCATTAATTAATGTGATGGTTCTAAGACCAGTATTCGGGGATTTTCTTCTCACAGTTCCTTAGGTCTTACCATGACGTCTTAGTGCTATTCAATTCCGATTCTAGCCACGTTTTAGCTGTAATTTTTGACACTTCTAGTATGGATCTGACAGCGATCGATCCAACTTTGGTTCGGAATTGAATCGCATTGAGACGTCATGGTAAGACCCCGTACGTAGTATTACTAAACCGGGATGAGAAAGGGATTGGAATATCTGTCATTCCATAATATACTTACGTCAAAATATATATGGAATGACAAAGTTTCAACCCTTTTCTCATCGCGGTTTAGCAATACCACGAAAAAGCTCAGGTAAAATTAAATCGTTGTGTTATCTGTAGACGGCCGGCGCATCAGTCACAAACTGATCCGACCGAATGACCCTACATTGATACGATACGCCGTACGGTGGCCGTAACAGATAGACGGTTTTTCCATTCGGTCATTCGACCAATTCAGTGATTTGGCCTTTACATTGTAACGGATGCCGTAAAAGTTTATCCAGTTGCGTCACGTACGGCAGACTGAACAGTGTAATCGAACCATCGCTACATTATCGTGTAAACATAGATAATAAGTACCCAGTCAATAAGTTTTCATCGAATGAGGAGGGATATAACTCACACAATTGAATACTTTAAGTGAGATTTTTTTTATTTTGGTTATATCAAAGTAAAGAAACAGCGGGATGGAACAAATGCAATCTCTGACAAACTTCGGACAAAGCATAATTGCGTCTTACGCAAATCTCGGAATAACGAACAACTCCAAAATAAAAATCCAGTAAAATTTAATGTCCAAATTATGTTTTTAATACCCGCTCGCCCTGAGCTTCTCGGGCACTTAAAACGACACACTTATTCCCGCCGTTGTATTTACGAACGTGTAATGAAATAGCCGAGCCTATTATTCGCGGGGACTACCCGAGTTTCATTTATTTGCGGGTTCGGACTAATTTAACTGTCAAGCGAAATTTGCGCGCGGGAAAACAAATTGTTTCAATGTGTTGCGGTATATAAGTAAAGTACCTAGCACGGAAGAACAGAGGAAATAACTAATAGAGCGGAGATGTCATACAATTTGTATGAAGAAAAATTCGCCAAGCCAGCACGGCGATCGTTGCACTCTGATGAACCGGCTAAAGATCAAGTAGAACACTAGATTTGAGTAATCAGCTACTTTCATCGATATGAATAGTTAATGTTTAGTCATTGCGTGGGACAGTGAATGAAATTCATTTAATTTTAACGAAAACAAAAATTATATAAATAATCGACATTTTTAACAATTTAGATGGCTTTATCCCATCAATGAGATAACGGAGAAGCAATCGCGAAGAATTAGTGATAGTTAAGTAGGGAAAATCACTAACGTACCTATTGCAATACCATTCTATTGGCTAATTTCTCTATGGGAAATAATAACAGCTGATTAATGGCCACTCGGAGGATGGACGGAGATCTGAGAGTATCTTCTGCCAGACGAGACTGATTTATTTTAGTAGCGGTCGATATTGCCTATTCTTGGTAGCAGATAGTTACTTGATTGACATGTTAAATTCGGTTTATTCAAGTACGTCTGAAGTGTGGAAACAATGCGCTGAGTTTCTTAAGCATAATTAAGTGAAGTTTAGAACTAAATAGCGAGTTTACTTTGGTAATTCGATAGTTCATGTGTGTAATGTTAATCGATGTTAATTATTTAGCTTGATGTTTGCTAAACTTTAAATTTCAATCAAAATATAGTATAACACCAGATTGAATCAGGCGTTACTTATAACTTAAAACCTTGTTTCTTTAATACTGCAACAATATGAAAAATGCAAAAAACTTATATTATACATGAGTTATGTACTTTTTATGCTACGAAACTACTTTAAACTGTCTTTAATCAAAAATAAATAATAACATAGAATGTACCAGTTGCTTCTCGTCCCGCGCAGATGGTAAAAGCCCATCGAGGGAATGGGCGTAATTCTTAGGAATTATGATATAGGCGCTGCGGCTCGCAACCCATCACTATTTTGATTCCTTTTTCCACCTATACGCCCACGATCTTGCTAAACGTGGCCTGTAGGTCTTGTTACTTAAGCTCTGTCTACCCCGTAAGGGATAAAGACGTGATTTGTGTGTGTGTGTGTGTGTAAATAATAAACTTACTTGCCGACTTGGTAAAATCGACGGTGAAATGAGTTTCGTAAATAGATTTGGTAGCTTTGCATAGCTGCAAAGCTACCAAATGTTTGTATAAGATAACCTAAAATACAAAGTAATTATTTAACGGAGTGGTAATACGGATTGTTAAATTTTGCAGCGCAAGTTTTTCGCAGTCTATTTTCCTTTACCTTCTACTGATTTATCTTTCTGAAAATTGGAAATGTCACGCATTCCCATATGAAGTTACCTTACAGGTAGTATGTATATAATTACGAACGAACGTATCCTAGATAAACACAAACTTTATATGAAATCGAACTTAAGCACTGGTGAATTTTCGCTGAGTGGGTGTCTACAAAATATAACCTCTCGATGTTTGTTAATGTACCTCATTAGGCAGTTGTAGGGTACTGTGTCCAAAATTTATTCAACAAATGAAAAAATCAAAAACTGGACGATGAGTGATGTACTTGGGTGTAAAAATCAAAGGGCGTTGAATGGTAAAAAGTTCGGTACTATTTAAGATTTACACTTAATCACATTGCAAAGAACTTTTCAAATTATTTTATTAAATTAATTGCCTCAGTTCACGTCATTGTTTTAGTTGTGAAACTTTGTAAAAAGCTTCTTTCCTTAAGAACTGAACTTCACGCTTTTTTGAAAATATGCTGGTAGAACTTTGGCCGAGAATTTTCACAGTTTGGTAAATCGAAGTAATTAACAAAAAAATGTAAGTTAACCTAAGTTAACTTTGGAGTTAATAGATTGTCAAAAATATTTAAAGCTGAACATTATTTAGCAAACAATTATTATCAGAAAACTTTTCCAAAGTTGAAAAGCCGACGTTTAATCTGTTTGGAGGCAAATCTTTGTTGTTTTCTCTTCTGTAACTTTCTTCAACGCTTACCTGTCAAGTTTCACAAACTTTCGCACAAGTGTCAATAGAAAGTTTTAGACTTCGTTATATATCGCACAAAACCACTTCGCCAACATTTTTTCTTTGAAAACGTACTGTCAAAGTTTATTGGGGGGAAACACTTTGAAGAAACTACATGGAACTCGCGCTGGAACTGAGAACATTTGGAGGCGGGAGGCTGCGAGGAGCGCGCGGCAGCAGAGACCGCGCGCGACTGAGGCGAGACCGGCCGCGCGCTTCTCCACCTATATTATATAAACCGCTTTATATACCGATTTTTATATTTACCCGCACTCATACATATTTAACTTTTTTCCCATTTCACGTCGTTTATTCCACGTATGTAGCGCGGCGTAGGTGCGCATGTGTGCCGCCACCATTCGAACCGAACGCCGAACGCTCCGCTCTTCTATTTACGTGTTTTTAGAAAGGGTAAAGCTTTTATACCTTTCCTTTCTACTATTCGCTCTGTAGTTGTGCGCAATACTCTGAATACCGGCGAAATATTTCGCTTCGATTTATGAGTTTCATTTTTGCGAGTCATATTTTGTTGGTCGGAATGTTTCATCAATTCCCAAACCACTCGGACTGCTCGTATGTGAATGGGAACCGATAACCACTTAAGAATGTATATACATAGCGTGGAAATATCATGAAAATATTTTTAAAGAAATACTTACTGTAACGTTTTAAAATATAGCATCGCATATGAAACCTGCTGTAATACATTACTGTTTGTCGACACTGGTAGGTTAGGCACTCTTTGCTTCGAAAGCTACAAGCTTTTTATATTATTATTATAAATGCCAATGTTTTGAAGCAGCTCGAGGGTAAAATAAATATGGTCGAATCCTGGTCTCAAAAATGCGAGAGTTTGTTAGTGTAGGTATTTACCTGTGTCAGTTCTCATGCTACAAGGCGCCGGCGGTTGGATTTGGATGAAATATAGCACAAGTAAATGGCAATCTATAGTTTCCCTTTTCCAAAATTCATCTATGAATATAATTTCGAAATCCTATTGAAGTCGTCGATTTTCAAGCTATCGCTGCCTGAACAAGGGCTATTGTCAGCGCGCTCGAATATTATAGAAAATGGAACGAGATGTTTTTGGTTTCTCAAATTTATATGCAGAGGGGTTTTATTTTCGCTTCGCAGTAGATCTGTAAGTTTCAGAGCTAACAAAGGAAACTAAATACATATAACTCAGAGGTGACTGACTGACTGACATAGTGATCTATCAACGCACAGCCCAAAACACTGAACGGATCGGGCTGAAATTTGGCATGAAGGTAGATGTTATGACGTAGGCATCCGCTAAGAAAGGATTTTGATCAATTCAAGGGGATAAAATAGGGGATGAAAGTTTGTATGAAACTTTGTCAATTTTAAACCGATCGGGCTGAGACAGCTGATAGCGATAAACGAATTCTATGCAGACGAAGTTGCGGACAACAGCTAGTGATATTATAACGGGTGAATCAATTTTAAAAAAGGTCAATTACACCAGCTGTGAGACAACGCTAAGAGCAAGGGTATTATTTAAAAAAACTGGCCAACTCCGAGTCGGAATCGGGTTCTTTACGAATTTTTAGATAAAAACGGCCGTATCTATGAAGTTAGCAGAGCCCTGCTCATTAAGCAAAATTTACGCAATGTAGGGTCATTTTATATTGGTTACATAGACGTTGCATAGACATCCATAATTTTTAAAATGTTTGGACTTTTTAATTGGTTGTGCTATAAAAGCTACCTTCATACCAAAATTTCAAGTTTCTAGGATAACTGAGCGTGGTAAAAGGTTTTGATTTCACGGCAATTTGCATGTAAACACCTTTCCCTATCAGTTAACCTTTTGATTTCGCTGACTTAGAAGTTTGTTTTTTTCACAAGTTTCCAGACTACAATTATTTGATATTAATTTATTTTATTCACGTTCATAAGTAGATGTTTTTCAGCTTGCGTAGAAATAAATAAGTTTGAGAAAGATTGAAACCAAAGACGTCAGAATCAGTACAAGCAATATGTGGGACAAATAACAAATTTTATGTCTCACCGCAGTTATTTGAAATTTACGACGCTTGGTGCAGCCTGTGTGGCAGACTGAACATCCATATTTATGGTACTGGAAAATATTTGAAATATCGCCTGCTAGCTAGCCTGTTGGATAATTTATGTCCGGTCTGTGAGATGGCAATAATCTATAAAAGAGTAACGTGACTGACTGGCTGACGGACAACCCACAGCCTAAACTACTAAATCTACAGGCCTGAAATTTGGCAGACACATTGAGTATCTTAAAGTTGCACTAAGAACTTAGTTGGAATATTAGAAGTATGTAAATACTAACTTAGTCTTGGACTTGGAGTTTTCTAAAATTCCGTAGGCTTTGCCAATAATCGCGCTACCACAGCGTCATTCAAATCGTTGTATTAGCTATTGCAATTAACGATGGCGAGTGAGCTTTATTGGTGATAAACACTATCTGCATATGTGTCAAAGTGTGTGTGAGAGCGAAAGCGGGTGAAGTAAGCATAGCAAATTACAAATAAATTTAGCTCGACAATCGTTCCGTAAGACTCTACACTTCAATACGTGTGCAGATAATGTGTTTACTACAAATAAAGCCGTTTTAGTGTGAAAGAGTTGTTACATAAGAAGAGATACAGACATACTTGCAAACGTTCGCATTTTTAATATTATAAGCGAAGCGCATTATATTTATGAACTTAGACAGATTGGATGTGTATAGTCAGTGCGCAAAATGTTTCTTTTGACGAATCTGACGAATGACGGTCTACGGCGTAGCACTGCTACGGCGCTTGCGTAGAACAGATTACTGTTACTATCACATCGTGTAACTTTGGTGCTACATGTCTTGCAATTGGGATTGTTTATCTTATTTATTATTATGTATGTTTTAGGATCTAAAAAACAGTTGTAATGATTACAGTGACATCTGGTACAGTGTTTGAAAAAACTCATAAAAAATCGTAGTTGTAGTGAGTAGTTTCTCAAATAAGTGTGAATTTAACTATCATAGAAACAAAGTAAAGTTCTAAATACCATTAGAATGTATTTTGTAAACCTTTTATAAAGCCTCCTGAGTAGTTTAAAAAAATATGTATCTTCAGGTACGGTCGGCGAAATAAGGAGTCTCTCACTTTCCCAACTTCCTATCAAATGAAAATGTCGGTAAAGTCGAACTTCCAAGTTAACAGCCACGTCTTATCGACATTATATTTTATGACAGGAAAAGGATTTTTTACCTAATACTGTTTTATAATACGAGTACCTAAGTATAGAGTATTAGCCAATTTTCGTCTGTCGAATAAAAAAAACAAAAAAGGTAGGATAGAATCGTTCCAAACAGCAATCCAAAAAACTATTATGTTTTATAGTATGATGTCGGAAGAGTCGGAAAAGATTTTGAAATAATAATCAACTTACCTATACTACTAATTTGTCTGGTCCCGATTTGTTACAAAGAAATACAATTAAATACCTGTATATGATATCTTAATAAGGCAGCAGTTAACCTTAAATATACAATAACAAAGTCTTAGGAATTAAGTTAAACACGTAATTAAGTTGGCAATTTTAAAGTAAAGATAGAAATCAGTAACAGTAAATAAGGTGCTATCAAATTAATCAAGAATTTTTACTCTTGATTTTTTACGTTTACTTTTACGGTTTTACCGTTAGAAATTACACTGAACATTAGAACACATAGAAAAATCCAAAAAGTAAGGCTATGGCCGGGAATCGAACCCGGATCCTCGTCATTCCGTGACGCGAGCTATACCCCTACACTGAAATTTTTTATCTGTTACTAGATGTCACGTGACTTTGTTACTATGCGAATTTTTGTCGCAAAGCGTCATCTGTTTGAATGATGTGTCTGTACGACACAATTAACTCGTCGTCGGATTTTTCTGTGTTCTTATTTACAGGGTCGTTTAGAAATTTAACAACAAATAAACAAATAACATCTCCTTCTAAATATACATTTAGCTTAAGTTTAGAGTTATTTGTAATATTACTTTATATTTAACTAGCTTCTGCCCGCGACTTCGTCTGCGTAGAATTGTACATAAAAACCTTCCTCTTTAATCACTCTCAATCTATTAAAAAAAACCGCATCAAAGTCAGTTGTGTAGTTTTGAAGATATAAGCATACATAGGGACATAGGGATATAGGGACAGAGAAAGCGACTTTATTTTATACTAGTGATGTAATAATGAAGTATATTACTTAATGTGCGAATTACCATGAATTTACCATCTGCGCGGGAAGAGAAGCAACTGGTACATTCTATGTTTTTCGTTTACTTCCAGAGCAGCGTGGAAGCAGAAACTTTTAAAATCTATGCATAATTGCTCCTCTCTTTAAAGTTCAAAGGTTAAAGGTTACAATGTGCCCGAGATAGTTGATATCAGTGGGCTGTTCTACAATGGCGATGACACAATCTTTAAGGGCTTTAGGATTGATCAATTAATTTTCAATCAAAAATGCAGAATGGAGTGCAATAGTTGTATTGGTGATAAGTTTTACTTAATTGAGATAATTAGCGATATTAAAAGAATCGCAACGCCTGAAACTTTTAAATATTTGCTTTGTTTCTTTGACCTCCTTCGCGGTGTTTCATCATGCTCGCTCCAAAACTACTCAAACGATATTAATCGGCTTTCCGTCAGAGTGGATGGAACACTCTAAGCTCACTAATGATAGCTTTATTGGCATGGAACCTAGTTAACATACTTGATTGAAGAAGCACCAATATTTTGCAGGTGATTACTTGTCTTATTAAAAATGGTTAAATATACGCAAAATTACTGTAAAGAATTTATCCTTTTGAGGTAAACGACTAACAAATGGTTAATTGCAGAAACAATTTTTTTTATTTTTACACTGGAAACCTCCTTTAAGGCGACACGCCACTGCTGCGCACGCTGTGCACGGACACGCTATAGTCTCCCACGTGGCTCTATTGGTCATTTCGTGCGTAGCGTGTGCGTGCACTGCTGTGAAAACGACCGCCTACATTTTGATACGGAGCGAATATGTACCGTGACAATGCGCTACAGGGGGGCGTCGCCATTATGCTTTTTCCGACATGCATTTGGCCAGTTTTCACGTGACTACTTAGATTATACTGTATTACAGCATCAAAATATCTTCTAGGTACAGTACTGGGCGTAGGAACTACAACAACGTAGGTAACCCTTTTTTGTACGCCTACCTGTACGTAAAATTTCATTTTAATTATTTTGATGCCACAATGAAATGTAAGCCCGGTATTTACGGCAGTTACGCCGGGAATGTTCACTCTAACAGATAGGGTTGCCTATCTGTCAAAGTTCTAGCAAATTACAGTGCTTCTATTTTCTTAATGACTCTCGGCAATCTTCGTTTCTCTTATGGCGTCTGAACTGAAGAAAAACAAAGTTTTTCGAGAGGCATTGAAGCAATGTAGGAGGATTTAGGAGTCAAAACTGACTATCACTATTAGAGCATGCCGTTTTGAGTAGTATGGTGTGACGTTGGCTCGCCGTCAACCATACGCAAGCTCGTAACGGAAGTTGCTCTGTGCCTTCGAGGCATCGCGCGGCTACAGCGCGCTTACCGCGAGCCGGCGACTGGTTGGCGGCTAGCGGTCAACGTCGACGGTCGGTGATATCAGAGAGGTAAGCGGCGGGGAGTTCACGGGCCGCCCGCGAGGGAATCACCCGAGGTCTACGCGCCGTTCCCGCGGCGGCGACTCGACGTAAACGCGGTGACGGCGAGTTGCCCACGCACTGCTAGCTTGTGCCGGGCGAGGCGTTGCCGTTCCGATGCCGATAAGTGTGCGTCACAGTATGGAGTTTCATACAGAGAATACTGAACGGCTCGAGTGAGGTCGGTTATGTGTGCGTCGTCAACCTTTATCGTAGTGTATTTTGGTACGATACCTATACAATTTTCACACGATTACAAACGAATTGTTCCTTATTTGAACCGACAAAACCCTTACCTAGCATTCCATCAAACGAATAAAAAATCCAGCCAGTAGCGATGTATCGCATCGAAACGCGCGGGACGAACCAATTTGACGTAATCCAATTGTCCATGCCCTCCCTATAACTTCAACCATTAATAGCGGGAAATTGAAATTTGGAAAACCTACCTACAGGTAAGTACCCGAAAGACTGCACCGTATGCTTATTTCGAATTCAATATAGCGTAACGAAATCACTCGGTTGATTTTTTCCTAAGTCTAATGCAATAAATGGCAATAAAAGATGAGTGGCGCAATAAGTGATTTGTATTCATTTCGTCAGTAAAAGTACAAGCTACATTTTACTAGCGATTCGGTGATGGTTTAGTTTGATTTACCCTTCAATTATTTAACTAACCTTAAGTAACAGGTTCTACTTGTAGTTAATGAGAAAGCAGCCGTACTGCAAAAACGAACCTTCTACTGCACATCATGATTTTTCTAATTACCAAACTCCTGATATGATACGTGATTAAAGTCTTAGTAAGTACTTAGTTCAGCATTTAAATCAAAAATTACATGTAACTTTATATTGAGAGTAAATAGTTGAAGTTTCATTCTGGATACGGTAGCTGTTGCTACACGCGTGCTACGGTGCTACGGATCAAGGAATTCACGCAAAAATCATGCATATAAGAAAGCTATGTACTTATATGCTTAACAAGTATATTCAATATACCTAAGGATCGAGAATCGGGCAAGTTATTCCGTTACGTTAGTTAAAGAGAGATAAAAACAATACAGTAAAATTTAGTAAACCGAATTCGATTAAGACTGCAAAAACACAAGTTCGTACAGAACCAGAGTAAAGCAATGTTTGGATTGAAGAGCACTTCCTGAGTTTAATATCAGTTCCGAGTAGAATTTACGGAGCTTTTTCCAATAAAATGTAGGTCGTTACTAAATATTGTTATAGCCAGAGACGTTTTAGCGGAGAACGGACGCCAATGAGAATCAATCGGTCCCAACGGATCGGACAATCAACTAAAACGTCTTTAATGATTTTGGGTTCCACTTTTAAAAGGTTATATTTTATTTGTAGTGAACTTCCAGATCAGACTTTATCTGGCATTTCTCAAAGTCTTTATACAATGAGCTGATGGGCAGATATGACGTTTCTAAAGTTCACTCATTTATTTTCAAGCGTGACGCTAGAAATAAATCAGAATAAAAATTCAAGTGCATACCTAAAAAGATGAGACTATAGTATACTTATTCATGTATATACGTTTGTGCGATTTCCGTATGTCATGGTGCGTGGTATAATAAAAGTAGCTAGCCCGCGTTTTCACTCTGTTCGTATTTTTTTGGATTATGGTCAAATGCGTGCTTTTGGATGCGTGCTTTGCTTAAAAAAATTGTATTTGCAGCTCGTGTTTGGAAGGTTTGCAACGTGACGCAATGGACACTTTCTCCTGCGTCAAAGATTTGTCATCCTACTAATATTATAAATGCGAAAGTTTGTGAGAATGGATGGGTGGATGGATGGTTGTGACGATGTGAGTGTGTATGTTTGTTCCTTCTTCACGCTGAAACGACTGGACGGATTTAGATAAAATTTGGAACGGAGGTAGCTGATACCCTAGATTAACACAAAGGCTACTTTTGTTCCCGGAAAATTGCATAGTTCCCGCGGGATAGCGATAAACATGTCAATTGCTAAATCTACGCGGGCGAATTCACGGGCAGAAGCTAGTCTTATTATAAACGCCATTTTAGTGATTCCTTATTTCAATTTGTTGAATTAAAACTGTCACCTTTTTTCACGAAGCATTTTCGAGCATTCTCTCTGATTGTTTTCTTTGTTCCATGCCACCCTTGTTGCCGTGTCACCGTATCAGCACAGAGACGGTACATATTAACTTGACTCAACTTACTGCAACCTTACGTAATCCGTCATGTTATATAATGTATTACACTTATTTCAAATGGAAACAACATTTTGTTTATCATAGGTACCTCTACACTTGTATACATCTAACCGCGTTTCTGCTAAACAATATTTTAAGTAGCTTAGTATTTCTTTCTACATGCAAAAAATATTCCTGAAATTTAATGTTATAAATCACATTTGATTTTACAATACTAGTCAGGTTTCCAGAAAATTTAGAAGGTAACACAGCGATGTAAAAATCCCGTTTCATTGTGGGACGTCTTAAGAATTTCAATAAGAACAAACCTCTGGAGCAAACAATCGCTCAAACGAACTGAAAATATTTGCTGAACATATGGTGGGACTCTTGTTATTTATTATTAGACTTCAATACGTCTTTATGCCTTTGTGGAGAAGTCAGGGAAAGGTCGCGACATTGCGTCGGTGAGGTCTGACCCGGAGTATTGTTATACGACCTGACCATTGATCAAGGGAACGCTGAATAAGGTAAGTCGGCAAAAAACTATTTTGAGATTAAAAGATGAATGGTCGTGAAGTCGCATTTTCAGTGAAAATTTGAAAAATAGTACTCGGTAATTTAAGAAAATGTCCACCTTAGTAACACGCTTTTATTAGATTCAATTCTAAGTAATTGACCTAAATAAACATTTTTTGCCTTTGTCAGACACAGGCACTATTATTAATTATGTATTTTGAATCCAAATCCAGGAAATGGTATTGGCCCAAATTGTAATGGTCGTTTACATGTGTAGACCTGATGATAATAACTGCGCAACAAAAAGTAACTTTAACAAAATATTGTCGATATTAATAAAATGTTTTCTAATTTTAAAAAATGCATAGATAATGAATGGCACAGATATTTAAACCGAAAAAAAAATTGGGCACGTCTTGTACAAGTAATTTACGGTACTGCAAAAAAGCGATTCTGAAGCGATATGTTTGTTACATTCAACATTATTTTCGTTCCAAACCAAGCTCAACGTTAGTCTCAGTAAGTTAGGTACTCCAAATACATTAGCCAGAAAAAAGGTTCAGAGAATCTAATTTTCTCTAAAATCTCAGCTAACTCAACATGGTAACAAAAGACGGAATGAATGTGTAGGAGCACGGATACAAAGAAATCGATGATTCCGTCAATAGAGCAAGCTTACTTAACCCCTCTGAGAGACACGTTTTCCCTTAATGGTTTCAATTTGACGTAAAGTGTCTCCCCAACAAAATCAGTCGGGAACGAGGTCACTGCTTCACTAACACTGTTTTCAGACGTTGATTCAATAAAAAGAAAAAAGTAAAGGTACTTTTTAAGAGACACGTCGATAGTCCTTAGACCCCGCGTTCCCCTGTGTTTTATTGGAATAGTGGGGCCTGGGTTCGATTTGTTTTAATGTTTAGAAGCGAAGTTTGTGTTTTATTTGCTTTACTTTATGGGGATTGTATTTCCTGCGTATAAATCTGTAGCGACTTTAACGACTCCCACATATTTATTGTGACTAGTATCATATATTGAAATAAACAAGTATACGAGACTACTACTTTGATTGAACTATTCGTGCAAGCCAATGGAGCTTCTCTGTTCGTTCCTTCCTTTATATTCATTTGTGTACTTATAAAGTGGGATCCAATCATTTCACTAACAAACATTTGAGAATGCGTCACTAACCAACCATCAACTCATTTTTGTAAAACTTGATTATATGTTGAGTAAAAACTTATCTCGTGTCTTACGTAAGGTCAAGTTCAGGTTAGTTTCGTAACTTTTTAGAAAGTTTCTAATTACCTGTGTCAGCACATGATAAAGATTGGAAAAAATATGAGTTTTTAAAATGATGTATGTGTGAAATGATGACCAAACCGTTTAAAGTGAGAATAAAAAAATAACTATCTCCTGTCGATCTGTCAAATATCTAAATCCTCTCAGCAAGACAGGATGGTGGTAAACAAAATATGTTAAACATCGTCACTCACCGCTGACAGGCTATAGAATAAAAACGACTAATATTGTGGCAACACCACAGCTCATTTACAGTTATGCTCCACTACGTGAACGGAAAGCGGAGGGCTGTACGAGCGTCAATTCATGTACGAGACGTGTTGCCAGCGCAGTAATATGAAACTGTGACACCGTCGTTTGCTGTTTATGCCGGAGCGACACAGTAGGTAGTTTAACATATTTCACAGTGAGTCGTTAGAATCCCATATCAGTTGAAATTAAATTAAAGTGCCACTTTTTACGTAACTGGCACATATTTGACATAAAATGCTTGAATATGGCAACATAATTGTACGGAAATTGTGTTTGGTACTCTGGATGACTATTTCACGTGTATGTTTAAATATTGACTTGATGAAATTTACCACATTTTTAAGACCTCGTACAAGGTCCGTCCGGATCGCTGCCACTGTTTTACTCACTAATCCCGCCGCTAAGTAAGATTACAACCCTTCTGACGCCATAGTGTACCTACGACGCGCGGGCGCATTTACCATCTCTTTCTTCGCCCATCTTATACAGTTTGGCAGAAAGAAATAGTGAATACCATTACGATTCCGAGTGCGTTATATCAATTTAACCTTTGAAGACTAGGACTTCGAGATTTGAAGTTCGTATCACAACGTTCCTCTCACTCTCCTTTTAATCTCTATTAGTGCGAGCGGAACGACACGAAATGTACTAGTCCGAGGTTCAATCCCGGTCGGGGCAGACGATGATCATGTATAAGTCGTTGTATTGGTTTTAACTGTAATGCCATGTAAATATATTTGCAATAAATAAATAATTAAATAAATAAATAAGAAATGCCAAAGTCTTGTATTTATCTAAGCTCGTGTCCCTTTTTACCCCATAATTTTCGTTGGTCATAACACATGAAATCGTGCATTTTTCAGTAATGTTGGAATACTCATAAGAATGTAATAGGTTAGGTTAGGTTAGTTTACTATCAATCCTAAAAATAATACTTACTTTTTCCGAAATAGGTATATACAACGCTTTATGACTAACGAAAATTATGACCAACTGTATATTCGGAACTTCAATTTTATGGGACATAACATATCTAAACTATGTTTATCTGTGCGACGGCCGATGGAGCTGGTACGTTCTCGAGTGGCGACCACTTACCGATAGACGCTGCATGTAAAGTCCCACCACAAGTTGGACCGATGACCTGGTAAAGGTTTTTTGGGTGAGGTCTATGTTCAGCAGTGGACGTTTACCCGTTGCCTAATATCCATAGTGCAAGCTTGCTTTGTTTATGACTAGGTCGATTGGTGCCGATTATCCCAAGGTTATTTGTATTCTTTATTTATCAAGCTAAGCAGTCGTGTTTGCCGCTATGCGCGTTCTTTTTGGTGCGGCCTTATTCGAAATGGGCCGTCAATAATAACCGGATATATTCTTGGCAGGTTGACTGGGATAAACAAATACACATTTATCTCGTACTGGTATTTATGATATTCATTTGTTATGCGAAATCGATAATGGCCACATCCATTTGTGTACTCGCGTATTGGGATAGCGGCCATAAACCGGAAGACGTAACGTTGGCAGGCCTTCCACTAAGTAGGTGGACCGATGACATCGCGAAAACTGCGGGAAGCTGGGTGGTAAGTTGTCGTTCACTATGAAGTTCTTAGGGGGAGGCCTTTGTGCAACAATGGACATCTCCAATTGACGATGATAGTGAAAAAAAAATCGTTTCTCGCATAGTCTGACTTAGTAAGACTTGTAGAACTACGACAGAAAGACACAAGACTCGTATGCCTTTATTATACGAAATATAGCTTCGTCTCCCGACATTAGATATTTCATATTGAAACCCCGGCCCCGATATACCGGCTACCTCTATTTTAAAAACAGATATTGCAGTTTTTGATAAATCTATGTATTTTATTATTTATTTATTTTATTTATTTACACACTTTTCCTACACAAACTTATTTGTGCTGATTCCGGTCCAACGCGTTTGATGCAAAGATGTGAGGGGTTTGGCTGAAAATCAGCGCTGTAGTAGGCACCTACTGCAGCATAATGCTGAGTCGAATACCTTTTCGGCATCATCAACTCAGTATGTTTTTGTATTAGTTTAAGAGTCTGTGTATTTTTTGATGTCGAATAAAGTTATGTCTATGTCTATGTCTATATGTCGGTACGTCACAGTGGAATACCAGGACTCGAGTTGATTTTTCCGTAACAGCGCTTTCAATTTAGCAGGCACATGAAAGACATCTTTGTGCGGGAACGCGCAATTTGCGTTTGAGCATTCGCGGAATTAAGGGTGGTTAATCCGACGAGACGTGAACGGATAGGGAGACGAGCAAACGACGATTTGTGGCGAGATACGTTTAGGTTCGTAGCTTTGCTGTCTTGTTACAATAAATATCGGTATATGTCTCTGAGCTTGGTAAGTATACTGTCAAGCTTGATACCGGTATCTGCGGTACGCACTTTTACATAACTATAAATACAGGTTCAAAATCAGTATTACCGGTATTAAAGTCCGCGTGAGATATCTGGCGTCATTGATACCGAAAATGGATCGAGGTACTATATAAACGTTACAGCTTCTTCAAACCACTTGACTAGCGCAGTTGGGCAAAATTTTCTAATTACATTCGGTATACGATTCGCTGCAAACAAGGTGAGTGCTGGCCACGGGCTCGCCATCTATCACATTGAGTTTAGATAATGCTCGAAATTACCCATGTTTACTATCCATTAAAACATTTTTTTTCGTTTCGATAGTTTTCTACTAACGTAAAATTACACCAAGGCTTTCCCGACAACTCAACGTGGAGTAACTCCATCGCTTGCATTGAAAAGTCGTAAAAAAATACCTACTATTATGTATTAGGAATAAATGTCTTCTTTCTTTCTTTTTTTCTTTCTTCTTTTTTATTTTCGAAATCATAAACGTGCTAAACTGTATAGTCTCATCATCTTGAGAAAAAGCCACGTAAAAAACCAAGTGGACAGACAAAGGTATTTGTAACTTACTCAAGTAAAACAGAAGAATAGCGAAGCTCGTCTCGACCGACCCATCCAATTTGCAAAGTTACGCCTTCGGTCGCCGCGGGAAGTTTCATAGCAAAATTGCAAGGAGTCAGAGATATTTGGCGGCAGCCGGAAGAGCGAAAAGCAAATGTGAACTTACCCCGACGCCTGATTTCTTGAAATTTGACAAACGGTGTGTCCTTAATTCTTACCATTGTATTTAGTAATATTATAAGTGTTTTCGTTGTTGACAGTGCTGTGCCCGATTTTAGAATAGGACGTACCCATCTCTTCCAATGGGTATCGTAAAAGGCGAATAAGGGATCTGATCTGGGAATGGGCAGAATAAGCGCTCTTTGCTGCCAACTACGATCTCTGGACTACATCACTACGTTGTGGAAAACAACATACCACCATACTATTTTCCCAAGATAGTCGTCATAAAGTTTACTGTTTACTATGGTACGTTTTAGAATAATAGTTTACGCTTAGCTGAATAGGTATTGGTAGCCCCCACAAAGAATACAGACCTCTAAGAAAGTGACAAAATAAATATTCTATTATATGACATGTTATAAGACATTAGCCATGATTACGTCTGATGAACACCCGATACTTTGTTTTGACGCATGATATTTGAACTGAGCGGTCAAAACGCTCGTGTATTCACCCTTCTACGGATGGTCTGACTAATAATGATTAATTAATTATTACAGTTAAGTTTATTTTGCATAGTGATTTGGGGAACTATGTTTATGTAGCGATCAACATTGGCGAATCACTAACCTTAAATGCTTAGATGTTATCGTGTAGGTAGAAGTCGTGGGCGTTTTATATCGGTACGGGCCCTTCAGTTATGCGTACAAGGGAGTATTCAATAATAATATTGTCTAAAATAGCTTTAGGGGTGTACAATATTTTATTTAGTTTCAACTATTCCGCTGTATCTATCGATCGGTGTGCAATCAAATCTTGCAAGTCGTATGTCGAACGCATTCAAGTAGTCAGATTGACTTGAAATTTGGTAAGCATAATGTAGATTGCGTGTCAATGCAAGTAAAAAGCAATACATGTTTCTTTGATCATTGAAGTCCAATTTAGTAATTTATCTAAATTTACACACTAGAATTAAGTTAGTACGTGTTCCTACACATATACTGTATGAAAAGTGACCCGGTTTCATTGCACCCGAGTATAGATCCGATAACAATGGGATAGTAAAATATTATTCACAGAATTTATCACGTACGTACAATCTAATAAATAAATAAATAACATCAATACAAACGCAATGATTTAGATGTAGAGACTGATATGTATCTATTTAAAATATAAATTTTAAAAAATCATGTAGAGTTATTGTTTTAAATGATTCACATTAGAAATCTTTTCTACCGGATATGCCTAAGTAACTTTGTAGACCATCGATTTTACGAGAGAATTTTCCATCCCATTCCCTCGGCCATAGAGCAGTATGTAAGTAAGAGAATAACAATAATACAATCAAATGAACTGAGTAATTTTGTTAAAGATCCCAGACCTTTAAAGTTTGTAAACTTTTACGCTGTAATGCACCAACGAGTCTGCAAAGGTACGTTGTTAAAGCAATGTGTCTCTAAAAATAAATTTTTATTTTTCAAACAGCGCGCCGTCGCCGGCTCCCACTTCAGGCACAAGCGACTCTACGCCATTAGACGCACGTTGTGCACATATTTCGTAATTTCCGCTCTACTCGAAACTCCATCTTTTTCACTGTAACAGTAATCTCGTAAAGCTCTGTTTGCACTGTCCCCTGAGCGCCGAGAGGCGATTTCTTCCAGTTAACTTATTGAATTTGTGGCACGCGACAGTGAATTGTGGGTAGAAGTTGGGATGGCGTTATCTAACTAGACGTGTGGTAAGTTTGTACGTTTCGAGTGCTGGTCACACACTTTCTTCTCCACCAAATAATACTAATAGAAAATTAAAAGCACCTACAAATACGTTGATATCAAGCGCATAGAGTCTATGTTGCAGTATTTAGAAGCACAGACTATGCTTTTTATTTAATTGTACACGACAATATATTATGAAATGACAGATCTTTCCATTCTTTTCTGATCACAGTCTAGGCTGTGCTCCACCAGAGCTGTGTGAGGAAAAATCCACCAACAGGATTAAGCACTTCATTTATATAACTTTGCTCATTGTAGTTTTTCGATTAATTGGAACGCTAGGGTTTTTTCCTCGCGCACCTCTTAGCTCACATGGCTGGAGTGGTTGTGCTGGTCTAAAACAGGCTGGTCTCTATGGCGTGCAGAGAGGGGAGCCAGGGTTGGCAGCGTTACGTACCAGAAAGGTGGCGCAACACAATTAGTACGCGGCACTGGCTGCTCTAGAAAGCACATACACGGAGATAACATCATCAATACAAGCTTTTTTGCTGACTGGTTTTTTGTATTTGGATTGTCATCCATCCTACACATGTGTACCAAATTTCAAGTTAATCGGACCAACCGTTGAAGAGTTCCCTTCTGCGGAGACGATTTTGGCTGGGTCACCAGAACTCCACTACCAGATTATTGCATCGTCATCCGACTTACTCAAGTATGCAAATTTCAGCTCAATTGGTGGGAAATGAAAATAAATGAAATGAAATTTATTCTTTGAGATATCAGCTCCAAAATTGAGTCGCAAGATTCCACCAGGACAAACATACTTGTACATACTATGCAAGTTAAATAAAAGCTTGTAAAAAGGGTTGTAATATTTATCGTAGTGTAGATGCTACTCAAAATATTAAGTTAAACGAGCTAATCTAATACCTTTAAACGAGCAATTTTTACATACATAATCTGAAACTCGGACACGGCTCCAACGGTTTTCATTAAAATTAAAATGCAGGGGATTTCAGGGGCGATATAAATCGATCTCAGAAAGTAAACTCCACGTGGACGACGTGACAAAACAAGAATACCAAATTCAGATTGAAATAAAACCTTGAAAACCTTGATTATACCTAGTCCATCTGTTAGTACTTAATGCTGCGCTAATAGCGTACCGTAATGCCTATCGGCAAATACGTTTTAAGCTCCTTTACGTCGCTTTACAATATTGTTTACATCCCAATAAAACGACGCTCCTAATCCCATAATTCGCATTTGAAGTCTCCCGCCCGCCGAGTCAGGGGGAAATCTAAAATCGCTGGATTCACAGTTTGAGGGCCGTTGTGTACCGATAACCCACATTCGACGATTTATGATATTATTACGCCGAGGTAAATAAATCGTTATGAATTATCATATTTGACAGTTTAGTCTTTAAATAGATTGCATTCATCAACTTAATCTACTGCCACGCCAGCTTACATTTTGACAAATAGATGGTGATTGCAATTTCCTACACTTCCATGTACGTTAAACAACACGATTACAGGATACTTAAGTTTAAAAATTAAATACAACACAGATATCTCTATCACTTGAAAGATGCAGAAAAGTTTTCGATAATTTTCTCGAGATGTACTGTAACAAAACGTCCCCCCCCCCCTACTCTAAATTTTATTAAAGCATAAAAATATATTTAAAAAAAAAGGTAAATTAATTCGAATAACGCCTAATAACGCGCCTAAGCTACATAGCTCAATCTAACGCGTACTTACTATAGAAGGTAAATAAAGCCGCCTACTAATAAAATATATATGTCGTGAAAGCCTAACAAAACTATACTGGTCGTGATACGTGATATATTTAAGATATGGCCATGTGATCGTCTAGTGTGTGAATCGTCTAGTAATTAAATTAAATACCCTTCGTTGTGTCCGCATCCTATGTAACCCTGGGAATGTTTAGTGACGAGTAAAGATTGATCTACCTACAAAGTAAAACTAACATGTATACGCGGCGGCTAGCAACACATTACTTAAAGGATTTTAGTTTATGCTGACTAAAGAAATAACGATTAAGTTATATGATTGGAAGGTACTTTAAGTCGAGTTAATGAAGCATAAAGTATATAGTTAGGTGATCATTTGGGCAAGTATAGAAATAAGTTGAACATATTTAATAAATTATGAAGCTCGTCATAATAGTAGTATACAGAAAAGTAAGTAAGTCGATGGCTAATATCGTAGCAAGGAAACACCTTTTGATTAAAGTTTCATGGAGATCTATGGAATGTAAAGGACCTGTAAATTAGTCTATTAGACGTTATGCTGAGATACTGATCAACTTATGATCAACTTAAGGAAATCCGCTGTTAGGAAGTAAGTATGTACACACAATCAGATTGTCAGTGGAAAATAGAAGTGCACGCTATAAACACAGTTATAAAAGATATGTGATATATTATTTATTTCCCCCCCTTATCCCCGACCGTCACTGTAGACCTTAATAGGCATGAGTTTGGGTTCCCTTTAATAGAGAACAGCAAGTCTGAGTTTGATTTCGAGTAGTATTCTTTTACTACTGTATGACTTCATACTGTACTTCGATATAGGCAACTAGCCAAACCAATGCGCTACCGGATGAGGTATGGTCTCCCCGTCCATGATTCAATAGTGATATGAAATTACTCACTTTAATAAAGACTTCAATTTACAAGTCTAATAAATAACATGTACACTGTTATTGTAGTAACTTTGCGATCGCAAAGAATAGTTTCACAAGGTAAATCAATCATGTGATGATGATAGCAGATTCCATTTCCACTATTAATTGATCATAATTTAGATGATGATGGTGGTGATGACTCTCAATGCATTTGTAGTGCTTCCCGATCTTGGTAAAACAACTACATGCGAGTCTTGACGACGTAAAATTGGTTTCAAATGAGGTTTTGATTAATCTACCCTCAAAACAATCCAGCCAAGGCAAATTCAACAATTATCGAAAGTAAATGATTCAAAAGCAAGTAATTCATATGACCACTGAATACAGACATTATGAATAAGTGACACAGCATAAAATCAGCCTAAGCTCACATATCACAATTAAAGTAACACAAAACAAAGAAAACACTCACTCAGTATTTCTTCTGTGACAGCTGCGTAGATCAGGAACTCTGAAAATATCCACCCTAATAACCTATGAATCCTAACCATGTCTAATAAAAATCTATACGACATTTGTATATCTCACAGCTAGAGGTGATGGTTACCTCACATTTACATTAATTGCGTGGTGTGTAATGTGACTAATCTGAACTAACTAGGGGGTTGAGGTGGCATCCTCGGTGTGTTCCTAACCCTATTTCCTACGCCATGTGTAATAACCCCATTCGCTGGCCGAAACCAGGTTGCGAATGGAGTAGGGCGGAGAGATAGTTGTGCGAATAAATAAATATATAGATATAGAGACCAACGCTACCAGTCCTATGCACTGACCAGCAGATACACAGAGCCTGATAACGCCAGGGGGAAGTTTCTCGACTGCCATACGGCAGACGAGCGCCAGGTCGATCCCCAACGCCTGACTCCGTCCCGAAAGACGTTAAACCCCAAGCTTTGTTAACACCGCCAGGTTGCCTTGGGGCCGGGAACCTCGTCCCGTAAAGTCCCTACTTCAAGCGTGATAGATTTAGAACACACATTCAGAATTCATGGCCAATAATCAAACATCATGACAATGACGATGATGGTGGTAATTTCTCTGCCGATACCCCGGACTCTGGGTACCGATCATGATACTGACGGCTAAAGGTGTCCTGGCCACAGAGAAATCGGAATAGGAAAGGATCAAGGATATTGGTGAGGTTGGTATGGTAATTGGTTCACGAACACTGATTGCGAAGCACAATAAACAATTAAACAATTAAACTATGTTAAATAATTAAACAAATAATTAAACTTTGTCAAAGTAAAATAAACTGCGAACCGATATCGCTTACAACAGCAAGACCTCGCTTGAAGAAATTCCGAAAACAACTAATCCCGATTCCCTGAAGAGCCGTTCTATTTATACCCATTATCTGCATCTCAAGCCTCTCCGGCGTCTCGAGCGTCTCGAGCTTCTCCGGCTTCTCGAGCGTCTCGAGCTTCTCGTGCGTCTCGTGCATCTCAAGCCTCTCCGGCGTCTCGAGCGTCTCGAGCTTCTCGGGCTTCTCGAGCGTCATTTGAACAAGAACGATCCTTACGCTCTACCCAATAAGGTCGAATTTCGCTATTCCCCGTGAGTCTCGCATCGTAAACAAACAACAACATACATACCTATCTTATAGTTAAGCCAGTGTGTGAAAGAGATAGAATGCACCTCAGATATGAACAACATGAAACAACACGATCAATGAAAGTTAATTCATTCTAGTGACGAGGAGGTACGGATGGTGCTGACTATGCAATTATCGAACATTTCGGTGTCATATACCTACTACATGTAGTTTACTCGTCCTTAATACAGTTTTGATTCCTTCCTGTGCAATAAATTTGCACATGTTCCTATTGCCCTCATACAGAATTCCTAGCTTAATTATTATTTAGTCTATCATAATAAAGGTCCCAATTAATATCTTAATTGGATAAATTCTAATATTTATTAATTGACTATGGTCAACTCCCAATCATATATTTGTGAATTTAACGGTAAAATACGCCATGTACCGTTACAATCACCCCCCAATGTTTGCGCAAGTGAAAATCTGGCAAGCAGATAAACTGAAGTAAACAGTTAAACTCTCTTGTATTCACAAATATATGAACCTTCAAAATTGATCACTCTTAATTTATTAGCACTTTTTCCCATGAGTGTATTTGGAATGTGTGGTGTGTATTTAAACCGAAAGGTAGTAACTAAAGTAAAAATTGAACCCATCAAATTCACGACTAAATAATTATGAACAACTATCACCCTCACAAGGCAGTCTAGTCTTAGATAGGGAGACTGTTTTGTGAGAACAATCCACGGCTCTAGTAGCACGTATTACCAGTCCCGCCAAACCAGTCTTGCTCCTGCATATCGACCGAATATGGAAATTCCGATAAAATCCCTTCCAAAACCAGACTACGTTAATAGATATTGGGCCATAACCATCCGTTAATCAATAGTCTCATTTGAAAGGTCCCTTCAATACAGTAATCGCTATTCCTTCGGTGAGTGTGTAGTGTGTGAAGATTTAAGCATTGCATCCTAGCTTCTGCTTGGTTGCACCACATGTAAAGTAATGATATTCTGGTGCCAGCCTCATAGCTGATGTCAATTTGACTTAACCTAACTCCATTCGCACTGGAAAATCATTTGTAGTGTGCTGTTCAGGGGTTGAATGCCAATAAACCGTCCTTATTAACCCCAAAATTGCTAAGTTGCTGCAGCCCCTCATACTATAGCATAACGTCATTTATGGTCTCGTCAAGAAGTCAACATAACATCAATACACAACCTTGTTCTTCCTTCCCCATTCCAATCGCAAATTCATACTTAGCTACACCAAATCAGCAATTTCATCAGGTAACTTAGACGTAAGTGGATTATATATGTAACGAACTGAATCAGTCGTTATTTTTCGAAGGTTCATACAAATGGACAAAAACAATTACATCACCACATTTCGCAATAAGTGCAAAACAACCTTGTCTGTGCAATATGCGCACTGACACGCAACTTGAAAATTGAAAATATAAAACACGCAGGCAAAGCCGTCCAACACCCTATATCACGGAGTAGCAAGGCAACCGTTTCCATCCTAATTAAATCAAATTAACTTAATTTAATAATTTATCCATCCATCCTACTTATTTGTGAGAGCCAGTCGCTTTCCACCTCCACAAGTCAAATCTACTAACTTTAAATTATTTTCTCGCACTTATATCTACTCTATCCTATAATTAGCATAACATAACCTTATGGTAAACTTAATGCATTAATTCTATGATCTTAAAGCTAAGACTTATAACTAGACTAAACCCGTGGTAGCTCAGTGTTCTAGCCTGCGACCCAACTCGTGGCAGGGTTCGCACCCCCCAGAGTCTTCCTGAATTCAAACAGGGTAACGTGAGAAAACCCGCGCGAATCCGCGGAGCAAATCAATAGGTGAAGTCTTCAACCCACACAAAGCCCGTGCAGAAACTTGACTCATGATGTTGAACAATCGAATAAACTTAACTAAATACTAAGAAAATATATAAAAACTAACTCACCTAAATACTAAGAAAACATATAAACCTGAAAATGTAAATGTAAAATAAAATAACCAGCGACGATAATTGCTAAAATCAAGACATCCGTACTTAATTACATTCCCCGTAATAATGCGTCTAACGCCAGATCAAACACATTTAAAATATCTCAAGTACTATACCCAAATAACCACCAACTCAATCTCAAAACTCAGATAAGCTATAGGTAAATAACGTATGAAACAGATAGGTAACGCGTGAATATGGTGTACGCACCTATCGAACAAAGTTAAGAACAGGAAAAGAACAAGTGATTGTAATACTTATGCAAGTACCTCTTACGTCAAAATAATCATTACTTCCCTACAGTTGACACAAATTCATGTATCACTAATTCCTTTGTAAATGGATAATATTGTGATAATTAGTTAAGGCAGTGATCTATCTAACATATTGAAAATTCCTACTACTCAACTACGCACACTAGATGGCGTTATGAACAAACATACAACAATTTAGGTTAATGCGTATCGAGCTTTTCATAATAATAACTTTCAAAGTATTTAATTATCTTTATTGCCTTGAAAAGTACGTTTAAAATAAACAACTATTTTAATTTTGTTTAAAATTAGCCTACTGTAAGTTATCAATCGAAAGTCATAAAACGAAACGCAATTCCAATTCAATAGTAATCATTTAAAATAAGGGTAGGCATGCGCTGTACCGCGCCGGCCCGATCAAACTACCCTTCCTTTTTTTATGCGAGCGTACTGCCACGGTGTTGGTATATTTGTTAGACAAACCTTGACCTTAAGTAATGGACATACTGGGTTACTATTTATGTTCGCTTCTTGTATTCGAGAATGATTACGCTATAGTATAGTAGTATAGTATAGTTGTTATACTAGTAAGTAACTGACGCAATATTAACAAAGAGTAAATTTCCTCAAGAATTAAAAGATAAAGTGTGAATTGAATTATAATACGCAAAGGAAGCAAACATTTCAAAGTTAAATGCGAGTGGTAGACTCTTACTAAGTGTGCTCATTTTTTTATAGAGTTCCGTACTATCTGTACCTTAAAGGAAAACCTGAGCAATCGGTTGCTACGTCTGTTCGCATCTTATTTCTGTGAACGTATACGCTATAATAAGGCTTACTTGGTAAACTGTTAAACAAGAACTGCATTAGTAAATAAAAACTGAACGATAATAAAATATTTAGAATTATTTCTGAAAGCAATAATTGCGAATGAAACTTCTTCATGAAAGAAAACAACGAAATTGTAAAGTTAACTCGAGTGTCGAGTTTTAAGTGTGTGTGTCCATTAGTTGGTCACACCGTAATTAGGTACTCTATTTATTGATTATCGGAAAATCTATAAAAGTTTTAAAAATTTGCGTAGCTAAAATAATTTGTTAAAACATGTGCTCACGCACCGCGGCGCCACCTAGCGAACGTCACGCGAACTATCAAACAAAACACCGAGCATAGTTCAAGAAAGCTCTAAGCGCCCCTACAAACTGCGCCGGACCATGCTGTACTAGTGCTGCCACCTATCGATTAGTTTTACGTTCTTGTATATATTTATTTCGAGTCATGCCCTCAGGACAAGCATCCGCTTACCACCCTAGTATCGTAACGGACACAATAAAATTATAGTTAAAAATTAACAAATAATAACCAGTCATTCTGCCCTACGTTGTATTAGCCCTTAATATACGCGGGAATTGATAGAAAAAAGAGAAAGGAGAGCAAAATCTGAGGCTGACTGCAATGACCTACCAGATCCCCAACACAAGTGCTTACATACAAATAACCAATATAAATTGAGTCCATACTACGTAGATTTTGCTTAAGGACAGGGCTCTTTGTCACTGGGCTATCATATATACGACCGTTCATAGTGAACACTAGATACTAGCCTAACCATGTACCTGCATACCTATAAACTTGCATTAGGCCCGTTTTTATGTCTATCCATCTGTCTTCGTAATGTACAAATATAAATCGACCTCCCACCATCTTCATTTTGCTTAGGAGCCGAGCTCTAACAACACTGGATTGCTATTTTCACTAGTCTACTTACAAACATACCTACAACCTACATACATACACACAATTACAATGACATACTTACAATTCTGAACCTATTTTTCATGAAATATATTCGGCTCTGAAAATGTTTAACATAATACGACAAATTCACAATAACAAAACAAAGCATACCCGTACTAATTACAAAAGACAGGGATTTCTACATTCTATTGAACTAAAGCTCAAAATTATTATCATCTTTCTGGGATTGTAGCAAGTGAAACAAGGCATAAAGTAGCAAGTCCTATCTACCCCCAAGAGAAAGAGGCGTGATAGTCCGTACGTATTATCAAAGTCGTGACGTTAACAAGGCACTAATTGTGCATCTAAAATCTAAGTAGTAGCTGCTAAACCAATTTTAATGATAATATTTGTTGTTTAAGTATAAGATTGTATGAAATCTGGAAAAGCCGTAACAAAAACACATTAATGAGTTTAAAATTTAACTGATACATTATATGACGGCCCTGCGTACTAAGGAATATACACAAACTTGTATTGTCAATACAAATACCATTGGAGCTACCTGTAAGTACACTACTAGATAAATAATTATACAAATTACTTTACCTACCTACAGTATGAATAACCGCTACATATTTAGAACCAAAGCGTGATCTACTATCAATCGTATTTGTGAAAAGGAGGTAGAAAACGTGAATCATTAGTCAATTGATATAATCACTTCAAAATGTTATCCTACCCTATTTTATTCTATTCTACTATCCTACTAATAAAAATGTAAAACCACAGTTTCGCATGGGTGCTTGGTTGATATGGATGTATGGTTGCTATAAATGTATGAGTGAAAGAATGCATACCACTCTTTCCACATCAGAACGGCTGAATAAATCTGGATGAAATTTGGCATAACTAACGATAAATTATAGACTGAAATAACGTGTGCCTTTTATCCCTAAACCTGCGTAACTCTTGCGGGTTAGCGATAAGCAAACTCTTTGCAGACAAAGTCGCAAGATGCAGCTAGTCTTCTCGGCACCTACTTAAAATGTACAATAAGGGAAACAAACAAATAAGTGGGTTACTCGATAGTAAGCAACCATCACTGCTCATGGACATCTGCAACACCGGAGCATTTGCAGATGCGTTACCGGTTCAGTGAGTAAGGGTAAAATACCTGGTTTGTTGTGCCAGTAATTTCATCGACTATTCTACGGTTGAACACAGCAGCGCTAGTACTGCTGCTTGGCAGCAGGATTAGCAAATAAGATAGTACATTTTTAAAAGAAGCTTCTTTTTTTTACAGTATATTCTTTACTTGGCTATAATTTGTGCAATCAACTCATTTACACACAAACATACATACATACAAATTAAATTAAATTAAATTAAATATCTTGGGACAAATTACACCAATTCACCCAGCCTTAAACTAAGCAAAGCTTGTACTATGGTATCAGGCAATGGATCAACATACTTGTATAATGTAGATAGACATACTTAATTACAAAATTGTACATTGTACAACATCCATGACTCAGGCACAAACATTCGTATTCATCATACAACTGTCTGTCACTACCGGGACTCGAACCCAGGACCTCTAGCTACACAGTCAGGGTCACAAACCACTGGGCTATCCGGTTGTCAATACCAAGTGCCTAAAGTGAACGGGCCGCGACCTACAGGACCCAACCCAACAAACAAACAAACAAACAAACAAATGTAAATTGCAAGATAAATAAAAGCTTGCATAATATGAAGTTGTATAGGATCGTAATACACATTCCTTAACATACCTACCTACCATCATTATTTCTATCATCATCATCAGCCCACTCACGTCCCACGGCTGGGCACAGAACCCCTCTCAAATGAGAGGACGCCTACCAAGGCGAACGGGCCTACCCACCATATTGTATACCTAATTTACTGATCTTACGAGTACCTACCAAATTCTTAGTAAAATCAACCTTTGAAACAACCATAATACATACGAGCTTAGAGTCAGTGTATTTCTTAATGATACTGACAGCATAAAATAAGAAAGGAAAGCATCGATGATGGACAAGAAAGCATTTCAATACCAACTAAAACTTACTTAAAGTCAGCCTTTGTCTAAATTTCTACAGTAAAATCTAATGTAGACTTAATAGTATTCCAAAGTACACAATGACATGATCGTGTCCTTTCAACCGACACCTCCTACTGATATACACTAACTGAACTATACTTAATACACACGCTACAGTTTTTAAGTCAAAATTTGAGAAAGACAACCCTACGACCAACGCTAGTCATCCTGCCTTCACGTAGTGTAATACCTACCTACACTTAAACAGAATCAATCTATTATATAACTTTGTCACCAGTTGATACCCCTCCCTAATGATATCATAGATCTATCTACCTTGTGTTTTATTTTAAAGCTGAAGATGGTATAAGTTCTAGACATCCTCAGCCTTTGTTGGGAGGCCTAAGAAAGACAAACTATAACTCACACTCAATACATACTTACAACTATTACGCAATGTAATAAAATAATGCACCCTAATTAACCCCATGACATGACTTTTATGTTTTGACTAAAATACCCCCATAAACATAACACACATAACTTACTATTGCCAAATATTCACAGGCACCTACAAAGCTCATACAACCATAATGAAACATCAAAAGGAATAAGAGTACATTCATTATACAGTAAATCAATCTAAATGCTCCGAGATAGGTACAACTGTCACTAAACATAAAAACTCGCAGCAGTTGCATACTGCAGCTGTAATTTCATCATCATCTATTTTCGAACACAATTTTTATAACATTTCTATTTTTATTTTGTAAACACGACATACATACTATTCATTACTACCGTTCGAAAACTTAATCAGTTTGCTATAACTGAGCATACATACTTTACTTTTTACAGTCTCTGTCTACCCTAAGTGCCTTAGCATTAACACATGAGCCTGCCTTAGTAGTAAAATTTCCTGACAAATATAACAAGGGTTCCTCAATATCAAGCCCCGGCCACGTACTACTCTAAAGAGCCTATTAAAAATATCAATTTTCCCCACAAGAACACTACCCCCGTTCACTAGCTTACTATAATCACCGCAATTAAAAAGTATATTTATTACACCCCCCCGACCTTGCAACCTTAAAACCTTACTAGTACTCTCAACCTAATGGAAACCATTCAAAGATAACTATGCACCCCCCCGACTTTACGATCTTAAAAATCTAGCGTACATTATAAGCAATGTTACCTATAAAAGTATCAGAGTAATTTAATATTCCCTATCTGGATATTCAAAGCACTGTAATCATAAATCTACCTACAGTCAAATGAACATTCAGTTTCAATTTAATAATACATCCAAAATAGCAATTCGTTTAAAAACCATTTAAATATTCTAACACCGTTTTAAGTCACGAAAATATTTTGTATCTACTCCGGGAACCCTAAATCAACTTTTATAAAGAAGGTAGGCATCACATTAACCAAACCGAAACCTACCCTAAACGAATCGATAATTCGAGAAGTCTACCTATATTTGACCGGCTTATACCTATCCTTCCAATTAACGGGGCAAATACACTAAGTCTATCGCCGCATATGACATGCAGAGTAAGAACATTACATACGCATACTGCAAATCACGTCTATACCACTACGGGGTAAACAGAGCCTATGGCAACATTAGAGAAAGACATTAAATAAAATACCATAATATGCTACAGAAGTAAAAAAACACAATCTAAAAGATCGAAAGCACCTATCTTAATAGTAATAAACCTAAAATAATTACACAAAAGATCCACGAATGGGTCAAGGTGTATCCGTAGAACCCCTAGATTAAGATTAGATAAACCTAAAGTAACGTAAGTGCAAAAATACAAGACTTTTGTTGGCTAAACTAGTTTGAGACAAGTTCGACAACTCAATAAGGCGAACGCAACAGTGTAATTGTTCCTTAAAATATAATCCTACCAACGTAAAATGTTAACATTATTGTTAGTTAGCTAGCAGTATCCCACCTACAACGGACGTCGTTTAAAGCAAGAGTGCAAGTGGATAAATTAACTTTACACCAATAATGACCGAACGTAATATATAAGTATCAACTACAAGTGAACCTAAAAGTTTTGCGAATAAGAACAGAGTTTACAACGTGAAGTGCAAGAATGGCTGTTAGTTAAATAGCAGTATCCTATCTACAACAAATGTTGTTTATTCTAAAAGTAAGGGTGCGAAATGGATAAGATTTTACAAAATTCTTCACGGAACGCAATGAACGAGCGAGATCATGATTCAATGGAACTATGGAATGAAGTGGACCAATGAACGTTTACGACAATAGTGATAAGGTAACGTTAAGTGCAAAGTGAACAAAGAGAATGTGAAAACATCGAGACGAAAGTGACTATCAACTATCATAACAGAACTTTAACTATGAATGCTTATAATAAGTGTTGTTAAAATAAAATGCTACAGTAATAATTTAGAAAATTATGTAAAGATCAATATTACAATTTTATTCTAAAGGTGACTATTTTATTGAACTATATCCAACTAATAATATATTTTAGTAACCTATGAAAAAAAATACCAATCCTTACTCTCACTTTTCCATTACACGGCAACACTGTGTCCAACAATTGCTTTTATAAAAAAGCAACTGTTGGACAATTCCTAGATAACCTACCTATGTTGAAAGTTTAAAAGACAAACAGACTTATAAAATACGAGCTAAAAGTATCATCCTATTATGATAAGGAATTATAACGAAATAATAGATCGAGCTATGTATTATCAGCTAACGAGTATTGATATACGACCTAAATAAACCAGGACCTAAGATAATCCTAAATCCTGGTCACGGCACCACTGTAACAAAACGTCCCCCCCCCCCCTACTCTAAATTTTATTAAAGCATAAAAATATATTTAAAAAAAAAGGTAAATTAATTCGAATAACGCCTAATAACGCGCCTAAGCTACATAGCTCAATCTAACGCGTACTTACTATAGAAGGTAAATAAAGCCGCCTACTAATAAAATATATATGTCGTGAAAGCCTAACAAAACTATACTGGTCGTGATACGTGATATATTTAAGATATGGCCATGTGATCGTCTAGTGTGTGAATCGTCTAGTAATTAAATTAAATACCCTTCGTTGTGTCCGCATCCTATGTAACCCTGGGAATGTTTAGTGACGAGTAAAGATTGATCTACCTACAAAGTAAAACTAACATGTATACGCGGCGGCTAGCAACACATTACTTAAAGGATTTTAGTTTATGCTGACTAAAGAAATAACGATTAAGTTATATGATTGGAAGGTACTTTAAGTCGAGTTAATGAAGCATAAAGTATATAGTTAGGTGATCATTTGGGCAAGTATAGAAATAAGTTGAACATATTTAATAAATTATGAAGCTCGTCATAATAGTAGTATACAGAAAAGTAAGTAAGTCGATGGCTAATATCGTAGCAAGGAAACACCTTTTGATTAAAGTTTCATGGAGATCTATGGAATGTAAAGGACCTGTAAATTAGTCTATTAGACGTTATGCTGAGATACTGATCAACTTATGATCAACTTAAGGAAATCCGCTGTTAGGAAGTAAGTATGTACACACAATCAGATTGTCAGTGGAAAATAGAAGTGCACGCTATAAACACAGTTATAAAAGATATGTGATATATTATTTATTTCCCCCCCTTATCCCCGACCGTCACTGTAGACCTTAATAGGCATGAGTTTGGGTTCCCTTTAATAGAGAACAGCAAGTCTGAGTTTGATTTCGAGTAGTATTCTTTTACTACTGTATGACTTCATACTGTACTTCGATATAGGCAACTAGCCAAACCAATGCGCTACCGGATGAGGTATGGTCTCCCCGTCCATGATTCAATAGTGATATGAAATTACTCACTTTAATAAAGACTTCAATTTACAAGTCTAATAAATAACATGTACACTGTTATTGTAGTAACTTTGCGATCGCAAAGAATAGTTTCACAAGGTAAATCAATCATGTGATGATGATAGCAGATTCCATTTCCACTATTAATTGATCATAATTTAGATGATGATGGTGGTGATGACTCTCAATGCATTTGTAGTGCTTCCCGATCTTGGTAAAACAACTACATGCGAGTCTTGACGACGTAAAATTGGTTTCAAATGAGGTTTTGATTAATCTACCCTCAAAACAATCCAGCCAAGGCAAATTCAACAATTATCGAAAGTAAATGATTCAAAAGCAAGTAATTCATATGACCACTGAATACAGACATTATGAATAAGTGACACAGCATAAAATCAGCCTAAGCTCACATATCACAATTAAAGTAACACAAAACAAAGAAAACACTCACTCAGTATTTCTTCTGTGACAGCTGCGTAGATCAGGAACTCTGAAAATATCCACCCTAATAACCTATGAATCCTAACCATGTCTAATAAAAATCTATACGACATTTGTATATCTCACAGCTAGAGGTGATGGTTACCTCACATTTACATTAATTGCGTGGTGTGTAATGTGACTAATCTGAACTAACTAGGGGGTTGAGGTGGCATCCTCGGTGTGTTCCTAACCCTATTTCCTACGCCATGTGTAATAACCCCATTCGCTGGCCGAAACCAGGTTGCGAATGGAGTAGGGCGGAGAGATAGTTGTGCGAATAAATAAATATATAGATATAGAGACCAACGCTACCAGTCCTATGCACTGACCAGCAGATACACAGAGCCTGATAACGCCAGGGGGAAGTTTCTCGACTGCCATACGGCAGACGAGCGCCAGGTCGATCCCCAACGCCTGACTCCGTCCCGAAAGACGTTAAACCCCAAGCTTTGTTAACACCGCCAGGTTGCCTTGGGGCCGGGAACCTCGTCCCGTAAAGTCCCTACTTCAAGCGTGATAGATTTAGAACACACATTCAGAATTCATGGCCAATAATCAAACATCATGACAATGACGATGATGGTGGTAATTTCTCTGCCGATACCCCGGACTCTGGGTACCGATCATGATACTGACGGCTAAAGGTGTCCTGGCCACAGAGAAATCGGAATAGGAAAGGATCAAGGATATTGGTGAGGTTGGTATGGTAATTGGTTCACGAACACTGATTGCGAAGCACAATAAACAATTAAACAATTAAACTATGTTAAATAATTAAACAAATAATTAAACTTTGTCAAAGTAAAATAAACTGCGAACCGATATCGCTTACAACAGCAAGACCTCGCTTGAAGAAATTCCGAAAACAACTAATCCCGATTCCCTGAAGAGCCGTTCTATTTATACCCATTATCTGCATCTCAAGCCTCTCCGGCGTCTCGAGCGTCTCGAGCTTCTCCGGCTTCTCGAGCGTCTCGAGCTTCTCGTGCGTCTCGTGCATCTCAAGCCTCTCCGGCGTCTCGAGCGTCTCGAGCTTCTCGGGCTTCTCGAGCGTCATTTGAACAAGAACGATCCTTACGCTCTACCCAATAAGGTCGAATTTCGCTATTCCCCGTGAGTCTCGCATCGTAAACAAACAACAACATACATACCTATCTTATAGTTAAGCCAGTGTGTGAAAGAGATAGAATGCACCTCAGATATGAACAACATGAAACAACACGATCAATGAAAGTTAATTCATTCTAGTGACGAGGAGGTACGGATGGTGCTGACTATGCAATTATCGAACATTTCGGTGTCATATACCTACTACATGTAGTTTACTCGTCCTTAATACAGTTTTGATTCCTTCCTGTGCAATAAATTTGCACATGTTCCTATTGCCCTCATACAGAATTCCTAGCTTAATTATTATTTAGTCTATCATAATAAAGGTCCCAATTAATATCTTAATTGGATAAATTCTAATATTTATTAATTGACTATGGTCAACTCCCAATCATATATTTGTGAATTTAACGGTAAAATACGCCATGTACCGTTACAGTACGATTTTTTAATATTAAAGCTGAGAAACGTATACGCGGTTCACCAAATGTTAAGTGATTACCGCTGCTCATAGATACCTATGGTACTTACCAGAGGACTGTTTGTGCTTTGTTGGCCCTGGAAAAAGTGGTACACTCGTCTTTTTTCACTCGCTGTTTTCATTTGGCAATAATAACCAACCCTAATCCTTAATTCTGTCTGAGTGCTGCAACTTTTTCCACTTCTAAACTTTAATTACACAATTTCTGGGTGAAAATTCATTGAGATACAAGTGTAAGTGGTTGAAAGCTAGCCCGCTGAGTAAATTACAATTTGTTCACCGGTTCCCGCGGATAAATAAGGAGCCCGCGGGGATTGGCGCAAGTCTCACGCTGAAGCCTTGAAGACAAGGTGCCTACAAACGAGTTTACGCTGGAAAATACGAGCGGGATTTTAATTGTCATTTTATTTCCCTTTTACCGTCCTACCTTGACCTCTGGAAATATTTATTGTAACATTCGTTGTCAATAAACGGCTGGGCGATGAGCGCGTCGACCGAGCAATGAACAGAGAAATTGGTCCATGGATCCGATTTGAAATACGAGTAGATTAGAAGTAAATTACAGGTCTAATAAATTTCTTTATTTACAAAACACTTATAAGCTACAATATATAATACATACAGATACTAAAACTAAAACTACTACTAATTATAAAACAAATTGTCATAAAACTATAAATAAAAAAGTGGCCCTAAATCACTGCCCAGTGGCTTGGTGCCCAGAAGGCTGGCAGCATTCCCGCGTTGTATGGCACTGCTTACCCTTTATGCTAAAAAAAAACCAGCGCTCTGGTCACCCGAAGCTTCGTTTAGCTTGGTCGACAACGACCCATATAACTCGTGCGCACTTGGCCACCACGGACCCATGGTTTCTAGCTCTAATTAGTCTAGTCAACTAGTCGAAAATTTAATTTGAGCTGTAATTATTAGGTATACTACATTCAAGTAGTACTGTCGAGTAATACGTTTTCAAAAATCGGGCCCGGTCTGGCCGGTCTGCTATGCGAGAGGTAAATATACAATTCCGATCACAGCATGTCCCGATAGGGTCATTTCGGAGGTTCCAAAACAATCTTGTTTAGCTCACATCGCGCGGCTACACAGCTATGAATTTATAACTGATTGATCGTCAACGACAAAGCAATATACTTACCGCAACTCGAACGATATTTCTCGCGGCGTCATAATCCATGTGCCATTTAAGCGTTTTGATCGCTCGGATCAAACAGGCAACTACATATGGCCAAACCAAATGGCCCTGCGTTATCTTACCGCCGGAGTCATCGGACTGGGACTTTATCACGATTACTTTAGTGCCACCGACGTGGTTTAAAAACAGGAAATAACGTTGCAATTTACACAAATGATGTATGTGTGGTCGCTATGGAGCGTTTTCCAAAAAAACTCCAGAAATTACTTTGAATGGCGGACAAACCTCTCTCGATTATTGTAACAACGAAAAAACAAGTCGAAATAACTTTAATCATCTTTTAAGTCTTTCGCCTCATTACAAGATTTTCAAACTCTGAGCATCACCTCTTTTAACAATATTTGATGAAAGTTTAATGACAAAAACTGTAGATATTGACCCAACTATCCAATAATAGCTTTAGACCACTATAAATTGAATCATAGAGCTCGCCGCCAGTCATTTGAGCCAAGTAGATACTAGAGAACTTCAAAGAGCTAGCCTCCTCATGGCCTCCTTGCCGCCTATACTTCATAATAAATACTTGCTGCACTCTTGCAGTTTTAATTAAAATCCAGCATTAACATTTCTCACTGAATCACTGAGCTTACAACTTTAAATAAAATAATAATTGTAGGTAACCCTGTATTGTAATTAATCCTGAGTTAATTCAAGATTGCAACGCAGGTATGGCGGTATAACTTACAATGAATTACCGCGCATTGGAATTATTAGTTTCTGTTTTCTTATCGGTACAATCGCTAGATATAGGTGCCAGACCTATAGGTGCTCAAAAATATCTGAACATGGCAGTATTGTTTATCGTGTCGCGCACTTATTTTAACACTGCCCTAGACAGTTTCAGATGTATTTGATGGCGACTTGAAAAGACGAGTCTTTCTCCACATTCCACTCAAAATGGGTTACTTGCCTTGGCAGTAATCAAAACCACTCCTTTTATTGCAACGTAGGGTATGTACAACATAGGATTGACGATCTGAATCGATGCTTTCGAGGATCGAGCTTTAATAACATCGATACCTACTTGTTTAGCAATATACTTGAAGGTTTTTTCATCGATTTACTGAATGAGATCTTTATAAAGATTAGACCGTTTACCAAGAATTACGATCATAGAAAATCGAACAAAATGTTATTGCTAGCTGCGTTCTCATAGATATATACAATAACAAACAAACAATGGAAACCGAAAAGGCTAAGCTTTATTTTAAACACCTTAAAGATGAGCTTTACTTTATTTTTTCATAAAATTAAGATTAGAAACTGTGGTATGACTACTTTTATAGAGATAAATAATCAATATTCTTTCTAAAGCTAATTAATCCCGAGTCATTACAGCATTTTGGTTCGTTTTTGTAATGAATATAATTGTTAAAGATCGGAGTCTTTACTAGATTCTTATTAAAAGCTAATTAGAATGCGGAATTGTCATTCATTGCAGTCCAAGATTCAATTGAAATGAAAACATCGCGCATCGCCTGCATCTGCAGTAGGTACACAAAATTTCTATTCTATTCACGGTTTCGCACACTACGAAGCGACGCATCCAACGCGAGACGGGCATTTACGTCGGTAGCGCTCATTAGATCAGTGTACTGTACCGAATGTAAGCCGTCGAGTTGCATTTGCGATTTCGAATATTAAGTACCTACTTTACTAATCACTATTTCCATAAGTCACACATAACAAAGAAATTGATATGATGGGCTCGAAAAATACAGTTATTTGTCACCTTGTCGAATGGTAACATTCATTATCACACTCTCAAACAGCAATTTGTACAAGGGTGACTTGCCTCTTTTCACTCTGCAGATAAGTTTTTAATCACTTACACTAATGAAAAAATTCGAAGCTCATGTAAACCCAGCATTTATTTTTTGAATGAAAATGTATATACTAGCTTTTTGGTGTATAGAAAATTGTCATTGATAATACGATTAAATAAAAACGGTAGATATTTTCTTGAGCTCAGTCAATAATCGCCAAGATATTGTTCAGACAGAAAGTTAAACTTTTCGCCAAAGAAGCTTAGAGAGTAAAGCAAAATAACCAAAAGTCTTTAAAGGGAAATAAGATTAACGGGGAAGATGCTTAGATGAGCTATTCCATTGTTTCCAAGCCAAAAGCTAAATAAGAACATCTATATCTAATCAATAGATACATACACAAATACATAAAAGAGTAACGTGACTGACAGAAAGCATAGTCTAATCTACAAGAACTAGAGATTTGAAATTTGGCAGACATAAGTATTTCGGGTCTATATCGGATGGTCGAATAATTGTTTGGTCTAATCTAGTGTTTGGTCGAATGATCGTTTAGTCTAAACTGTATTTATACTGAAACCATCGACTTTTCAGCGAAATCATAAAAAAAAACCTAACTTAACCCAACCTATTCTACAAAACCTATGTAAAATAATTTCTGAAATATTTTCAGTTACAGCTGGAGAAATTTTAGACCAAACGATCATTCAACCAAACATTACGTTAGATCAAACAATTGTTCGACCAAACGAAGGGCTCGTTGAAGTATTCCTTGACAATCATACTCCCATCGGCGCATTTTTGCCCACGGGACAGGAAATTAAGAGGATTTTATTTTCGCTTCAAATTGGCCGTAACTATAATTATAATTATTACAAGGAGTTTAGCATGCAAGTAAATACCTAATTATAACAAATTAATGCAGTTATTTCCCACGGAATAAAGAATGAAGTAGATTGGGTACTACATACTAGCCGACATCTCAACTACACATTTCTAACAGATATTTTTTGATTGGTCATAGAGATTATTATTTATTTATTTATTTATTTTATATGAATAGGAAGGCAAACGAGCAAGTGGGTCACCTGATGGTAAGTGATCACCACTGCCCATAGACACCCGCAACCCCGGAGGGATTGCAGATGCGTTGCCAACCTAGAGGACTAAGATGAAATGCCTCTTGTGCCCGTAATTGCCCCGGCTGTCTTACTCTCCACACCGGAACTCAAATGGATTTTTCTAGAAATTTTCTCGGGATGGTAGACCAGCCTATGTTTTATTCTTTCAGGCGCAAGCCTAATACTCATTTTTGTAGGTAGTGACCAGCCACAGAAATGGGTAGGTACAGGATTTGTGAAAATTTCATGTGTTAGTTAATTACGGTTGAAAAGATAACACCGTGATGAACGAATGATGCCTTATAAGGTTCAGTTAGCACTCTTTGTGTGTGGAATCCTGAAACCTTAGTAGATACCAAGTACGCACCTACTCTTTATCCGTGTTTAGATTTCGCCCTTCGTTACTTATGATTCTGACAGCGATACCCTAATTTGGGGTCAAAGTAACGTTTTCCTCAACGTTTGTTTTTATTACCTTTATACGTTTTAATATCCCAAAGAGAACTTTGATGTTCACTTTATTGGGTATGTTAAGGACATTGTATTTACGTTTGATGATTTTGTGGTTTGCCTTGACTTTTTACGATTTGAAGGGTATCCATTAGTAACGGCAGAATTTTGTAAGTGTACCTACCTTAGCATTTGAAATTGAACTCACAGAAGCCGAAGTCAGAGCAAAAATAACGGTACAGCCCGTTTCCGGTACCGGGAAACGGAGTAGTACAGCGGAAATAAGCAACCACTCTGATATTGTGGACTTTGCTACACGAGGAAATTACTAATGCCACAATAGGCCCAACCTCCGTTGGCAACCTCGACGTTATCCCGCTTGGCGCTTAGTGCATCTCTTTGATTCTGCGCGACCACCCACACACACGACATCATCATTTAAGGTTTTAAATCCTCTTTTACAAGACGTCATTTTGATTGCAAGGCTCCTATGTAATTAAGTAAATAAATAAAAAAGTTTTCCGAGTCAAATTATGCGCACTCTCAGTGGTCGCACTGACCCAAAAGTTATTATGGATGTGTTTATTTTATAGGAAGAAAGGGCGTGTATAGTCAACAAAAAGAAGGTACAGGCAGCAAAAATAGTTAACATTAAAAATATTTTTCGAAGCTTTTATTTAATTGATACTGGCACAACCACTTTATACTGTTACAAGTAATGTAAGCGGGGCTTCAAAATGAAAAAAAAAACATTAGTGGTGGGATTGTTTTGAAATTTGGTACACATGTGTAAATTGAATGACGGTGAAAGTATCGTCAGTACAAACTATATTGAGAAAAAAATGTTAACAAAAACTTATATCACACCTGCAGCATTCACTTTTTTAACCTTCGCAGTAGATCAAAACAAACGCGCCTCGTATCGATACACCTTTTTGACATGAAAAATGAGTACCGTTCTGAGTACACCAGTTTAAATCATGAAACAGGTGGAAAGTTTTCTCCAAACAAGCGTGTTTGGATCGTAATTTGTCGTCAACAAAAAAGTAGCCGAGTGGTTCTTTTCTTTCCCTTTATAAGCAATTTACGATTTCTCAAACAGCCAACTTGCAATTTTGTCGTGCCTCGAAAACACAAAGTTTAAGTCTCAGTTACGGACTCACTCTTATATTTAAATGATACGTCATTAAGTGTTGAAATTTTAAATTATTTTCATTTTTGTCGGTACTCCTTTGTTAATAGGCCTTTTCACATTGTAGAGTTCCAACTACTCCACGTCTCCCGATTCCTGATGTTCACTCAAGAACCTTCACTCCCATCAATCTTCTACATGCATAATAATACTGCAGATAGAAAAAAAATGTATATGAATGGCATTGAGTACTACATTACTAGAAATCATTAAATGAATGTTTCAAAGAAACTCAGTAAGTGTAAATAGTGAAGTCATTCAAAGTACACCTAACAAGACTTGAAAACTCTATGGCCTAGTTATGTGCGTCATTCCTTACAAAGTGTTCTCATGTCTTTTCATCGGGCGCCAAATGCAAGACTACAAACTCGTAACTTAAACTTTTATCACTAAAGTTGAAAGTGCAAAGGTGAATCTTGTACAGAACAGTTGTTAGCTGTTCTTGAGATGGTCTATTTTAAATGATGTACTTCGGTTTAAACATATTTGCCAAGCGATTGTCTCTTACTGACCAAGTTTCGGATCGAAGTTCCGCGCAGACCGTTTTGCTTCCAATCTGATTTTGTTCTAAAGTATCTTGGATTTTTTGAACGACGATAATACCTACCGAGATTATAAGTAACTTTATTTCTTCGAAAAACTGAAATACCTACCTGTTATAGATAGTGTCACACAAAAACGCGTGGAATTATCGGGAGTAAGTTTTCACACAAAAAACGTCTCAAACGCGTTAACGTAAACGTCTCAATTACTATGGAATGCTGGCTGGTAAAGAAAAAACATAGAATGTACCAGTTGCTTCTCTTTCCTCGCAGATGGTAAAAGCCCATCGAGGGAATGGGCCAAAATTTTAGGAATCATGTTATAGGCGTTGCGGCTAGCAACCCATCACTATTTTGATTCGCCATTCTACCCCTACGCTCACGAATGATCGCTAAACATTTTAGGTCTTTTTACCTTAGGCTCTGCCTACCTCGTAAGGGATAAAGACGTGATTTATGCATGTATGTATGTATGTCTGTAATGCAGGAAACCTGCCCCGTCAATCCCCTAGTTCTCTATTAACATTTTCTGTATGACAGGTAACGGCCCTCTTTCAGGTCAGACTTATAGCACGTGACTTTGAGAAATTAGTTTTAAAAATAAATTCCATCCACGTAGCTCCATATCGACGTCTGAGAGAAATATGAATAAGCTGTAGTTGTACATTTATGTTACTTGTCTGTTTATTAGTGGAGACCGGAGATGTAACTAAGTTTAAGCTTGTAATTAAGTTGATAAGAACATCAAACTATAGCAAAATGAGATAAAAACGAAAAAGTTATTAAATAAACAACTTTACTTAACGTACGAAATTATCTCAAATCTGAATAAAACAACATGCGTATTTCAGCCATATATTATAACCATATTTTAAGCCAGTATTATTATAATCAGATCAGCATTAGTATACCGCAGCTTGTACTTAAGTACAATTGTATTTGAAGATATTTCAAAAACATTCAAATTAGGTACCAAGTTATTTATAGATTTACTCTTTCCAAAAGTTTGCCTACCTAGGCTTTATTACAAACATGATAAGATTACAAAAATACCCACGGCACCTGAACCACGCTGACCTCATCCGATATTCAGAATAATTTGTACGTGTGTATGCTTCTCGCGTTTAAACATAAGTGTTAATAGAATTTCATCAAGACGCTGAGCATTTCAAAGTATAATTCTCAAATGAATATTTCTCATCGTGGTAATCCACGACAAACGCCAAAAGGTCATAAAGAAAATTTACATAAAATTTGGTTCGGTCGAAAAAAATTCGCAACCAGCAGTGAGAGGGTTTACGTCGTACATTAGGGAGCATTATAGGGTTGTACCGGGCAGTGGGGCTGACAGACAAACTGGACCCTTTTTCGTAAAGGTGACAGGTGACTGTGACAATTTGAAATATATTGCTAGCATGACCATTCCGAGTTGGACCGGGTTTCATATTGGCTACGAAATGTCAGTGCCACTTGTAGCATATCGCGTTTATGAAAGAGAGAATGATAGTGATAGAAAAGCAGAAAAAATAAGTGTAAAAGTACAAAAATTGGGAGTGGCAAGAACCTAATACGAAACGCATTTACTGAATGATAGAGCACCCAAGTCTCCTGTTTTTGCTGTCAAATATAAATCTATCTCATTTAACTGTGCTTACACGCTATTTAAGTAACTTCAGCGTTGGCAGTACATTTTTATAAGGTAAAATGTACATTTCCTAAGTACCTACTTAAGGTACTAAGGTACTAGACTAGGCATTATATTAAAATTTTCCTCTTAGGTACTGTTTTCAATTTCTTTTCGAAACCACTGAACCGACTAGCCACACTGCGACGCGCCGCTCCAAGGCCCACATTTACTGAAATAATATTATTTTTCAAGCTGTTGAGTTGCTTTTTATTTGGGCCGTCGCGGCAAATGAGTTACTAAGCACCGATAAATCTCTCAGTTCCCCACGGAAAACGTCCATTACTATCATTTCTGTTTTCAGTGTTTTTACTTATTGAAATTGAAAATGATAATTAAAATACGAGAAAGAAATATCTATACGGCAAAATTTCTACACACACTGTCACTAGTGTAGTGTCAGTTTCGTGGTACATGTTGTGTCAGGTTGATTGCGGTGTCGCTTATTTTAGATTGATAAGCCTCTATTGACTAGATTTACTGTCTTTTTATTTTGGATTTTGTCTCTTTTAGTTTATTTCCGCTGTTATTAGATATAGGTACGTTTACATACTTTTTGATGTATCGTACTATATCTTATCTTGGATCTCTAGAAGCATTTCTCACATCCATCTCTTGCTACGTTTAACACCAACGAACCTCACGCGAAGGGTAGCCCCAACATCTTATCTGAAAATAACTTAAGGCCCTCGGCAGCAGAGTGGAGGCTGATTGGAGCCGACAAGGTTTGATGCCCTCGCGTTGAGCGCATCAAATCCATGAGTTATTCCCAATATCCGTCGACGCCGTATTTCAAGCCTCCAGGGAGGCGGGGTACAGTTAGCATCGCAAATAGGGGCGGATAAGGCGCTCAAAAATGTCTAAACACGCTCCAAGCCCCTAGACAATGGAACTGTGTATGCTGATTGTATGTAGCGTTGACTGTACGAACGTCGACTGCCAAGAAACGGAGCGCATCCGCACATACATTATGATTAGCGTCGAAGGTAGCTTATGCTGGTTTGGTTTAAGTTTAGCAGTTGTAGTTTTCATGGGAACGTGTCTGTAGTTGGAACGGAGATGATGATCTTTTAGAATTGTAGAAAAGCTATGTTTTCTTTTGCCAGCGGGAAACTACCCGAATTCTGTTCAAGTTTTTGATCGTTGAAGTTGATAATCCGAATCTCGTTTCCTATATAAAACTCTTGATAGAATTGAACGCCAAAGTTAGAGCTTGTATTCAATTCGGAGTCATAACTAGATTCTGCATACAGAATAGAATATTTTCCAAATTACTGGATTATGTAGAAAGTATGTTGTAGCGTTATGGTTATGCGCAGGTCATTTTATCGGAATCCAGAATAAACCAGAATGAGAATAGAAACTATAAAATCAACCTCAAATTTTTAATTTTTTTATATCTTGGTTAGAAAATGCAAAGAGAGGCACGGCGCTATTTCGCATTCAAAAGGGTTAGAGAGCTTTCATTATCCATTAAAGGATTCCAAACGCAAATTGTTTGAATTTTAAACGTATCGTATCCCGACACATTCGGTACGTCCCAGTGTACCGCGTGCGACATCCCCACACCTCGGGACGCGGCGCTTGCGCCCGCTTACAAATCTTATTTGCGAACGTTCCGATCGGAATTCGTCTCGCATCGGCATCGGTATTTTATTACAATACATCTACTTAGATTGTACAATGTTGTGGTGTCTGCGGCAAAAATGTTCGCGTATTCCTCTCTTCAAATCTTTCGGCGAATTCGGGATTAACAATGCTTCCGAACGACAGAAATTTAGATATAGCACAAACACACAATGTACTTGCTACATGCTGATTTACGAGTCCTGAATAAGTAACGAAGCACATGAAGGAAGCAGACAGGGTAATAGATACAATAGTTTTAGTAGAGACGCAAAATGTATGGATTTGTTACGCAGATTTCTCTGAGTCAGGGTGGATTGGTAGCCCGAAGCTAGGTGGGCTGCAGAATACAAATCCAAGGTGTTTGTTACCTGTCCAATTTTAGAGGATCCCTCTCAGTCTTTTAAATAACGTACGCGCTTCACGCGGAGTTCGAATACAAGCAATGGCAGGGGTCTACTGATACTGGTTGTTGCACCAGGCCTGCGAACCGACCACCTGAGATTTCAATTTTGCGACGCTGAATAAATTTATTCGGTTTTCTACGTTTTCTTTGTCCAACTTTTCAACCTAATGCCATATGGAAATGGACTTCTAAATAACAGTTCGTAAGCATACGGAGTCAGTTAATAGAAATATCTCTACACACTGAGACCATTTTGATTTCGTGTTAGTTGAATGTATATCGTAGCGTCCAAAAGTGGCTAGATATATTGGAACACGCTCGCTTGTAACATAAAGCCTTTGTATCTGTCTATTTAAAGGCCTTCGCTGTAATGATACTAATGATATATCCATACTGTACATACATGATCCCATGCATGGTTATACCACCTCCTTTGACATTGAATAACATTTTTAATAATAATAATAATAATAAGCCTTAAGCTATTTGCACCAAACAACCACAACTTGTTGGAGTTATTGAAAACAACAGAAGTTTTCAGTAATGCCATCAAAATGGAGTTTGGTGTAGATAAGTGTGCAGTCATACATGTGCAGCGGGGGCAAGTTGTAAATTCACCGAACTTACAACTTTCTGAGACAATGTCCCTCAGATCTATCTCCGAAACTGAAACCTACAAATATCTTGGTATGTCACAGTCCTTGGGTATTGAAGGTAGGGATATCAAACAGATGGTGAGGGAGCGTTTCTTTGGGCGCCTGACAAAAGTACTTGATAGTCTTTTGTCAGGAGGCAACAAGGTGCGTGCCTTCAACGCCTGGGTGATGCCCCTGCTCATATACTCCTTTGGCATACTAAGGTGGAATCAGACTGAGCTGAATGCCCTGGATCGAAGGGTTCGTTCATTGCTCACTACGCGTCGCATGCTACACCCACGTTCGTCTGTTATGAGACTGTACATCCCACGGAAATGTGGAGGCCGAGGCTTCTTAAATGCTCAGGACCTCCACAACCGTGAGGTGTGCAGTCTTAGGGAATATTTCCTGAACAACGAATGTGGGATGCATCGTGATGTAGTGGCGGTGGACAAATCCTTCACCCCTCTCGCCTTGGCAAAAGAGAACTGGCGCAGACCTAAGGTACGGAGCACCGAGGATCGCAAGACTGAATGGGAGAGTAAGGAGCTACACGGGCGGTTCTATAAGGCCCTCATGGGGCCCGATGTAGACCTGCTCGCGTCGGTGAACTGGCTACGCTTCGGGGATCTCTTTGGGGAAACCGAAGGTTTTGCCTGTGCAATTGCTGACGAAGTTATCATGACTAATAACTACCGGAGGTATATCCTGAAGGACGGTACGGTCGACATCTGTCGGGCATGCCGCCGTCCTGGAGAGTCACTCAGGCATATTATTTCTGGTTGTTCTAGTCTTGCTAACGGCGAGTACTTGCACAGACATAACCTTGTAGCCAGGATTATTCACCAGCAACTTGCTCTTTTATTCGGTCTTGTGAACTTTGAAGTACCCTACTATAAGTACACACCTGCGCCAGTTCTTGAAAATGGTCGTGTCACGCTCTATTGGGATCGATCTATCATCACGGACAGGACTATTGTCGCCAATAAACCTGATATCGTGCTGCTAGATCGATCGAAACGCCAGGCTGTGCTCGTAGACATCACGATCCCCCATGACGTGAACCTCGTGAAGGCCGAGAAGGACAAAGTCAGCAAGTACCTTGACTTGGCTCACGAGGTTACCGCCATGTGGCCTGTTGATTCCACGATCACTGTCCCGATAGTCGTTTCGGCGAACGGTCTAATAGCGAAGAGCCTTGACCATCACCTTAAAAGGCTCTCGCTAGGTGGTTGGGTCAAGGGCCAGATACAGAAGGCGGTACTCCTGGACACGGCTCGGATAGTCAGGAGATTCCTCTCTCTGTCGCCCTGACCACCGGTAGCCTAGGCCTCGCCTTGCTGCCGGCGGCACCCTAGGTTAGGTTTTTATAATGTTTTTATATTTTGTATTAATATTGTTTTATTACTTTTTATATGAATATTGTAAAAACCTACCTAAGATGAAAATAAATATACAAATAAATAATAATAATAATATTTATTTTCGAGCAACTACATGACTCATACATTATTGTGTTAGTACATGGCTTATTCTATGAATGTTAGTCTTATTATATAAAATATACATTTAAAGCAATTCTACAAAAAATCGTTACCAGGCGCTTTTGGTAACATGTACTTTGGTCCAGTGGTGCAGTATCGGACACGACATATCCTCCGATATTACACGTAGGAGGCTGTTACTGCTGCCCCTCATCCTATCCATGGCTGATGATATTCGTTTGCGTATCACTGCTCCAAAACTATCTGTACGCGCTTCTGCAAACATGCCGGATGCACTGCAGAAACGGGGCAACCGTAGCAGCATCCTAAAAGTATTGTTGTACTGGACTTTCAGAGCATTGAAGGACTTCTGCGTAAAGCGAACCCACAGGCTGCAGGTGTAGAGAGTCTGGCACATTTTTGCCGCAGAGTTCGTGACAAAGAAAAGTTTCCGTCATAGCAAGAAAATTAAATGGTTCGTCTTGGCAGGGCACTGCCGTGCCTCCAGGTGTCAGTGATTTACTTAATTGTTTGCAATGTGTCTTAGAATTGTTCTGAAATATTATGGAAATATTTCATGTTGGGTTAGTCTCACTGTGATTGAATACTGCTGTGAATGTTTTTTGCTGTAGGTTTTTAATAAACAATAATAATTCTATGACACTGCATTGGATGATTGGATGATCAGAATATATTCACCATTTATTCAGTTAACGGCACTCGGTATTTTCAGGCATAAATCTTAGCTGCCTACTCAAACGCGGCGACTTTATTTTTCTGGGCACTCTTTCTCTAGTAAAGCAGCTTATTCGCACGGAACGAAAACATTTCCTGAAAAACCTTGTTAATTATTTCAGAGTTCAACGTTCTATTACTCTCAAGACTGAAAACGGTGTACGAGTGAACCTTGACTGAGGATAGAATTATAAGCCAACTTTTACAAAAATAATTTATAAAGGGTCACTCTTTTTCTTTTCTTTCTTTTACCTCGTCATTTTTATTTCATCCAAAAAGAAATTAGTAAGAATTCATTATAGTTTCTATCACATTTTATTGGATCATTACAGTTTGATATTTTTAAACTAATTATACTGAAAACTAGAGAACACGTCAATCCGTTCTGTGTGATTTACCGAGGTTTTAACTACACCACCTGGGTAGGTTATAGAGCGAGATTCGTAACATTTATTACAAATTACAGCACAGCCTAACTAACCTACCTACTGTGGCCGCTGTGGGTGGTGTAGGATAAAGTACATACATACATACATACATACCGTCACGCCTCTTTCCCATGGGGGTAGGTAGAGACTACTTTATTCCACTTGCTACGATCCTGACATATCGCCGGTCCCGGGGAACAAAAAGATAACTGCAAAAACCAAATTTTTCAGGAAAAATAAAATAGATGTTTCGCTCAATTGTGACTTGTATATTGAACGTAAACGGTTGGTAGTTAGCTTTATGCAAAGTTAATTTTTCATTACGTTCAATATGTTACTGTGGCACACGAGAAATGTCTCAAAAGAAAGATATTTAAGAAATAGTAACTTAGTCAAAATATATCATTCACTATTACGCGTTAAGACGTATATCATTTTATTCGGTGTTTATCGGGGTCAAACGCTAATATTGTACCATTGGTGTACCATTTTATTCGACTACTTTTTAATGTGATTGCCGTGCAAGATAATAGTGCAATATCATTTTATTCCCGTAATTATTAAGATTATTTTTTTTACTAAGGGTTTTTAGGAGACTTTTATAATTAAACAATAATATGATATTCAACATTGCAATTATATTACGAACGATTCACATAGTAAAAACAGTCATTAATTTCTTAAAATCAAAGTTTTCCATTATAAAACGTGCAACAATACCACTAAAATTTAAGTATGTCTCAATCAAATAGCAATAAATGCCAGTTTCATAAAGTAACTAAAATCAAAAGTTATTTTTTCAGACTAATAACTTTAAGTTTGAAGCATAAAATCAAACCAAATAATCTACGCATTTGGTATGATTTTTCATCAGTCTAATATAATAATAATTATATTATAATTAGTTCTTTCATTGAGCACTAACCCGGGGGACTATTAAACATGAAATCAGGTAAATCAATTGCCATCATCTTCGTCTTGGTTTTCATTAATTGCAGAACTAGTATTAACGCCCAGGGAGTCATAAAAGCCATGGCAATGGGCTGGGATGTCTCCTGACTTGCAAAGACTGATAAGGTCGTCATGTAAAGGCTTACTTATAGGCAAGGGCTCTGTACATAGCACTTGCAGTTCAAAATCGTAGGCAGGATTTGAGTTGACTAAAGGAGCTGCGGTTTATCTTGTTCCCCGCTTGCTTCATGTTTTTGGACAGGTTCGGTTCGGTTTTTATTTTGGCCCCAGCAACCCTCGAAGTAAAATGATGCATTTTTGATACCTCTTTGTTTTTCATTAAGTAGGAATTGCCATATACTGCTACCGATTTCATTAGCTCCTCGTTTTGCAACCTGAGCATGCCATACATAGCAATAGCCTTTACTTCGAATGGAATCATAATGCCGGAATAAAGGATTGCCGATAAATGTTAGCGTAGGCAGACCCCGGAACTCAAAAGACACTGAAAGAAAAATACGACAAGCATCAGAGAAATAAGGAAGGTGTACGCCAAATTAAAAAAGAGGACAAGAAATCGGCAGATGCTCAGGTTGCAAAACGAGGAGCTAATGAAATCGGTAGCTGTATATGGCAATTCCTACTTAATGAAAAACAAAGAGGTATCAAAAATGTATCATTTTACTTCGACGGTTGCTGTGGCCAAAATAAAAACCAATTCATAGTTACAACGTTAAAGAAATGCTTCAAAAGGAGTTTTATAACATAAAAGCACTAATAAATAATAAGAAATGGGTCCAATATGAGGTAGGGCAAAAAGTATTATGGACACAGATAATGGAAGTGAGAGTCGCTTGCTCACAGCCCTCAATTTTACAGTATAAATATGATTTTGAGTCTGGATTCTGGATATTCTTAAATGAACATAGAATCTGTCCAAAAACATGAAGCAAGCCGGGAACAAGACAAACCGCAGCTCCATTAGTCAACTCAAATCCTGCTTACGATTTTGAACTGCAAGTGCTATGTACAGAGCCCTTGCCTATAAGTAAGCCTTTACATAACGACCTTATCAGTCTTTGCAAGTCAGGAGACATCCCAGCCCATTGCCATGGCTTTTATGACTCCCTGGGCGTTAATACTAGTTCTGCAATTAATGAAAACCAAGAGGAAGATGATGACAATTGATTTACCTGATTTCATGTTTAATAGTCCCCCAGGTTAGTGCTCAATGAAAGAACTAATTATAATATAATTATTATTATATTAGACTGATGAAAAATAATACCAAATGCGTAGATTATTTGGTTTAATTTTATGCTTCAAACTTGAAAATAAATCTTTTGTTTTTAGTTACTTTATGAAACTGGCATGTATTGCTATTTTGATTTTTGATTAAGCTATAATGATTAAGACATAGGTACTTAAATTTTAGTGGTATTGTTGCACGTTTTATAATGGAAAACTTTGATTTTAAGCAATTAATGACTGTTTTTATTATGACTGTGAATCGTTCGTAATATAATTGCAATGTTGAATATCATATATTATTGTTTAATTATAAAAGTCTCATAAAAACCCTTAGTAAAAAAAATAATCTTATCTAATAATTACGGGAATAAAATGATATTGCACTTCAGTTATACTCCAATCACAGCAATAATTATATAATTTTTGAATTAATCAATCGAAATCGAACACTAAAACATATGACATGTCGATATTTAAGTCATTGTAATTTACATTCGACCCGTGCATGTGACAAAAGGATATGGCAATACTTTTTATAGTTCCTTTTCAAATGTGTAGTTTTGGTGAGCGCCATTGCACGAACAGTATCTAGCGGCTTGCGACGAGAATACAAAGATAACTGCGCATATCATTACTTAGCGATCTAATTTTGACGAGAACATAATAATATGGATATTTGTCATGCGATGAGCTATAAATAAAAACATTGAAAACTATTGTATTCTTTTTTAATTTTGTCATTTACCGTACAAAAAATGCGAAAAAAATTGAGCTGGTGCATTGGCACCTACGGATTCCAAATATGACATAAAAATAAAACTAAGATAATGGCGGTTATCATTTTGTTCTCCGGGGCCGGCGATATTTCTTTCGCTTCATCCACAGTCATCAATCTCTTCATACATGCTGGTCGGTTTCGGGTACTCCTGACCTGACCTTTTTCCAAAACGTCTCCTATTTGGTAGGATAAAGTACCCAAGTATATATCTCAAAAATAAGAGTAAAATCAAACCTACCTATAAAAATACCAATCTTCCATTCTGCCAATCGGATAAAAGGAACAACAGTCTATAAGTACACCAACTAATCTTTCTTTTACCACTGCCTCATGATATGATCGATACGTTGTCATTTGTTCGGCTCGATCTTATACTTATATTAACTCCTAGGATTAGCAAACTTATTCCTTTTCCTTGCCCAGAGAAGAGCAAAAGGGATTAGTTCTGGTCGTGGTAATCGCTCAAAAGATATAAATAGGTACTGAGAAAATATTTTTGTATGTGTTATTGGAATGTACCTAAGCTTTCAGGATATAGTCTTCTGTGCACGAACAAGCTTTCATTTAATTGTGCTAGTTGCGCTACCTATGTTCAGGTTGGAACGTAACATACAAAATCAAAATCCTAATCAAAATCTTATTCTATAAGTAAATAGTCTGCTAAGGACTCTTTTTACACGTCTTCTTTGAAACTACCAACACTTTCGAAAAGGACTAGGCATTTTCAAAACAAAATAATATGTACGTAACACCCCCTGGTGAAATCATTTTTTTTAACTCGTGTCGTGTTATGGACTCTAGCAAAGAAAATACAGTTTCTAACCAAACATTTCAAAGTTCAAACACAAGAATAATATTACGTTATATGAAAAATTACAAAGATGTACGTCATAAATTTCTTTAAAGTGTTTTTTAAAATATGTCGTATTGTTTGGAGGTGTTCCAAGCCACGCTATCTGCCCCGGCGGGGTCGGGCTCTACCTCCTATTTTACACACCGAATATTTTTAATATGAACCGACAGTGCCAATAGACTACTCTAATGTTTCTTTCTCAATATTATGGCTGACCAAGATAGTTTTAGGTAATACTTTTGATGACAAGGAAAATCAAATTAAAATTATCACAATTTTGAAAAATACTTAATTTTTTTAAGTATGATTCGTATAGCAATACGAGTACGTATGTAGTGCAATTTACAAATAGTATAGCCAAAAAAAAGATCGTATGGGTGATGAGATTGAACTAAAGAGTCATTCACTTTATTATATCCATCATTCTATGATTGCTTTACCCTACAACCAGCAAAGCTGTGTTTAATCAAACTTTGTTAAAATAATCAAAATAACGTATAAACAAAAACTTAAAATAAAATGCTTTCTCTTTAAATTAAAATCTGCGAGAAATCGTGTTGCCTACTGCCTACATTCCCAAGCGGCAGGCAAAAGAAAATTTATATTTTCTGATGAAATGAAATTCAGTTCAAAAGTAAATCAATACAAGTCTGGTAGACCGCGATGATATAATAGGTATGTCGGTAAATGGAGTGACTTATCGAGGAAAACTGTTTGCCGAACGCTTCAAACCAAATCTCTCACTTCGATCGGTAAATATAACCTCGAAATGGATGGATATTTTCTGTAATACAAAAAGTATTCGGGTAGTTCGGATTTACAGAAGCTTTAGGATTGCTTAGTCAATAAATATTTCATTGTATCCACTAAAGTTAGCATTCGAACCCACTTTTCTTATTATTTCAATGTGCGATCGAATTCTACGTATACCTTCCAACTAAATGAAGCCTTCTTACAAAGATTTGACGCATTGATTACATCTAACAATATATTATTATACTTATCTCAAGTGTGCGCTTTCGCACATAGAAAATTGATCCTTTCATTCGGCCGAATTTCATGTGTCATAATGTAATGTTTGCCGGAATGATTATTTGCCACAACTCTTTTGAATCTGAGACCGTAGTTTTCAGGCGCTTTGAAATGGATGTTAGGTTAGTTGTATAACAATATGGAATAATCAACGGTGTAAGATAAAAAAGCTATGGCAAATGATCATTATGGCAATACATTTGACATATAAAATTATACCAAACGATAGGAAACCCTAGAAAACACCGGCAACAGTTCGCACAAGTCTGCTCGCACGTAATACACTAAATGTATCCGTATTTATCTGATTAGAAGACGTTCGTTACCCCAGAGGCCCGGCAAACAACCGGGCCGTGATCACGATGCTTGGATATTCCGTGACGCCAGAATGCAGAAAATGTGTTCTGTTTTATTAGAGAGCCCAATAAATTCGGAACGTGAGCGCGCAGATAGGGTTACCATTATGCCGCAACTCCGAAGCCCCTTGACAAAACTGGAATCAAAAATCTAGTTAACAGTAGATAGCAGTAGGTAGTGAGCAGTAGATGTTCCACGGGAGTTTGTAATTGTGTCGTACAGACACATCATTCTTTTTTTTTTTTTTTTTTATATATGAATAGGAAGGCAAACGAGCAAGTGGGTCACCTGATGGTAAGTGATCACCACTGCCCATAGACACCCGCAACCCCGGAGGGATTGCAGATGCGTTGCCAACCTAGAGGACTAAGATGCAATGCCTCTTGTGCCCGTAATTTCCCCGGCTGTCTTACTCTCCACACCGGAACACAGCAGTGCAAGCACTGCTACTTAGGGGCAGGATTAGCGAGTAAGATGGTGGTAGCGATCCGGACGGACCTTGCACAAGGCCCTACCACCCGCCGGAACACTTTCGGGCGTCTTATGTTGTATCTTGAGTATAATGTTCGATGATCAACTTGCTCACCCGAATCGACATCAACTTCTTCTTCCTTCTATTGTGTAAGTAATAGAATGCCCCGTCAAAGACACCAATTTTGCTTTTGTCCAGACGTCTTCATTTAATTTCCCACTTAAACTATACCTACATTACATTGAAACCGAAAGCTGACGTGGTATACGTTGCGTAGTTTAAAGGGCCGCTGTTGTTGCAAAATAGTTGTAAGTTCTTGAAAATATCATAAATAATGGTCTCTTTTCGCAACGAATCACGTAGAGTCTAGCTCTATCAGAGCATACAATTTGTTGGTAAGAAATAAACCTTTAATTTGAAATACCTATTCAAAACATTTTATAATGGAAATGGGCGGTTTAGAGAATTTACTACTGCTACGAAAAGTGATCATATTTTTTGAAAAACGTTTTCATAAAGATTAACAAGACTGACTTTATTTTCTAAAATTTCTTTTACTTTTACTTTTTTAATCTTTGAGGCTTGGGAGTAGTTAGCGTCATAAGTGGAGCTAGTTTAATTTAACCTATCGTAGTCTGCTGCTTTGGCGCGTAATAGTGCGATGTGAGCGTCGCCGTTCCGATCCCCTATACCGATGTTGCGATTGTCCGGTTCTGATATATGTACTTTTGTCTTTTTTTTCTATATCTCCTGCCTTGCTATACATTTGTAGCCTTCATTTAACAATGTTTGCTGCATCTATTGCTCTTCCCATTGCCAAAACAATATCGGAAGAAAAAAAAACATATTTACCTTAGGCTTTGTCTTCTAGTTTACACTCAATTAGTACCTACCTCTCTCGGTTTGATCATGACTCAATTGAAAGCCCGAATGTACTGTTAAAATTTTCACTCGCAATTTTGACTCGAGTCGTCGTCTTACAGTTTCGCCGGTACCGAAGTAGTGACAAAGTTATTTTCTCAAAAGATTCTTTTGCAAATCATTTTTTCCATTATTAAAAATACTTGCCACGAAATGTAAACGACATAAAGTGAAATGATCCTTAAATAATTATAATTTATACGCCCATCATCTTCAGTTAACGTGTTATTTTCATGAGTAAAGTACCCCGAAAATATGAAAGTAAATAGGCAAGATCAAACAAAAAATAAATAAGAAGGTATCATATCAGAAACTAGGTAGAGGTAGAATAGAAACAAGTAACCATCTATAAAGGATAGAACACCCACCCATTTGCGCATTACTCAAAGAATCGGACATTTATAAGTGGTACCTGGATTTTTATGTTCGCCGCTTGTTGGCGTATATACTTTTATATTAATTTTTGTCAGCTCGTCTTCAATGTGTATTAAATTTGGTTAATAACGATTGTCAGCGGAATTTTCGCAATAAATTTTTAAAAAACCTTTTTGAAGTATAATGGGTTCCGGGCGACAAACGACGGCCCAAGTGGAGTTGTTGTGCTTGGGCAACTGAAATAATTCGCGTTTCTGCGACCCGATAAGAGCTTCCTTTTTTATTGTTGTGATCTAAGTATGAGCTGCATTAACTCCCATAATAGGGCATTATGTACATTATAATAAAAATTGTAAAAATAAAGCTGCTTTAAAACTGTTTCACGATATTATACAGACTTGTCTACTTGCCAGTAGATAGTTCCGTCAACTAAATTTGGAGAAGTTTTTTTTGTTCAATTAACAAGCTATTTAAGGGACGTAGTAAAGCTTAGGCATGGTGACTTACCTCTACCTGCTAATAAAGACAGGCATTTAAATGAACTAAAATTTTATTTTTCATAATTCCTAATTCGTTTTTGATCGACAAAGAACGCATCTAGATTATTTCAAATCATTACTGATGTCTAAATGCCTAATGCACCAGATGTAGGTTAAGCGTTAAGCCAAAAAGGTATGATTTTCCGATTTATTCTTCGTTGCACGTAACTAAAATTTAGCACCGGGAAAAACGTTCTCCCCAGTTATACTTTTAATAGGTTAGCATGAAACTTCGACAACATTTCTTAGTTTTCAGATGCTGCCAAAGAACTAAGGCTACCAAAGGCGCTAGGAATAGATCTGTCGTAGACACGTTCGCTCCATCTCGGGATATATTTTGCAATTTCATTTCCCACGGGAGAGCAGGGCGCAGTTTATGCGACACCTTATTCTTTAGGAAGCTTAATATTTTTCGCTGCTCCGTAATCTTGAGTCCTGTCCGAGTGCGACATGCAATATAGATTATACTTTAAAATAGGAGCGAGGTACAAACTGGGCTGCTGTGAAATATTGGAGGGATTATGTCACACGAGCGCCGCGAGAACTTAATATTATTACGTGGCGTTGCCCTCGCGACTCTATCTTACGATTTACTCTTACGACCCAAGTTTCTGACCGGTTAAAATTATGTTTCAGTGGCAAACTTGTTTTTTCTTTAAATATTTGGCTTAGAAAGAGCATGAGTAGGATTGCCAGAACCCGAAGATAAGCAAAATGCCTAAAAGCGTTGTGGCGACAACGTGACATGAACTAAAGGTTGCTGAAGCTGATGCATTAACCCCTATGCTGTTTTTAAGGCATGTGTGAGGATTGCTGAGCATTGTACCTAATCGCGTTCTCTAGAATTGAATGAAAACATTATCAAAATTATCATTTAGGTACTAAATAACCGCGAAGAGTTCTTTACTCTTTACGTTTTAGTTGAAAAACATTTTTCAATAAATCATAATACGAAAATTAAAAACACAAATCTAAATGTAAAAATATAAGTTTCTATTCTACGGATCAAGATTATCAAAGTTATTAGTTAGTTTTCGAACATCAATAATTAACGGATTAGAGATGTAGAATGTCTCCCATTGATAAAATACATAATTATTAAATATCTGTTTCATGTCAAGTAAGTATCAATTAAGCCTTTGGAGTCACAAACACGTTCTCTTAACTCATGAAATACATTAGGTAGTCGACATATTACGAGCCTGCAATAGATTGCATGATTGAGTCGACACTGGATTGACGTTCAAAGGGTTAAGGAAATTACTTCAAAGATTGCAATACGAGCATGATTTGAAACGTGAATCCGTCTGCGAACATAAAACAGGCGGAATACTCAATAAAATGTATGAACAGGGATCATTTCACGATTTGGGAGAATGGTAAACATTGTAACGGAATCTATTCGAGTGTTCCTTCCCAGTGCATGAAATAACAGGGAAATGAGAATGCGGTGCGATCTTGTCACACATACAAAGTTGTTCATTGTCCGATTGGGAATTCGTTTATTCGAAACAGGAACTTGATTTATGTCAAAAAGTTTCAATTTCTTAGAAAAGTTACAAATCCCACATCACATTATGACACCTACGTGATCTTCAAAGAACAAAATGTCTACTAAATTTGAAGTCTGTATTTTCTATACCGTCCTATTATCCCGTGGGAAAATTGGAAAATCCCTTTGTAGTGCACCTCTTTGATCATCAAGGAATATGTCTGCCAAATACCAACAAAGTATATTAGCAAGTCAGTTACTCTTTTTTATTATCCCACGGGAATATCGCAAAATCCTGAAATCAGTTTTCTGATATCATAATTATCTACTGTTATGTATGCCCAATTTAGAGATTCTAGTAATCATATTTACGGAGATAAGGACACTTCAAACTAATAATATAAATCCATTTTTTCTCACTATCCCGTGCGAATTCCAAACACTCTCTTATAATAAATATTTTCAGCAGTTTTGATTCCTTAGTTGAGAGCAAAATTTCGAGACTATAGTAACTATAGTTATGGAGATAGGCACCCTTTTCAGCGGACTTATAAATAAACCCCATTTATTCCCTATCCCGTGGGAATTTAAAAAAAATCCTCCGTAGTGCACATCTATGATACTGAATCAATATTTATTTACGTTGCGACTCTAGGCAGCTGCGACTTTTGATATGTTCATCGCTATCCCGCGTGAACTATGCAGTTTTCCGGGATAAAAGTAGCCTCTAACCTGGTCGGTGATTTTCTCAACAGATTAGTAAAGTTTGCATCAAAATCCGTTCAGCCGTTTTCACGTGATGCGCTCGCAAATATACGTATTAACAGATAAATAGATAAACAGACAAAAATCTAAAAACTGTTGAAACGTGTTCTGTTATCGATTCTAAGTATCAACTCTTCAGCTTTATTATAATATGTAGGTACAGATAGAAGTAGAAATAGTTGATCAACTCAATTGGTAGTAGATACTTAAGTGCCCACTATACAACAGATTTAATCAGCTACTATACCTAATATAACAGCTAATAACGACCCAATTACATTGTGTCGATATAGTCACTTCAGTCACAAATGAATTTCCTCTCCGGACTAATCAGGAACACGCAAAAACCAATCTCAAATCGGGACCCGCAGCGTAATGATCGAGCCATCCATATGGTTCTACGTGCAGATTATTCGCGTACTTTGAATGCAGCGAATATGTGAGAGCGCCGAGTGCACTGCGGCACATGGCTATACCTATCTAGCTAGGTTAGTTCAAAAGAATAATTTTAGGGTGTATTTTTTGCTGCGGCCACTGGCCGGTCGGCGCTCGCGTTTTATTGCACACTATTCCGGCGAATAAACGCGCCTGGGGGGGTTTAATGGACCGGCCAGGGGGGAGGCCCCCCACACCGTGCCTTCTCTCCACTGTATTGGATGCGAGTATTCAATATTTTTGCGTGTGAATTGCAGGCTCGGGGCTAACCACTAATCAGTGGAGCGTAATGTAGGTGGGCTGTTCAGAAGCACACGGTTTCTGGTGAAATACGAACTATTTTTATGTACAAGTTGTTATTTAAATTGCAATTATGTGTTTTTATGTTGGTTTAGGTTTACACGTAAAGTTGCAATCATTTGCAGTTTTTTCTCGTAGATAAGTATATCGAGTCATCAAATTCATAAAATTATTAGTTATTTGTATTGAGAACTATAGGTTTATTATAATTATTATAGGTGTTCTTCCATGCTGGTCTGGGAGCAAAGAAAAAACATAGAATGTACCAATTGCTTCTCTACCCGCGCAGATGGTAAAAGCCCATCGAGGGAATGGGCGAAAATCATAGGAATCATGTTAGAGGCGATGAGGCTAGCAACCCATCACTATTTTGAATCCATTTTCCACCTATACGCCTACAATCTTGCTAAATGTGGACTTTAGGTTCCTGTTACCTTAGGCTCTGTCTACCCCGAAAGGGATAAAGACGTGATTTGTGTATGTGTATGTGTATAATTATAAATTCGCATGTACTTAATACTGTATGTTTGAAAAGAAAGTTTAAATTTAACAATTTTAATGCTACGAAAACATTACAGCTACAAAGCACTTGGTTGAAATTACCTTAATATATAAACAAAAAATGTTTTGGTTTGTAAAGTTCGTTCCTTTCAATTTTAATCCTGAAACTTAAAATATATTTAGTAATCCGGTAATATTTAATACTTATATAAAGTAACATCACTGACTACCTGCGAGTACGTACATACACATACACAAATCACGTCTATATCCCTTACAGGGGAGACAGACCCTGAAGTAACAAGACCACGTTTAGCATGATTGTAGGCGTATAGGTGGAAAGGGGAATAAAAATAGTGATGGGTTGCTAGCCGCATCGCCTATAATCCTAACATGATTCCTAAGAATTTCGCTCATTCCCTCGATGACACGGCGAGTACGTAATGATAATGAAGTTTGAATTGAAAGTGATGAGCTTGATCAACTTGATGAGTACACATCACATCAAACCCGAGGAGGCTTGGTAGGTACTTGTTAATAGACGAACCATGTGTTTGCCAATTTTAGAATGCGTAAATTATACCTACATAACTAACGCTTTAATCTCATAATGGAACTAAATTTACCTTCGTCAAAACGAATCCCGAGAACGTCCTACAAACTCTTGAAGCACATAATATTTTATACCAAACTGGCAGGAAAAAATGGCGGCAGTTTATTCGGCTTTAAAACAGTTGCATCAATTTTCAATTGTTTTTTATTCGGGGGAAATTCTCGCTTGAGCGGGTACGTTCCGTCCAGCACGGCTAGCACGACAAGGCGCGAGTTGCGCGAGAGCGACATAAAAGCGCGACATAATGCTGTGTCGCGAACCGGTAGCACGACGTGTAGCGAGATAGCTTGTCGCGTCGCGATTATTTGTCATGGCTGTCAAATGACAGCCAAGTGCGAGATACTCTCAAAAAGCGTAGCACGACGGTGTTTATTGCGACAAATTCGTCGCGATTAAATGTCAATATGCGAGATATATGTCTTCGCGGCTTTAGATGCGCGACTCGAGCGCGACTTCATAAAATATGTTTATGTTTTAAACTTATCAACGCGTATTAATAGCATTTATACGTAAAATAACCCTATTATGTTCACAAGTAGCAATCCATTTTTTTAAATAGCTTTCTTATAAATATAAGACCTAGAAAATAGACCCATCGAGCCCATCGAGGGAATGACTGAAAATTTTAGGAACCAGAATATTATATGTAGGTGATGCGGCTAGCCATCACTATTTTGATTACCCTTTCTACCTATACGCCCACATTCATGCTAAACGTGGGCTTTAAGTCTTGTTGCCTTAGGCTCTGTCTACTCCGTATTGGATAAAGACGTGATTTAGAATAGAAAATGAAACTGAACATTTTTACACAAGTTTAGGCGACTACTAAACACCTCCGATACACTCCATTTTTTCTAACACCACCAACGGAATTTATATAGCGGCTTCCAACTAAATAAGATCATCATCGTGTTTCTAGCGTTTGTGCCGGCATTTTAAGTCCGTTTGGCAGCCTAAACCCAGGAATTGGCGTGGGAACTAGTTTTACTAAAATGAGATGAAAGTTAAACTTTTAAAAGCTCAAGTAATATTTTTTTGTTTGAATGTTTATTCAACTACATATATGTAGGTACCTACACAATAAAATGCAGAACATAATCACTAGATAGTATTACAAAGTCGCTTTCCGCTGTCTGTCTGTCTCTGTCTGTCTCTATGTATGCTTAGAATCTAATAAGCCTTAGATCTTTAAAACTGCACAACGAATTTTTTTTTTATACAAAAGTGATTCAAGAGGAAGGTTTATATATATTTTATAATTCTACGCAGACGAAGTCCCGAGCTATAGTAGTATAATATAATACTTATATGCTTTCCACTAGGCAATACTTTTTTCGGGCCCAGACTCCGCTAGCAGGTTGCTGAAGGCGGGTTCACTCGGCACGGCATTCAGCTTTTGAGCACCGAGTGGACCAACTTACAGTACCCGGCCATAAAGATTGCACTTCGGTCTTTGGAAGGAGACAATTTTGGCGTCACGTGAGTTAGAGCAAGGCAGACAAAAGATTTACAGACACGTGACGGGGCACCCGCGAGACCCGCCGACATTATGCTTTTGGGCGGGAATCGAACCCAGCTGGCAGGGTTGGGAGTAAGCTCAGGCTGATAGGATTCAAGAGATGAAGTAAATAACGGTTTATATTTATAATACTGAAAGGATTTATTTACATGCAATACTAACATACACGGTTGCCTGAAGGGCGTCGTACAATCTATCTGCACTTGGTATGCTTCAACGCCTCAGTTACGCTTACGATGTAGGTACTCTACAGGTTTTCTAGTTCTCTTAAGGGACGGTTCAGCTTAAGGGCCGCGGAAGAGTGGTTCGCGTGGTGACCATCACGGGCGGTCAGTAGGACACTAGGGTCCTACCGGGGCTTCTTTTTTTCTGCTCTCGGGCTTCTGCTGCGGTAGGGGGGCGGAGGGCTCGCGTGTTCGTCTCCCGCAGCGCTAGCGTCAACGGGCAGGTGGGCATCGTCCGTCGTTGGCTTCTGACATAGTGACTACGGAGCATTGCTGGCTTGCGCGCCTTAGTGCTAGCAGTCCGGTTTATTCGGGCTTTCCGCTTAAACGCTGATCACCGGACGTCACCGCAATCGTGGATGTTAACGGATCGTTACGGGGGCGCATCAGGGTCTTTGGCAGATCTTCAATCATTTTCCATTTATCACAGTGGTATGGGGCGATACGCGAGCCAAGCGCTATGTACTGCGCGGTAATGCGCGGCAGCGCCTACTTCCGTGCCGCGTCATTGCTCGTCGCAGCGCAGACATGTATTTTACAAATAATTTAATCGCTTCTTAGTCTGAAATTTTATAAGTTTCGTAAGTTTTCATCATAATAACACAAGTACTTAGGTACATCAAAATCATTACTCACTGCTTTTTTAGCAAGCAGGTAATTATAATGATACCAAATGATAATAAAATCTTAAGTAAGTCATGAATATCGTTAAAAAGAGAAATTTAATTTAAATAACTTACGTTTTCCCTCTAGGCGCCTGCCATGTCATTTGATTTGTTTTGACATTTTTGACAAAATCTTTCAGATCATAGACAAGCTTGTCTTTTATCGAGCAAAAATTTCACTCAAAGAACGAACGAAATGGTGTCGCACTATTACCGATTCAGTGTTGTCACGAAAGAATAAAACACTTGGCCAAATTTTTTATACACATGGCATCACCGGTATGTCGCCCGCGACTTTACCAACTCGCGGCGACAAGTTTTGTCGCGGTGTCACATCGTGCTACGCAAAGCGAGATAATTGACAGCCGCGGGAGAGATTTGTCGAGTCGCGAGTCGCGTCGCGCGTGTACCTCGTGCTAGACGTGCAGGCTGTCACGCACACTCTCCTAACAGTTTCGGGTACGCCACTCGCTTTTTGCACTACGCAAAGTTATTTTTAATCAATTTTGCTAACTGGTTTTTACATTACAAAGCAAGCCATTAGGGTAGGTTAGGTTCCGGCTATCTGAAGCGAAGTTGAAAATAGTTAACACCGATTTGAATACTTATTTCGATTTTGACTTGTCGATTCGGCCGTACCGTACTCTAACAGCTTTGAAACTGTAAAATGGGTACCATTTTTTACTATACATCTAAGTTACATACAGTGACTTATGACGACTGTACAGAAAAAAATATTTACTAAAAGAGTGACTACGCGGTCGTGGAAAGACGAGAAAATATTTAAATTTAATCAATTTAAAACTCGGACAAACGCAGCCAATGCGCACTTCATTACTTCGGCACTGCAAGCTTCCCTCCATACAGTAATTATTCCGTCCGTGATTAATTCATCTTTCCAGCCAGTTCTGTGGCTTGGTTTGAATTACGCGGTAGTAATTTCACGGCGTTACCGAGTCAAATTAAAACAGTGAGAATTTAATTAAATGTGTAAATGGGCTCTTGTAAAAATCGCGGCGGTGGGAGCGTCGAGGGCGCACTGCATCCGACTTCGTCGCTGGCGAATTTTATATTTAGATTTAGGAGCCGGGACCCGCACTTGACTCTTTTGTTGGACGGAGAACGATTTTGGAAGCAAGGTAGGTTGACGCGAGGAAGGTGTCGAGGTTGAAAAGAGGTGAGGCAAAGTAGATTCAAAACATTTACTATTCCGAGAAAAACCCTGATGGGAAAATTCCTTTGGAAACCGGATTTCGTAAAAAAAGGGCGATAACAGAAAGCTATATTAAGCTATAGTTTTGCCAAATCAATAAAATCATAGGAATCATGCTATAAGCGATGCGACTAGCAACCCATCACTATTTTGATTCCATTTTCCATCTATACGCCCACAATCTTGCTAAACGTGGCCTGTAGATCTTGTCACCTTAGGCTCTGTCTACCCCGTAAGGGATAAAGACGTAATTTGTGTGTGTACATGTGTGTATAGTTTTGCCATGTATACCTGTCTGCCTGCCCACGGATCAGCTCAGGCTCTTCTGTAATAGGCATGGCATAATGATCACATCAACGATGAGGTAAATAAAATAATTATGATAAAGACCACGTACATACGTACAACAGGGGTGATTTCTTATCCCATCGACCCCATAGTTAAGAGGTATCGTTCGATAAGTCTTTGAAAAATATGCTGCGAATATTTAGACATTCGTTTGCGAAATATAGAGCTATTATGTGCATACCTACCTATAGAATTTATTAGTGTCAAGTGTTCCGATAGGCAGACATGGAATAATTTTTAAACTCTAGTGTAAAAGGAACGAAAATTGCATTTTTTCTCTAAAATATCACTGCTTTCAATAGTGGGCACGTAGTATTTTTTCAGTCTGGTAACTCATTTTAAAGTTCGATAACGATGCACAACGCAAAGCCTCTGGCTAGTCAAATAACGAGCGAAATCCGATTTATTTGAACATACCTGTTCTTTTTAGGCAGATAAAACTGTTATCTATATACGCATACCCAATATGATTTTATTTAGAGTATGATATTACATGTAATGCAGATCTGGATCGTGTTTCGGCTTGGTCGGAGAAGAACTGTTTGGTTCTCAATCCCAACAAGTCGAAAATACCTATATCGTTTTTGGATCGAGGCATCACATTCGGAATACTCTTGCTGCTCTGGTTACCGGGAATGTCGCCGTCATGGGTGAACCAATAGAGGGGGTGGTAGAAGCCAATAACCTTGTTGTTGTTTTTTGTACAATAAAGAGATATACATACATACAAATATTGCCTACTGTGTTTTTCATACTCATTTTATTGCAAAATAAGAAAGGCAAGCGTGCCAATGAGCACCACCTCCTCATAGACACCCGCGCACCGGACGATTACTCATGCGTTGCTAGGCTAAGATTGTATACCACATGTGCCAGTAAATTCACCGGGTAGCTTACTGTCCACATTAAAACACAGCAGCACGAGCACTGATGCTTGGCGGGAGTATTAGCGAGTAAAATGATGGTGGCGACCCAGGTGTGACTTGCACTGGGTCCTACCACCCTAAAATTAAATTTATAGCAGTTTTTTTTTCATTTCTGGCTTTTCTAGTAACTACCTACCTACTGACACCTTAATTTGGTTTGCCTACAGAAAGTTTAAATCGCTGTAGAAAACAAAAACAATTCGATTAGCAACTCAAAATGGCAAGAACGGCATTTCTTTCTTAGACTGCACCAAAAAGTTAGTCTATAGTCTCCTAATAATACCGTCGCGAGGCATCTACAATTGAGGTAGCTGCCTTAGCTGCCTCATCTTAAATTTACACCCTGAAGAGCCTGTAGAGTTGTCTAAAACTTTGAAACCTTGGTTTAAATCCAAATATAATAAAAGGTGCGGTATATTTAGGTTTGAACCTTTTTTAACAGTCTGTGTGTTTGTTGTTTTTGCCCATGCTACTCATAAAATCCCACCTCTACCAACAACCAGTACCAATGTGTCCGCCTCCGCTTGAGTTAATGACTGACTGATATTATTTTGAACCGTGATAAAGAAATTGAAATTTTGCACAGGATTTTTGAAAGCGCAACACTCGATAGCGGTGAAATAATATACTGAATATGAAATACGAGTAAAGTCGGAGATAATTACAGCTCTAATTAATCTTGTGAACTGTGAACTAGTACAAAATTTTATTTCAGCTATTGGTTTGTAGCAATAGGTAGGTAAAGGTAAGTACATAAATGTTTACCATTTCCGTATGCTACCTATATTCGAGTGATGTGCGTTTCAAAATAGGGCCTCCATTTCTTAATACTGAGGGTAGAGATTTTGGCAATGAGAAGATACAGGCAAAAACAAGCGTGGTGTAATTGGAAGCTCATCACTTGCTAAAAAACTTTTCACAGATGTATCATTTCACAAAATCATTTGACAAACCTTTATGAGCTGCAAATCATAAATTTTAAAAGGAATCCAAAAAACGAATAGCGTGGCTTATGCTTATTTAGGTCAGTGTGGAGGATAAACTCCTTTTTACTCGAAAAAATGTAGAGCAGCATCCTATACTTACTAAAAACCAGTTCATCATCATAGTCGCTTTCATTTATAGTATTTACAGTCCACTAGTTCGCCAGCCAGTCAGGTTAGGTATATTTAGAAGTTTTTGGAAAACTTAGTACCTAATATGAGCAGATAATATACCTACCTACATTATAATAACTAATTTGACTAAACTAACTCAATCTGTCCACGTTTACGTTGGCTGGATAATTCATCATATAGAGAAAGGTAGAAATACGAAAAAGAAATCGATGACCATCCCAAACGTTACGACGGCTACAATATGTAGTGCAGTTGTACGTGTGACCCAGTTTTGACGTACACAGGTAACTGAAACGAAATTGCGTCGATTTTCGTCTATTTTTAAATCGCTCGGACGCTAGCGCCACTTTCTAGTGCGGCCAATCTAATTCAACTGAAATTGCATTCCTGTTTTGTAACCTAGTTCGAAAAAAGGTAAATTATGTAGTGTGGTCTGAAATAAGACGAGTTGAGAGTACATTCCAACCCTATTAGTACCTACGTACCCTTAAAATGAACAAAAAATATTTAGGTACCTTGCTACTCCGCTACTCACGCCTGACTACAAATTAACGCCTGATTCAATAAAATACTACGTACTCTTACTTACACTAGTTTTCTATCATAAGTACCATTTTTAGGGTTCCGTACCTCAAAAGGAAAAAACGGAACCCTTATAGGATCACTTTGTTGTCCGTCTGTCCGTCCGTCCGTCCGTCTGTCAAGACCCTTTTTCTCGGGAACGCGTGGAGGTATCAAGCTGAAATTTATATCAATTACTCAGGTCTACTGTCCCTTGAAGCTGTGAAAAAATCAAACTTCTAAGCCAACGCAATCAAAAGATACAGCCGTTTATGCCGCAAATTTCCGCAAATTTTCAACTCTCAAGGGAATCAAAACCTACAAGGTAGTTCCCGTGAACGCAGAATCTTGAAATTTGGTATGAAGGTAGGTCTTATAGCACAGATTAAAGAATAATTGCGAAAACCGTAAATGTGTATGTATGTCTGTATATAGCAGTGACCAATATAAAGTAACCCCACACTGCGTACATTTTGCTTTGGAACAGGGCTCTGCTTACACTGGTTTTAGATATTTATAGATAATGATACGGAACCCTCGGAGTCCGACTCGCACTTGACCGGTTTTTTTTCTTCTGTGCTCATTTAATATCATCAATGATGTACCTACTGTACCTAACTGTAACGCACTGGCTGTTTCGCCAGCGGTGTTAACCTGGTGCTAACGCCTCGGTTGAATTCTAATTTGAATTAAGAACGGCTTTCGAAAGACAAATTGCTTAGTAAGATTTTGATGGACGTCCGAAGTGTAATATCGAAGTAAATAATATGTGTGTTCAATAATCTCTATAAGTTTCCATTTCTAAGGAAATTTCTGTTCTACTATTGAGCTTACCCACGTACACGTTAGTAAATTAAATCCCGAGTAATTAAACTGAATGAACTGCTTTAACATTAAAATACTTCAGTACCTAGGTTTTTCTTAAATTATATTTGTTTCTTCTTAGAAAACATTGGCGTGCAGCGAAGTGCCCTGGAAAGGCATGGATTAGACGGTCAATATTATCGTGTGATCCGTGCGTATCGCGACCCATATCACGAAATATTTATGCGTATCGCAGCGAATCCGACTGTTTGAAATCCAAAATCCTATATTGACATACCTACGAATATCACGATAATATTGGCAAACACATGTCTTATGGCGCATCAGACCATGCATACGTTTTAGCACTACGCTATACGGCCTTGTTAACTCTTGACAAGTATTTCTAAACAAAAACAAAGTTAGACACCGCATTTGAACTTCGCCAGGGTTAGTAGAGACGCTGAGAAGTTGAATCGAGTCCAGCCGATCAACAAATCGCACGAGTTGTTTCAAAATTAATCCGGTTCGTAGACTTTAACTCGCCAACTTCAACTTTTTGCTGAACTTTTTCGCGAACTCCTTTGTAGTTGTGAGTTTGTAGCTAGTTTTTTTTTACGACACAAACTGCGGTTAAAAGTAATGTTACCGGTACTTACATGATCCAAACGTAGTGATGGGATATAGGTGGAATTATTTCAATATATAGTAATTTAAGGTTTTTTTCACCGACTTCAAATTGAAAACTTACTATGCATGTATTTCTTCATCAGATCATGGCAAACTTTTAATTTCTGATATATGTATAAGTATAAGTAGTTTCACATCCATTTTAAAAGGAATATTATAGTCGCGAGCCTTAGCTACGTGTACCAGTAAGTATAAAAGGGAACGTAGTATCACCTACCTGCTATGGGTGGTGTAGGTTCGATTCCGGGCCATAGCTTTACTTTTTGGATTTTTCTGTGTTCTAATTTTCGGTGTCGTTTAGAAATATTAACTAAAGCTACATTAAAAGTAACAAAAATAAGACCGACGCTAAAAATTAAAGTAAATTTGGACCCTTAGGTACGAGTAGAGTCCCCATCACGCAGGCAGCATTCTCGCGCTGTATTGCAACTTCATGTCTTTGTGCGAGAAAGCTGCCTGCGCGAGGGTCATCCGTTGCCTCCCTCAAGCTCCGTATAATACTAGCGAACAGGTCAACTAATTCTCCCTCAATTAATTAACTTTAATTAATTCAGTGTCTCCAAAGTGCGGCGATCACGAGGTTCGTTTAGAGAATCACACCCCAACACGAATTGGAAACTTCATACACATCATTGAAGTTTGCTCACGATATTCGCGTCTCCTTCGCTTTTATTCGTATTTTTATACCAACGTATCTTCCATAAAGTTACCAACACGTCGCCCTCATAGAAATACATAAAAACCAGTCCTATACACTTCATTTAATTTAGAATTAGAAACCACATCAACATTATATATTGCGGCTCGTGAACTGAACTCTCTTTAGGTACCCACTTACTCGTTTGCCTTCCTATTCATATATAAAAAAAAAAAGGTACAATTTGTACTAGAGTACTTAATTAACGTCACGAAAATAAAGTGGCATTAAAACAATATTATTTTGCGGCTGCCCGACTATTGCACTGTACTATTTCTAAAAAAAAAACAACCTATCACCCTAAACGCATATACCTTCTCCGTTCCGTCGTGGGTAAAAATAGTTGACCAGGGGCCCGATTTTTAAAAGCACGTGTGAAAAAACCACTCGAAAGTGGTGAAAATACGAGTAGCATGGAAGAAACCACAGCTCTCATTAATCTTGTGAACTAGTCAAAACATTGATTAGAGCTGTAGTTTTGGAGATACAAGCTGATTTATGCCACTTTCGAGTGGTACTATCGAGGGATGTGCTTTCAAGAATCGGGCCCCAGACGAAATAATGTTATCGAGGTTTCTAATTCTATGTATATTAAATTAAATAAGTTGAGGTAGTGTCACAGCGAAACGTCGCCTAGTACAACCCCTGTAGTCAGCTACCGAATCGCGCATAGTTATATTGTACTGTTATTCCTGCAACATTGTACTCCTATTTTTCCCGGTTGTTTAAATTACACCTCGCACGGAACCGGCTGAGCGCGGCCCTTTGCACTACGTCAGCACAGTTTGCCGCTTTGCAATTTTTGCTTTCGGCAACGTTGCACGTCCATGCAACGTTTCCAACGTCGGGCTTTGTTGCGAGAACTGTTTCTACCTAATAATAATGCATGAATTTTCACCGAGCGTTTAGATATTTTGTGTAGTGAACGGCTAAATTTTTTAAGGCAAATATCTTTGTTTTAAGTCAGTATTAGCTTTCTTGTGTTTATGTGTGTTGCAGGTTTGGCGCAATTTCCTATTTTTCGTCCCGCTAACAGCCAGCTGTCAATTGGTAAGAGGCCTCCAGGCGCATACGGAATTTCCTCGCTTATAACGACTGTCTGCAAATTTAGTATGAATAATTCAATGGTAGGCACTGACCACAGCCGGTGCCATGCATACGGATGTAGGTATATAACGTGTTTCCGTTCTAAAAAAAGTTATACTTTATGACAAGCGTACAGTAGCTCCTAATGACAAAGCGACAAATTACACGCTCCACCGACATAAATACGAATTTGAATAATGGAAAAAGAAACATTCCAAGCGGCCAGAGCTGTCCGCGAAGTTTTTAATAACAGGTGCGCCACAAAGGGCGGGCAGCGACGTCTGTGCAATCTGGCCACAAACAAAAACATTCATTACTACCGCGCACTGGCCGAAAACACTCGTAAAGCCACGTAAAGCGTAGACTACACGCTCTTCAGCGCCGCCTGTAGTGCGTTTAAATTCCTGACGTGAGCCGTGAGCACCGAAATTTCAAGCTTAGAACACACCCGCGTGTAATGTATTATAAAGTAGGTAAGTACCTAAGTAGGTAAATAGTAGAAACATAAAGAAAAAACATAAAACACAAAACAAAGAAAGTGAGAGTAGTGTTGAAAAAGAATGACGGAAAACTACTTTAGCTGCACGCAAAAAAGACACGTGGTCGTGATATTTCATATTTTAATGCACCTTAACCTGTCTGTATTATAAACCGTCAGAGCGTCGCTTCTGTATTACTAATCTTTTCTTACGCCATAACATCCGTTGAAACAAAAATGGGTACCTAATGACCGTAAACAAAATGGCACTGGCCACAAAGAAAATGAAAGGGCATTGCTGGGCACTGCTATTTAAACTGGATAGATACATTTAAAAGATAAGCAAACAAATAAGCAGAGAATGGCACGAAAACGTCAGCAGTTTTCGCGGCACCGAGAAAGCGTTTAATAATGAGAACGCCTATAAACGGGGTCGTTTCTTTTTATTTTGCATCCTCAGACCGACTCAGTATCTATCTTTGTAACGGAGCTGCCGCTCGTACAATGGATGGACTATTTATTCCACCCCCAGTTGGCGTTCACTCTCAGATCAAAATATAAACATAATACTTATTGATATTTCTTGTTTCGGTTTTTATGACGCTTGTAAAGTGGCGATTTAAAATTTGGCAGAAGATAATAATTCACTACCCATTATACATTAAAAGAATTGTATTTAATTGCCACCAATACAATATAACCCTATCGCAATAAGGTGACACATAATCACTAGTTTTGAATGACGGCAGCCTGTCAATGGGGACTATCGTTTCTTTGCTCACCAGTTGGCGCCACTGTTGACTAAGGTCCAGAGGTATAGCTGTCAAAGGCGAATATAAGATCGGCGCCGAAGTTTTAAATCTTGAATCTCATTAAGTTTAATAATTATAAATAACTATCATCATATCGACTATACTGCGATGTAGTGCAGTTCCGTTTTGTTCGGAAAAAATAAATCCGCTTTCAAAGCGTTCACATTAATCGCCAAATAATCAATATTTGCGATAATTTCCCGAAGGAGTTCACTTTTCAACTGGTAAATGAAAGAAATTGTAATTTATCTCACGAAGCCTGCCAAAACCAGTGAAAAGTGAATGTTATTGGACCTCACGCGACACTAGCGCCTCTAGTGGCAAATTCACACGCGATAGCCCCCATTGGGACAGGGTACTAAGGTGATAGGTGAATACATTGGTTGCTTTAAGAAAAATGTTATTTACGTTAACATTCTATGGGTCCTAAATTAAAGAACGTGACCAAACCTGCGCCCCGTGACGCACTCCCAAGATTATGAAATTTATGAATAAAGAATCTTGTATAGATTCGAAACTCGAACTTTTTATACATAGATACCTACACACATAAGTATATGTATAAATCACATCTTTATCCATTACGAAGGGAAACAGAGTGTAAGATAACAAGACCTAAAGGCCACGTTTAGCATGATTGTGGGCGTAGAGATGGATAGGGGCATAGTGATGGGTTGCTAGCCGCATCGCCTATAACATGATTCCTGAGATTTTTGCTCAATCTTCGCACTTTTAATACGTGAGTAACTAATCCGGTTTAGCGCATAAATTATGTTCTAGTTTGACAGTGCATTTATGATAAGATAAGGTCTAAACTAAACTTAAAGGAAACGAAAAATACCTTGTCATTATACACGTAGTATATTTTAATTTAACATCATTAAAATAAATTGAAAACAATAAAAACTTATTGCTATACAATTATCATACCTACGCCCTAGAGAAAAACTTTATTTATCCAGAAAAGCTACTTTTTTTCTCTATTTGTCTCCTAGGCTTTAGTGCACTTCGATGACTATGCCAGCTACATTATGGAGCGAAATTCATGAAACATTCCCCTGACTGCCGCCAAATTCTTTGGCAGCAAAGGAGTGCTTGACAAGACTACATATTCATTACAGGACAACTCAAAATCGTGATCACTGCTCAATTAAACAAGCCCAAATTAGGTAAGTACCTCTCCTTGATTGTGGCAGACATGGCCAAGTATATAATTCAATTTAAATGCTTTATTGCGGTTCATGTTGTGCAATAAGGTTGGTAGCTAAACAGTTCAGAAACACAAGCTCTGTTGAGATCATTGTTACCCTCCAGGACTAATGTAAGAATGTAACTCTGCTCTATGGTACTTAATTGAAACGCATGTTCCATTAACCCTTAATTTTGCAAATTAAAAAAAACGGAATTCAAGCCTCTTTTGACTTTAAATCCTTAAAATATAATTCAAATGAAAGTACAAAAACATGAAAAATGTGTTGTTCAACTAAATTACGAAATAAACCGACCAATATTTAATTTTTATTTACAAGACTGTGTCATTAGATTTCTTATCAATACTAAATATAATTATTGTGTACCAACAGTTAACGTACCTAAAGACCATTTGCTAAACATGGCTATGCCACTGTTACACATAAGCTAATGATTTCTTTCACTTTATCAGCCTTTCAGCTTACCTTGGCTCTTTTGCCGCAACCACTATTTCCAAACAGATTTCCATGTTTGTCAATCATTATGGATCTTCATGGGATCAGTAAACTGAGCTGTCAGCATATAAAATAAAGCCGGAGCCGGCACTAGACCAAGATACCACAAATCCTTTAAGCCTGTGAGCGAAATTATGCCATAAGCATGCACTAGCCAGTGGCCTATTAGTATAACAAGGTTTCTTGGGTTAGTGATGGAGGACATAAGCAGGGCTGGTGCAGTTTGGTCCAGTTCGATGGAGAAGTGGGAGGCCGACGTCATCATTGATATTATTATTATTATGTAGGGGAACGAGCAATCTGCAAAAGAAAAAACAGGTGGTTAGGCAGTGCTATAGCTAAAATGTGAGAAAAACTTTCAAGAGCAGATTAGTTGCGATAACAAACATTATTACTGTAAAGCCCTGTAAAGCTTTAAAGCAAGTTCTAGAGTCTAGACTTAGAAGTCTGTTGACTCAAATATGACTATTTTACAACAGTTTTGTCCAGATAATTCTCAACAAAGAGATAATGTGTAACCAAAACATTTTTTTTTTCAACTGAATATTTTAGTCTGCCATACCCCTTAGTTGAATGTAACCTGACTTGCTATGACGCGAATGCCTTGAGGTGACATTTTTAATAACCTATTTAACCTCCTGAGCTCCAACTTTTTCTGACAAAATTATTTTTAAGACGAAGACTTTTGTAACTGTGGAACTTACTCCAACCCATTTAACATTTTTAAGTCATTGAACAGTTTTTTCCTCATTTCCCTTCCTTGTACATTGGCCAGTTTTTCTTACTATTAATTTATTCTTAACTAGCTTATGCGCGCGACTTCGTCCGCGTAGATAAATCCCGTTTTTTTCCTTATCCCGTGGGAATTTCCAAAAATCCTGAAATTAGTTTCTTAGTTTTGTAATCACCTACTTTTGTATCAAATTTGAAGAGTCTAGTTATTATAGTTACTGAGATAGCGTCACTCGGAATCGAATATATAATTCCCGTTTTTTCCTTATCCCGTGGGAATTTCCAAAAATCCTTCCTTAGTGGATGCCTACATTGTATAAGGTATCTATGTGCAAAATTTCAAGTCTCTAAGTCCAGTGGTTTGGGCTGTACTATCCCGCGGGAACTATGCAATTTTCCGGGATAAAAACTATCCTGTGTTCTTTCCCGGGACTCAAACTGTATACCAAATTTCAACTAAATCGGCCCAGCGGTTTAAGCGTGAAAAGGTAACAGACAGACAGACAGACAGAGTTACTTTCGCATTTATAATATTAGTAAGGATTAGTGTCAGGAGGTTAAATCCTTTTTTTTTTTTTTTTTTTTTTTTTTTTTTTTAACGTAGTGAAAACCCATTTACGAGTACCCCCGGCCCCGGGGGGGGCCGGGCGGTTATGTGGGGCTCTCTCCCCCGTCCTCTTCCCCTGCGGGAAGGGGAGGGGGGAGCATACCCACTAAAAACACTACGGCATTGTCCACTCGCCGGGTTGAGGTAGGCGCCGTGGGATCCCGAGGATTCGAGCCGACGACGCCCCCCGGCCTGCCCCGGCTTTCGCCGGGACTACCCGCACCAAGGAGGGAGGAGTCGCAACGCTTCGACTCCGCCCCCAGACGTGTGGGACCGTGCAATGCGGGTGGAGGACCCCCGTCCCCAACCCGCTGGTCCCACTAGGGGTTCAGGCGGGCAGCAAAGTGCCGCCGCCTTCGCCCCGTTCGTCTGCGCCGGAACGGGGGCGCATGGACGCACTCCTCGAGGAGGTTAAATCCTGCTTTGACCCATGGCTACACTCATTTAACTTTTAGATGTGGCAGTTGGGTATATTAATTGAATGCTATAAATAACATTTAGCATTACAATAACATGTACTTACAAATTAGTCCTGCAGCAACAGTATGAATGAGGACTAATATAGGATAGAAGTAGAGAGCGCAATAAATAGCTTTCTTCCCCGGATTGGGAGCATGGTACGTCATGAGCCAGGGTCTTATTGAGATTGTCATCAGCAAACTGAAGGCGTAGATTAGAAGTATTATAGTGTACCTGAAAAAACAAAACTATATTTAAAAGCTGGTAGAAGAGAATAGAGATACCTAAATAATTTCATGATTTTTTTTTCATTTTTTTTTTGCTTTGGAAAGAGCAATACCAGTTCTTTTGATCTACCAACTACCAAACCAGCTAGCATTAATTCAACTAAAATTTTAATCTGTAATAACTAATTTAAAAATAACTTACAAAGGATACACCGCTTCTTGTGTACAATGCAACGTCTCTTTATAATCTGGTTGCGGATTATGCAGCAGTGTGTACCAGTCCGAGAGAGCAGTGGGTGAGCAAACATGTAGTGCTAAACTGCCTGTGGGAGGCAAGACTAGAAGTGCCGCTAGAGTGCCTGAGACCACTTCGAAGAAGGCACTGACATGTTGGGTGACTATGCCTTGTTTACTGAAATTATAAAAATGTGAACAGTCAGCAATCAATTATATACAAACAATAAATATTGCACTAGTTAACATAGTGTTAATAGACTCAAATCAATCATATCACTAGAGCTTCCTTGCATTGTAATGCCATTCCATTCTAATTGAATTTTGCAAATGCATTAAAACAATGTTGTTATAAATGATGTGTACAAACACTAGCCACTTTAACTACTGTATTGGGGTAACCAGAGCAGATTTTTTGAGTTGTAGGGCCTTGTGCAAGGTCAATCTACATCTCTACCACCATTTTATTTGCTAATTGTGTTGTCAATCGAGAATGCTTGCACTGCTGTTCTCCATCCAGAGTAAGATAGCCACCACATCAGCAGCATTCACAGGAACCAGGAAGTAATACTTACCCTTTGCCAATAGCGACCATGTCAATGAAAAACCAGTGTAGAACCAACGGAAGCAAGACCATAAATCCTAAATATTGCCAGTCGTATAGCGTCGGCTCGCCAGCGCAAGGCTCGCAGTAACTCGATGCGTTGGTGCGGAAGCCTCGCGGGCAGGCTCCGCAGTCAGTCCAGGAACCATCTTCCCGTTCTGTGCGGCCACAATAAAGTCCTGGACACGATCTCACTGAAGACATCTTACATGTGAAGACTAACAGCCGTCCTTTGAACGTTTTAAATCAAATGCGGTCTAGCATTGAGTTCTAATATATTTTTTATACAGTCATTAGTTTCAGATGTCTTATTTGAACACAACAATAACAACACGGTTTGTAAAGCAATTTCAATTAAGTAAATATGTATTATCGAAATTAACTTGATCGACTTTGTTGCCTTGTCAAAATTATCTGTCAGCTGTCAATGTCAAATAGTGGCCAAATTTGATAGCAAAAACCCCTAAATTTTAACGTCTTTTTTAGTATCTCAAACAGTCTTAAAATAGGCGCTACGTTTGAACACTTGTCTTGTCCCACCGTTGACGATGAACGAGAAGCGAATCGAACAGTGTCACTAGAAACTAGAGCCAAGTCCCAATGGTTTTGTCGCTAGGCTCATTTTGGATTTTACTTCCATGCTGGTCTGGGAGCAATGAAAAACATTGAATGTACCAGTTGCTTCTCTTCCCACGTAAATGGTAAAAGCCCATCGAGGGAATGGGCGCAAATAAGAATCATGTTATAGGCGATGCGGCTAGCAAACCATCACTATTTTGATTCCATTTTTTGCCATCTATGCGCCCACAATCTTGCTAATCATGGCCTGGGTCGTGCCACCTTAGGTTCTGTCTACCCCGTAAGGGATAAAGACGTACGTGTATGTGTATGCTCATTTAGGACTTAAAAACTTAATTAGCTACCTATCTGAATCAAAAACGTTTTCAAGACAATAGTTTATTAATTTAAAAACAAATTGGTTACAGTTAAAACCAGCATACATAAAATACTCAAAAAACACCTAAACGTTTACAAACCATATACGATCTACAATAAATAACTTAGATATCGAGTGTATCAAACAATTTTACAACTGCATGAATATCTTTCCACACTTACTTACAGCGCCTTAAATTTCCCATCCAGCTCTATTTCACGTCTCGAAAATCGAAGACGCAAACGTCTGGCAATGTATCTTAGCATCAATATAGTGAGGTAGAGGGCCAATAGGGCGACCCCAAATATGACACTAAAGACATCCAGCACGTGGTATTTGAAGAAGGAGGCACCGACAGCTGGCGACCGTAGGAAGCTAGCCCCATTGTTTCGTATCACGTATTCCGTCCACCACACTGCGTTTTCGGGACCAGAAATCAACGGGTCTTCAGTCGCATCCTTCAAATCGGTTATTGCTTTTTTGTACCTGCGAAAAATCAAATTACGTACATTAAATGCTGTTGGCATTCATCCTCGACTGTAATATTCGAAGCTAATAAAAGCATAGATGCATTCATCTAAACGAGATACCTAAAAGATAAGTACTAGGGCGAATAAGTTAGATATATCTAGGGTTGGTAGGTGCTTACTTTTCGTTGTTCGCAACAGCAGATATCGTGTCTCTGACTGTATCCTTGTCCAAGTAGTAAGAGTCTAAGATCTCGCCACCTCCAAACTTGGTGATTTGCCTGATGAAGACGTTTCTGGTCTTTACGGTTGGGAAGCCGACTACGGGCACCTTGTAGTAGACTGCTTCTTCCAGGGAACGAGCGCCGCCGTGCGTTACGAACACTTTTACATTTGGATGCGCTGATAAAGTTGAATAACAGAAATTAGTTGCAGTTTAGTTGGAAGGTTTTTTGTGTGGTGTGCGTTTGAATCAAAAGGAAGGTGATAGCTATACGTATTATAAAATATATACAGGCAGGTACAAATGATTTTTTAACAAGGTCCTGGAAGCGTTCGAACTTCATTCGATAAGATCTCTCACACTCTAAGTAACGTTACCGTCTTTAAGGAACTAGGCTAGACGTTACGGAAAGAATGGAAGTAATGAGCTGAAACTTACCTAAAACTTCCTGTTGTGGAAACCAACTTTGCGCGATCACGTTATTGGGTTTCTCAAACATAGTTGTGTTTCCGATCTTCCACAGCACAGTGAAGGGAAGTTCCCTGAAGGCATCAGCCAGGGTCTTGAGCGTGGACTTAGAGAGCTGCTCGGATTCTTGGATCGCTCCCAAACTGAAGTAAACTACGCCTTTCGTAGCTGCATCCAGTAAAGACTTGAGAGACTGGAAGAGGGATTATCATATAGTTACCTACATTCATAGCGTAAACTTTGGTGAGATTTGGTAAGCTATTCAAATTAAGGTACATACCGAAGTTAAGGAAAGTCCTGGTTTAATATGCATTCGGTCACTGTAGATAATGGCAGGGACAGTCGGTCTGTTTCCGGATATAATCGGGTTGGCTGAAACCAGCAGCACATCAATGTCGTACTCTACCTCCTGGAGATCACGTTTGAGTCCGAGTATTTTCTCAGCAGCCACATGAGACAGGGGAAGATAGTAGTTGTAATACTCATGTTTCGTCTGCAAGTGTCTGTAAAGTTCCACCAATTTTTGCCAGACGGTTAAATTGCCGTTGTTGAGCGTGTTCACATCGAGATAGAGGAGTGGATGTGTTGGGTTGCCTTTGGCTTCAAATTGATGCAATTTTCCGCTGGAAGTTGTAATAGCGACGTGTGATGTGTTGTATTTTTCTGCAACAGCGTACAATAGAGGAACATCAGCCTCCGTTACTACTAAATCGAATTTGATATTTGGATTGATGAGCAGAGCTTGCATCTGCTTAGATTTTAGCTGAGCGATTGCTATTTTGAGGGATAGCTCGTTGAAAGACCTCAATTTGGTAAAGTAGTCGTCGGTGTTAGTGATAAGGTGTCTGAATTCCTGCCAGTAAATGGCGGATTCCTGTCCAACATCCAGCTCCACAATCCGCTCTGTGTCTGGATAAGTGAATTGCCCAGGGTATGGAGTCATGACGACGACGGAGTGGCCCTTCTTAACGAGTTGGGAGACATATCCTCGAAACACTAGGTGGTCGGAAAATGACAAGGAGGAGAACAGCGCGAGTATGGAAGCACTTTCCACTGCATGGCTGAGATATAGAAGACAGAACACTGCACACAGTCCTTTCCAACCCATGGTATGTTCGAGAATGCCCGTGCCGCACAACACTAAATGTGACCACTCTGTGCAAACGCACCGATTGAAAGGAAATAGTCTATAGACCGCCTCAATGACAGCAAACAAATTCACCTGTATAAATAAGACAATTTTAATGCAAACAGTATTTTTCCGACTAAGCAGGCGTTACTTGTATTATATTGGACCATTATTTTGTAATTTATAGCATACATGATACACTATGCACATAGCTACCTACATTATGTATAAATTGCCAAAATTACGATTTACGTTTTGGTAAAAAAAAAAACATTTTTAATGTAACATTTTTGCTGGTAGTACTTTTTGTTGACTGTACTTCCGTTGTTATCGAATCTACATACACAAAATCTGATCTTAAGACATACATAGTTACACATAGATAGATACCTCAACACAAGTGAAGTTAAATAAATGTTACTTGTCGGTCATTGTTATTGTTAAAATAACTTGGTAAAACTCGCAATAAAATGCCTGTTTAAACAGTAACTATTATTCTCCCTTAACAAAGAGGTGTTGACAGCTTAGGTACCTACTCAAAAGCACCTACTTATATGCATATGCACCGGTCGCTGTTGTACGATCATGTTGTGTGCACCTAGCTACCCTTGCACGTCCTTAAAGTCCTTGTCAAATCTACGTCATTTGCAGTCTGTTACCATGGTAACAAGTAGACATTGACACCAAAACAAATACGGTGTTGTACTCCATATTCCATGGACAGTGGCTTGGTATTGTGCAGTGAGAAGCTTCAAAATTATGTCAATACACTTTATGAATAATAAATTTATTTAAATAACATGGATAGGGACGTGTCAAACTACTCAGTGGTGGGTAGAATAGGGGAAGGAGCACATGGGCTGGTGTTCAAAGCTCGACACCTACCCACGGGGCGAGAGGTGGCACTGAAAAAGATCCTAATTAAGAACCTGGATGACGGAATACCAGTTAATGTGATGAGGGAGATCAAAGCGCTGCAGCTACTGCGATGTAAATATGTAAGTGTCTATAGATAAGATTTATCTATGTATTTGTAACCTTTTACTCGCTGTGTGTTACGTCTCGCAAAATAAAACAAAGTCCTCTGCCGCGCCTGTCTGTGTCTGTCTGTTCGCGATCAAAAACTGCTGACCGGATTTTCACACGGTATTCACCAATAGTTAGTGATTCGTGGAGAAGGTCTTAGTATAGAATTTACCAAGATTGTTTGTACCTAAATTGGTTGAAATATGACGATATTTACGACAACGCGATGTTAGCTATCTGCATTGCACCCGTGTGAAACCGGAGGGGTAGTTAACAATATGTAACCTCCCAGGTGATCAAGCTGCACGAAATGTTTCCTCGAGGCATGAGCTTAGTCCTTGTACTGGAGTACATGTGTTCCGGGCTTTGGGACATGCTGCATCACAACCAGAGCGAGATGACGCTGCCCAGGGTAAAGACGTACGCGCAGATGCTGCTCAAAGGGACGCGGTACATGCATGCGCATTACGTCATGCATAGAGTAGGTATCTATATGAATTAATTCGTGGTAGGTATTGCCTACGATTTTGGCTACTATTACAGTTCTCGGCCAACATCTTGAGTCTGGCCTTGAATGTGCAGAAGCGAATTTAACTTCTCATTGGTACAAAAGTACATGCGCGAATTTATCCCTTCCACGTCGCCCTAGCTCAAGAAGTTTCCGTAAGCTGGTACGACACATGAAAGCACGCACGCACACGCACAGACTCACTTAAGCGCACAAGTTGATAGTGTGCGTATTTGCTAACTTTAATAAAACTGAGTTGCAAATCTTCGTCTTCGTGTACCTACCTACTTACGGTGTCGATCTCGCTGCACTTTTCTTCGCGTTAGGGACGTACCTAGTTGCAATCGGTCGTATAGATAGTGTTCAGCAGTGGTACGTATATAGGCTGGATATGATGGTGATGATGTATAGATAGTGCCATCCACGAAGACGCGTGGATTTGTTTAATTCATCTTCAACAAAATATGTAGTAACTAATAAAAAAAGTGAGCATCATCGTGGATGGCACCTACCAACTAGGTATATCTTTGAAACCTGCAGTCTAAAGTTACGGCGCTAAGTAAATGGGTAGCCTAGCCCATCTTGCCTAAATACTTATATTATTTCTGAGGTAATGTGTAAAACGGTCACAGCGCTCCAGTTTACGTGATGACATGTTTGATATGCATGCGTTACCGTCTCATCTGTTTGCTCGTGGGCATTGAGATAAATCACGGTTAAAAGTGTGCAGCTTAGCGTACTCTGTTAATCCAGCGAACAATGCTTCTTTTTAGGATTTGAAACCTGCAAATTTATTAATTAATCACGAGGGAATACTCAAGATAGCTGATTTGGGACTCGCTCGACTCTACTGGCCAGATGGTGGAAGGCCTTATTCGCACCAAGTCGCCACGAGGTAGAGTAGCAATGAAACAAAACGACGTTGGCAACCGACGTGGACTTAAAAATTGAATTTCGTGCCGTACTTGCTTTCTCCCTTACTAGTAGTGTTTAATTGGAGAGTGAAAGAGACGCTGTGATACGAAGTGGACCCTTAGATATAGGTAATCAGATTATTTTCATGTACTACTATAAAAAAAAACACACTGGAAATGATCACACACGAGCACGCTCAGGGATTACACGGATGATCTGATGATGATTTGCCATTTGGCATTGGGTACGACCGACGGCAAGATGCAGAAGACACCTGACTCCGTGTAATGTCTCCGAGCGAACGGATCAAGTTGTGATTGTTAAAACGCAGCGATTACTTCACGGTAGTTTTGTTAAGAGAACCACAACCCTGGAACAAATTATGAGATTGTAACGTTCAACCTGATTTGTTTGTAGATGGTATCGCGCCCCGGAGTTACTTTACGGAGCGAGGTACTACTGCGAAAAGGTCGACTTGTGGGCCGTCGGCTGCATCATTGCAGAAATGATAACTAAGAAACCTATTTTCGCAGTAAGTTGATAGCAAAAATTTTAGATAGGTACCTACCTACTTTAGTGGAAAAATTGCAATTTCCTCCGAAGCGACTGCAATAACTGCGCCATTATTTCATCCATATCAACTTCAGTAATCATTTGGAACATGAGACATGGTTGTAGACTTACATTCGAAATTCTCGACGCAAATAAGTGTTTTTATGGTGTTTCGTCGTAGATGTTTCTGGATCGACCTGCGAAATGTAAGATATTTGTATGAAGCATCCTTCCTTGTCTTTACATAACTGAATGTATGGAGAGGAGAATAGAGATCTCACGCCAGGCAGATTTTATGCCTGGGGACCGCAGTCTGAAGGAGAAGAAGTCTTCTATAGTAACCAGCACTGATTACTCTTTCAACACCTCAGTTTATCTATCCGATGACTAGATGGCGCGAGGATCGTAACAGTACAATTCCACGACTAAGTAATCTCAGTCTCAATATTTTTCAGGGGGAATCCGACATCGAGCAGCTAGCAATAGTATTGCAGCACCTCGGCACTCCAACTGAGGAGAGCTGGCCGGGGCACGCCGAACTTCCCGACTTCCATAAGATCACGTTCCCGCCGTCGGAACCCACGCCGTGGCCGGAACTCTTGCCGGGTCTGGAACCTGATGCCGTGCAGCTGGTCAAGTCGTTCCTCTGCTATGACGCGGACAAGAGGATATCGGCTAAGGAGGTAGTTGGTGACGTCATTGATGACTGAGACTTGCGGAACCTTCGAAACGTAGTAGCGTTACAAAAATACTTTTGAAGACGAAAGTGGGCTAAATAGTCACTTTTGAAGAGTCATGGTCAAATTAGTAGTATCACATATGGATAAGCCACCAAAAAAATCATTGAAGTGCAATTTTTGTACTTAACAAGTTGTATTCTGAACTACCATCGTGCGTTAGTAGTCCCTTCCCAACCAGCAAAACTAAGTCGTATGAAAGTCGAGAGCACGTTCCTATTTTCACCTAAAGCTGAGAAAATGGTCTTTAAACAGTCGAGTAATAGATCTGTAAACGTTTACTCGACGCGATTTGGGCACAAATTACTCAGCTTAAAGTGCTATAATTGTTGTAAAATAGTCGAGTTAAGAGCCGAATGGTGCTATAAGAGTCGAGACAAAGCGACACACAGCACCATTAATGCTATAATAGCAATAATTTCACCATCAGTCAACTAATATGTCGGTTGAAAGCAACGAAATTGCTTTTACTCGACTTAATAGTGCTGTGATAGCTACTTTTTTGCATTCACTCAGCTGTTTAGTCGATTGATCGCAACGAGGCGTGTTTTATAGCACTAAGTGTTTGAAGTGTTCATTTGCAGCTTTTTAATATGAATGTGGGATAATAATTGTGTCAGAAAACAAGAAAACAATTGAAGGTTATTTTTTTCTACTTAACAACTATAGAATGGTAGCCATGTTCTTTCAAATAATATGTTTTCGGTGTTAGCTATTATTCGTATAATATACTAAATTTCAATGCGAAATTTTATTTTTCGATTAACTTCCTTATATTTCTAGTTATTATTTTAATAGGCCTCCTTATTTTTGCGGTATAAGGAAATAATTTTAAATTTAAAATATCAAAAAGGAATAGTTCCGCCATTATAGAACTAAGTTTGCCATCTTACGACCTTTAGTCGACTTTTAGTTGAAAAATAGATAATATATTACATTTACATTACTATGCAGACGCCATTATAGTTCATATAGACAATATTGGGGTTCCTTATTGCATATGATAAATCCTCTCTCTTTTTTAGCAAAGTAATGACTCCATTTTATATGTGCTCCTCTAAATGTAAACTCATGATATTGTGATTTAGTGCTGTAAAAGATTTCAAAGATCATTTATGCTACTTTTTGCTGCATGATGGCTTTAAAAGTGCATTTGATTTGCTGTAGGTGCTATAACGATCACTTTTAGAACTTTCTCTCGGCAGGTGCAGATTGATAACTTTTTTATAATAATTAGTGCTTTAAGAGTAACTGAGATGCTATTTGGTCATATAAGCAGCTTTTTTACCATTATAATGCATCCACGAGAACAATGTCGAATGACGGTGCTATAAAGACTTCTTCAGCAGCTAATCCGTAAATTAGAAGCTTTTATACAGCTAATTTAGAACTTACAGTGGTATAAAAGTGAGATTTGACGTCTTTATACAATAATTGAGTAAACGCGCTGTAATCATGTCGAGTAAACGTTTAGTCGACATAGTTTTACGTCCAAAATGCGAAAATGCTAAAGAGTTGAGTAAAGTTCTTTTATACAATGATTTGGCATCTTTAACTCCTTTTTACGACTATTTCTCGATCATTAGCTGTAAAAAGCTTTGCTTATACGACTGTTTTGCTGGTTGGGTTCAGATCGGTCGGAGTGGTAAAGGAGCTCAAATAATTTAAAGACGCTACATAGAAGTTTTTCGTCTTTTATAATCTGCACTATCCACCTTAAGGTGATGGTACTACAATCGAATCTTGAAAGTGAATTTTGACCCACTCTATTAAGTTCCAGTTATCTATGATTCCGTCTCTATTTACTACTATGAAACAGAAACGTCATCGCAGATAACTGACACTTAAAATAACTGGAACTTAACAGAGTGGTAAAGCAGGCCCTAATAGTTAAACACCGTCAGCACAAAAGCTGGTGTGTAAATTATACATTATATTCGGAATTTTTTGTTCCACAGGCCCTTCGACACCAATGGTTCCAAACTCGACCCATGCCAGCGTCGCTAGCGGACATGCCCAAACCCACTAGCTCAACTAAGCCGAAATAAAACAATTAGTAGGTACTATCATTTGCTTTTAATTACTCCAAATAACTTACACATATCTAACTACTCGCAATAAAAGATTGTACAAGTAATAATAATTAACAATGTAGTTGTACTTTGAACGAAATGTACATATTTTGAGCCATAACAGATAAAAGAAATGAGCGTAAGCATTAATTACCCTTTATAATACTTTTCCATGCACGTGCTTAATGCTCAAGTGACTATACTGTTATTCTGGATTACTAAAACTAGTTTATAAAGCCATTATCTAACTGCGAGCGTGACGTGACGTCGACAACGTTCATCCCGCACAAATGATTGTCAATAATCTCATCTCATCACTACTATTACTATAGCTAGGTACCATCAGGAAAATATGTGGTCTTGACAGACAGGTTGAAACTCTTAGCACGTCATCTTGAAAGTTCGACTTTAGCGACATTATCTTTTGACAGGAAGTTGGATTAGTGATAGACCACCTATTTGGTTGACCGTAAAGCGTGCGACTAGTCTGATCACATCAAGCGAACGCCACAGCGCGCGCGCAGTATTTTAAGGCTTTTAGGTCAATATTTAAAACGTTTGGGTTGGAATCATAGACGAATTAACCAAATATCTCATACAATTTTTATAAAAAAAAATCTGCTAAGCCACTGCGGCGTTTTCTGCATATTCATTGGCTGTTCCAAAGTAAAGCATGACAGTAGGCATGTCACTATCGTAAAAAGCTAGTGCTAGTACAAATCATTGTTTTGTAGAATTGAGCCCGTATTCTCTATTGGTTAATTCTTCTATGGCGCAAATCGATAGCTGTTCATATATGTATTATGATTATGAAACAAACGACTCACTGCGATAATTAAAAGCTGAGTCTGGATCAACAAAGTGTGGTAAACAAATATAAGTAACCAAAGTATGCCCGGATTAAAATGGATATAAACAGTAGACATTAGTTTTGTAACATGATTGAAACTTTTAAAAAGCACAGCTTGTGCCATTGTAATGAGAGATCAAGTACATTCCACTCACACAGACTCACACAACATAGTAATGTATTATACATATTCTGTTTTATTTAAATAACAAAAAACTGTTTTCCGTGCGACAGTGTTTTCAAGCAAGAGATATACTAAAGTATACTACCACAGCCACTTAATGAAAACTACTTGAAATAAAAAAGAATATTGGGTACGGTCAACGTCAAGGATATGTGTATTTTTACATCGAAATGGTACTGGAATATAAATGGCCAAAATATGTATACATCCACATCGACTGAATCATATGAAACTTGACTCAACATAGAACATTCTCAAATTTTCCTTGTCACACATTGCGTTATCATTGATTTTATTACGAGATGACTCCTCAATGGATCATGGTTCAATCGATTCCATACTATATACATTAGGTACATGTTAACCACCAATTTATACTTTAAGCAACAAAAAAACCGTTATTTAATTTCAACTTTTGTTACATTCACTTAGCTATAACATTCCATTTTGGACCAAATCATGTCATTGCATGATACATTAACGAGGATAACGAAATATAAACTGTGTGTTATCATTAAACGTAAAACAATTGACATATCGACACACATTCCAAATTACCTAACATGGACCCGAGATCATATCCTACGCGCGTACTCTCGCGATCGCACACCCTGTCTCCTTCTATCCTCATCCTGAGGGGCTAGACGGAAAGTCGACATTCGTATCATGCGATTTCTATCGCTCTTTTAAAAAAGCATATTAGTGTAAGCACAACGGTACAATACGAATTTCGAATTTGTAACTTCAGAGTATAAGGCCTGTATAGGTGAAAAACTTGAGTAAATGAACTTATTTTATGTACCTAGATTTTTTATTCTTATTAGGCTCTAAATGGTTTTATTTAATTTGTTAAATGTAGTAAACAAAAATTACATTAACTCTGTAGGTAGGTACATTAAAAATTTTAAAATTAACTACATACTATGTACAAAATTAACCTAAACCTAGCCTAAGTTAAACTACAAATTTTATGTAGTGTACAGAACTGATATGGAACGAAGTCATTTTTCTAATTTGGAACATCAATTTGTCTACTCACACATACAACAGGTCATTTACTTAGTTATTCACCTATACGGTATGACAGAGGGAAATGGAGATCACGATCGTGATTCCAAGTGCATTAGACAATCCTGTGATCTTTAAAAGTAATAAACATTCATGCCATTTTCTACACACATCATAAATATTGTTTCAAATTGTATTTTTTATTTACTGAAACCGGACCACAAGTAACTCCATGCATAGCATAATACAATTTCTTAATTGATTCTCGTATTCCAAGCAAATCGCTTACTAAAATAAACGGGATCGACGAATGTCATCATAAACAAGTAAGGTCATTCATAATTTTTACCCAATCAGGTATATAAATGACCGAATTAATTACCAAATTACTTCATTACCATAAATGTAAAAGTTAATCTACCTATCGCCAATACTCTAAAAAAAACCTCGGTGGCAAGTAAGGGGTGGGATATCATTTCCTAACTTCAGCTTTGTTTAAACCAGTACAGTCCCCATCAGATATATTATATTTCGGAGCAGCATTAAATTACAATAAGTTCGTTACACATCGTCAAAGATCATGCAGTCAGGCTGAACATAAAGATCACATTTGTGGAAAATAAACCTCTATAATAATAAGATTCGAATTCCAAACAAAACAGAAAGATGGTTCATACGTCATGCCAAAATAAAAGATGTCACATATAGCGTACTCGTTTGCGTGCATAATTCACTGTAATTTTAACTGTTTAGTACTCGCTGCTCTTATGTTTATGACGAATTGCGTGTTCCTATGTTATTAATCTTATCGAGTGTAATGAATTTACTAAAATTTAATCCTGCTCTGAAATATTTGAAGATCTCGCCCGCTACGATATATTTGATGGCGACTGTACTATAGGTTAACTGCGGCCACAAAAGAAACGAACGTAGGCTAGGTTCATGGTGAAATGTAAAGATTTGGTAAATGGCGTATTTGGTATTTCAGGTGTTTTCAATTTGTTAGCAATTTGCGTTTTTGGTCACACACGTCGAATCCAAAATAAATGTTCAGAGAAAACCCCCGATTGACTATCTGATAACATTAAAATTAATTTACTTTATCATAATGCTAATATCGAAAATCACACAGCAGTGCATCAAATGCGTTTTCATTGCAAGGACGCCAGTGGCGCGGCCTTCATAGGGTAATGGTAAGACACTGCAATACATGATTCAATTTTAAATACTATATACAAGTTATTTACAAAAACTCCGATCGAGTAATCCTAGATAATTAAGTAAATTGTGAGGCCATTTGTTAATATTTTTGAAATAAAGTTTACTGCGTTTTTGTAAAGTTTTTACACGTTGGATAAATTATATTAAACAATTTTAGAGATAATAAGGCAATTTGAATATTATTTTCTTTGCTACATAATTTATCTATTATAATGGTGGATATATTTTTCGACTCTGTTGCCATAATACAAAAATAATATACAGATCACTTTTAGGGAAAGTTCGCATTTCTGTTTATTATTGTATTTTTGTAATGGTTACTTTTTTATTTATAATTGTATTATTTTTAAAATTTTGGAATCTCTATTGATGGAAAGGAAAAAGAGCAACAGTTCAAAAAATTACTTAGCGTGGGTTGCTCCAAGTAACTTTATCAATAACATTAACTATTACATAACCAACGATTTGACTTATATGTATTTGATAGATTTTCTGTCATTTATGTACAGTCGAGGGCATAAATGTGCAGCCGTCATGTCAAATATATGTGTCACCGGCCTTATAGTTTATGGCATAAAGGCGTATAGATGTTTTTGACTTCTTGGTAACGTACATACATTTATGCCCTTGACTGTACTTCAATGTTAATTTTAAAGTGACTTCGTGCAACTCACTGTTATTGACTTTTGTTGAAAATAAATTAATCATAGTATGGTATACTTCAATTTTGCTGACGAGACCGGTGGTAAAATTTACTTACTTAACAATACTAGCGACGCTTTTTATTCTTCATGATCTTTCAAAGCTCAAAACCCACATTAGGTACACACATTTAGAAGCTATAAAACAGTGCCACATCAATTTTAAAACCAAACTCAGTGACCTAGGGCTAATTAAGATTTGGTAAGTTAGAATTATTTTACACTAGCCTTCCGTCCGCAGCTTCGCCCGCGATAAATTAATTTTCCCGTAGGAAAAGGTATTTTCCCGCGGTAAAAAGTAGCATTTGTCACTCAGTGATAATGTAGCTTTCTAACGGCAAAAGAATTTTTGAAAACCGTCCAGTAGTTTCGGAGCCTATTCAATTCAAACAAACAAACAATCAAATCTTTCCTCTTTATAATATTATTATTATTAGTATAGACAATGAAACCTCTGAGAAAGCCCGACTATGACAAAACAAGAGCGAGGTCGAACAGTTGTGAGCATTTTACACCTGTGGAGTGATGTAATTCTAGTTTTACTTTACACCCACTTGTAACTGTGTCACATGTTGCATTTAAACTTGATCAAAGTTACAGAAGGCTTAAGAGTGCCGTGAGTCGCTTAAAAGAATTATTATTTTGAACCGTGAAAATAACTAGAGATACGGGGAATAAGCGAGATTTTCGAGATATAAAGCACAGGATTGCGACAACAAAGAGTAGAAAATTCCTCAAAACATTTGTCATTCTAATTTGTTGCCATATTCGAGCCTTGTATGACGTTCGTCAACTGCGGCAGTTGCTTTACCTAAAACCTAGGTCAAGAGTTTTCAAGGCTGGAGCGAATAAGGCTGTTACTGAAGAAGTAAACTGCCCCATAATGCACGTTCCATCAGCAGGGTTGGCACAAGTACGCGCGATATAGTCTACCCGTCTTTTTCTCACTGTTCGTTTTAGGGACTGGTATTAATATTGCTGTTCGGCGCCCTCATTTTATATACTATTTACGTCTTAACTGTCGTATTCGATACATTTTTTTTTTCAGTCTTACGCTGGACAACATAAAAAGAGAGATTTTAAGAGATTTTCTTTCAGAGTCGTGCGCAAGTTAAAAGTCATGTGTCACCTAATTATATCTGGGTTGTGGTGGGCTTTCTAAGCTTACCTCAGAGCCAGGTTGCGATTGCCTTTGCTCGCCGCTTTAAAAGCTAACGAACTTCGAGTTGAAGTGAATGGATTGTTCAAACTCAAATTTCGTTGGCTAAATCATTCTATATGTTATTAAGTCTACGTTAGTCCTAGGCCCTAGCACTCGTCACAAGCGTCGCATACAGTCCGTGCTAGTTGCGGATCCATCCAGCGGAATGCAGGTAATGTCTGACTGCCAGGTCGAGGTCGGCGTCGGGCGCCGGCGGCCGCCGCAGCAGCACCCCCTTCATCGTGACGTACTGCGCGGGCGGCAGGCTCAGCGCCGAGCACAGCTGGAGAATAGCCGACAATGTACAGTGAAAGAAACTTTGCGTACCACTGTGGAACCTTAACATAGAGTAAATAACTAATACATACATACTCGTACATATATCACGTCTTTACGGTGCAAAACCATATGGCCACGTTTAGCATGATTAAGGGCGTACAGGTGGAAAGGGAAATCGAAATAGTGATGGGTTGCTAGCCGCATCGCCTATAGCATGATTCCTAAGACTCGCCCATTCCCTCGATAAATAACTAATGGAGTGGGAATAAGGGCTATAAAATGCTGGCAACACCATATGACTTTTGCGACATATATCATACTAACACTTATTTTTCGCGATCGCTTTTCTTTTATTTTCTACACGGAACAAAGTCTTTTAAGTAATCAATCACGAGTAGAATTTTGATTGTATATTTACTTTCTGGTTTTTACCAATATTAATAGAATAGAATAGAATATTTATTTGCATTAAGTGTTGGTTACAATGGTCTTATATTAATCGAGCTTCACCCACTATCAAACACAAGGACCAAACATTAATATTATTATCCATATTGATCATAATAGCTGCTTGCTCAACTCTAGTGACCTGTTAGAGCTTCTGCTGGCCAATCAGAAGGCAGTAATCGCCAAATTCAGCTTGGCTTAGTTTCATCTTATATAAATTACATGAAATTTCCTCTCTATTGGGATTTCTGCTCTATGAACCTTGGACGAATGAACGCCTGCCAAAGAACTTAACCTCTTGAGCGCCACACTTCGAATGAACTGACGTGCTCTGTATGCCACAGAACAAACCATCTAGTAGGGAAGTATGGATTTTATTTCCATTGTAAAAGGATTTGTTTCGACTAGAATATTGGTCATGTATTGATGACCGTGGCGTGCGAGTCATTCCATTGGCTGTCACGACTGGATGACTGTGGTGGTCAAAAGGTTAATGCGATATTGTATAAGAAAAGGTTCCATAGAGGTATACGATTCTGATTGTTTCTTCGACCGTATATAATACCGCCCGGCAACGTACAATGTAAGCCGTGGTAGCCCACTGGTTTAACTATGGCCTTGAGAGGATCGTTGGTTCGAATACCGGGCCTGTACCTCTGTTTTTCGAAATTTATGTACGAAATTACATTTGAAATTTACTATGAGCTTTTCAGTTTATTGTTTTTTTTTTCTTCTCTTTCTTTTTTTCCATGACTATTTTGTTTTACTTTGACTAGTAGAGACTTTATACATCTCTACTATAGACTAATAAGGCTCAGGGACCTTATACATCCCTTTTATAAATGTATTTACTTTTAAGTATTCTTACTGTATTTTATTTTGAAAAAATGACTTTCTGCCAAGTTTCTTGTGGCGCATTTTTCTTGGCAATGTTGGTCTTTTCGAATGCGCTGGTCGTTTCAAGATACATGTAAAAGAGCCCTTGGCGGCCAATTTGCAAAAATAAAATGTTGTTTGTTTTATTTTGAGTGAAGGAAAACATCGTGAGCAGTATTATTTTTCACCGAATTCCGAACCCCAAATTAACTTCGATCGCTATAACCAAGTGGGCACAGTACCTGTATCTCATTAGTTGTCAACAGCTGCTTGCTCGAGGGTGCGTTGCTGCAGAAGCTGCTTCTGCAGCATCCACATCCGGTACTTCCGTCCCGTGTGCACTTTGGGCTGATGGAATTTGAGCCGCTTTCTCCGTCTCTGCGGGAAGCAAGCAACATTACGTTATACTATGCGACCAGTTAGGATCCAAAAGTCACGTAATAAATTTATTACTATGCGACCAGTCATTGGCATGGGTTAGACGGTCACGTCGTGGTACTGGTATGTCAATATAGGATCGCGGATTTGAAAACCGGATTCTAACCGAAATATTACGCGATATGGATCGCGATTTGCGTGGATCACACGACAATAGTATAATATTGACCATGGAAGTAATCCATGCTATTCCTTACTATGCAATTTAAGTATCATGGGGTTTGTACCATCCCATGATACTTAAATGTTTAAGCAAAGTTCTGTGATCTGTAGTCCGCCTAAATCAAACCTCAGACAGGAAGGAAAGATACTGTATGTAATGTCACCATTAATTATGTAGGGTAGTTGTATAGATGAGTTACCTTATAAAACTAACTCCGACTGATGCCTTTTATTGCATTATTTTTTCTAACTTATAAATAACATACTTCGAAAACAGTATAAATAAATAAAAATCTATGAGTGAATATATTTTAGGGGATGTGGTCGTGTCCCGTGACCCTCGCTCCTTGGACCGCCATTGTGCAAACCATTGAGGTCTTTAAGAGATTTACAACTTATCACTACATAGTATAAAACAAAGTCGCTTTCTCTGTCCTTATGGCCATATGTCCCAATGTATGCTTATATCTTCAAAAATACACAACGAATTTTGATGCGGTTTTTTTTAATAGATAGAGTGGTTCAAGAGGAAGGTTTTTATGTATAATTCTACCCAGACGAAGTCGCGGGCAGAAGCTAGTGAGTCATAAAATACAACGCAAACATACCTTTTTCTTAGCAGCTGAGTGCTGGTCTGCGTTGGATCTTTTGTCTGGCTGTCCAGGCACCCACTGCTGCCCTGGCGAATACAATCGTTATACGAGATCAAACCCAAAACCACACAACACGTGGATATGTTAGTGCACACATTACTGCCACGTTAATCGGTGGCTATCGGTGGCATGCTATACTGTTTGGTAATGACTACTTTGTTAACAAAGATCGATTTAGAATTGCATCATCGGGTACGGACGTAGGTAATTTAAATCCAGAGCTTATTATATGTATTATTATACAGGGCGTACCGAAAAAAAAAAGTTTCTTCTATTATTAGGACTTATTTTAAATTTGACTTATCGTTAAAACAGTCATGGCAACACACTGTCGAAATTTCCTGTGTTCAACTATTGCACTTCAAAAGGTACAGTCTTGTGAGAGACGAACGGAAAGTGGAGGCTTTATAAGTAAAAAACAACGAATTGAAACTAATTTAAAAAAAGGTTAATAAGGATTTTCAAACTTTACGAAAAAACCAACATAAACAAAACTGATAAATTTTGACTTGAACACGACATGCAAGAATTTCAAATTCAACTGCTAATTGTATTTGATGCCAAATAGTATCAAGCAAACAATTTTTTACTAATTTAGAAACATACATATAATTATTAATATATAATAATTATTCTTTGGTGATTTATCAATGCCAGCTAGCATCGTTTCAGGACTAACCACCTCTACCATATTCTAAAACGCAAAGCGAAAGCTTATGGTTTATGAATGAATCATGAACTATGCATGCAAATACATGATATGTATGAATGTATGAATGTTCATTGGATTCGTTGGCAGAGTCACAATAAAATAAACAGGGTCCGTTTTGACAAAAAAAAACTCAATAAATGTGTTGTGGAATGTGATCAGAATAGATGAATTTACGATACAGTAACAAAAAAATTCTGTCCCGAAAACTAGTACAACGTTTTATATCGATATAATTTCTTATAATCGCCGCGGACTCGGTTTAGTCGTAAATAAGGCTCGGTACAGATGATCGCACGACGTTCCTAAACAGCTACAAATTCTTTACGCGCACTTGACTTTCCAGTAATAGTTACTAATTATACCCACTATTATTCTAAGCTTCCTTTTAAAACCAAACAGATAAACAAGGCAAAAAATCGTCAGACGCAAATCTGAAGATACTTCAATAAGTTTCATCAACTCGTTCGCGCGACCACCAACCCGAGCCAACTTAAAAAGCAAACATAATATCTCTATAACGAACCCAAATGTGAAAGAGTCGATTAGCGGGGGCTAAAGCATACGAGGGTCGTGTTCTCACGTCGAGCGCGTGCGGGTGTTTGCGTTGCGCCGCGTGCTGTTCGTAGTGGGCGCACTCCTCGAGGCGCGTGACCCCGGCCAGCCTGTAGCGGTGGAGCTCCGCCAGCCGCACGCGCAGCTCGCGCTCGCGCCACAGCCCCGCGACCACGCCCGCTTGCTCCGCGCGCCCGTAGAACTGCGCGGACCAGCGGAGGCGCTCCGTGAACTCTCTGGAAACGAGTGTGCTAGGTTTTTATTTAATTCGAATTAGTGTCCTTTCTCTATGTTGAATTCTAATTTTAAAAAAATGTATTCGGTTTTTTATAATTCACTATAAAGAAAAAGAATTCATAAACAAGCACGGAGGACTATTAGGGTTCCTGCTCGGAGCAGAAGTGTGATTTTATAAAAATACTAGCTTCTGCCCGCGACTTCGTCTGCGTAGAATTATACATAAAAACCTTCCTCTTGAATCACTCCATCTATTAAAAAAAAACCGCATCAAAATCCGTTGTGTAATTTTGAAGATATGAGCATACATAGGGACAGAGAAAGCGACTTTGTTTTATACTATGTAGTGAAATTCTAAAATGAAACTCATATTCAGTATTTAAGTCTTAACACTATACCATCGCGCCATAGAATGTTTAGGCTCCCTCTGAGCTTGCCTCTATAGTACTTATTAGGCCTCTAGAGGCAGCCAGCTTTGGTTTGATTTTGAGCCTCGCGCCAAACGAAATCAAGCCTCATACACAGCAGGACAAGCCAGTAGGAGGGTTCGAAATGGGGCTAAAGTGGGTTTGGACGACCCTGTTTAGTCTGCAGTTTGCAATAACTAGCAAAACAAACATTTATTGCACATAAAATTTCACTTAATTCTAGATTTATATAGGTATTTCTATTTACATAACATGAATTTATTTTTCTAAGATCAATAAGTTTAAAGTCTTAACAGAGGGAAAAGAACTCCGGTTTCTTAGGATTTGTATCGTCTGTCAGGCTTAACGAAATTACTCACTTCTTTTCTTTGGCTAATTTGGAGAGCAGTTTCTGTTTGTTTCTTTGGTTGTTGAAAAATACTGAAACGAGCTGGAAGTCACGCACCAGCCTCTTCCGTCTCGTTCTCTCGCGCAGCCGTCTCGTATACAGATCCACTTGGGACAATTTCAGGGCTGAAAATAACATTAATTGCAATAACGATCAATGTCTTCTTGAAACAGGTTCAGTGTAAAAATTTCTATGCTTTTTTTTGTAATAAGTACAACCAGAGCCCAGTCAGAGCACCAAAGTGCGACTTAACATCATCTTGCTCATATCCCCGACCCCACTGGCTTTTTACTAAGTTAAATTTAAAGTAGGTATGATAGGTACCGTACAAACAAAAAGAATGTAAATTGCACATTACAATTTTTAGATGTAGGTTTTTGCATTCAGTGCAAAACGTACTAACCCAGATATGATTAAGCAACTATGAAAATTATGTAGCTATATTAAATTTGTATGATAATTAAAGTCATGGTTGAAAGAGAGAGAATAACCTTTATTTTGAAGTCCTTTGATTCCTAGTCTTTGATTTAGCAAAAATAACAAGTTTCCCAAGATCTTTATCTGATTATCCATCCATCATGTAGGAGCTCCACCAACATTTCCTCTTCCAGTACACAATTGCCACTATTAAACCTTATGGCCCCAAGCCTTATGGCCTTGTGATCATCGTTCTATGAGCAGTGTGCCCCGCCCACTTGCACTAAAGGTATACCTAATAATGTCAACTTACCAACATCCAATTCATCATCTTCCGGACTGATGGATAGAGTCGATATCAGCTGTTCAGCTTCATGGTCATGCTCCTGTAAACATCAGTCTTGAATTAATATCAAGCATTTTGTGGTACAAATTTAAATGATGTTTATTTAAACCAACTAATCTAAAATTTTAATTAATACACACAATGCTCACATATGCTGTCCAATTATTTATGATTAAGGCGGTTGCTCTTCCATACAAACCTTCCGTGCAGCTGCATTTCGTCCACAGGCCTAATTTCAATGCGGTTTTTTGAGGACAGTTAGTTATGGATATTTTGTCTGCGCAAATTACAAAATAGAGTGCATTTATCATACCTAAATTGCAGTATGATGCAGTAAATTTCGATGCATTTTACAATAGTGTGAGTAGCTAGTGTCAAATAAAACATGTTGTAAAAATCAAACGGATATTTCGAGCAGTCACGTGACCTCCAATCTGGCTCAGTGGTCGTGACATAAAGGACTGAATAGTTAGTGACCAAGTTCAAATCTCAAGGCCGTGAATAATTCTTTTTTTATTTTGTAAACATTGTTTTTAACAACTTACTTACTGAGTAACACTATCTCAATGAGATGTAGAAAACTGTAAGGTAAATTCAATATTTTTTTTTGTCAAATCAAACCAAAGAAAGTACTAAGTAGTTTTTGAATAACCACAAGCTTACCATAATTAAATTTTACTGTTTACGATAAATGGTCTATACCATCAATTAGTTAAAAATAAAATGTACACTTGTGATGGTAAACTTATTCTAGCCAAGATTTTTTTTTAAACAAACACATTGTTTCACACGTACGTACATTTAGTCCATCGTCAGGTCCTTCGTATTTTTTTTTTTGTATAACCTTGTAGCAGTGAGGCATCGCCAATTTGAATGGTTTAGCGGGTGGCATTGCCAGTCCTAAACTTGGCAAAGCTTTCATGCCTAGTAAGTTCTCTAGTATTAGGATCACACGTGCTTATTAATTTGGCATAGATGGTGGCGCCCCCCAGTCATATTACCGCCTTAAAAACACGTTTTGCCTTATATATTAAAAAAAAGTACTCGACCACAGAAAGTTAAAAATAAAAAAGGCTTCCAGTTAATTTTGCACTAATGCTTCTCACGAGAATCGAACCCTAACCCTCTGCATCAAATCACGGCCATATACCACGGCAATGATACGTGAAATCCGACAAGTGCTAAATACAAAATAGGCCGAGTAAATAGGTTTTCTCAATTGCAGAACAATTAAAAAAAAACATGCGAGTCAAAAACCTGGCTGGCTAGACCGGTATTTAAAAAAACAATGACATGAATTGTCATAAACTAATGGTTGACAGAACATGGTGTCTTAAAATAAAAATAATCTATTCATTTGATTCGGAATGAATTGAAGTCAAAGGAAGGAAGTAAAAGACGTTACAAGCTACGATATTGGACGCAGCGTAGACATTTATTTGTACGTACACGTACAGGTATGTACTTATCAATTTATCATAATGATTTTTTGTAAGACACAACATTTCAACGTTTGTGTGATTATTGGTACAAATTATTTTTGTAAACGCAATTGAAGTGCTCAGTCCCGGTGTCTGCATGTAATCAAATCTTGCAAGTGAATTTTGACCCATTTCTAATTGATCAGATTGACGTGAAATCTGGCATAAGTCTGATGACCATACAGTGATCTTGAAGTGAAATTCTGGTGACCCAGCTAGGGTCGCTTCCGCAGTTGGAAACTCATCAACAGAAAGAGTAACAACTAACCATACATTACGCTTACATCTAATTATAACTCTTAGAACTTAGATGAATCTTTAGTGCTCGAATCGAACTTGCTATTGACCAGCTTTTTTAGGGTTCCGTACCCAAAGGGTGAAAACGGGACTCTATTACTAAGATTCCACTGTCCGTCTGTATGTCTATATGTTTGTCAGTCCGTCTGTCTGTCTGTCACCAAGCTGTATCTCGTGAACCGTGATGAAGGAAATTTTCACAGATGATGTATTTCTGTGGCCGCTATAACAACAGATACTAAAACAGAATATTTTTGTCAATCTGTCTATGTAAGTAACCAATGGAGGAGCTTATGTATTACTAAGTTCCCGCTGTATCGTGGTTTATTTTATGGCCACATTGTTCAAATCCGTCCGTCTATGTCTGTCTATCTGTCCGTCTGTCCTAAGTTTATAGCTTTTTTACCCATATTACGTAGCTATATTTTTTCATTCAGGAGCCACTGTCCGTCTGTCTATCCGTCTGTCTGTCTGTCACCAAGCTGTATCTTATGAACCGTGATATGGCTATCAGCTATCATGATTGTCTGGCGACAGTTCACAAATGACGTTTCTCTGTTGCCGCTCTACCATCAAATACTAAAAACAGAATATTTTTGTCTGTCTAAGTATGTAAGTAACCGATATAAAATGACCTCACACAGCCTACAATTTGCTTAGTTGGCAGGGCTCTGCTAACACTGGATTTTATATTTACTTGCCGAATTTGGACGAAACCCTCGGTACGAGAGTTCGACTCGCACTTGGCCAGGTTTTGGTGTTCGGAACACAAAGGAGCTTATCTATTAGGTACCAAGTTCACGCTGTATCGTGGTTTATTTTATGGCCACATTGTTCAAATGTCTATGTCTGTCTATCTGTCCGTCTGTCTAACTATAGCTTTTTTACCCATATTAGGTAGCTATATTCTACTCCCTTTCATGCTGGTCTGGAAGTAAAGAAAAAACATAGAATGTACCTACCAGTTGCTTCTCTTCCCGCGTTGATGGTAAATGCAAAAATATTAGGAATCAAGTTATACGCGATAAGCAATCCATCACTATTTTGATTCCGCTTTCCACCTATACGCCCACAATCATGCTTGTTCTTGGTGGCTTTAAGGTGTTATCTTAGGCTCTGTCTACCCCGTAAGGGATATAGACGTGATTTGTGTATGAATGTATATTTTACAGAGTAGGTATCCGACCTGCGTCCGAATCGGCGAAATTGCCGTCAAAATGATAATTAAAAACTACGTATGTACATTAAAAGGTATAAGAGAGGTGAAATAAACACACATGACTGTATTGTCTGATTTTTTTAGGGTTTCTTACGTCATATAGAAAAAAGAAACCATTGTTAGAAGCACATATTTTGTAGGTCCGTCCGTTTGTCGGCCTATCTTTCCGTCTGTCCAGTCTTCTGGGCCATTTTGTGACTGTGGCTTTTATATTTTTAGCTTTTTTATGTTTAGATACTTCTGTTTTTTTAACTTCTTTTGTGATAAATAAAATTTTTCTTTAAATATTTCTGACTGTCTGTCTTTTTGTCTGTTTGTCCAGCCATCAGTCCGGCGGTCCATCCGTTGGTTTGTCTGTCTGTTTGTCTATGCTTCCGACCATCCGTCCGTCTGTCCGCCCGTCCGTCCGTCCGTCTGCTTGTTAATCTGTACGTCCAATCATCCGTCCGTTTGTCTTTCTGTTTTTCCGTCTGTCTGTCGCTAATAGTATGATTATAAAATAAAGTCATCTGCCGCGTCGTTTTATCTGTCTGTGTGTTTAGTTACGATAAACTCAAAACTTTTGGACGGATTTTCATGCGGTTTTAAACAATAAATATAATGTTATTGTATATAAATATAATTAGGAAGGTTTAGGTTAATAATTTGTAAAGGTTTTTTGTAACCTTGATTATGAAATTATAAGTCAAAAACAAACTAACGAAAAAAGGTTACTAAACAGCAGGTAGGTTAGGATTAAGTTACCGCCATCGATAGACCACTAAATACTAAAACTGGGTAGTATTTACTACTATATTTAAATATCTAAGTCTTGATTTCAAGAAGCGCACAACCTTTCGAAAAATTCACAAATAAATTGGTTTTTATTAGTTTTTTTAATGCTAACTAATGATTTGTTTAAATAAAATAAATAAAGATAATTCTGTAGCGTGCCCTCTCTATTTATAAAGTGGGGATAAATTTGTATAATCTTTGAATTTAACTTGCGGTACGTATGGAAGTTTATGTGGTCTGTTTACGTTTGTGAGTGTCAGTATGTATGTTTGTTGGTTTCCTATGTTGTGGACTGATTTTATTTCAATTGTTTTATTTTTATTTTGTGAGTGAGATAGCATTCAATTGGTCTATGTTAATCATCTTAACTAGTATAAATGTGCAAAACAAGTATTTTTATATCCAGAAAACGTTTGAATTGAGTTTAATTCTTAGTGAAAATATCATGTCATAGTATACAAGCCTAAAAAATATCTATTTATCATTTTGTTGTACTGACTGTATGTTAATTTTTCAGATTTACATTGGATTCGGAAGGTAATTTTTGTGCATTAACAGGAAATAAGTGAATCATACATCCACTGGACGCGAGATTTTACTTGCTATTATTGTGCAAGAAGAGCAAGAACTTTACTGCTGGTGTGATGACAAAAAATATTGGTTGGGTCTAAAAACACTGATTTTTATTGATGTAGTGTAAAAACCTCGTCATGCTTTACTCAGTATGTATGTATACATATGTATATATGCACAGGAGACCCAAAAACTGTCATAGAAAAACCTAAGAAAGTCTTAATTACAGTATTGGGAAGTAAAATTCTCGATTTAATCGATATGGTCTGTTTTTGTTTCATCCAAACTATCAATATATGTTCTTACATGCTGGTCTGGGAGTAAAGAAAGCTTAGAATGTACCAGTTGCTTCTCTTCCCGCGCAGATGGTAAAAGCCCATCGAGGGAATGGGCGAAAATCTTAGGAATCATGTTATAGGCGATGTGGCTAGCAATCCATCACTATTTTGATTCCTCTCTTCCATCTATACGCCCAAAATCACGCTAAATGTGGCCTTTAGGTCTTGTTACCTTAGGCTCTGTCAATCCCGTAAAGGATAAAGACGTGATTATGTATGTATCCATAGTGCGGTGTTGCAAAATTGTGTAACCCCTATTACCACTCTAATTGGTTAATTACTTTATGTTACTAGGGAAATTATCAAGACCGTGAATTTCCAGATGTCTAACAGCGGAGATTTGCCAACCCTGTTCTGAAGACTTGAAGACTTTTAGTCCGTCGTTCATGTTCCCATTACCTATGATCGGTAGAAAGAAGGAAAAAGAAACTGTATGATACAGGATGATATTAATATCACCGCCCAAGTTTTAGGTTGACCTAGGTATCATATGCAACCTTATAGGTACCGTAAGTCGCGGGTTCATGGCATCATGGTGGATGCAAGCCACTTCCAACCGAGGCAACTGGAGTTCTATGAGCGGTATCTGAAGGCCTATATCCAACAGTGGACGCCTGATATGATGAGGATGATAATGATGACAGGTATCATATGATACCATTTGCAATATTTTAACACCAAACTTAAAAATAATGCTTGTATTCGTCGTGTTGTTTCTTTTGACGGTAATAAAAAAAGTCAGCCTATATAATTCTAAGTAGGAAAATAAGTTAGGTATGATTGTTCTTGTATGCATGTAAAAAAATATTTTTTGTGAACAATAAATAAGTGGCAAATTTCCATTACATGCAATTCAGTTATGTAATATTTCATGAATTGAATAAATGTTGCGTGATCTACAAACTACAATTTCGTAACACGTCATAAGAGTCAATATGGCCTGACGTGTTTTTTATTCTAGCGAAGCTCATCTCTTGACGTTGACAATCACCGAGAAGAGTACCAACTTGTCAGTGATCGTCTCATCTCTTTCATTTGGAGCCTGACGCCTGGTATAGAAAACATCTAATCATTACAATATATGTTCTTGACTTTGAAGTGTGTAGTATGTCAATGTTTCCTTTTAAATACCCTGATAATAACGGCCTGAATTTTGCCAATATGATTGATTACATACATCATAAAAGAGTTTTCATTTAAAAAAGTATTAAGTTTTATTTAAAAAATATCGAGGTCTTTTTTTAAACTATCAGTGCTTTGATAAATCAACCCTTATGTGTGCATACCACGTGTTGCGTGGCATATTGGCCTAGCTATTGTGGCATCTTATCTAACGCCTATAATAAACTAGACTGTCAGAATTTGAACTGCAAGCTAGCTGCAAATCGACTGTGCAGTTTGTTTGCAGTCTACCCGTAGCCCACCTATTTGTCCACCCAGAAAACCACTGAGGTTCCAATACCCAGAAAAAGGAGCTCCGCCCAGGAGCGGAGCTCTGTCAAAAACCAGGTGGCCAAACTGCAGGTGGATCATGGTTACAGACCGAAAAAAATATCTAGAGTTTCGTAGTTTAGCACGTCTCTGATCCCTGTTTTACTGGTCGACACGCGTAATATAGTACCTACAGGCGCTATTGCTGCACGACGCTAGCTAAATTCTATGTCATTTTTATGCACACGATTTGTGCCTAAATGTTTGACGCTTTTCGCCTGGGCCTACTCTATATTATGGACAACTAGTTGTGCCATTAGGAATTTCACTCCACCGTAAGATTGACGGCGGGGTTCCTATTTCTATTCGGTTTGCCCTTCGGGCATTTGAAGATGCCTAAGGCTAACCTAATTTTACTATCTCTAATGAGAATTTTTATTTTTATAAGCCCGAAATTCCTATTGGCACAACCAGTTGTGCATATAGAGTTGGTCCATGCGCTGATATAATTCGCGTCGAGCTGCAATTTTTATTTTTCGCGTGTGGACTAGACACCGTGAGAATCTGCTTTATCCCACTGTTGGTAACGCTACTCAAAACCATCGATGGATGAAGTTCGACTTTTGTGGAAGTAAGTATCAGTAAGTAAAAGTGAGTTCAGATGGATTCGATTTGTTTTGGAGTTGTCATTATTTATTTGTCATACCTACCTATTGCAAAGTCATCATAATTATCTAATATTATTTTTCCTTTTATGCGATGTACCATGAATTAGTAATATGAATTATGATGACATAACATAAAAAGGCAGGTCGCAACTCCGGAATAAAATATCTAACCGAAAACCACCTGTCTAGCTCACCTGGGTGGACCACGGGCAATTTTTCTTGCCAATGGTCCACTTGAGTACACCTAGGTGAACCATGGGCACTTTTTGGACCATGACCCATAGTCATTTGCCCGTGGTTCACCTAAGTATTCTGAGGCGGAACATCGGCAAGAAAATGTGCCCGTGGTCCACCCAGGTGAACTAGGCAGCTGGCCCACGACCGATGACTACCAAAATCCCTAGCCAAGAAGCATTCAGACGTAATCCCTACGCGCTATGCGTATTATTTAATTTCCTTTATGTGATCCTATACCTATACTTCAATGCATTTTGGTGAAAGGATCCGAATGGCTAGCACGAATGACTTCGTCTCATTGTTGTAAGCAGGCTGATTCTCATGTTACCTGTTTACGAAAGCCTATGACGCGAAACGACAATACCTATAGTACAGCGCTAGTTGTTTAGATGCCCCAGACGAAACGTTTGTAATGCAATGCATAGGAGTATTAATAAAATGTCAGACGATGGTGATGATGATGTCTCTACGTGTGAGCGAATATCAGATATGAATCGCGGGTTCCTACATACTAAATACTCAAAGACATTTCAAGATACTAGCAATGACGGCATATGAATTCGCCGCTAGAAGCGCTATTGTAACTTGAGGTATTATAAATAAACGTAAAATTAGTACTACCTACAAGTTGCATATTCCGGCTTTACTTTACATTGTTTCCGAATATTTTCGCAGACATACGACAGGTTTATTAAAATGTTAAAAGAAAAGCTATGAAAAGTAGGAGCTAAACTAAGAAGGCAAATAAAATGACAGCTAATTTAGAGGATAAACGGGACTGTGCAACACTGTGGGTAATAAATAGCTTGCGTTTAAAGATAAATTAAAAGAAATCCTGAATAATCTGATATGATATACCTTACTCTACAGTGGCGCCAACTAGTGAGTACAAATACGATAGCCCTCTATCTAACAAAGTACAAAAAATGACTCCCTAATATTCAAAAAGGGTTGAAGATGGCATTGATTCACAGGTTTGCATCTGCTAGACTCATATATAATATTATTATGTATTTGTAACTAGCCGAGCTGGCAAAAAATATTCCGCCTTAAAGTCAGTTTTTGTCAGAGATGGCGCTGCATACGAAAAACTAAAGAATTTTTTTTGTGCATTTTGCATATTTATGATAAGATATTTGGCTATTCGAGGGAGAGTAAAAGCTAACAAATCAAAAATCATAAAAATCCGTGCAGCCATTCCAAAGTTTTAAATGGTTGAAATAACACGACTTAAGTTTTGTACGTATAGATTTGTAAAATTTCTGGTAAAAGTAAAGTTGATATAAAAACGTAAATATAACGTGAAAAATTACGCTAACAGCTTAGCAAGGTGTTGCAATATTTTTCCGCCAGTTGCCGCCTCCTATTTGCATGTGTGTGTAAGACCTAGTATCTGTATAGGGCTGTTAGTGACACCAGCGTTTGTGCAGCTATTCTCCGAGTTGGTGCATTGTTACTTTCTGAGTGTAGTCTCAAAAAATCGGCCGTATTAAACTGTGTGCGCAAATCAATTGATAATCTATAAGTGTTCTAAGAATCTTCTAAAAACTACAAAAAACACACATCATTGATTACAGCGCCATCTAACGGGACTTCTTCAATGAGCTAACGCGAGCATCCGCCTTAATCTATTAGAGCACTGTTTTGACCTTTGTGTAGTTGCTCTGAAGCAGACTTTCAATGCGAGATTTGGTTGGAGAGACATAGCTTTCAGTATAGCTTTAAGAAAACAAAGGAAAACCAGAATAGGTAATCTTACTCTTTCAAAGTCATCTCTATTAGGCATATAGCCAAGTTGTGATGCCTCCTCCGGGGTAACCGAAAGGGGCTGGAGCCTGGACACGGCGCTGGGTCCCAAAGGCCCCTCATCCCTGTCTGCGCAGAGCAATGTTGGGCGGCTAGTGCTCTCCACATTGCCCCAGGTGGCTCGTCCAATACTGCCTTCAAGGTATCGAGTTATGTATTCGTCTTTGGCCTCTGAAATACAGTTTTGAATCAAATAAATTTTGTTAATACTTACTTTGAATGTGATGACCTAGTTATGCATGGGCCATAGTCAAATTTGTTAAAAAAATTTAGTTTTATGTTCACGATAAAACAGCAATTATCACATCCCAGAATTATTAGATTCACATACAATGCCAACAAAACAGAACTAACCTTCAGGGGTCCTTGTTTCTATGTGTTTTGCTATATCTTCCCAATTACCAAAACCAAACTGTTCTATTGCATCTAAGAGTCTAACTTCTTCGTTTGCAGACCAACTACTCCTTCCTAGGAATATTCCAAATGCACCAGAGTCCTGAAGGACATAAGAAAAGGTTGTTGGAAACAATCATTGAAGTATTAGTACGCAATTTGAGAAAATCTTGATAGCACTTACCATATACTGATAAGAGTGATCATTTTTATGAGATCCAATCTCAGCACCCAGAGAAAAACACTGAAAATGAAATATTGTTATGGAGAATTCAAAATTTTGCGCCAAAACTATAAACAAAAAATGGCAGCAATTGTTACTTCGTTGTAATAACGAAGATACATTGCGATGCTTACCTGCAGACAAATATCAAAATCAGAACATTCTGTACATCTTACTCTAATTCCATTAATTTCTTCCTGGCAGTAAGTACAATTATATTTGGCGTATAAATCTGAAAATGACATGGTCTCAATCACTAAATAAATCAATTGTTGGCAGTTAGTTTCTTTTCAGCTCCCACTCAACAAAAGTCATTTTTCGCTTGTACCATAGAGACGGAGGGCCAGCAAATGTTACCAGTTAAAAAAATTAAACGTTGAAAGAACTACTTCACACGCCACCAAAGCGACCCATTTACACTAACACTGCATTTTACGGTTTTGTTCACAACATTGGTTTTGTTTTAGCATATTGCAACACCAAACAACTGTCAATCAATCAATTGCGATACGAGTGTGTCGTACTGTATTTTGATTTGATTATTTTATTTTTGTTAGGCGATGAAAATACAATATTCACTTTAGTACTTCTTAGCCCGCTGTGATAGTGTCCATGGTATTACTTATGTGTTTTCAACTAATTATAATGGGAACTACGTCCGTAATATGATACCAGATTAGCAACCTGCTGTGAATTCTGAATTCTCACCATGAAATCGAGCAAACGAAGACTACAGGCACTCACTGAAGGATCTGATGGAATACCCAACTATCTCAAAATGGAAGACTCTGAGACATCCATCCCACCAGTGTTTAGGTCACGATTACATGAACTATTTTCTCAGATAGAAAAGGAGTTCGACCTTTTGTACACGGAAAATTTAAATCGTAAGTCAATTTGCAAATATCTTTTAGGAAGGACATTATGTTTGTAAAATCGCTTGTTCCCTAACCAGTGCTATTTGGTTTTCACTGACCTCATTCTGCTGCATTCAAGACCTAGTTTACTGAGTACAGATTATGACACACTATTTAATTTAAATTAATTCTTAACCTTGCCATGTATCATTGTTAAGCACTTGAAATCTTACATTCATTAGAATATGTTTACTAACATAATTGTAGCTGCTGGTAGGCAAAAAGTAGAAAGCAGAACCAAATTACTCTTATTTTTTTAAATGTTGGGTTTAAACAATAAAAAAGGAAATAAACTTGCATTTTTTATTATTCCTTTTAAAGAACAGTACCTAAATGTTTTTATTCAATGCTTATTGACAAGAAAATTGTCCTTTTGGTATTTAAAAGTTGTTTATGTAGCTATATTGAAGGTCATTGGAATAAATGAAACAAGAATAATATTCTTCCTCATTAGTTATTAATGCAGACAGACTCATGGTCAAACCTACCTTGTTAAATATTATTGGTGATGATTCCTTGTTTGACTTTCAAGTAGTATTGATTTATTATATTTTTACTATATTAGTAGAGTCAGCAGTGTCATACTAATGTCTTTGGTAATGATGAAACAAAAAAGTTTGTACTGACTGATTAGGTAAATTAATAAACTCTACTGTAAATGCAATATACCTTACCTTAACATCTAGTTTCCAATACCAAAATTTGACTGGTTGAGCTCTGAATGGTACAGTAAGAGTACTTTCTTTTTGTAGTGCAAGAAAAGATAGACATCCTTAGTGAGAAACTTGAGAGAGAGAGTTACGTTGGGGACCGACAGAACCCTGACTACATCGAGTTTGACGCCACAGGGAAGAGCTCCAAAGTTAAATGTGAGTTTATAATTATTAAAATAATGTGAAATAATTTTTCATGTAGCAGCATTTGCTTGTTATTTGACAGTTTAATTTTCCTTAAGAATGTTACCAGCGAAATCAGCCATTACACTATTAATCAGGGTATCATGTAATCTTAATGGATTCAAAGAACTCCATAGAGACAAAGTAACTCCATTTGACTGCAAAATAGAAAGTTTTTTAGTAGACTTCATTATTAAATACTCATGCATTTTACATGTAATTCTAGTATCCCAAAGTAACTCTCAGAAGGTGAAAGCAAGCCACAAACTCAGGGTCCAGACCAGCAAGATAGTGTCAAGCTTCAAGGCTCCCACTTACAACTGCCAGCTGGTCCGGGAGTTTACCGGCCACAAAGATGGCATCTGGGATGTGTCTTCTGCAAGACCTGGACAAGCACTCATAGGCACCGCATCAGCAGGTAACTTTCTCAACTTCGGAGATAATAATTTTTTCATGTTCTACTTGAGAAATAATCGAGTAAAATATTAAATTACTTGATTTGAACATTAATTTGATTTTAAAACTTTAAAAAGCACAATTAACCCATTAGACTTATCCTAAGCTTCATATGCGGCCTGAATGACAAAAATAGTCCTTATCGTAGATACTACACTTTTATATTTACTTGTATTTTTATGAAATAAATACACCTCGCGTGACAGTTAATATAATTTAACGAGTAATTAATTATTATTAAATATTAATTAAATTAAATAGACATGTTTTATATTGCAGTCATATATACTTTTTAATACAAAAATAATGTATAAAGTAATGTGTAAACTCTTTATTGTGCAAAATAAACATAAAACAAATACAATTGACAAACACTGAGATACCTACATGCACTAGTAATTTATAGTTTACGAACTAATCAAGTTGCGAATCAATCTCGATACCATCTTAATCATACGCAAAATATTCCACAACCTAAGTAATAATAGAAAAAATCTCAGTTTTAAAACAATTTTGTTGAGATTTAGTCCATTTGTACCATTAACCTGGTACAGTCCGTGGGCTCTTAGAATGGCACTTGAGTGTATCTTGGTGTCTCACTCACTCTTACTTGATACTTGTATTGGATGAGTGCTGTATCCGCTGTTATCTCTAATTAGATCACACGGCGTGCGTGTGGAGCGTGGAGTGGGGCAAATGCCTGCTGCAGTACACGGGGCACGCGGGCTCCGTCAACTCGCTGCGGTTCCATCCCAGCCGGGACATCGCGCTCACCAGTAGCGGGGACAACACCGCGCACGTATGGCAGGCCGCCGTCAACTGGGACCTGCCGGTAACTGCCACAGCCTTACCTTATTCATCTTAAAAATGAAAGGAGTTACTCAGCAATACCCAGTCCATGCCTTAACCTTTTCCACACCAACGTCGGCTATAGCCGACAGTGATTAGAAGTGTAAAAGTGCATGAAAATCATGCATAGGTAGGCATAAGGTTTCAAAGTAGGTGCTAGCTTTACTGAGCTGGCTTTAGCTAAGCTTGATGTTTAAAAGGTTAAGGAACGTAGCCATGTGACCCGTTTTTTTAACTTTTTACACACCTTCGTTATATTTTGTAATTTGTGTGTGTTGTATGTTGAGTAAATGACGAAGGCCTAACTAAGCCCCTCCCACGTCCCTGTGTCTAAGCGTGGTATTTTTGTTTATGGTTTAAGGACTCCATTAATGTCCAATCTAACATCAACAGCTTTATAAAGGTGCTTATTCTTTCTAGCGTGGTCAATCCTCCGAGGAGGAACTCGAAGGTGGAGGCGAGGAGAGCCTGGGCGAAGGCAGCGACCGTCCGGAAGTTCTTCGGACACCGCTGACCGAGCTCGGCGGGCACTCGGGCGTGGTTGTGGCCGCTGATTGGCTGGCGGGCGGGGACCACGTCATCACGGCCTCGTGGGACCGCACCGCCAATCTGTACGACGTCGAGACGGGAGACTGTCTGCAGATACTGATGGGTGAGTACTGTAGAGTGAAATGTATGAATAGAAAAGTTGCTTCGAGTATGTGAAGTTGCGCCCCCACTGATTGTTATGAAAATTTAGACTACAGAACCCTGGGCGGCAGGAGGATAACCGGCATAAAAAGTAGCCTATGTTTTAATGTAAGGTACAAATTATCTTTGCCTCAAAATTTTATCCAAATCCGTCTAGTCGTTTTAGCGTGAAGAAGATACAAACGTACACACTCACTCACATCGTCACAAACTTTCGCATTTATAATATTAGTAGGAAGCAGAATGATGACCGAAAACAAAAAATGGGACCAAAAAGGAAGTCTTCAAATTGACTCGTCAAAATTACAATACCCACGAATCCTAATTAAAGCGTATTTAATCAGGTAAAGTGCTTGTTTGCCTTCCTTGTTCTATAAAAAAACCGTTTCAGGGCATGATCACGAGCTGACGCATGCGTCTGCGCACCACAGTTCGCGGCTCGTGGTGACGGCGTCGCGTGACACCACCTTCCGGCTATGGGACTTCCGTGAGCCCATACACTCCGTCTCTGTCTTTCAGGGGCACACCGAGTGAGTACACACTACACGAAACTGGCGCATTCCAATTTAAGCCGGAAATTAAAAAAAAACTAGTTTCTACAGATTGCCGTGCACAAATGTTGCTACAGTTCAATGGGAGTTGTTTTTATAAATATTATGAAAAATAACATTTTGTACGCCACGATGGTTTGGCTTTATAACCTTTTCACCGCCTAGCGTCTCTTGTGTCATTCGCAACTGTCAACTTTATCTTGTCAAGTGAAGGTGCATTTTACACTTCATGTACTGACTTGGTATCAAGTCAATGGCGGCGAAAAGGTTAAAACTAGATAAATCTACGTTGAATAGTATTGATTTCCAGAAAAACGATTTAAAATGGTTTTTGTGTTACAGGAGTGTAACTTCGGCAGTATTCACACGTGAGGATAAAGTGGTTTCAGGATCTGACGATCGTTCTGTAAAGGTTCGTCTAACTTATCCGATATACCGCAACTTTAGTTCCAATAGTTCCAAGATAGATCGAATCAAACTTTAGTGGTGGTTTACATTTTTGATGTTTGTTACAATTTGCTCAGGTGTGGGACGTGCGTAACATGCGCAGCGCTCTGGCCACCATCCGCTCGGACTCGTCGGTGAACCGCGTCGGCGTGAGCGCCGCCGGGCTGATCGCCATCCCGCACGACAACAGACAAGTGCGGCTGTTCGACTTGCAGGGCCAGCGGCTCGCGCGGCTGCCTCGCTCCAGCCGACAGGTTACACATGACCCAGTGTTACATTCATGACACGTATTACACGGGACACACACGGAAGACACGACGACACGTCTAGGAATTTGAAATTTTACATAAATTAGGAAAATAGTAGCCTGAATACCTGAATACAAACCCACAAACCCACTCACAAACTTTTGCAATTAATATTAGTAGGAAGTAGGTTAACAATCGTGTTTTTTTTACTTTATTTTTACAAAATTAGACTGCATTTGACCATCAATAAAAAATACCTAATTTGCAGGGGCACCGTCGCATGGTGACGTCAGTGGCGTGGGCGGAGGATATATCACCAAACATCAACTTCTTCAGCTGCGGTTTCGACCGCCGCATCCTTGGCTGGTCCATTCAACCCTCCAAAGAAAACTAACTTATTTCCCTATCTCTACACTTAGAGGGGTATTCTTAAGGCGCAGGGAGAAGCGAAGACTTAGCGTCCACTTTGAGGGGTATGCTTGAAGAGAGAGGCGAAGGCGACAGAGGTATTAACCAATATAGTGTAAATGACTTGTTTGTTTTCTTCTATATGCCTAGTCACTGCGGCTATTACTGCACTCTGTTTGGCTGGCCCAAGGTTAATGACACTAGATGTTATGATCGATATCGGTAGTAAACTTAATGTCATTTCGTTGCGAAGGAAAAATGTAGAATTAATATTTAAAAACGAAAATATCTGTTTCATGTAGGGTATAAAGGTCCCTATTACCACTCTATCGGTTAATTCTTATTTGCAAGATGATCCCTGCACCCCCACTTGCCCTAAGCTTTCGAAGTTGTACAACTTCGTAGGTTCGGCTGAACCCTGATGATCTTGTAATTCGAAGTTTGTCCCTCTCGCTCGTATTGAACACTGTTTGTGTTAGTGAGACGGCACATGAGGAACTACGAATTTCAAGAAGTATAAGGCCTGAATAGTACTAACTAAGCATACTTTGATGTCCATATGCAATTTGCTTGTCTTTGCTATAGTATGTATGATATTGAGACAGAAATTCGTCTTCAAATGATAATAATTGGAATAAAAGCCCTAGATAAGTGAACAAATTAGTAGAGATTGGTTGTAAAATGTAAAAAGAGGAATGATCATTCCAACGTCCGGCGACCTGCGACTTGTTTGTCCTCGAATATTTGTGATGGTAAAGTTGCTTCCAAATTATAGTAGTGAGTAGTGTTGATATGTTTGAATTATGTTTATGAAGGAATATTATTTTGTGAATGACAGTTTATTGAAGTCGCAGCCACCTGAAACCGGTAAAAGGGGTACATCATGTCAGTTCGTTTGCTCAACTAGTGTAGACAAGCGGCCGCCATAAAGAAACCGTCGTCTCGAGGCGGAATAATTTCTGTAGCGGCCCACGAATACAATTTGAGTGAGCGTGCTTCATGATACATTTTAACCTTCTCGCCGCCAAGCAGTTCTAGTGTTCGCAACAGTCAAGTTTATTTTGTAATTTAAAGGTGCATTTTACAGTGACTGAACAGACTTAATATTAAGTCAATGGTGGCGAAAAGGTTAATAACACTGGCTAGTTCGCCTCATCCATACCTCTGCTACCGCTACTGTATATTAGCGTGAGACAACAAGCAGATGGAAGCATTTTCACAAGGTTTTAATTGACTTGAAATGAGTTTGGTCGGATCAAATCTCTCTATCTTGTAGTGGTCGGATTGACTTAAAATTTATGTACGTTCTGTAAGAAGGATACCGTAATATGGCAAGTACAGTTAGCGAACAAAGTTTCTTTTAACATGAAGCTACCGTGCGATTCAAACATGAAATTAAACGGATCAATGGTAGAGAACTGCTGCTTGTGTTTTATGTACAATAAAGAGTTATACATACATACATACATACATACAAGTTTCGGATTAAATAATAAACCTCACAAAAAGCTTTTATTAAAATAATACAAATCTTTTGCTTCATAATATCGCTGTGTCACTCCAATGGACAAAGAATCTATAAATTTAATTGTGTTATATAAATAACAGCTGGTTGCGAGCTTCTATATGTTTTTGCACATAATTTCAAGGTAATGGAGTGTAACTAACATACATGTTTTTATTTTGTGAGCAATTCCGAACCTCGTTTAATATGTTTAGCGAATATTAACAGCACAAACCACTAAACTATTGTTATGTTATACTTTTAAAATGTTGTTGGCTTTTGGTACCTAGTTTATTAAGTGTTTTAATTTTTTGTCCATTAAATTAGGATATATATTTAATATTTTAAATAAGGTTGGTTGTTGGCAAATGTATCTATTCTGTTAGATAGGCCAAAAAAAATGTGGGAAATTCTAACATTCATATAGATGCGAGTTAAAAATAATATTATTCGTCTGCTAGATTTAGACGTACGTTTAATCTGTATTATTAAGATGAAATTAGTCATTGTACCTAGTAGATAACGGAATGTGGGTTTCTTCGTTAGAGTAGTTAAAAATAGGATTCATTTTGATTCTTCGCATTTGTATCTTACCCTTTTGTCACATTTTTTCTGACCCAAAGACGATGTGATTTTATGAATTCGATATGCACTAAATTTACTTGAATATCCTTTTTACCAATTGTATTTTGTTCATTCAAACTAACTTGTGTATATTTAGAACAACATATCTTTAGAAGTACCAGAGTACTGTAGCTGAAATTCGACATTTCTGGGTAACCAGCCTAGTCCGAGTTTTAAGCTAAACCAAAGATCGATTCATGAATACGTCCCTTAAGAAACGAATTGTAATAAACATCGCATAATCAAGCACCATGATTTGATTCATTCTAAGAATATATATACGTAGGTAAAGGCTAGTAAGTACATACGCACATATCAGCGCTCGTTTCAAGCCAAACCTAAACTTGACCTAAGACTATCGTATCTTATTACTGTTTAAAACTGGCATAAAGACATACCGATTTTTTAAATATTTCCTGCAGAAGTCATTGGTAAATTTTAACCTTTTCACCACTTTTGCATCTCAAATGCTTAAATCGTGGTTTTTACTCAATCCGCTCATTTAATTTGAAATGTATCGTGCCGCTACTACTGCAATATGAAAACAACGGCTACGTGCCAAAGCGGTCAAAAGGTTAAATATTTATTATATGAAAGCTATCCAAAAATATTTGACTCACTATGTTTATAAAATAGATTCAATCGTTATTGCTAAAGAACATTTGTATATTCTGTGTTTGTAACCAGCGCAATGGACATTTTAGAAATATGTATCATATTTTGGCTCAAGAATGAAAGAAAATTTTCTTTATACTACATAAACGAAGTATGTACGAACAGCACACGCGTTGTCTGTCGATTGACTACTGGGGTTATACTGTGACAAAGATGTCCTTTGCGGTGGTCGAAGTTATCACGGAATATTGCGTATAAAATCATTAATGAATCGAATATTAGTTATACGCCCGGTTTTAGTCTAAAAGGGCTATTTCAATTGTTTGCCTATCAAACCAACGTCATCGATCGTTAAACATTATCTTCTTTATAGATTGATCTGAATATTTTTGTTACGTGAAACAGTATGTAATAAAATCATAATATATAAAAATAAGTTTATTTTATTTGTTCTTATGTTCTGCCCTCTTCTGTACTCCTACATTTTGAAGCTGAGCTCCTAAAGACTACTGAATTGATGAATGTATAAGTATTCGCACTACTCGCATCTTGCTAAGAAGAAATCACTCTTTCATCACGACAATGCTCCATCTCGAGCCCAATCGGTCAAAATTAATGAGAGCATGGGATGGCTTTCGCAATCCCTCGCCTCTTTTCTCCAGTGTCTCCAAACTTTTTCTACAAACGATTTTCTCTTGTTCCCAAATACCAATTAATAAAAATATTTTGTAGTCGAATATTTTTGTCAAATGAAGTGATACCTAGGTAAAGAAGCCCATTTCTAACGGTTTGACAAAAATACCTTTCATATAGGTGAAAAAAGTTGTACGAACTATAGTTGCACGAAGAGCATTGATTTAGAAAAATATAATGTTGATAAATATATAGTACCTATAATACATAAAATCCGCAGTGGGCCCACGTGGGAACTACATATAGCCCAAGCCCTCTCATACTGAGAGGAGGCCTGAGCCCAGCAGTGGGACGTATACATGTAGGCTGAAGATAATGATTAGTATATAAAATATATTACTTAGAAAATTAAGCCATTTGAGTTTTTCAGTTTCCCTGAAAATGGACAAAATCAAAACTTATTCAATGTACCTGTACCTGTACTCTTAGGGACAATCTGCCTATGATGTACAATCAAGAACAAACTGGGCCAGTTCTCAAATGGTTCTCAAAAAATTAAAAGTTACAATTTGGCAAGTCTTAACTCGCAACATTAGCCCAGCTAACCAATCAACGCTTGAGATTTTGACCAATGTTGCTAGTATACTTGTAAATTGATAACTTCTTTTAACTTCGTAAAATGGGTACAGGCCCCAGTCGAGTAAAAAAGAACTCCAATTATTTTTTAAGCGCTTGGCTTGGGGCACGCAGAGAAGATGGAGGACTATTTACAATATTAGAATTAAAGAGCCACATGATAAAGGTTCTTAACTTTTCTAAAACCAAAAATACTGCATACAAATAAAAAGTTGACGGTCTTGATCAGCAAAGCAATCGAATCGAACCTGTCTGTCAGTTAAATACCTACATGTCATGTCAAATGTGCAATATATTACAAGTTTTTTTCTAACTAGAAAATATTGCATTGTATACTATGTAAGTAGATACAATAATTATGTTGAGGATTAGCAATTTTTAATCCAGCACAAGCAGCTAGAATTGTACCTTAATCGTCAATTTCAATCTGGTCACACTGTTTCATTTCGCTCGCGCTCGTGTATTTTGTTTTAGGGGCTTCTAAACGGGCCATGTTTTGCTGCAATTTGTGGCTGCACTATTGGCAACTAATTTCCCGGCCATCACAAAAATATTTTATTGCAACTGATGGCCGAGCAATGTATGGCTGGGCAATGTGTGCATTTATGTCTGCAATAGTATGGCTCATGATGCAGACGCTTTAAACGGGCTACACACACCGGCAACAATGGCTGACGAGATAACACTTGTGGCGGCAGCTTATCTTATTTAAAAAAAGAAGCAAAAGAAAAACGAGAGGTTGTGGATTAGACCTTATTTAAATAGGCGTGAAACTTTGGATAATTTGAGTCTAGAAGTAAACCTTGATAGTAAATTATTTAAAAACTTTACGAGAATGTCAAAGGGTGATTTCGACTTTCTTTTAAATAAAATAGGACCAAATATTAAAAAAAAAGATACAAATATGAGAACAGCAAATTGTATATTCCGGTTTTTATATCCCACAACTCAGGGTGTAAATGTACTTCATTAATGAAGTCAATAGTTATCTCATTAGACCACGTAGAAGTCATTTTTGCAGCATACCCTCGATAAATAAATAACAATAACAACTCATGCAGCTGATCGCAAAGCACTGAATATAGCATCACGGCGTCATTCACAGCAAACTTCATGTCATGTCGCGTAGAAAAAGATACACTGTGTCATAAACCAAGAGAGCGACTGAAACAGCAATAGAACTGGCCGAGCAATATTGCAGTAAAATCGATCGCCTAGCGATCGTCCGGCAACCCATCTAGGCAATATCGGCCATAAGTGTCAATACAAAACATGTTTGGCTATATGGCCGGGACATTACTGCAATATTGCGTAGTCTGGCTGGTATTGCTTGCAATGTTGCCGGGCCACTGTGTTGCAGCCACAAATTGCAGCAAAACATGGCCCGTTTAGAAGCCCCTTTTGAGTTTGAGTTGTTATGTTATTGCTGCCTTGCTCGCCTCAGCTCCGGTTACTGCACTATCAAAATTCGAAGAAAACTGTAAGTACTTTAGGTTAGAATATCTCATAATAAAATGCCTATCACAGCTAATAATTTACAGTTAGTTTAGTATTGTTGGAAACGTTGGATTAGAACTAGGAACCGACTGGGCAATTTTTTCTTACCGTTACAGTTGGGATAAAAACGTGAAAAATGGATGAGCTACGGTCGTTTTTCAACGACCCGTGTCCGTCCACTTCTAAACCAATCAGACTCCGCGGTCCCCTGACAAATGGTTTTCGTATAACCAAAGAAGACGAGATGAACGTACTGAACAGACGAGAGGACCATCGACGAGCAGTTGTTTTGAGCGGCACGGATTACGCACGTGAAATTAAAGAAAAAGAAACGCAAGCTTACTTGAAGGTAGGTACACAGTTTGCAAGAATCTTCACTGTCAACAAAACCTGTCTTAGGTAAATAAACTTTCCCAAACATTTTTCATATTATCAAAAATGTATGGAATAAGTAAGACTGTTCGGTCAATCACTTGTGCTTTGATGTGCAACTTTGACCAAAATGTAAGTGAAAATTGGACTTGGAAACTAGTTTGGAATGCAATAAGAATCACGGGGTATCAATCTGATTGTGGCATTTTTCAGTCCAATTTTAATTCAATCATTATCAATGTATCAAGAATGTTACTTCCCAATTTTTGTTTTATTTTTTATGGTAGACAAATTCAGTTGTATGCAGTATTTTAAAGTCACATTGTTTACATTACATTCCCAGAAAGAAGCTGAGCGGGAACGGTGGGAAAGTGTATCTGGAGGGCTGGAGTCGCTGGAGCACCTGTCGTCGGTGGGAACCTCCCTGCCAAACATCAATGAGCTTTCAGAGGAAGCCATGACTGAAGTTTACAAGAAATATTCCTTCCAATTGAAGGAAGACACCAATAATTTGGCTATCAACAGTTCTAAGACTGATGTAATGTTTAAATTTTTAAGTACAACTGTGTAACTATGCTAGCCTTGTTAGTTAAACAAAATATACCTATATTCCAACTAGAAACTTTCATACTAAATCAACAAGTTTAAATTATAAAGATGCACAGCTATACTAGATTAGGACAACTCGATGCTTGCCTAGCAAACATTCATTTTATTGCTAATTAAATTGCAGATATTAGATCGCATAAGAGGCTTCCCAATAGTGATCATAGAAGGGCCAACAGGTTGTGGTAAGACCACACAAGTGCCCCAATGGATCTTGGATGACAGCTACAAGCACCGCAAGCCTTGCAAGATTATAGTGACACAGCCACGAAGGATTGCTGCCATGTCTATTGCTAAACGAGTTGCTCAGGAAAGAGGATGGGATGTGGGTGGACTTGTTGGTTACCAGGTGAGAATAAAAAGTATTTTGCTAATAAAATGGGAACTAATAGATTTTTCAAACAAAAGAAAACTGGTTTGTTTCTCCATTCCCTAAATCTCAAGGGTGTGTTATGTATAACCAAAATTTTTGCCTCTAGGTTTAAAAAAAAAGTGGTGAATGGTTTGATTAATATCTTTCAGTACAAGATAGTGTGAATATGACTGATATTTGCTATGTGATTAAATGTTTAATAGGTTGATTACTTTCATAGGTTGGACTAGAAAACAGGACTTCAAGTGACACTCGAATACATTATGTAACAACTGGAGTGTTACTGCAAAAGTTGGGTAAGACTACCCAATGTTAATATTGTTCTGAAACATTTTTTTTAACCTGTATTTATAAATATTGCGGGTAGTAGGGTGGTATGTGCTTTGTTTCTGCATGGAGAGTAAGTGTAGGGGCCCTTACATACTAGCGATTTGCCCGGCGATTTCTCAGTGATTTGTTCAGCGATTTGCTCATCTCGAGATCTCCCTAAAGCCTGAGTGGACGCTCGTAGTGGAGTGTTCAGCAGAGCGTGCAGCGTGGCCTGGCAGTGGCAAAGGGCTCTGTGTAGCGTCGACTCAGGACACCAGTATGAGTTTCGTTTGTTTAACATGCACGCCGCACGCCCTACTCGAGCGTCCACTCAGGCCTTACCCTCAGACAGCTGGTGAAATGACTGGCACAAACAAGGTATTTTATCATAGGCCGGTGACTTATCTGTAATGCTCAGGTCACTCCCGTTACGTAGCCAATTTGCTTGTTTGTTGTATAAATAAATTATCATTCTAACCTTTTTAATGCCTACAACTGATATATGCGTCGGAGAACACAGCATTAGTGTAACCTTTAGGCAATGGCATAAGTTTTAAATTAGTGTAACTATTTTGCCAGGCTTGGCGTTGAAAATCTTAAATGATTCACCAATAAATTTTGTTTCTTTTTTCAGTAAACTCCAAAACTATGAATGAGTACACACATATAATCCTAGATGAGGTTCACGAACGTGGTCAAGACATGGACTTTCTTCTCCTTGTTGTCAAGAAACTGCATTACACAGTGTCACCTAAAGTCAAGTTGGTGCTCATGTCAGCCACTTTTGACAGGGAGAAGTTCGCTGATTACTTTGACATACCCACTCCCAACGGGAAACATATGGCGTCATGTGTCCAAGTGAACAGACCCTCGATCTTCCCAGTAAATGTATATTATCTGGACGCATTGACCAAGTTTGGGTCGGTAAGTACAGATAGTACCTACCATCTATTTTGTACCCCAATGCCACCATATTTTTATTTTTGTTTATTTCATACAGAAAATATCGTCTCTATCCCTTACGCGGTAGACAGAGCCTAAGGTGACAAGACCTACATTCCAAGTTTAGTATCAAAATAGTGATGGGTCGCTAGCCGCATCGCCTATAACATGATTCCTATGAGTTTCGCCCATTCCCTCGATGGGCTTTTACTATCTGCGCGGGAAGAGAAGCAACTAGTACATTCTATGTTTTTTCTTTGCTCCCAAACCAGCATCGAAGACGTTTTTTTGATGTATATACTTATTCTATGCAAATAAATATTCATTCATTCATTTATAAAGAAGACATTTTGAGTACATGTAACCAGTAGTGCCAGTATTTCAAACTCAATTATTTATATACAAATGTTGGAAATGTAAACAAGTGCCGGCGCGTTGATCTGTGTAGAACGATATTGTCTTTGGGTGTCCTTTGATCGACAGCCACTGTCATCAAAATATATTTTTCGCGCCCCTTGCTACTCAACCTTGACGCTCCTTACTATATGGAGCGAAAAGCGACATCTTGACCAGCTCTGACTAAACAAAATGTAAAATAACTTCACTGCATTATTATTTTCAGATTCGAGAAACATGTACGCCGAAAGGCACAGATGCGATAATCATCCCAGAGATGTACCACCTTGTTGTGAAGCTGATAAATGCCTTCGAACAAATAGACACGACAGAGTACAGCTACACAGACCGGTCGGAAGCGGACCTGCCTTCCGTATTGATATTCCTGCCGGGCATCAACGAGATAGAGGAGCAGTATGCTGCACTCACTGACCTCGAGTTAAGGTAGAGTTTGAAACTTGATAAACAAAGGGTTGTGGATTCGAGCCCGGGCTTGCGCCTCTTGCGATGTGCGAAATTATGTTTGCAATTTACCATGAGTTCATACACCTACGATGCAAATCCAACACTGGGCCTGCGCAAGAACTAACGCCTTACTGAGAGGAGGCCTGTGCTCAGCACCTAGGAGATGAGCTGCTATCTGTAACTTAGCACTTTTGCGGGGTATAAAGTAGTGTGTTGTGTTAACGAGGGGTAGCATGATACCATGAGTATTATTATAGTAATATGGTACTATGTATGTAAGCTTCCAAGCTGGTTTGGGAGCCAAGAGAAAACATAGAATGTACCAGTTGCTTCTCTTCCCGCGCCGATGGTAGAAGTCCATCGAGAGAATGGGCGAAAATTTCAGAAATCATGTTAAAGACGATGCGGCTAGCAACCCATCACTATTTTGATTCCCCTTTCCACCTACACGCCCACAATCATGCTAAACGTGGCCTTAGGCTCTGTCAACCCCGTAAGGGATAAAGACGTGATTTATGTATGGATGTACGCATATAAGTATGTATGAGAACTGGTCAATCCTGACCGAGCATTACTCAAAATCCTGCCAAAACCTATTGGTAAGGTGATGTTGATGTTCAGGAAGCGAGTGGCGGGATTAGAGTGCACGAAGTACAAATGGTGGGTGCTGCCGCTGCACTCGACCATCACGGCGGACGAGCAGGCGCGGGTGTTCACGCGCGCGCCGCCCGGTCACCGCAAGATCATCCTTGCCACCAACATCGCAGAGAGCTCCATCACCGTGCCCGACATCAAATATGGTAACACCCCAGGCCTTGCCGCTTATACAAAGTGTCTTCGTGAATATTTGAGCAGAATTGTCGGTGACAATTCGAATTGCAATGCGTGGTCAATATAAAGCCAAGCGGCGTAGATTCTCGTCGAGTTTGTGATGTGAATAGAATTGTCACTTGTCACCGAAAATTTGGCGCTTTGGTGAAATAGGCAGGTGGTTGGATTAATCGACCAATGTATGGCAGCGTTTTTCAACCACAAAGAATAAATTTACATATCTAGGGGTTACCACGCATAAAGCCATTATTTATTTTCTATTCATCAATAATGTGATTACTTCTTAGTAGTGTCAGACCGATGTTTCGGTTTCGGTTTCGACCAAAAAACAGTTGAACTATTCGGCCGCGCCGAAACTGACAATATCGCAATTTCATCTAAAATTTTCCCTTTTTAGGGTAGTTTCATTTAGACCCAGTATCACTGTGATATAAAAAAGCCGTGGTAGCCTAGTGGTTTGACCTGTGGCCTCTCAAGCAGAGCGTCGTGGGTTCAAATCCCGGGCGCGCACCTCTGAGTTTTTCGGAATTTATGTGCGAAAATTACATTTGAAATTTGCCATGAGCTTTTCGGTGAAGGAAAACATCGTGAGGAAACCTTGCACACATCTGCGAAGAAATTCAATGGTGTGTGTTAAGTTCCCAATCAGCACTGGGCGCGCGTGGGAACTATAGCCCAAAACCCTCCAATACACGGAGGAGGCCTATGCCATGAGGCACGCCGAATTACGCGACAATTTAATAATAAAACAACAACAAAAAAAAAAAAAATTGTAGCGAATTCGGTATAAAAAGGCTATATTATATTATTATTATCACTGTGATAGTGTTGAAATGTCAATCCGAGAAAAGTGAAACGTGGAATTTTGCAATATTGGACCAGCGAGAAGATTAATTATTCATATATTTGGAAAGAACGGCTCATTAAAGCAAGCAAAAAAAAATTGGGTTCGGCAAAAAAAAATGTTTCGGTTGGACACTACTTCTTAGCCACCGCTGTTTCAAGTCAATCGATTGCACCGTTGAAGAGTTTCCTTCCATGGACACGGTCTTGGCTAGGTCACAAGAATTATTATGAACACCAGGACAGATGATACTAAATAAAAGCTTGTAAAATGCTTGAAGATCTATGTGTCATTGACTCAAACTTTGCAGTGATCGACTTCTGCCTGATGAAGATACTCGTGGCCGACCCCAACACGAACTTCACGTCGCTGACTCTGTCGTGGGCCTCTAAGAGCAACTGCGAGCAGCGCGCCGGCCGCGCGGGCCGCGTGCGCGCCGGACGCGTCTACAGGCTCGTCACCGCCAAGTTCTATGTGAGTCATCCACAGTGAGCATGCCTGTTCATCCTGATCACACAATCAATGAATCGAGAATTTTACTTTCCGATTTTTCTATATCCTGCCAGATGGCGCTTGACGACAATATTTGCTTCGACAGGTTATGACAACCGGTACAGATGAAAAAAATCGAACAATTAGCCACGTGTTATGGGTGGTGTAGGGGTAAAGTACACATCGATTGATGAAGATCCGGGTTCGATTCCCGACCATAGCTTTGCTTTCGGATTTTACCATGAGCCATAGAGAAAATGCCTAATAGTGTGGAAATGTCATATAATTTATGTGAAATAAAATTTCGTCAAGCCAGGGGGGCGATTGCTGGTCTCTGATTGACCAGCCGAGGGTCAAGCAGGTCACTAGAGTTGATCAAGCAGCTATTATGATTGTTAAGGATAGTTAATGTTTAGTCGTTGTGTGGCTTAGTGAATGAAACTCAATTAATTTTTATAAAGACAAACTTATGTAATCAAAAGCGTTCTTCTATCAGACAGCAAGTTACTAATGTTACCTTTATGTGTTGTAGGAAGGCCTGCAGAAAGACAGCACTCCGGAGATAGTCCGGTGCCCGCTGGAGCGGCTGGTGCTGCTCGCCAAGATGCTGGAGATGGGCTCGCCCAGCGACGTGCTCGCGCTGGCCATGGACCCGCCCAACATGTCCAACATACACCGCACCATGCTCGTGCTCAAAGAGGTACAGAAGCTGGCCAGCAAGACGATTAAACTTTTTAACTACTAACTACAAATCTACTGTCAAGCTATTTGATCAGTCTTCGCTGTATTCTTTAACGGATAGTCTTCGGTAACGTTGACTAGGTTAATTTCGATAACGGATTTTTGTAGAGCAATTTTTTAGCTCACATTATAAATACAAATTTCACTTGCTCGAAACATGTCTGGAAACTTCAACACTAGATACATAAGTGACAAATACATATATCACGTCTTTTTCCCTTATCGGGTAGACAGAGCCTAAGGTAACAAGACCTAGGCCACGTTTAGCATGATTGTGGGCGCATGAAGGTGGAAAGGGGAATCAAAATAGTGATGGGTTGCTAGCCGCATCGCCTATAACATGATTCCTAAGATTGTCGCCCATTCTACTAATAGTGATCTACTTAAAAAATTAACATATTTTTTTTGGTAAAACCAAACTATAGGTGGTTTATATGCCTTGTTTCTTTACTGTAGTTTCCGAGTTCCTAGTATTTTCTGTGAGCAGTGGCAGCTCGCCCTAGCAACTCGAGTCCCACCAGATTCCTCCCGCTATCTATTCCCCAGCTCTTTTTTCACTTGCCGCCTTGAGGTAGGAGATTTTTTTTGCTCCGCTTTTCCTAAGTGTGAGGCCTGAGTGCTGAGCGCCCAGCAGCGTGGCAAAGGGCTTTGCACAGCGTGAACTCATGATGCTCACATACATTTGCTTGTGTTTAACATGAACGCCGCATTCCCCGCCCCGCTGCACGTCCACGCAGCTCGGAACGCCACGGAACGCCACTGTGATAAAGAGTCATCAAACAGCACCCTAATCTATAACATTATCAACAGATAGGCGCCCTGAAGAAGACGCTAGACGGAGAGTGGAGCGCCTGCGACGGCGACATCACCTACATGGGCAGGATTATGGCGAGGTTGCCACTCGACGTCAAAGTCTCCAAGATCATCATACTGGGTCATATCTTCGGATGCCTCGAGGATTGCATCGTTATGGGTATGTATGATGGGAAGACTGATTTAAAAAAGAAGTTTGTGTCGTTTGACCGGATGTTGACGAACTGTTTGGAAATACAACTGTTTTCCAGTGGCGTTAAAATAACATCAATCTTTTAGCGGCGACTGAAGAAAGAACGACATGTTTCATAGAGAGACCAGTAGGATTATTACCTAACTCGCCCGCAATACCATCGTGTTCATTTTGACAGTGCACGTATGGGCTGACAGTTGGCATCGGAATCAGCTAGCTGTCACATTCATACAAGAACTGTCGGAATGAACACGATGGCGATTGCGATCGAGTTAGGTACCTAATAAGCTTACTGGTGAGAATCGAGTTGTTAGGAAGACACGCCTCTGGTTTTCGCAAAGTATTTACGTATGACGGTGTCTTAAATACGCACTTCAAAAGTCTAGGGATCAATCCCTATATGTTTTTGAGCAGAATATGTTTATTTTTGGGGCAACATTCGCAGCTGCTGCTCTGTCTGTCAAGAATGTCTTCAGCAGCCCTTTCCGTGAGCGACTGAACGCTTACAAATCTAAGCTAACGTGGGCCGATGGCGCCACAAGCGACTGCGTTGCTTTTCTCAACGTTTACAAGGTATTTTTTTTCCTATATCGTTTTAATTTGGTCCTTACATACCTAGTCATTTACTTAACATGGAACACAAGTTCTAAGCAAAGGTGTCCCACTGAGTGTTCTTGTCGTCTTTTCCCAGTCAACAAAAATCTTGTAATTGATTTTAAATTAAGCTTCCTTGGTATAAAAATAAGTTGTGAACTGACGACGAATTGGTTGAGAGACTAGGCTAAATCTTAGACTATACAATCGTGATTCCGATTAAAACTCTGGTTGAAGTTTGTTAACTAGCATACAGTGACATAGAGCAAACAAAGTAATAGTGAAAACGTCATACAACTGGTCATACAAGTCGAAATTGGCGATCACTGCACTCTGTTTGGCCAGGCTAAGCTCAATAGGATAAATAAAGTTGAGCAAGTAGCTATGAGCAAGTCGATGACTAGAAGATACTCTCTACTATAGACTAATATAATTTAAGGCTCGGGGACTTTATACATCCCTTTTATAAATGTATTTAATTTATTATTACACATAAACGGATAACTCACGTATAAAAAGTCGAGTGATGCTCGACATGTTTCGGACTATTTCGTAGTCCTTTTTCCAAGAGCGCTCGCCCCGGCGGCAGCGACATGTTTCATGTTGAAAGTATTTAATTTAAGTATTTATACTGTATTTTATTTTGAAAAAAAAAAAACTTTCTGCCAAGTTTCTTTTTCTTTTCTTTCTTCTTGGCAATGATGGTCGTTCCGAATGCTTTGGTAGTTCAAGAAATACATGTAAAAGAGCACTTGGCGGCCAATTTGCAAAATTTTTCTTTTTTTTTATGGATAACTTCTGGAAGGCAAACCTCCAGCATTAATTGTCTTAATGTTAGAAGGTTAAGTCTACTTCACCGAACCCCGTTCCCAACAGGTGTGGAACCATTGCAGACAGCAGCAGTACTTCAAACAGCAAGGCAACAGCGAGGTGCAGTGGGCGCGGAGGTTCTACGTGCAAGCGCGCGCCATACGGGAGCTCGACGAAATGGTGCGCGAGCTCACGCACCGGCTGTCGCGGGAGGGTATCGAGCCGCTCAAAGGGAATTCGCCGTGGAATAAAAGCGAAAAGTCCTTCGTCTATAAGGTAAAGACCAACCCCCTTATTCATAAACTCTCTATAGGCTTCTGCTAACTTAGCAATCGTTTGTCATTATCTGTGAAAGGTAAATGTCAAAGGACAAACGTTTGCTAAGTTAGCAGAGACCTAGATAGCGTTTATGAATAAGGGGGGCAAGAATATACAAGCTAACACTGTCGTACAAATATAACGGGTCACTTTCCATACAAAGTTTGTATTTTATTGTTACCAAAAAACGCGAGAAATTGTGGATAATGCTTGTCTACCGAGCTACATCATCATATTCAAAAGTTAAAAATACGTATACCATAAATAGGCATATAATATTTCTTTGTCGTTATCTGTTACGTACAAACAATAAAACATTACCTTCAATTTTTTTTTGAGTCATCGAACGATATCCGCTCTAACGTTATGCGTTGGACGCTTGAAAACGGCTTTCAAAGCGACAAAAAATTATGTTGTCTGTACACTTCGAGAGGCTGTTACATTATATGGCTACAGCATCCGATGAAGGTTGTGTGATGTCCAGGTGATCCTGGCGGGCGCGTTCTACCCGCAGTACTTCGTGCAGACGTCCCGCGACGAGGGTCGAGAGCGCGACGCCGTGAGGGAGCTCGCCGGGAACGACCCCCGGACAACGGTACTCATAGCCACTGACTTTGCTCACAATAGCTGACCTTTTACTCTGAAGTTACAAAGTCGAACATTGTGTAGTGGTTATTCGTTCATAAATACTGTTTGTTATTAGAGTGTAAACGACGGTGTGATACGAGCGAATTTCGTATTTTAAAGTAGCGCCCAGCATAAATACACATACACATACACAAATCACGTCTTTATCCCTTACGGGGTAGACAGAGCCTAAGGTAACAAGACCTACAGGCCACATTTAGCAAAATTGTGGGCGTATAGGTGGAAAATGGAATCAAAATAGTGATGGGTTGCTAGCCTCATCGCCTTAATGATTCACGGAATAAAACTTGGAGTGATCACTAGTACATGGAAAAAAGGCCTACGCCCTACCTGTCGTAAAATTTTGCTTTGGATTTCTGTCTCTGCTAATGAACAAGGTCATCTGATTGCAATTGAGCACCACCGCTCATAGACACCTGTAACACTAATAAAGAATAAGACGGGAATATCGCTGTCTTACTCTAACATATGACTGCGTCACGTGTGTGTGCCAATGTTTGCCAAACGTGTGAAACCGGTATCATGTCGCGCGTTATCTGCCCGTCAGTCACGGTACTATTTTATACCGATACATATGGTTATTTCCCTTCCACGCTGGTCTGGGAGCAAAGAAAAAACAGAATGTACCAGTTGCTTTTGTTCCCGCGCAGATGCCAAAAGCCCATCGAGGGAACGGGCAAAAGTCTTAGGAATCATGTTCTAGGCTGAGCGGCTGGCAACCCATCACTATTTTGATTACCCTTTCCACCTTTACGCCCACAATCGTGCTAAACGTGGCCTTTAGGTCTTGTTACCTCAGGCTCCGTCTACCCTGGGGTGTAGACGTGATTTGTGTATCATACTGTACATGTGGTTATTTAATTCTAGCATGTCTTACAATAGACGAGTATGTCTTACAATAGAGGTTTTGTTGCAGGTGTACTTGCGCAACTTTCCTGACCAACAGCCTGGCGAGATATACGCGTCGGCCATCAAACAGATAGTGAACCAGCTGATAGGACACGAGCCTCGCGTCACCTTCGACACCAACAGCAGGTATAGATGCTTCAACAACTGACTTGTACGTTACAGGCGAGAATAGAGTACATATTTCACAATAACGATCAATGGGCACCTCTGATGGTAATCCAAGATACGTTCGTTTAGCGAATGACCAATGGACGACAGGGAAATGGACAGATTTATGATGAACTGTTAACATAGGTTTCCCCCGTGGAATTAGTATTCAAGTTGAGATGTCACTTATTTGGCAATAAATTGACTAATTTTATATTTATTTCAAAGCTACTGAAAACCAAATTTTACAGTTGGTTGGAAATCAATCTGGTTTTTGGGCCTAAAAAAGCGGTTGTTTTAGAATATTTTTGTTTTGTGTTATTATTATCAGATCTTACATTTTGTTACAGAAAAGTGTTCTTAACCTTCCATGTAGAGGATTCATCAAGACACGATAAAGTGAACAGCCGTGTAAGTAACACATTTGACACAAGTTAATAATTTCCTAGGACCCGTTTCTCAAAGCTACAAGTTATAATTTACAGGAGAAAATTTTCGACTTTTACAAAAATGACGACATCTCAAAAACGAAGCCATTTTTAAAACCTAATATTCTGAGAGGTAATTAGCAGTTCTATCAGCTATCGACGGTATATGGTCGGTTTCTGGGGCATCCTGTATATCTTCTGCCTTTATCTACAACGCGAAGGTTTTGTGATTTATTTTTTATCTCGGTGTTGTCCAGGACCCGTCGATCCCTGGTCAGATCGTACTGCCCGTGTACCAGGCTATCAAAGCGAGACAACTGAAGATGGATATCAGACTTCCCCTGTTGCCGTAAGTTCATGCTTTTAAATTGTTTTTTATTTTAAACAAAGTCACTGAAAGCGATTTGAAATACGGCTAATTCGGATTTGTAACTACAGAAAATCCTCTTCTTAGTCTGTTCAGTTAACGATTACTCGAGATTTGCATCGTGTTCAATTGCATTGATTATATAAATGTGAAGGTGTTTCCGTATGTCAGTCTGATACCTATTCACGCTTAAACCGCTGAATCGATTTAGTTGGAGCTTGGTACAGGCATAGTTTCAGTCCCAGGGAAGGATATAGGATAGTTTTTATCCTACAAAATCAGTCTCATTTCAGTTAATTTTGCTATAGCGGACATAATTAGATTTTTATTGCCAGCAACTTCAAATGCCTTGCCTTCAGATTAAAAAAGTATCAAAAACGTAAAGACTGTCACAGCGGCCCTGTGCTGAATCGCATGCACTGTGGAACCTTTTCACTGCAAATGTCATAATGACTTACCATACACCTGCCGAAGAAATTGTTGGCAAATTGGTGGGAACTTGTTTGAGAAAAGGTTTCACAGAGGTACGTGGTTCAGTTTCTTCCACCGCACGTTGTCAGGTTGGACCGAGCGAACGCACTAGCGGAGGCGATGTCCAGCAGTCGGTCGGACTCGTCGATTGAGATGCAAGTGCCGCGCCTGCCCACCATCGACCAGACGTACTTCCCGCTCAGGATATCACAGGTAACGACAGCTGATTGGTTGACCTACAGATTTAACTTGCCCTGCCTGCTACTTATAGGAATTTAATTAAGTTAACTTATGTTGGTACCTGAATTTATTACTTACTGAAAAGTAGCTGTTTTAGTACCTAAAAAAACGTAGTTTTATTTTAGTTTTTTCAAATCGATGGTGGCGAACCCTTGCGACTCGAGTCCCAGAGACTGAATCACGATAAAAGCTGTCCAAAATAAAATAAAAAACAGGTTTATTTTGAAAATAGACCGCCAAGATTTCTTTTATATATGTCTGTATTTATGAAATTACCAGTACTTTCGGAAAGTTTATCATTTCCAAGAAGATTGCGCCGCAAGAAACTTCTTCTTCATTTTTTTTTTGTTTGTATGTCATACAGTTTTTATGCTGTTTCTTCGCCTGCCCCTACCGAATTTCGTACCCGGGACCTCTAGTTTTATAGTCAGGGTCACTAACCACTAGGCCTAGGCTATCCGGCCGATATCCACCAGCTCTCGGATTTTTTACGTTTTGAACAATGTATATATCTCACTCTAATTTCCCATCCCTAGTATGTGAACGTGGGCAAGTTCTGGGTGCAATACGACGAAGAGACGGCCGCCGGCGAGCTGGAGGAGATCCAGACCGCGCTCAACCAGGGCGGGCTGCTCGCGCACACCGGGGCCGTGGAGCCGGGCGACGTGCTGTGCGCGCCTTACTGCGACGACGGCCGCATGTACCGCGCGCGCGTGCTGCGCCTGCTGCCGCGCGACCAGATCGAGGTGCGAAAAGTCACTGGATGAAAATTGGATAGAAATCAAACTTGCCATAAATTCTTGATGTTTTTTTCTTTATACACTCTCTTGCAAAAAAAACGGGCACCCATGGTTTTTGTATTTTATGTGCATAAAAGCTTACTTTCTTATAGCTTTAATGTCTAAAAATCTGAAAAAGCATAGGTGTCCGATTTATTTGCAAGGGTGTATTAGTCTGCGAAGTGTTACGTTTCAGGTGCAAATAGACAAAAGGTATATAATGGGATTTCATACAACATTGCAGGCAAAGGCCGGCAATGTGCCCTTTTTTAATTTCCGTTCCACGCATATTTGTGACACATCATCTTGGCATTCACTCATTAATAACAAAGTATTACCCCCTAATTCATAAACGCTTTATAGGCTTCTGCTAACTTAGCAATCGTTTGTCCTTATCTGTGAAAGGTAAATGTCAAATTGACAGATAAGGACAAACGATTGCTAAGTTAGCAGAAGCCTACAGAGCGTTTATGAATAAGGGGATTAGTCTTAACATAGTCTTGTCCAATGCGCGCAGCGACGTAGACGCATTGATGACTAATTAAATAATTATTTAATTGTGAAATTAGCGCGGCGAGGCCGCTGCTAATAGTTTTTGATACGATGAGTGGTGAACGCATCGTGAATGGGATCCTCGCCTATCTGCAACAGAACCTGCTGCTGGAAGGTCAGGATACGGCGTCTGCTGTGCAGTTCTGTTCGTCGAATTATTCTATCGACGACATCTGCTCAGCGAAGAAGGTGCTTTTTCAGTCCATAGGGATTGTTGGCACATATGTACCTCACCGGAGAGGAGATGAAGCCGGGAAAAAGACCCTCGAGGATATTGTGGATACCTTGAGAGATCATGTTCGCGGTATGCCTGAGTTCGTGGCGGCGGAGGTCTCCAGATTCCCGTCCAGCACTCCAGACCATATCGAAGTGAGCTGCCTGCGGAGAGAAATCGTGGCTCTCAAGGCAGGCATGGCAGAGATTATGAAGAAATTTGAAGATTCGCAGGCCGTTATCACCGTATTGCGCAAGGAAATCACCCGCTTGTGCAATAGTGCCCCGGTAAATAGGTCGCCGACAGCGTCAAATTTCAGTAGCAATGACCGGGCGTCCAGTGTCGCCTCAGTCAAGTTGCATGTTGCTGACACTGCGCATAGTGTGGTACGTGCCGATTTGTTGCCCCCGTGCCCCCTCCGCGCGGGGCCCCCCATCACCGCTTCTAAGGAATCACGTCGTCGCTTTGCTGACGTCGTTACCACCGGCAAGCCCGTCGCAGCCCGCCGGAGTGACGCGCCCAAAAAAGCGCGTGAACTTCGGGTTCCTCCAAAGGAGAAGCCCCCTCCAAAAGAAGAGGCTCCTCCTAACGAGAAGCCCCATCGCACCGTTGTGGATAAAGAGGGTTTCACAACTGTGTCAAGAAAGCGCAAGCCACGCAAGAGTCTGTGTGGTACTGCAGAACCGGTTGGTTGTGGTCTGCGGGTCGCCACACCGGGAATGGCGCTGTATGTCTCGCGCCTGCACCACTCCGCCACGGCTGATGAGATGGCAGAGTATGTCCGTCAGAAGACCGGCTTCTTGCTGAGGGTCTTCCAATTGCGTTCGCGCCACTACGTGCACTTCAGTTCCTTTGTGGTGCGCGTTCCGCGGCCGCTGCAGGAGACCATCGCGTGCGCTGACTTCTGGCCGAAGGGTGTCGTATTTCGTGGGTTCCGGGCAGACCTTTATAACGTTATAAAAAAAAACGATATAATAGCGGTATATATCGTTTGTGTTTAAAATTTCGTTCAAACAAATTCTATATTCCTTCATAACGTTATATCATATCATAACGAAAAGAAAACCGTAACTTTACGAAATAGCGTTATAGACCTTTAAAACGTTATGAAAAAAACGATATAATACCGGTATATGTCGTTTGTGTTTAAAGAAAACCATAACGTTATGAAATAGCGTTAGGTATAATAACGCTATGAAACTGATTATGAACTACTACTATGATATCAACTTTACGGCCTAGTCCCACGAAACAAATTTGTAAAGTATGTTTTGACAATTCACGAAAACAGTACACATTTGTCATTGCATATGTTTGTCGCACGTTATATAGAGCGGGTGTTATAGAGTGTAAGAAAGAGATGGTCTATAACGTTATTATATCACTTGCCGAAGTATCGATATATATCGCTATTAATAACGTTATAATGAATACCGCTACAGAATAAATAATGTTTTATTAAAAAACGCTATTCGGTAATATAACGTACTGAAAAATAGCGCTACCTAAAAACGTTTTATTGAAAAATGCTATTCGATAATCTAACGTTATGAAAAATAGCGTTACGCAAAAATAACGGTAATTAAAGGTCTGGTTCCGGGGCAAACTACCGAATCCAACACCGGAGATGACGACGCAGCGGAGCCACAACGTTTCGTCGCCTAAATAATATTTATTATATTTTTTGAATTTTATAGCGCATTGGTGTCGACTGTAATGCTGTAATTTTTATTGACTAAATAAATAAATAAATAAATAAATAGCTAAAGAGAAAAATAATTGTAAAAAATCCAAAAAAAATCGGCTTAAGATTCCAACTGTACTAAATAAACGCGTTATACTTAGTAAGTTAGGAGTAGGAGTTTGCAAGGGAGTCGTGACCGAAAACTAGTCTCTTGCGTCTCGCAGGTGTCGTACATAGACTACGGCAGCATGGGCAAGGTGTCGGTGGCGAACCTGCGCTCGCTGCCGGAGGGCGCGGCCGGCGCGAGCTGCGCGCAGCCGCCGCTCGCCATGCAGTGCGCGCTGGCCGAGGTGGCGCCGCCGCCGCTGCTCGAGGACCACGCGCACTGGACCGCCGCCGCCGCGCACATGTTCACGCAGCTCACCCGGCGCTCGCCGCTCATGGCCAAGGTAAAAAATCTGTAGCTGATGCCAGCAAGCACCGGATTTAGAGGACGAAAGTAAAACTAGACTTACAGGGAAGCGAGCTAGCAGACAAGGACGTGTGTGTACCGTTCGCCGTTTGAAGGGTAACTGCCTTGTCATTGGACGAACACGCACACATATTCAAGTCTACCTACACGTTTTTTATTAAGACATACAAACAACGAAAGTTCAAGGGGTAAGTACAGTCAGCGTCATATAGTTTGAAGCATCCAAGTCGACCAAATAGTTCGGTACACCATAGAAATAGTTTGGTGCGTCGAACTTTTTGGACACCTTGAATGTTTCATACTATATGAAGCTGACTGTACCTACATTATTATTATTATTATAGCCTTTTTATTCCGAATTCGCTACAATTTCAGTAAGTATGTTGTTGTTGTTATTATTATTAAATTGTCGCGTAATTCGGCGTGCCTCATGGCATAGGCCTCCTCCGTGTATTGGAGGGTTTGGGCTATAGTTCCCACGCGCGCCCAGTGCGGATTGGGAACTTAACACACACCATTGAATTTCTTCGCAGATGTGTGCAGGTTTCCTCACCTACCTACATTATACAATTATTAAATTAAGGGTAAAATATAATTTTTTTTTTAAGTTTAATGTTTACAGGAGCAGAGCTTCGGGTCGTCTACAAAATCTTTGTTGCGTTTTATGAAACCACGAGGCATTTAAATGATAAATTTCGGAGAATTATTCGATTCAGGGTATTAAGACTGCGCTCTTAACTTAATAATTGAAAACAAAACATAAAAATACCGCGAAGCGCTAACAAAAATGAGTGAGAATGTAAGTGCTACACGGTCAGCTGGCGCGAGCTTATGAGCGCCTGTCACTTTATCCCCACTCCGCGGCCGGCTGTAATGCGACATACGATAGCCATCATGTCAAATACTTATATCATCGGTTTTATTGTTTATGGCATAAAGGTGTATTGATGTTTTTAAAGTCTTGGTAACGTACATATATTTATGCCCTTAACATACATATGGCTGGGCTGAAAACCAGAGCTGTGTGCAGCGATGCACGCACTCGCAGTACACGCTGAGCTCAATACGATTTCTTCGCTTAGTTTAATTTAAACAATATCCTGTTTCCATTAATGTATGTCTATTCTAATTGTGGTAGTAAAATTCTATTCTATTCAGAAAATAATAGCGACACGCCCGCTCGTTGGCTTTACGTGTTGCAATAACGCCCCTATGTTTGACAACCGACGATTGCATCAAAAATGAGGATAGCATATACAGTAGTGTGACAATGAACCCCTTTCCTCAAAAATGGGTGGATATGGACCGGTAGCGTAGTATAAAACTAGTCAACCGTTTGTTTGCAGATCTACTCGGTGGCACAGGGCGTGGTACACATTGAGCTGCTGGCAGAAAGCGGCAAAATCAATGTGAACCAGGAGCTGGTGCGGGCAGGCCTCGCCATCGCCGCGGAGGAGACCTACGAGTCCAAGGTTAGACCACCCAGCCCACCCAGCGATTGTGACGGCAACTCGCGCTACTATACCATTGAAAGCCAGATTTTTTCCTTACATTGGAGCTGATTATACAGAGAAGTGAATTCAGTCTTAACAGTAACTAAAGGGGCTTCTAAACGGGCCATGTTTTGCTGCAATTTGTGGCTGCACTATTGGCAACTAATTTCCCGGCCATCACAAAAATATTTTATTGCAACTGATGGCCGAGCAATGTATGGCTGGGCAATGTGTGCATTTATGTCTGCAATAGTATGGCTCATGATGCAGACGCTTTAAACGGGCTACACAAACCGGCAACAATGGCTGACGAGATAACACTTGTGGCGGCAGCTTATCTTATTTTAAAAAAGAAGCAAAAGAAAAACGAGAGGTTGTGGATTAGACCTTATTTAAATAGGCGTGAAACTTTGGATAATTTGAGTCTAGAAGTAAGCCTTGATAGTAAATTATTTAAAAACTTTACGAGAATGTCAAAGGGTGATTTCGACTTTCTTTTAAATAAAATAGGACCAAATATTTAAAAAAAAGATAGAAATATGAGGACAGCAAATTGTAGGTATATTCCGGTTTTTATATCCCACAACTCAGGGTGTAAATGTACTTCATTAATGAAGTCAATAGTTATCTCATTAGACCACGTAGAAGTCATTTTTGCAGCATACCCTCGATAAATAACAATAACAACTCATGCAGCTGATCGCAAAGCACTGAATATAGCATCACGGCGTCATTCACAGCAAACTTCATGTCATGTCGCGTAGAAAAAGATACACTGTGTCATAAACCACGAGAGCGACTGAAACAGCAATAGAACTGGCCGAGCAATATTGCAGTAAAATCGATCGCCTAGCGATCGTCCGGCAACCCATCGGGGCAATATCGGCCATAAGTGTCAATACAAAACATGTTTGGCTATATGGCCGGGACATTACTGCAATATTGCGTAGTCTGGCTGGTATTGCTTGCAATGTTGCCGGGCCACTGTGTTGCAGCCACAAATTGCAGCAAAACATGGCCCGTTTAGAAGCCCCTTTATATACAATGAATATTACTTTGATTAAATAATAATTTCCCTCACTTTATACCTGACTAAAACATTTGTACTATCAAACGAATCAAGAGTTTTTATTACTTGATTTTTTATGTTTACTTTTACGGTTTTACCGTTAGAAATTAAATTTGTAAATGTCACTGAAAATTAGAAGAGAAAAATCCGAGCTGTCACGTGACTATGGGTGGCGTAGGGGTATAGTACTTGTCACGGAATGATGATGATCCGGGTTCGATTCCCGGCCGTAGCTTTACTTTTCGGATTTTTCTGTGTTCTAATTTTCAGTGACATTTAGAAATTTATAACATTTGTATCCAGTTGAACCACGACTTGCGCCAGTCAGTGGCGGAACTGAACATGGCCCAGATCCGCGCGTACAATCGCGAGCAGCTCAAGGCCGCGTTCAAAGAACTGCGCGTGGTCGACTCGCCGAGCGCCAAGGACTGCTACACTGATGTCTGTCTGAAGGGACCTTTCAGGTATGCAAAGCCTAACCAACTTTAAATTTGGTCTTAGCCACGTTGCGTATTTTCATTATTTTACTGGCAATGAGTACTCTTCGACAGGGCTTGAAATACCGATATTTTTCAGAACATCATTTTTTTTGACAAGCAGTGGTTTGGAACCGGTATTATGAAAACCGGTCTTCTACAAGGTTCTGATACCTTGATCGATAAGGCGCCAAACAGCAGCGTCGCATACACGTGTAAGAACTTTTATAGAGAACGGATTTTTGTTTATTTTTACCGGTTCTCTAGAACCGAACCGAGACGAAGAGAACCTATAAATACCGGCGTTTTACCGGTACTTTTGGCACCGGTCCTAAGCCCTGCTCTTCTATAAGACGTTAAAAAGTCATTAAATGTCAGCGATGCCGCGATGTAAATAAAAAGAAAATGCTTAGCAAATATTAATGATTTTACGAAGAAATTACAAAAAAAAACCTGAAGTTGAATCGGTGTCATCTGTTTTAGTCCGTTGGAGAGTTCGTTGCACAACCTGATGTACGGCAGCCGCGACAACGCGGTGCAGATCGAGTGGAACTCCATCAACTCCGTGCTGCTCGACACGGAGCCGCAACGCGTCTACGAGAGGTCACTATACTCCTATATGCACCGAGGACTCTTTTAACCCTAGTACCCTAGTCGCCATAAGATGTATCGGGGCAGAGGCCATTTTGCCTAACGCTAACTGAATCACAATTGCACTATACCAAAGTCAAACTGAGTGCGATCTATTTAGGCGCTCAAAAATATTTAAACTTTTGTGTGCAGATACAATTAAACACTTAAACAGTAGAGTACTGACTAAGCGAACTGACTCACCTGATTTTAGCGCCTGCAAACCAAATTGTGGTCACGCGGTTGCTTTGCGAGTAGGGTTTGGGTCCCGGGACGTCTCGTGTCTCGAAGTCCCGGGACTTTTTGTAAATTTCGTTGTCTCGTGTCCCGGGACTTTTGGGTCGAGACTCGAGACGAGACACGATAGTCGTATGTATTGTATTAATTTTTATTTTCAAAGCATTGCATGAGCCTAGCTAGCGCCATCTGTTACTGTAATGAATAATTACTTGGTCTACCTACATACTGAGTTTGCCGCGCCGCCATTTTGTTTATCCTGCCTGACACAAGCTCAGTCGCAAATTTCATTGAGTGTGGTGTGGTGCTTTTGTTGCAGTAGCGATTATAAAAATTCAACGACGGCCATCGATCTCATGTAAGTTCTTGATTTTGTTTACTTCAATGGTAAATTAAGTAGGTAAGACGTTTACATAGGTTTCATGATAGTGACTTGACAAATAATCTTCATATCTGTTATCATGTATTAATTATGTTTAAGTTATGTCTGTTATGGTTTTTTTATAAAATACATAATAAAGTGATAAGTACTCACTCAGTGTATAAACTTATGAAATTAATTTTGGATTATTATTATTTTTACAGATACTTTAAACAAAAATAGATCTTTTAATATGGAGCGTACAGCAAAAGTATGGAAACATTTTAAAAAGATAAATGAATCAACAGCACAGTGTTCGTTATGTCCAAAACAAATTTCATGCAAAGGGTCGAATACTACGGGCCTTGACAGACACCTCCAAAGAGTCCACAATATTTCTGTGAATCAACCGCCGCCGGATGAATCAAAATCAGTTGTACAACCTGGGACATCTTGCGAACCGGAATCAAAAAAAATTAAACGTGAAAATCAGTCTGAAATTACACGATACGTTGCTAGAAAGTCTTTGTCTGAAATAATTTCTCGTTTGGCGGCAGAGGATGGCCTTACTATAAGAGCAATCACAAAGAGTAAATTTATTCGTGAGAGTATTACCCAGCGAGGTTATAAAATGCCTAAAAACGAAACTGAAATTATGAAAATTATATTAAATTATTATGAAGAAAAAAAAGCAGAAATGATTCAGAAATTTAAAAACTTGGTCGCTTCTGGTACACGTTTCAGCCTTTCAGTAGACGAGTGGACCAGCGTCCGAAACCGAAGGTACTTTAATTTGTGTTTGTATGTTGAGGACGGAGAAGTTTTCAATTTGGGATTAATCTATATACCAGGTAAATGCGGTGCTGAAGAGACCAAAAAAATTGTTGAAGATACATTAAAAAGATTTCAATTGGATTTTGAAAAACATATTGTAGCCACCACCAGCGATGGCCCAAATGTAATGAAAAAGTTTGGCAGGGAAAGCCCCAGCGAGATGATCCTATGCTTGAACCACGCAATCCATCTAGGAGTTGTAGATACATTTTATAAAAAGAGACAGGCTACATCCGCAGTTTCGAGCTCCGAAGATACCGATGATAGTGACGATGAAATAATGGAGAACAAAAACTCTTCTGATGACGAAGCGGACGACAATGCCAGCTACGACACAAACTTCCGATTACAACCCATTGATGAAATTAAACGAGTGTTCGACGAAACAAGGTCCTTAGTGAAATTATTTAGAAAGAGTCCACTGAAAAATAGCCAATTACAGAATTATGTGAAAGCTGAATTTGGGAAAGAACTCAGTTTACTACTGGATGTCAAAACAAGGTGGAATTCCATCATTGTGATGGCAGAACGGTTTCTGAAGCTCAAAAATTGCGTGAAGAAAGCTTTGATTGATTTAAACATGTTAGACAAGTGGAATGAAGACAATCTTCTTCTTTTGCAGTCGATTGTTGATTTGTTGCAGCCAGTCAAGATAGCTGTAGAAGCCTTAGGGAGACAAAACGCTACGTTACTAATAGCTGAAGCAATAATTGATGTATTACTGAAAAAAATTCAATCGACAACGACAAATGATGATTTATCGAGTCGGTTCTTAGAAACTTTAAAAGCTCGTCTAGAAGAGAGAAGACCACAACGAGTTATCTGTTTATTAAAATATTTACACACTGGTCATCACACCTCACAGTCTCAAAACACGGACTTTTTTACTTCAAATTTAAGTAAAACTGCCCTAATTGGCTTTGCGGAAGAACTGTATTGCAGGCTTTTTGAAAATATACCTCATATCCCGACACCAGATATGGAAATAATAAGCGCTGAACCTAGTACTAGTAGCTCTCAAGTACACAACGAGCCGGATGAGTCGTTTGTAAATCAAATGGAACAAGCAATAAAAAAAATCAAAGAAAATGTACCCGAGGTTCAAAAAACAACAACAAGAGCAACATTGAAAAAGGAGTTTCAGTTGTTCGAAGCAACCGGAAAAGAAGCCAGAAGTATACATAGTGCTCTCGCCCTCATACTTCTGACTGAATAATTTTTGTCTTAGGGGATGTTTGGTCACTCTGATTTGTCTGACTGATTGAATATAAGTTTTAAATAAATATTTCAATAACATATTCAAAAATCAGACATGTACACACGGCAAAATAATCAGGTAAGCACCTACGCACGCTCGCGCCGTATCTATCCTGCTTACCGAATAGCTTTGCCACAGTAAATAAATAGACCAGTATGGAAGCTAGGCATACTTTTTGAAATAAATACCTACGCTCCGTTAGAGCGTTAGGGTTGTCGATTTAATTTATATAAAATTGTAAAGATTTTTGTTTAGTTAGCGCTATAATAACAACTAGTAACGCCTGTTTTAAAGTAACTAGCTACACTTAATTAAGAGTATTAGGGTTGGCACCCTTAATTTGTCTAAAAAAAAGACAAACGTTTATTTGGTTTCTATGATGGACACGGCACTATAAAACTGTTTTTTTTTTCTAATTCTTTGTAAATTAATAAAGCTACTTTGCAATTTATATGTTGTCTCTGACAACAACATCGAAAAGATCCAATAGTTAATTAAAAAGTTAAAAATGGCGGCTACTTTTTTTCATTTCGTTAACGGATTCGATGTCGGAGATCAACCATATCCCCAGATATCGATTTTGAAAGCAATCGGTCGAATAATTAAAAAGTTCAAAATGGCGGCTAATTTTTCTCATTCCGTCCACGGATTCGATGTCGGAGACCAACCGGATACCCAGATATCGATTTTGAAAACAATCGGTCGAATAATTAAAAAGTTCAAAATGGCGGCTACTTTTTCTCATTCCGTCCACGGATTCGATGTCGGAGACCAACCGGATACCCAGATATCGATTTTGAAAACAATCGGTCGAATAACTAAAAAGTTCAAGATGGCGGCTACTTTTTCTCATTCCGTCCACGGATTCGATGTCGGAGACCAACCGGATACCCAGATATCGATTTTGAAAACAATCGGTCGAATAACTAAAAAGTTCAAGATGGCGGCTACTTTTTCTCATTCCGTCCACGGCTTCGATGTCGGAGACCAACCGGATACCCAGATATCGATTTTGAAAACAATCGGTCGAATAACTAAAAAGTTCAAGATGGCGGCTACTTTTTCCCATTCCGTTAACGGATTCGATGTCTGAGACTAACCATATCCCCAGATATCGATTTTGAAAGCAATCTGTCAAATAATGAAAAGTTATGGTATAGGTAAAGTCCGTATCGGTATTTGGCAAGACATCCTTCAAATGTAATCCTGTAATATAAAATAGTACTAGGTATATTATAGATGAAAGATGATACCGACGAAAGTCCGTAGTAGAATTTTCACCAAAAACGCGCTCCATAATATACGGCAACTACTTTATCATTTAAACAGCCTAACGTTTTATTTAACAGAAAAAGCATTTTATTTAATAATAATATATTCTTATCTTTCAACATCAGCAGGGAGTTTAAAAAACGAAAGCTCCGGTTGTGAAAAAGTCGAGTTCAAGCAGCCGTACACTGACTGCGCAATACGCTCTTGGCATGTTTAACACGAAAAAGATCGCGGACTGTCTGAGCGCACGTAACAGACAACCGCTCTACTCAACGCGGCACTCGCGACTGACGGCACTACGAGGTCCGCCCAGGGGCCGTGTAAAGCGCGCGCCTGTGTGCGCGTTTCGTTTCAACCGATTTGTTCGTAGATTCCTTACTGCTTTAGCTTATATATATACTGTGGCTTTGCTGTGTGTACCTGCCGAGGTGTCACTCGGCAAGTTTTTACAAGCGCGTAGGTATTCAAGGCACACGAGACGCTACTGAAAACTTAAGGTTTCATTCGTCAGAAAATAAGTTATGTCTGATCGCTCTGGGATCTTACTCTATTAGTATGTTTTGTGTGTGTGCATATTTCATGTGTAGTATATTTCTGATGTATATTAATTTATCGTATTTTGTTTTATATGTATTAGGGTGTACCCGTATTATTATGTAGGTGTATTCTTAATATTATTATTTTAATGATTTATTTGTTTAGGTTAAGTTAGGGTCTTTGGTCTTAGCTTTTTAGTATGTCTACTCTCTATATATGTCTCTCTCTCGTTTCTGTTGTCCTATCAATCATTCGAAGGTTAGCTGGAGGATATCCCTTTGAGGGATAAGTTCGCCTTTGTACATCTGTTTTTATCATTACCAGTAAAATTGAATCTGTTTTATGTACAATAAAGAGTGCATACATACATACGTACATACATCACTTATAAGACGCTATACACATATTACTCCGCTAAATTTGACACTTGTCTATTGTTGCCAGGTTGTTGGTGGCGGCTGATGTGGGCCAGAACGAGCACAGCGGCACCCTGACGCTGCGGCACACCACGCTGATGCCCAACGTGCCCGGCCTGCCCGCCATCATCGCGCTGCTGTTCTGCCCCAAGTGAGTTCACTTACTTGACAGTTGTCAAATGAGATCACGTGACGTGAAGTTATAGATAGTCAAGGAAACAACAGAGAGTAGTGAAAAATGCCTCAAAGCCCTGATCATACGCGACGAGTAAAATTATAATGTAGTCGGCACATTATCATTAAGCAGGTAAAACGGCAGAAAGGTTAAATGAACGGTTTGGTACAAACATTTTACCACCATCGAGTTGGTATCCACAAAATCACATCCACAAATCAGTGAGATTGTCTATAAACATACACATACACAAATCACGCTTTCACGCTTTTATCCCTTACGGGGTCGACAGAGCCTAGGGTGGCGAGACCTACAGGCCACGTTTAGCAAGATTGTGGGCGTATAAATGGCAAAAAAATGGAATCAAAATAGTGATGATTCCTATGATTTTCGCCCATTCCCTCGATGGGCTTTTGCCATCTGCGCGGGAGGACAAGCAACTGGTATATTCTGTTTCTTCTTTGCTTTCAGACTAGCACGGAATTTGTATAAACGCGATTATCATAATCAAATCACAATATAATCATTTTGCGATATACACAGATATTATCATTCAATTAATCAATCAATTCGTACCAGCTCTTGTGAATGGCATGCGTTACGGTCAATATTATCGTGATACTGGTATGTCAATATAGGATCGTGTATTTCAAAACAACCGGATTAGCTGCGATACGCATCAATATTTCGTGATATGGACATATTGACCGTCTAATTCATGGGCATGACCAAGACTGTACTGCCACGTTCAATGGTCAAGTTAACCGGCACGTGTAACGTTGTACACAGTGCGGAGCTCCGCCGCGGCGTGTGCGGGTCGCGCTACGCGAGCGCGCTGTGCGGGCTGGGCGCGGACGAGGCCGGCGCGCCGCACTTCCCCGAACACGACCTGCTCGTCAGCGTCGATGCCGATTTCGACGTGGACGACGTCTCGGATGTACGTACACACACACACACGTCGTCACAATGTTTTGCTGTCTCCCTCGCTTGGTCGATTCAAGTATCAAACCCATAAAGTGAGTGAGTGAGACAAACCTGAATGGCATTCTATGAGCTCACGGAATGTACGAATTGCTCGGGCTGAGGTCAAAATAAGATTTTTTGGGAACTGTCAATACGACTTGACATGAGTTTCTGCCAGGTTTCTTGCGGCGCATTCTTCTTGGCAATGGTGGCTTTCCGAATGCGCTGGTGGTTTCATAGTAAAGTAATAGAGCCCTTGGCGGCCTGTTTGCATAATAAGCGTTTTGATTTTTGTTTTATTTTGGCGCAAAAATTTAAATTTATATGACGACAGAAAAATACAGCCTAAAAATACCAGCGCTACCATTACACTGGAACTAATGGCCTCCGTCACTCATAGCCAAATAGTTCTACTAACGTTTTAATCGCTACCCCGTCTAATAGTTATATTGAAGAAATGAGTAAGCATCAGTTTTAAATCAATAGATATTGTGTGTTTGCCGGCAGATCAACCATATCCGTTACCTGATGGACTACACGATGATGTGTAACGAGAACCAAGATGAAGACTCGCGCCGCTCTCTGCCCGCTCTCATCCGGGAAGTGCTTTTGAAGTGAGTAAAATATTTACATGCAAAATCAATTGCTCTTCTGTTTTCAAGTAAGTCACAGTCGAGCGTCATAGTCTATGCAAGAAAAAATGTGTCCCAAAATTTCTATTCCAGTTCCTCATTTTTTTAATGTATCTAGGCAGGTATGGAACGTGACGAATAGGAAAATAACCATAGTAAAGATTGGGACACATTTCTTCTTGTATGAGAATTGATAGGGTAAACGATACTGAGTAAGAAAAACCCAAAATATTTAAATTCTGAAAAAAATGTTCATGTGAACTATTTTTGGAAAACGCTCAGTCACACAAATTTGACTATCACCAACACCACAAAATTGCTGGCGCGTTTCAAATCTTATACGGGTCCATCCCCTAAGTTACAAGTACGCCGTTCTGCGAACACAACTGTTCAACATTCAAACCATCAATGCACATTCGCGGACTTTAATTCTTGAGCTACGGTTCGGTTGAACTATTGTCAAAATATGTATAATAGGGTCAAAATATTGAAATTTACTTGTTGACATGGCGTTACTTCACTATGAGAGCATTCCATGTACTCTCAACAATTTTAAAATCCTCGTGTGTACTGTCATGGTTCAATATGGACTGGTTATGTTATGAACTGAAATAAAATATATTTAATTATTTATTATTGTTCCAACAGACTATTAATGAAACGTCGCAAGCACCGCGAGTCGGAAGTCATCCCCAAAGCGTGGGAGTGGAACTCGGTACCTGATGATGAGCTCATGGAGATAGCGCCCACGGAGCTCAAGACGCCCTCCGGGGTGTACCCCCTCCACGTGCCGCAAGAACTCAGGCCGATACCGAGGGAGAAGCTGGAAGAGTTGAAGCGAGAGGTGGACAAACTGCATCTGCTAGTGGCCAGGTAACATTTATTTGCAGTCACTTCTTTGTTGGTCTTGCTGGACTGGAATTTGAGAACAGCTGAGTTAACCACTTGTCGATTTTATATAAGACTAGCTGTTTCCCGCGGCTTCGCCCTCATGCCAGTTTTATTTTAATGATTTATCGCCTTCCCTGGACTTGGACAAATGTTTCAAAACCAAAATTGAATGGTCCTAATGAAAAGGGGGTTATGAAAAAACCATTTTCTACACAAATACACAAAACACAAATCACGTCTTTATTCCCTTACGGGGTAGATAGAGCCAATGGTAACAAGACCTAAAGACCACGTTTAGCATACGTTTACCACTTTCTATTCTAGTGTAAAAGGGGTTAAGTCTAAAATAACTGTATAAACATCTGACCCCTTCTCTAGATCCCATAATTATTCAAATTGATGCAGCCATTCTCGAGTTTTAGCGAGACAAACGAACAAATATTCATTTATATATTATAGATAGCTATTGCTCGTGACTTTTTCCGCGTAGAATCAAATATAACCTATGTTCATCAGTGATAATGTAAAATTCTAACAATGAAAGAATACCCCTTCCACCTATACGCCCACAATCTACCCCGTAAGGGATAAAGACGTAATGTATGTATATATGTAAAAATTGTTTCATGTCGGTCCAGTAGTTTCGGAGCTTATTCAATGCCAACAAACAAACAATTTTTTCCTCTTTGTAATATATATATATTGACGAGGAAAAATAACGGCTCACTCTTCATACAACGTTATATGGGAAGTGGCCCTTTATTTTTGCTCGCCTGTGTAGATATGTTTTTTAAGTCAACTCTTGCAAGTCAAATTTTACCCACTTTAATGTAGGATTGATGGCAATGCAAGTAGTCAGCAAAAAAAACTTGCTTATTTTTGTGACTAAGAATGAGAATTTGTATCATAATATTGGGGTACAAAGATTGAAATTAACAATATATACGTGCGAACAACGCGGGTTTGGTTAAAGGTTAAGATTTATTTGGTATTCAAATCAAATGGCAGTAGCTCCTACACTGAAATTGACACATTCATTAAGTTTTTATTTTCCGGTTAACCCGTTAGAAATCATATTTGTAACAAACACCATACGAACTAGTGAGCACTACAGGTCGCGGACTAATAGCGTGGATTAGACTGTCAATATAGGATTGTGGATTTCAAAACAACCGGATTCGCTACGATACGCATCAATATTTCGTGACATCGACCGTAATATAATAATCAAAAATGTAATATTATATTTGTTTGTATATTTTCATAAATTTATTTTCTATTTATTGTAATCCTGCTAAATTTAATTAAATTGAACCTACTTGACATGATCAGCTATATTTAACTGTAATTTTGATATATTAAATTGTTGAAAATAACATACCTAATGAATGTAAAAAAAAAAAATTAATTAATCAAGTACCTATTTGCATCTTAAATTTGCATGTCCATATTTTGATTAAACATGTGAAGACCTTTCTACTTGTACACCAGTTTTTTATCACACCATGTTTATTGCAAATAAAATGATTTATGATTTATGATATGCATGGATCACATGATAATATTGACCGTATTACTAATCCAAAAGACTTGTCTGCTGTTAAGTTAAAAAAATCTATTGAATTTGCTAAATATACGCAAATATAAACTACCAAGATACTGAGGATCTCCTTACAGGCACTTACTAATGGTAAAGTGTAGCCACACACACGCAACACACGCACACGTACGCACACACACATTCTTGTGTTTTGAGTACTTCACTTAGGACTCGCGATACAAACCCAGAGTCTAGTGCGAAGGCCGCTGTTTCACTTACCGCATAAAATGTTATCTACCTATCTCTATGTAACAATGTGTCCTTGTAACTTTGTAACTTCTGTGGTGAAATAAAGTTTTTCTTATTCTTAATCCATGCCATTCGCAAGTAATTTAATGATCTGGTTGTGGGCAGGTCTTGCATCTCGAGCAGCGCCGAGCGCGCGTGCCCGCTGTGCTGCACGGCGCCCCTGCCCGCGCACGCGCTGCGCATCCACCTCGCCTCCGCCTCGCACCGCGACAAGGAGGCCGACTTCAACATCTTCAACTCGTAAACGCCTTCCATCGTACGCAATCAGTTGAACGAGGAAGAAACCAATTAAGTATAGAACTGTTCTATCTGTTAGAATGCCGTAAGGATTGACCAATCACATTTAGTTGGAATCCGCTTCCCTTGTATTGCGTGTCTGTTTGATTTCGAGAGCTGTGATTGGTCGATTCTGCATATTCCTTCAGTTCTGCACAAATCCTATGGTCAGTAACGAAATGTGTTGATTGTGTCATCATGCCGCACTGAAGCAGCGGCTATAACTGCCGTGGTTATGCACGGCTTGTGTATTTGTTATTCAAAAGCGGATTCAAAATCTCATTAAATCTTATAGTTCGAGGTGTGACGGTCGAACCGTGATATTTTAAGGTGCCATATAATAGTTTTTAGTCGTCGCAACTGATGGCGAGACTTGAAACTAAACGTAGCCCACTAGCGCCAACTAGTGGAGAGACCTGTTCGCGTACTCGAGAGCAAAGAAACAAGGTCACTTCCCGTAGAAAGTTGTATGAAAATTGACCCGGTTTCTTTGCTCCCGAGTACATTTGCCACCAATGGCTATACATGGTATGTGTATGAAAACAACGGACGACAGAGCAAAAAGGAAATTTGTTAGTTGTTCGTTTTGATATTTACTCTATTTCATTGACAAAAACTTTATCGCAAGTTTGACTGATTAGATGATTAATTGAAAGCTTGTAACTAGTTTCACGCTAGCAAATAAAATTGCTCTAGACATTTGAGAGATGCGTTTTTCATTACTTCACTGTAAAAGGTATGTTATTTGTATTTTTCAGCGGTGTTATTTTGTTCATGGGTTGATTAGCGCGCGACTATGTGATGGGGTTTGAATACCTTGTTTGAATCTATACGGGCGACCTTTTGAACCAAACTTAATATATACTCGGGAGCATAAAAACCGAGTCACTTTTCATACAACTTTCTACGGGATGTGACCCGGTTTTTTTGCTACCGAGAATAGTATTAAAACAAAGCAAATCGTTATCCTGTACAGCCTTGTGTACGCCAATATTTTGATCACCAAAGTACTAGGTACTTTACGGATGATTTTCTGTAATTACTTTTTTTTTGTTAAGTTGTTGCCATTCTATTAGTTAACTATAGAAATTGATATTTTTTGTTTTTAGTTGATAAGCAGAACAAAAATATTGTAATGACCTCAGAAGATACGATCCCTTTCTATACTGACTTGAGTTTAACAATAAAGAATTTTTTGTAGGAATTAAAAACAAAAGCTATCTTGTTGCCGAATGACATCGTCTACGTAGACGTGTCGTATATGTATATTGACAAAAATTAGCTCTTTCTGACCGGCTCAAACCGACTTAGTAAAATATGTTGAAATCTTAACGAAATTTCTTTTTACATATCTGAGTCGTAGGTAAGTAGAATTTATATCGTCCGTTATACGGGCCAAACATTCCATTTTCTGGTCAGGGGATGTCGAAAAATTGTTAACGGGAAGGAAAACTTTCTGCTTTTTAACGCTCTAAGTGTGCAACGTATATTAATTGCAATCAGACCAAATATAAAGTAAAGACGGAGGTATGCGAACGACACTGAGGCTGGTTTAATTTACGCCTCGCCTTCTGCATACTGCATACAATTGAACGCATAAACTTCGCTTAGAAAATTGGTTTAGCTACGAGAACGCCCTTGAGGCTTAGTTTAAACCGGCCTCACTTTGCCGTGGTCCCTCCTTCTTTTTGTTAACAGACTTCAAAAAGAGGAGGTTCTTAATTTGAACTGAGGATTGCACAACTTGATTTATTGTTACTCTGAGTAAGTGATCACATTTATTGTTACTATGATGACTCGTTGATTCTGTAAGATAAACTAAGTGTATTGTTTATATAATAAATGTTTAAAAATATTATTTGCGTAATCAATCTTCGATCCTCCTGAAACTAGTTAGTGTCACCAGTATAACCTTAATCGAGAAATTTTTGCGACGCTTGAATATAGTGGACATTACCTTTTTTTCTGAGACTGACTGCAATTTGCTCTCGGTATTGAAAAGTTGGTATTATGTTGATGTAAGTTCCTGATTCCCTTTTTCACCTATACGCCCACAATCAATGCTAAACGTGGCCTTTAGATCTTGTTACCTTAGGCTCTGTCTACCCCGTAAGGGATAAAGACGTGATTTATGTATGTATGTAAAACGCATGAAATTAAGAGCAACAGGATATTGTTTCAATAAATCTTCAAACGATTGACAGGACATAAGAATCAAGCGAGAAAGTGAAAATTTCCTACCAGAACAGAAAAATGTCCAAATACTTTGTTGTTTTGAAATTTGATGTTTACCAGCGTTACTTGTCATATTATAGTTATTTTGGAATGAATGAATATTGAAGATCCTACCTACCACCAACTAAGTTACATACAAGAGATACATTTTTCTGAATTTCGAGAAATACGAACATTTATCTTTCATTATTTTACGCAGTTGAAGCACGAACAAGGAGTTTAGCTGCTAATAATATAAAATAATCTACCCTCATCATTCGTAATGCATTCATTGCGTGAAAACAGACTTACTCTACCAACATAACAAACAAACCGAATTCACTTAGACTATTCGTACGTCTTCGTTTACGCAAATATATGCAGCGTGTCCACGCTATGGCCTTCACCGAAACAAGTTTACTATAAATTACCATAACGCTAATATCGTCTGTCGAGTCTGACGCGGGCGCGCGACAGTTTCAGCTTACTTCCTTAAATAATTGCACTTTCTCTAAAGCCGTTTTATTTGAATCGCTACAATAAAGTATTTGTTTTAAAAAATGTGGAAGACTGAGGAAGACATCGACGCTATCATTGTGTAAGTATTTTTTTGGTTTTTTACCCTCTTGTTGTTATTATTGTTTTAGGTCGGGTAGGCATTTTAATAGTAAACAAATGTAAGCGCTTAGTTCATATCATACGTTATCTTTAAGTTAATTCGTATTTTTTTACTTAAGCATAGATAACGTTCGTATAATTTATTTATTTATTTATTTATTTATAAAATATCTTACACAATATAACAGTGAGGTACTAAGGCATTGAGTAAGAGAGACAAGAAAAGAAAGATAAAACTAAAACACATAAAAAAAATTACAATAATAACTAATTAATTACTTAATTAATTAAATGCATGACGACACACGTACATCCATCGCCTCACAGAAACGCAGACATTCAACGCACACACTTCTCCAGTCATCGGCAAACAAGTCACACTCTGGTGCTGATGCGAGGAGCGCACTGATATGGTGCAGCGCGCGAACCGGCGGCGACTGCTTGCGAGCCACGGTGCGGGCAGGAGGCACCGCCAGGAGATGACGGTGACGTGGCCTTAAATTGAATTTAGATAATGTTTTCTGAAGTTAATTTCGCATTTTTCGTCTACCTATATTAGCTAATGTATCTTTTAGTCGAACTAAACTGAATCTCATTTAGGTATTTATTTGTTTAAAACCTGGCTTTCACAATACCATCGGACCGTGGACGAAACATAACAATTGCATTCTATTTTATACAGTCTATACTCGCGGTACTTATCTACCTACCGTTATGTCAGCTGTTATTGTGCGATTGCCTTTTTTTATCGAAGAAAGTGCCGAACAGTAAGGAAACTGAATCATGTATATTGTGGAACTTTTTCACTCTAAGTGACATGGCATTAAGATACATGTACAAAGGCGCACTTATCCCTCTAAGGGATATCTTCCAGTCATCCTTTGAGTGGCCATACCATTGTATCTATGTGATAAGAGTAGGTACGCCATTCAGTTTCTTCCACCGTATGTGTTAATATTAGGTGCGTACGAAATGAGTTCTTTAACATTAAATTAGTTACGTTAGGTATTAATTAGCAGTATTTAACTTAAACAAAATTAATAGTAATTAATAATTAACTAAGAACCTAAGATACCAAGACAATCACCATTAAAATGCATTTTGGAAATACAGTAATGGGTAAATGTTGTCACACTGACCCCCAATCTGTTAAATTGCTTATCTTTGGCTTATTAATACTTACCACAAACAAGTCGTTAGTAGTTTCGAAACTATTTTATCATGTTATTTGAATCGATCACTTTGTCTCGAAGTTAACACAATACACTGATCTCCTGACAAACTTATCTAATTCTATACTTTGTTAAATTTCTTTTACCTAAATGTTCAGTAAAACGTTTTTAAATTTTAAAGTTAAGCTTTTGCCCTTTAAATTTGTTAGACATAAGAGTTTCGTGAACGAGTGTTTGAGGTATGTTTTTTATACCTACTTATTTAATATTTACCTGTTTTATTGTCCAAATTTTTAAGTCAGAACTATGGCACAGAAAAACAAAAATAATTGTTTATTTATGCATATATTTCTATCTGCAATCCGCAAGTTAGCTAGTATGTCCGATACTTGCAGTACTAGTACTACTACTCAGAATCATAGCCAATAAAAAATCTTAACCTAGTTAAAATTATTTTATCATCTAAATAACTTCATATATCAATACAATTCTTCACTAAGTGCACTCTTCGCTTTGATATAAGCCTCACATACTTTATCGAGGGCTTGTTCTTGTTTCCTCAAAGAACAGTTCTGGCATGATTTTATGGCAGCATTGAACTCTACAATTAAATTATCTGCGCCATCTATCGGCGGCAATCCTACAACGGCGTCACACATTATTTTATCAAAAATCATATCGTCGATGCAACACTTCAGCAGTTCGTAGTAGTGAAGCCAAAAACCTCTTGGCAACTGAACTAACTTAATATGTAGTGCTGCTGTTACGAAACCAGTAATAAATAAATCCTCCAAGAAAAAATATGGATGATTCACTACTTCTCTAATTACTCTTTTGGCAGTATTAGGAGTTGTTATATAATAATATCTAGATAAATATGGCGGGTACTCATCCTTGGAGTACTCTTCCCAAGACACATACCATTTCGATCGATTATCTCTAACAGGCTCTGTATGGTTCAGCATAAACCCCATGAAGAAGTCTTCATTTGTTTTTATGCTTGACAATAGTTTGACGGTTCCTTCTAAGTTGAATGCAGTATCATCATCAACCTTAAGGATGTACAAGGCTTTATCAAAGTTTGTGGCCACCCAATGTAGACCCATCAGGGTTTTGATCGGCAAGTAGCGATTATCCTCCAAAAAGGAGCCTTGAAGGATGTCACCGAAGATTCTACTCTCATCTTCTATGACATTCTGGCCTATGGTTCTGAAATTAAAATAGTAAAAGTAAATAGATGTTATAAAACTTCTTCGTTAAGTATTATTCATGACTGCTTAATCGTACGTAGTAACATAAGGGTTACTTTAAAGTTAGAAACAGTTAGAACTTCTAATTCAGGATACAGCTAGCAGCACAAATATTTTGAGCGGTATAGTACAATACTACTTTGGGATTTTTAAAAAACGAGCCTGTTCTTTTTTTAAGAGCGGGCACCGCACCCAAACAGTTCTTGATAAGTTAGTTACCTAAATAAAATAATTACTTACATACATAAGTACCATAATGGAATCAAACAAGTAGGTAAGTATTAGGTACCTATTGCTTACCTTTCATGAGGTGGTATTTTCGCCAGTAAGAATATTCTAGTAGCATTCATAGAATCTAAGAGTCTTTTCGGCATAGCTCTTCTGTGCGCATTTCGCAACTGAACATGTCCGACATCCGAAGCAACTATTATGGCTAAAAATGGTTTACCTATAAATAAAGTGTATGTAAGTGTAGTAGGTATAGATTGGTATTGTATTCGTTCGATATTATTTGCAGTGCCCCGAGCTCTTACTTCTGCATGTTGCTTTAGAAGGTGCAATTATTATATCAAGAACAGTTCCGCGGTTTAAGTTCGAAAGCCAATAAAGCCAGTAAATTAGGAGTATTGATAGAACTAGTGATAGAACTGGTTTAAATTTTTTAGAAATAAAGGACCTTACAATACACAAATGTAAATAGTTACTCAAACTCCGCATTTTTCCATATTGACGTTGACAGTAGAACTGTAAAGTTCGTCCTTACTTTGAAAAAGCTCGTATCTCAAATCATAGAAATTTGTAACCGAGATGAGACCGAGAATAGCTGTCAACAGGTGTCAAAGAAAAAGTATCATCCTTTCAATTAAAAGTTCTTGCCCCTATTTCAACCAACTCGACAATTGTCGTTGACCATTGACAATTCGATATGCAATGCGTATTCAATATGAAGCCAACTGGCGTAGATTCTCGTCAAGTTTGTAAAATAAACAGAATTGTCACTGCAATGGTCACGGACAAATCACTCTTTCTCCGCGTTGGCGATCTATTACGTTAACTTGTCTCAAATCGAAATATAAACAAATCCAAGTACCTAAATACAGTATTGCGCGTACCATTTATATTCCATAATATCAAAACCAACCGTCAATCAAGGGTTATCAATAGCAAAAAAAGTCAGGGTGTTTATTTCCCCGTCACGACATTATGTACGTCCTCCAATATTACACCATAAACCATCGGCTTATACCTACCACTATACGTCACCCCTATTATCCGTGATAACCCGAGCTATCTCGGATCACGGCGCTGGCGGGTAGATCTTCTGGTCCTCTCAGTGGCTAGTGGGCGATCGATCTAATAAGGAGTCTAAGAAAATGGTGGCACAACCGATTTCAGGGCGGGAAGTGGCGGGGTATGCATTTAACACCTTTTTATAATACCTTAAAATATGAAAATTGAGCGTTAGTTAATTTATAAGTAGGGGAGACCGAGGTGAGTTGAGACAGAGGTGAGTTGATACAAAGCCTTTTTCTCTGCACCTATGACAGTTAGCGAGGTCACAACTTCACACAAACTGTGGGTGTAGAAAAAGCAACGAATTAGCGAAGTTACCTGCCCGATAAACTGTCACAGTTCAGAGAAATCGGCTTTGTATCAACTCGCCTCTGTCTCAACTCACCTCGGTCTCCCCTATTCTTAATTGTCATGTAAATAATGTCAGGTGGGTAAGGTTACAATGGAAATACAACAAAATAAAATTTTATGCACGCGTTTGCATGCACTTAAAACTTTTCTGTAGGTGTTCCCTTTAGCAAATTTTAAAACTTTCGTGCAGTAAATCTATAAGCCTTTAGTGCTTGATATCATTATCACCAATAGCATAATCACATCCATAGCAGATATACATAACACAGATGAGTCAAACACATCTAAACCTATTACCTTAGCGGCTCTTAATCGTTACCTAACTGTGCGTTCGGTCGAACCACTCTCATCAATGAACAGAGCCATCTAAGTAAGCACGTCTTCTACAATATATCCGCTATTGTTTTCCCCTAAAGCTTAAGCTCATTAACTTCTTCTCAACTCGTTCAAACTCCTCAGATCCATAGAAAATGAGCTCCGCGAGCAGGTGGCCCAGCTGCGGACTCAGAGCGCCAGTTTTCTGCCGCGACTGGCCATCGTGCAGGTCGGCGGGCGAGAGGACTCCAACGTGTACATCAGGATGAAGCTGAAGGCGGCTGAGAACATCGGCATCAAGGCTGAACACTTGCGGCTGCCGCGGGACATCACTGAGAATGAGGTATCTTCCACACTATACCATAACTAGGTATGTTAAATTATTACTAGAGGCGTTAGGTAAAATAGTAAACATATTAATCATATTCCGAGAGTAGGCAGGTACAAATTTATAAAATAGATTCCAACTGAAATGTCTTACACTAACAAAATCTTCACAATCTTCTTCACTTCTTTGACTAAGAAAATATTTATTCGTAAAAATGTAAAAGGTATAAAAAGGGTATATAGGCAAAACATACGGAAAGTTTACAAGGACCGTGTTTTAAGCGGCTTTTGGGCTATGGAATATTTTCTTGACAGACTTACACCCCGGGATTCATACTAGAATTGGCAGCAAAGGGGTTCTGTGTGGCACTAACCTACCATAGTAGGAGGCACATATAAAAAGGTCAAATAAGTGTATGAATCAAACCACATTACACTTCGGATCAATATGAAAAGCCAGACGTAGAAAGCCTAGCTTCGACTATTAATAAAGCTTGGTAAACGGTTATTTGTAAAATTTGTTTCCATTTTGAATTGTCATCCATGCCCACTCTGACCTGGCGATAAGAAGCATTATCAGCTGTTTACCGCTTTGCTGTTCTGATGTGATGTAATTATCATAATATCTTGCTGCATGAGAGGCGTAAGTAATTAAAAATAACAAAGAGAGTGAGCGAGCAAAGATGAACCACCTCTTATCAGTGGCTCATTATTTGTATTTTTTCTGGAAAACGATTTTCCACTCCATCAATCTTTGGTGCGGGTAGTTACCGTTACTTACTAACTTCACGAAATATTGGAACATACACGGATAAAAGATCCCTCTCACCGCAGATCAACATACGCTAATGCGGCGATTACGCTAGACGCGTTTGAAACGTCGAATTTTTCACTTCCCCTCTCTTCAAAAATGAGAGCGCGCATTCTCTAGGCTGAGTAGGATACGCCGCTTAAGTACCAATAGCGTCTCATTTTTTAAGAGAAGACTAGGAGCATCCGCGGCTCATAAATTGGAAACCGTTCCTTTTAATTTTCACGGACACAGGGCCAAACACAATAATGTACTTATCTTGTTCTATTGTTATATATATACCCATACTTAACTGACCTTACAGTCGTAATGTCCCGTAACTAGTATAGGAAATTGTTAATTAGTAAAACAAAAATGAATAATTCGCTTCATATTATAATAATAATGGTTTCCAGCTGCTGAACCGCATCGTGTCTCTGAACGAGGACGTTTCGGTGCACGGCATCATCGTGCAAATGCCGTTGGACTCGGAGCACCCCATCGACCCGCACCGCGTCACCGACGCCGTCAGCCCCACCAAGGACGTTGATGGGTAACGCCATGTTATACCCAATCTTCCTCCAGTATCACCCCCACCCATTCCCTACGTCACTTTTTGACACTTGAAACAGTGCGGTTACAAATACATTCTCACAGTTCTTTGCCACGCTGGGGTAAGTAATAAAGTGATTGCTCTGCTTGGTATACAATATACAAGACATACCTTGACCCATACACTCATAGGTATATCCAGGGTACCAATGGCGTGTCCACGTAACAACTGGATTCCCACCGGGTTCCTCTACAAAACTTCTCACTCGCTGTTCCTTCCCTGAAGTAGGGTAGGAAAAGAGTAGATATTTTTATTGCTCCTGTTTACTTAGCGGAAAATTTCCCGAAACGCCACTGCTGAATACCCACATAAGACTCCTGACTCTGAATTATGGCTGCCAGAAAATGGATCAAATTATGATTGCATGCCAAGCGTAGTGATAACTTCACATCACACCTTTGCTACCTGCATTTCTTCTCGCTCAACGAAATGCGCGGCAGCGATGTAGCAGCCACACACACAGGGAAGGGAGAACACAGGACATAACGAGTAACGGAGCCACACTCCGTCTGTGTTTATTTTCCTCGTCATTTCCCTTGCCACTGCACGCAACTATCTATAGGTTAGATACTTACTTATCGTGGGATTTGTGGGCTTGCGGTTTTCATATCCCTTTACCTGGTTGTGGTTAGAATTAACATTTGATTCACATATATTATTATAAATAACAATTAAACCGGTTTTATTTTTAAACAGAAAATCACTTATTTGAATAATTAGAATGCTTTTACCACTAATAGTGTAACGATTTGTTTTTGAAACGTTAACAGCCGTTGCAAAGTGACCGAAGCGTCTCGAAACATTAAAGAGTTGAAATTAAATGAAGGCGCCCTTTTTTTTAAAAAAGCAAATAATCTTCTTTCCAGATAATTACAAAGAGTATGAATACAATTCTAAATTAAAATAATTACTTTTTGGAGAAATTTTAGTTCTATCTACTCCTAAATGTGGGGGTCTAAGGGAGACTTTAATTAAAACCGTAAAATTTTTCCAACAAGTTTAAACACGGTGAACGAAGGGCGCGCCGCCGTGGGCGACCTGACGGGCTTCATTCCGTGTACGCCAGCGGGCTGCGTGGAGCTGATCAAGCGCGCTGGCGCCACCATCGCCGGCAAGAACGTGGTGGTGCTCGGGCGCAGCCGCATCGTCGGCACGCCCGTCGCCGAGCTGCTCAAGTGGGAGCATGCCACCGTCACCGTCTGCCACTCTAAGACGAAGAACTTGAGTGAGATCGTAAGTTAAAGTCCACACAAAGTGATTTTTAGTCACCATCGAAATTTCCACAAGACATCCAGTAGGTTTCGTTAACACTGAACTATTTTTCATTTTAAATTTGGTATTCCGAGAAATTCATAAATGTATACAGAATATAATAATAGATCGACAATAATGTGAAATGCCTTTGATATACTCGGCATTAAATCGTTAAAAGTTAGTCAAATAATTTGATTGATTAACTTCAGTATTCTTGGAATTGTGTTTGCACAACCGGTCGCTGTAGCTGGGACTTAGTAAATGGAGACTAACCACAGCGCATCCCTGCATCTGATATGAGTAGGTACAAGGTAGGTAGAGTACCTACTTAACAAAGAAAATTGAATTTAATCTGAAACTGTAGACCTACTGTAAGTAAAGACATTTAAAATAAATATTAGACATGTTGTTTCCTGTACTCTTAATTTGTTGATACAATTTTGCTGGTACTGAACTTTCAATACCGGACACTGGGTAAGTGGAGTGGCCGCTCTAGGCGCCACTTGGCATGTGGCGCCAAATTCAGACCTTATGAGGCGCGAAAAACTTCTTGTTTGCTTACGCTGCAAGACAACTTTCCTGTTGTTGTAACACTCACGACAAAAACAAAAGACGGTGGATTGAAATTCCGACCTAATCATTTAACAAACATTGTAACGCATTGGATGTCTTTCAGACTAAAACTGCTGATATTCTGGTGGTAGCGATCGGGCGCGCAGAGATGGTAAAGGGCTCGTGGATCAAGCCGGGGGCTGTGGTCATCGACTGCGGCATCAACCCTATCTCTGGTACAGTTATTACAACTCTACATCTAAAATTGAACTAGTTTTGCCTACTATTACGTCGATGAGGAATGAGCATAAATAAATAGTTAACCAGGACTCAGAAATCGCTAAATAAGACAGAAGATTTCGGCTGTGAACAACGCTGTTAGACAGACTCAGGGCATATTTAATCCATATTCTGAAAGGATAATTTGACATGATTAAATTTATATGAAATGGTCGAAACTGGAAGGGGATAATGCTTTTTGAGCTGTGTAGGTACAGTACTGATCACAGGTTGTGATGTGATACATCAATAGCAACTTCATTTCAATGCCTACAAGTTGCAAAAATATAAAATTCACTGAGCAACCCGTTATATTCATTTAGTTCATTCGTGCTCTATGTCGCTGTATTGTCAGCCTTTTCAACGGTGTGCACTTATTAGGACGCGCTCCATCACAAAGTATCAATATTACACACATGAAGTTAACATTCGCTTTAAATTTTGATGAGCGACCGCCTAATTACAAAACAGTCATTTGTTTGTTTATAATTGAAGTACAATAGGCGGAACCGGGCGTCGTGGTCGCAGTTTACAAACGCACCTGGATGCAATCGAAGTATTCGTAACAGCGTGGCTTCGCACGGCACTGAGAAATGACTGACAAATTTAAAGTAACATTAGTGTTTGCTGCATGCGTCATCTTGCTGGTTAAGTCAAACTGATTTTTGCTGGTTAGTCGTATTGCATTTCTTAAAGGAAAAGTTTAAAGTGTTTCAGTTGCTTATCGTAATAGGCGCGGGTAATCGGCACTTTTGTTTCCAAACACTCATTATTTTTTTATTACCTACGAGCAAATAAAAGAACATTATTGATAGTTCGGTTTATCTGCACACTGTAGGTAGTAAAGTGAATCTCAGTTAGTAAATATATACATTTTAAGCAAAGTAAGTTCAGATAAATTAATACGTTGTATGCAAACTGCGACGACATTACTTGGTATTTACCACATTTAATCGAATTTACAATGTCAAATACGTATCGTGCTCGTCCATGTTCGAAAAGACCAAGGGGAAGACAAACCTAAATCTGTTAAAACCAGATAGTTATGCAAATAGGGACATAAAATGTTACCTTTCCATCTGCAGATCCGTCGAAAGCTAGCGGCCAGCGCCTCGTGGGCGACGTGGCCTACGCCGAGGCTTTGGCGGTGGCGGGCCACGTGACGCCGGTACCAGGCGGCGTGGGGCCCATGACCGTGGCGATGCTGATGCGGAACACCGTGCTGGCTGCGCGACGCAGCTTCGACCGCCTGCTGGCGCCCTCCTGGCCGCTCAAGCCGCTGCGCTTGCTGCCGTTGCAGCCACCACCCAGGTACTTAAGCGTCATTAATTTGTGGCAAGATTTTTGAATACTGTATTTATTACTTTGACATTGGCGAAATCATCGCATCGATCGATGGGGCCATATCAAAAAAGAAGAAGAAGGTGTACTACAAGTAGGTTTAAAGGGATGAAGGTTTTAGTCGAAAATAGACCGAGGGGTTCGATTTTTATAAAAGGGGTCCGGTATAAAGCTACTGCTATAAAACAGCTTAAATGAAATTTTCAAGTACCTAGTTGAATAAGATTAATTATAGCTGTAATTTTCTCCTAATTGATACTCGATACTTCGAGTAGATACTTCTATTTCACATTCGGTATTTTCATATATGTGCCTTCAAAAATCGGGCCTCAGAATAAAGAACCTTGGGTTTAAAAAGTTCAGTCATACTTAGTACGGTTTTTATTTTACATCTAAAAGACTATGAAGACTTGTGCAAGCTAAGTTGTACCTACTCGTATGTGGCGACTGGCTCCTCACGCTATTGCTTAGATCAAGTTTCAAAAATATGGTCTCTGTGCGTCGGAATGCTGACTGGGAAATCGCACAGGTTTAAAAGGTATTGCGTAAACGTTCATAGATTTCAGGGTCGTTTGCTTTCAGTAATGCAAAACTATTGCCAACGTGCCATTAAACAATTACTGTTTCTCTTTAATAAAGCTATTATATTCCAGTGATATTATGATCGCGCGCTCTCAAAAGCCCAAGGACATAGCGGAGCTGGCCTCGGAGATCGGCCTCTCTCCCAACGAAGTGTCCCAGTACGGGCGCACCAAGGCCAAGATCGCGCTGTCGGTGCTGGACCGGCTGCGCGACCAGCAGCCTGGGAAGTACATCGTGGTAGCCGGGTGAGTACTTAGTCAATGTCGTGAGGTACCTTAAAGATACCTAGTATTAAATGTAAATGCGTAGGAAATTCCTTTTTAAGCAACTTCATAAAAGGAGGAGCATGTTCGATCGTATCTTTTTTTTTCATTTATACCGTTGTTACCGATTACTCCGCCACTTGTGGACCGATTTTCATAATCAGATTTTAGCTCGAAAGCCTATATTCATGAGGTGGTCCCATTGTCATTAAATTAACCGTCCGTTATGCAAAACGCAAGCCAAAAACAATGCAGTAAAAATATTGTGATTCGTTGGACCAGCGGTATAAACTGCTTTGACTGATGCTCGTAATGTTCAAATCATACCCCATAAATAAGAACTACCGAAAAAACTCTTAGCAATTAGTACTTAGAGCTTGAAGTTTATTACCAAGTTTCGGCAAGCATTGCTTGCGGTACTGTGTTTAACCGTGGGGAGTAAGTAAACTATTGGCACATACAGTATATCTTAGCCCTCTAAGCTGACAACGCATCCTGATATTGCGCGTGTCCATGGGTGGTGGTCCTCACTTGCCATCAGGAGATCATCTTGGTGGTAGACCGTCATATGTCATTAAAAAAGAAGGCGGGAATTACGATCGTTTAGGTACAATTGTATCCTCTAATCTAATGACTGTTACTAACTAGTCTTCTCTATTTTCAGAATCACCCCGACACCGCTCGGCGAGGGTAAGAGTACGACTTTGCTGGGCTTGGTGCAGGCACTTGGTGCACGACGCGGACGTAACACCTTTGCCGTGATGCGTCAACCGAGCCAAGGGCCCACCTTTGGAGTGAAGGGCGGCGCGGCTGGAGGCGGGTACTCCCAGGTAAGAAGAAATAAATGCAATATCATTTATCTTTTTAATAACAACACGGGAACAAGCAGTCGCCTTAAATTGACTTGGCTCTGCCCAAGATCGGAGTCAGTGGGGAGAACTGATATGAGCCTTACCCAAACTGAGGATAATACAAACTGACGAAGAAAAGAGAAGACGAAACATTTTATCCCGGATAATGGCGTAGCTCCGCGGGATTGCGATAAACGAATTCTTCGCAGTCGAAGTAGCCCGCGCCGGATAGAATTTAGATCTACAATGCTTTTATATTGAACTTAGCTAGAATTCATCCCCTCTTTCCCTTCTTTAAAAAAACTGCTTTAATTTTGTTTAACTCTTATTTAAAAGAAACGAAGGGATAGTACCTTATTTTACGAGTAATTTTATAACTATATCTACCTAATACCTTCAAACGAGCAATTCTTGTGAATATAAAATCTGAATCTCGGAAACTGCTCCAACGATTTTTATGAAATTTGGTATGCAGGGAGTTTCGGGGCGATAAATCGATCTATCTAGGTTTCATTTTTAAGAACGTATAAAAAAACACCGGTCATCCAGGTACTTGTCTTTGAATTAAGAATGACGTGCCCATTACTGGTGCTTGCCAGCTTGAAGTGTCCAAGACTTGTGCCATCACCATACATTAACATAAACTTGTTCGTCAGGTGATACCGATGGAGGACTTCAATCTGCACCTGACGGGAGACATTCACGCGGTGTCCGCGGCCAACAACCTGCTGGCCGCGCAGATGGACGCACGCATCTTCCACGAGCTCACGCAGAAGGACGGACCCTTGTACGACCGGCTCGTGCCGAGGATCAAGGGGGTGAGTTCAGTGTAGGCTTAGGACTGGTTCCACCACTCTCTGATATGTATGATGCCGTGTCTGTCTTGTGATAAATAGAGACAGCACCATAGGTACTTGAGATATCAAAAATTTAAGAGATTGGTGGAACAGGCCACTAGAAAATGTTGAAGACGGATGAAAGAGCAACATATTTTCTTTAAACTATTTAGACAAGTAAATAAACTGAATACTAAATCTAAAACTTCAAATAGAAAAGTTGCCCGGCGGCATGGTACTCAGAAGGCTGTCAAAAATGTGCAAGTTACGTAGAAAGTAGGCCTTCGTTGAATATTTACTTTTTTATGTGAAAGTCTAGAGGAAATACCAGTTGGAAAGAATAATTTTAAAACCAGAGGCATTACGGACAACACACCGGCACTTTCAATCGCATCCACCAAAGAAAAGAAATGGGAAATGCGTTTGCGAGCGTCTGAGCGTTCGTACTTAGTGCAAGCTCAGCGGGTGCTCTAGACGTTAGGTTACAGGAGGCACCAAAATCGGGTGGCATTTGGGCGTAAATTGGCATTAAAATTCTTTAAAAAGTGATTCGAAACGTCAACCGAACGAAGGGCGGCAAAAGACAAAGAAATCACCCCCCAGGGACTAATAAGACAGTGGTGGAACAGGCCTTTAATGTATAAAAATATGTTAATGACCATTGCTTCATCAGATTCGCAAGTTCTCGCCGATTCAGCTGCGCCGCCTGCAGCGTCTCGGCATTAACAAAACCGACCCGGACTCGCTGACCGACGAGGAGAAGACAAAGTTCGCTCGTCTCAACATCGACCCTGCCAACATCATGTGGAACAGAGGTAAGACTTTGAAGGGAGCATTAGAAAGTGGTATTATTTTTAGCACCAATACAGTAGGTTATAGGTAGGCTTTTGCCGCCGCTTAAGTATTTAGCTAATTCGATATGTTCAGGTCGATAGAAAGGCAATAATATAATTATGGAATCACTATATTATTAGTTTTTGAAGAACGATGCAGGTTCACATAGCTAATAGTTTTTGTGTAACATTTGAATAGATTTCATATTGGCCTTTTCGCTGGCGACATTTAAAGCCAATTTAGGACCAATGGAAATAAGCAAAAATAAAAAAATATGTACTTAAGTTTGTTAGGTCAAGTTAAACTAATATAAAGATGTTAAAAATGAAACCCTTTCATTTCAGTGGTGGACTTAAACGACCGCTACCTCCGAAAGATCACCATAGGCCAGTCTCCGACTGAGAAGGGATTCACCCGTGAGACCGCGTTCGACATCTCCGTGGCGTCAGAGATCATGGCCATCCTAGCGCTCGGCAAGGATCTGCAGGACATCAAGGAGCGGCTGGCGAACATGGTCGTCGCGTTGGACAAGAGCGGGAACTCTGTCACTGCCGATGACTTGGTAAGTGTTTAACTTCGGTGTTGAATGAAAAGGATGTCAAACTTATTAACTTAAATTTACGCGTGTATTTATTAATTGAAAATGTATTCGTGGTTTTGGAATTTTGCGTGAGCAAAAAGGGTATTAACACCGGAAAAGTAGGAACTATGTAACAGTTCAATGCGTAGGAATCGAGTTCTTCATGGCTTCCACGCCATGCCTTGCGTATGTGCATTATGCACACTGAAATGAAAATGAAATTATTTTAACGTCAGAAGATTATTTTTTAATTTTAATAATTTTAGTAGTTTCGTATCAGAATAATTATCAATTACTGTAAAAATTTTCGTTACACAGTGAATCCCAAACTAAGCTGAGCCTAAAGAGGCTAAGCTAAAGTTACAATACAATACAATACAAATACTCTTTATTGAACACCACAAACCAGTACAAAACAATACAGAAACAAATAACAAAGTAGACAATAGGCGGTCTTATCGCTTAATAGCGATCTCTTCCAGACAACAAAAAAAGTAAAAAAAAAAAGTTAAGAAAAGTCAAAGTTAGAAGTATATTTTTAAGAGACCTCTAATAGATCTGTTCGTGCAGGGCATGACGGGCGCTCTGATGGTGCTGCTGCGCGACGCGTTCGAGCCGACGCTGATGCAGTCGCTGGAGGGCACGCCGGTGCTGGTGCACACGGGCCCGTTCGCCAACGTGGCGCACGGCTGCTCCTCCATCCTGGCCGACCGCGTGGCGCTGCGCCTGGCCGGCGCGCGCGGGTACGTCGCCACCGAGGCCGGCTTCGGCTCCGACATCGGTAACTACACCATCACTTTCATCTTTACCTTATAAGTAGATACATGAGGTCTATGTCCTCAGCCCTTTAAGCTGGTCGACAGTTATTTTTTACGAGGTGTCTCAAATTTTAGCCGTTTGTTGGGTCAGTTCGACGCGATAGCCAAATGTTTATCAAGGTTTTTTTTATCAGTAGCTGTTACCCGCGGCTTCTCCCCCGTTTTGTTTTCTTCTTCTAAATTCAGTATGTTTTCACCGTTTAAACGTGGGCTTCCACGAATATTTCAAGACTAAAATTAGACAAATCGGTTCAGCCGTTCTCGAGTTTTAGCGAGACTAACGAACAGCAATTCATTTTTATTTATATTAACAGATAGAACAATTCGAAGGCTTACCCACCTGCTATGGGTGTTGTAGGGGTATAGCACGCGTCACGGAATGACGAGGATCCGGGTTCGATTCCCGGCCATAGCTTTACTTTTCGGATTTTTCTATGTGTTCTAATTTTCAGTGTCGTTTAGAAATTTTGGTACTTAATAGAGTCCATTTTAATATTAAGTTACGATTGCCTAGCTAGAGCCTTGGTAGCCCGGTGGTTTGGCTCGTGCGTTTAATGGGGGTTATCGCGTGTGGATTTGCCACTAGAGGCGCTAGTGTCGCGTGAGGTCCAATAACATTCACTTTTCACTGGTTTTGGCAGGCTTCGTGAGATAAATTACAATTTCTTTCATTTACCAGTTGGAAAGTGAACTCCTTCGGGAAATTATCGCAAATATTGATTATTTGGCGATTAATGTGAACGCTTTGAAAGCGGATTTATTTTTTCCGAACAAAACGGAACTGCACTACATCGCAGTATAGTCGATATGATGATAGTTATTTATAATTAATAAACTTAATGAGATTCAAGATTTAAAACTTCGGCGCCGATCTTATATTCGCCTTTGACAGCTATACCTCTGGACCTTAGTCAACAGTGGCGCCAACTGGTGAGCAAAGAAACGATAGTCCCCATTTCTTCGGAATGTATAAATTTACCGAAATCCGAAGCGTCATTCGAGGAAATCAAAGGTCGGGTCAGGTCGGGAAACATCGTTCTGAGACTTCTTCACGAGCGACACATTACGCGTTTGAACAGGAAAGAGGAAATTAATTAAATTATTATCATTTTCTCGTGAACTAGTTACTTATTATTTTCTTCAAAGTATAGCAGTAGCTTCAGAATACAAGTAACTACCCACAGCCAGTCATTAACCACAACCCCATGCGGTTAAAGTTAACTTGAATAATTTAACTTGAATAAATATACAGCGGCAGTTAAATTTCGTATGGCTTTGCCTGCTACTGCGTAAAAAATATTAAAAAAGGTAGCCATATTTATCATATTATCAAGCTAGGCCTCTTAAAATATTTGCATGGAAAATCAGGTGAAATACGAGATCTAGCTTTCGAGTGTCTAAAACTCAAGATACACCCCTAGATTACCCTAAAGCCGGGACCACACGAAACGAGCCATTTTCAGTTCGATTATGAGCCTTGTGTCAAACGAAATTGACGACCGGATAACCCTGTGGTTAGAGAACCTGACTATGAAGCTTGAGGTCTTGGGTTCGATCCCCGGTCGAGGCAGATGTTTTTATGTAAAATACGAAAGCATGTTCTCGAGGTCTTGGATGCTTAATATATACTTGTGTATGTATTTATCTTTATAAAATTATCTATTGTATAGTACCCATATTACAAGCTTTGCTTAGTTTGGGTCTAGGTTAATTGTTCCAAGATATATTTTGTCTTGTTTATTTTGCACAATAAAGAGTTTACATACATATATTTAAAAAAAAACATGCCTCATGCGGCTGCCGCGCGACGAGGCTCACTCAGTGTGGACCTGGCTTAATAAATGGCGGTTATCCCTCCCAGGCATGGAGAAGTTCTTCGATATCAAGTGCCGCGCCAGCGGGCTGCAGCCGCACTGCGCAGTGATCGTGGCCACCGTGCGCGCGCTGAAGATGCACGGCGGAGGCCCCGCCGTCACCGCGGGCGCGCCGCTCAATGATGTCTATGTACAGGTAAATATCCCAGCGAACGTTGGATGTTTAAGGCGAAAAACATACAGGGTAGAAAATGTCTTTGTTTATTACACAAATTTTATCCTGAACAATAATCCTATCAATTCGCTAAAAATAGCGAGTGTTTGTTCTTTAAATTTTTAATTGGTTCGATTCCGGCTAAGCCAAACGAATTTAGAAAATCTTTGAATGCAGTATTGTTTCTTTTTAAAAATAAAGGAATGCTTCCTTTCAGTAAAATCAGCTAACTCAAGGATTTAAGGTAGTTGCCAGTTGCTCCAGGGCCGATATATTTTTCCTACCTGTAGAAGTCTAAGGCTTCGGTCGTTCCCATGCGCCGCTCGCGGCGTCTTTATGCTGTGTTCGTAAATGTTTAGGAGCGGTTGTTCTCGTCCGCTGTGCGCAACATAACAAACGCGACGGGCTTATCGACCGATCATTTACGAATACAGTATGATAGCGCCGTGACGGATGAGAACGACCGAGGCCTAAGAGGGTTTTTAATCTGTTTTAAGGATTTTTTCCGCTTTACTGTTTATTTCTCAATACTGCGCTCCTTTCGTAAGAAAGGTATATATTCTTAAGGAAGGTTTGAACTCTTTAACCGCCCCCCTTGTATATGTTGTTGAAAAGGTTAAACTAAAACAGAGGGATGGTTAAAATGGCAATGCTAATGAGTTACACCAATTTGATTAGTTGAAACTTTGGCTAAGAGCAGTGTTTTTCCATTGTTTTTTATTTGTTTTTAGCAACAAATAATATTTTATCTTTATAGGAAAACTTGGAGCTGCTTAAGAAGGGTCTGTGCAACCTGGGCAAGCACATCGACAATGGCCGACAGTTCGGCGTGCCCGTCGTCATTGCAGTCAATCGCCACGGGTAAGAAACAATTCATCAGCAACATTAGCTGGAAGACGTCCGTTGTTGAACAAACGCCTCCAGGGGATACTGGCCTGTACCTATTCAATGGTTTAATGCTACTATCGCGAGGTCGTCGGTCCACCAAGTGAGAGGTCTGCCAACTCCGCGTCTTCCGATTCGTGGTCACAAATCTAGATTCTTTCACCTACAGAATATGCAACGACACTGCGTACAGAATGGCTACAATCCAATATCCCCTATTCGTTTTAGCTTAGAACGCTCAGACTAAAAAAAAATTAAACAATTTGATCCTTAAGGATTTTTTTCTTAAATCTTTGTTTGAAACTTTGCTTTTGTTTAAATCAATTACCTGTATGTTATTAAGTTATCTCGCCATGTGATATACATAAACACTCACACATATATGCCTGTCGATTGTATTTAGACCATAACAAACTTATATTTTCAGTAACGACACGGAAGCTGAACTCAACCTAGTCCGCGACTTCGCCGTCCAGAATGGCGCGTTCAAAGCAGTGATCTGCGACCACTGGGCCCAGGGCGGCGCGGGCGCACTCGACCTGGCCGACGCCGTCATCGCCGCGTGCGACACCCCGAACAACTTCCAATACCTCTACCCCCTCAACCTATCCATAGAAGAAAAAATCTTGACCATCGCCCAGAAAATGTACGGCGCCGGGAAAGTTGAATACACGGATAATGTTTTGGAGAAGATTAAGCTGTTCACTGAAAAGGTGCGTTATTCATGAATGTTGTAAGGAATTTGTCATGTAGCGTGAGCTGTGCGGTCAGGTCGTGATAGGAACGTCTCGTTTTCTTAATAATTTTGTATGACTTAGACTTGCGAAGGCAAATAGTGTGAAAAATAATTACACATAAACGGATAACTCACGTATAAAAAGTCGAGTAATACTCGACATGTTTCGGACTATTTCGTAGTCCTTCTTCCTGGAGCGCTCGCCCCGGCGGCAGCGACTTTTCATACGTGAGTTATCCGTTTATGTGTAATTATGATTGAGTCTCACGGTAGTTTCATGTTGAAAGTGTGAAAAATCTTTATTGACGTAACGTCTACTTGATTTCATATAAACCGTGAGTGGCTACATTATATCGTGTCAAACAGACAAAATCACATCATGCCATTGAGAAATAAATCAAATAGCTTACAACTTTACACTATAGACGACCGCTTAAAAGGGTGAGACGACCGCGGGGGCCGAGAGGTGCGGGCGGCAGCGGCAGCGCACCACCCGCTCGCACCTAGAAAGTTCCCCGCGGTCGTTCCACCCCGCGCCCCTGTACCGCGCGGGCGAGGACTCATTTAAGCGGTCGATCTATAGTAGTTACTGTATTTAATACGAAAGCTTCAAAGGCATGACTTCCTTATTTAATGTCTTTATTCACATATTCGAACAAAACAATACATACACAAATCACGTCTATATCCCTTATAGACTACAGGCCCACGTACAAAAAATGTGGGTCATATGAACCAACAGGTTGCGTATATAGGACGATATAAGAGCATAAAATAATAAGATTCAGCACTATGCCGTCACTTGTAAGCTGTCCAACTGGGTGCTGGTGAGAATTCAAAAGTGCAGGTAGAGTGAGTACATTTTGGTCATATGTTTCTGTACGGCATTTTTACCATCGATAGATCCATGAAAAATAATAAGAAAGCGCGCAGTGCCGTAAAAAAATGGTGCGCCACAAAGTCGGTATTCTTTTTTGATTTTCTGACAATTTCCAGGGTAAATTTGGTCATTTGATTCTGTACGGCATCAGTTTCATACTGTTTCCATACAGCTTCTAATCCATTATTCCGCAACGCCGTACAAAAATTTTGCGACAAGGGGACAAAATCGAGGGTTGCAACCCCCTCTCTTTCCGTGGTCCGGGGGGTGATTTGATACAACATAAAATTAATTTATTTTGAAAGTATTTTATGCATAGATAATATTTTTTTACATGCCGTACATTTTCGTTGGTCCAAAGGTTTGTTGGGAAAAAACACTCCAGGAACGAACCCATAGAACGAAATGTAAGAAAAAAATGGTCTGCATTAAAATGTACGACATAATTTTTTCCTAATTTATTTATCCTAATACTATTTAAAACAAGGGAAAAATTTAGAAAATTGCTATAGTTTATTAATCTATGAATATTTAAACTTTTGCAAATTCAGTTTTTGTATTTCTCTATAATTTTTTTTAGAACAGTTTCTTTTGACCGGCAATACTATATAACAATTGTATTTTACAATATCATGTTAAAAAAAAAGTTGCCGTACAGAGTCAAATGACTTTACAGCTTTATAAATCAAGTATACCATGAATCTTTCAAATGAACAATAATTTTTTGACGGCATTATTTGTAATAGTACTTTTGAGTGCTAGATAATGTTTTGGAACCGAAGCCGTACTTTTTCAAATCACCCCCCGGACCACGGAAAGAGAGGGGGTTGCAACCCTCGATTCTGTCCCCTTGTCGCACAATTTTTGTACGGCGTTGCGGAATAATGGATTAGAAGCTGTATTGAAACAGTATGAAACTGATGCCGTACAGAATCAAATGACCAAATTTACCCTGGAAATTGTCAGAAAATCAAAAAAGAATACCGACTGTGGCGCACCATTTTTTTACGGCACTGCGCGCTTTCTTATTATTTTTCATGGATCTATCGATGGTAAAAATGCCGTACAGAAACATATGACCAAAATGTACTCACTCTACCTGCACTTTTGAATTCTCACCAGCACCCAGTTGGACAGCTTACAAGTGACGGCATAGTGCTGAATCTTATTATTTTATGCTCTTATATCGTCCTATATACGTCACCTGGTGGTTCATATGACCCACTTTTTTGTACGTGGGCCTGTAGTCTATTACGGGGTTGACGGAACAAAACAATGACGAGAAAATAGTGATAATTAATGGTGTGAACCTATCAAATATTTTGAACACCAAAACAAATAAATAGCGTTACACGTAAATGATTTACGCATTTGCTGCAACTTGTGGAAACATTCCATGCAAATAACAAATAATTCCGTGTTGTTAATTAATAATGAAAATTGATATCGTGTTACAATGAACAGCTTACGTTCATTGAATTAATTGGAGCTTGAAGAAGTCATTTCCTATATTTTAACGTACTATGAAATCTTTCTAGACAGTTAGTTAGGTAAAGGGGTACCTAGTTGGACCTGTCACCATTAAAACTATAGACCGCGCGGCTGCGGGGCGCGGGGGAGGGCTCATTTAAACGGTCTGTCTATACAAGAGAAACCTCCAACAACCATTCCAACAATTTCTATCGTCACTCTAATGTTGCAGACATTAACCAAATTAAAAGTAGAGTCAAACATAATGTATAAGCCGTGGTAGCCTAGTGGTTTGACCTGATCTGTGGCGTCTCAAGCAGAGGGTCGTGAGTCTCTGAGTTTTTCGGAATTTATGTGCGAAATTGCATTTGAAATATACCATGAGCTTTTCGGTGAAGGAAAACATCGCGAGGAAACCTGCACACATCTGCGTAGCAATTCAATGGTGTGTATAAAGTTCCCAATCGGCACTGGGCTTGAGTGGGAACTATAGCCCAAGCCCTCTCGTTCTGAGAGGGCCATGCCCAGCAGTGGGCCGTATATAGGCTGGAGATGAAGCATAATGTGACAATCACGTAGAAAGTGACCCTCTTGCTCGTTTGCCTTCCTTGTCGTATAAAAAAAGTGGCGCCCTCTACTCTAGTTTTCATTTATAACAATTATTCACTTGTTTTACATCCATGCTGGTCTGGGAGCAAAGAAAAAGCATAGAATGTACCAGTTGCTTCTCTTCCCGCGCAAATGGTAAAAACCCATTGAGGGAATGGGCGAAAATCATAGGAATCATGTTATAGGCGATGCGGCTAGCAACCCATCACTATTTTGATTCCACTTTCCTTCTCTACGCCCTCAATATCTTGCTAAACGTGGCCTGTAGGTCTTGTCACCTTAGGCTCTGTCTACTCCGTACGAGATAAAGACGTGATTTGTGTATGTATGTATATATTCACTTGTTTCAGGGCTACGACAAGCTCCCGATCTGCATGGCCAAGACTTCGAACTCCCTGACCGGCGACCCGGCGGTCAAGGGTGCACCGACAGGCTTTACTCTACGGATCAACGACATCTTCGTGTCCGTGGGCGCCGGTTTCGTGGTGCCCATGGTCGGGGAGATCTCCAAAATGCCAGGACTGCCCACACGCCCCAGCATTTACGATATAGACCTAAACACAAACACTATGGAAATAGAGGGACTGTTCTAATTGTATCATTATAATCGTTGCTATTGTGTATTTACTTTATTATGAAATCAATAAATGTTTTATATTTTTACGTATTTTTTCTATTGTAGAGGAGGGTGTCCTACTTATAATATGTAATGTTATGCTTAAATATTGTCAGTTCAGGTCATATTGTCTAACTCCCTGGCGCTAGAAAACGCATTCACTATCTCTTTCTACCCTAAACCTATGCAGTTTGACAGAAAGAAATCAAGAACGCGAATGTAATTCTAACTATGGCGTCCAGTCATATATTATTTAGTCAAGATATAACACGCTTCAAATTATGAATGCAAAACCAGTGTCAAAGTAGCTTTATAATTGTAGGCAATGTTGGATTTAAAGAAAACACATTGTAAAAGGAAGACTAAAAAATAAAATTTCACGTCAATTAGTCACTCTATTCACATAATATTGCGCAAATATTTCTACAGACGATCAAAAATGCTACTTTATATTATTTATTTCGTTAGCTTACAGGAGTGTCCCACTGGGCAAAGGCCTCCCGTTTTTTCCGCCACTCATCTCGGTCGAGGGCATGTTCCTTTACACGAGGTTAAGAATATTTAAAAAAATTCAGTACTTACGAAAATCGCTTCTTTATTACACTTGAAACTTAATCTTAACAACACACAGGTAGCGTAAGAAGTTCTCCGGTGCCACTAGTCTTTGGGTGTTTCGTCGGGTGTTTCGTCGGGTGTTTCATCGGGTGTCTGCGTCTTGGGCTCGGGGTCGTCGACCTCGTTGACGATCTGCGTGGGCTGGAAGTCCTCGTCGTCGGAGTCGGGCGCGGCGCCCGGGTGCGTCGGCACGAAGCGCCGCGGCTCGCGGGAGCGCGCCGCCGCCGCGCTGCCCGGCGCCGCCCACTCGCCGCGGGAACTCTGTTCAAGCGCACAGTTTAGCGCCTACAGATTTTCAATTAAGACCGGTACGTATAAGTTGTGGGCGGGATTTGTTGGTGTTATTTTATGGTAAGATTAAGATTGGTAAAGGCACCTATAATTATTTTACAAAAGTAGTTTTTTTTTTCGGAGGTAAAAATGTGAGCTGAAAGCAGCACTCTACGTGGAAGGAGGTAAGTCAATAGTACTTACTTCTTCTTTCCACGTGTATTAGTTTTTTACCGAATCCAGAATAAAATATATATGTAAAATATATAAAAGCCTTTGCGCATATATTTAAGTTCTTTTTTTGTGATTTGTCTCTGCTTCTTTATATTTGTACAATAAAGCATTTACTTACTTACTTACTTACTTAAAATACACTTTAGTCGCTTTTTATGTACGTGTGGCAGATACGTCTAAAGCATCCCCATGTCGAGGCAACAGGGGGTATTTCAAGCTTTCACAAAGCATACCCACAAACAACCACACAGGTTCCCTAACGGGACATCGCGGGTGCATGAAGCTAACGCAACGTCAACTGACATTCCCAGGAGGGGGCGCCTCTGAGCTACAACGTGCAATACAGTGTACGGGTGTAGCGAGCAGCAGTTTAGCAGCGTCGGTGACAGACACTAAAAGCTAAGCAAGCAAGAAACAGCTACAGTCAACGTCAAAAATCGGTGATCATTTTAGAGCCTTGTCAATGTGACAACTGCGACACATTCACCTGTCGGCGTATGGTCACATTACTACGACAAAGCACTGGCTACTCGTACTTTTGACGTTGAAAATACTAACAGCCGAGCGTGCTCAATTTTTTAACCGTTGGTAGCAGGGAAAGCCGTGGTAGCCTAGTGATTTGACCTGTGGCCTCTCAAGCAAAGCTTCGCGGGTTCAAATCCCGGGCGCGCACCTCTGAGTTTTTCGGAATTTATGTGCGAAAATTACATTTGAAATTTGCCATGAGCTTTTCGGTGAAGGAAAACATCGTGAGGAAACCTTGCACACATCTGCGAAGAAATTCAATGGTGTGTGTTAAGTTCCCAATCCGCACTGGGCGCGCGTGGGAACTATAGCCCAAACCCTCCAATACACGGAGGAGGCCTATGCCATGAGGCACGCCGAATTACGCGACAAATTAATAATAATAAAAAAAAACTAACAACAACAAAAATGAAATTGTAGCGAATTCGGAATAAAAAAGGCTATAATAATAATAAATAATAATAATAAGCAGGGACTATTATCCTAGGCAGTCACAAATAGCCCATCGCGTACTGACCTCGTGCCTGCGCCTGTGGTCCTGCACGCGCTGCAGATACATGTCGTAGACGAGCCGCGCCATGTGCGGCATGTCCCGCGCCGCCAGCGCCAGCTCGGGCGGCACGCCGGCGCCCGCGCCGCGCTGCGCGGGGTACGACTCGCCCGGGACCAGCTCTAGCTCCAGCGGACGCGCCACCAACTAAACAACGCAATCATCTTATTACAGCTGAGAAAAAACTATACTCAGCAGCAGTATATTTGGCCTAGTCTCCATACAAAATTACCTATATTGGATACATATGAAGGCCACATTTTCAACATGAAACTACCGTGAGACTTAATCATAATTACATATAAACGGATAACTCACGTATAAAAAGTCGAGTGATGCTCGACATGTTTCGGACTATTTTTTAGTCCTTCTTCCTGAAGCAAACAAGCAAGCTTCCTGGGGCTCCAGGAAGAAGGACTACGAAATAATCCGAAACATGTCGAGCATCACTCGACTTTTTATACGTGAGTTATCCGTTTGTGTTATTATGAGGGCCACATTATTTGGCGCTCGGTATATTTAGATGTGACAGATTATCTATAAGTAAATATTTAACTGGAAGATGATCAGCGTCTTTAAAAAACTGGCCAAGTGCGATTCGGACTCGCGCACCGAGGGTTCCGTACCACCGTCTAACAAAAACACATTTTTGTCCGTTCGCATAATTAAATTGATTGGTAATAAAAAAAGGGAACAAAATCATGTTTGTTGTATGGAAGCCCCTTTAAATATTAATTTTATTCTGTTTTTGGTATTTGTTGTTATAGCGGCAACAGAAGCACATCATCTGTGAATATTTCAACTGTCTAGCTATCACGGCTCATGAGATACAGCTTGGTGACAGACGGACGGACAGCGAAGTCTTAGTACCTAATAGGGTTCCGTTTTTACCCTTTGGGTAAGGAACACCAAAAAAATAACCTGAGCGGCACTGATCACACATTTCAATAATATCTACAAATAAAAGCCAGCTAGATAAATTTTTAGGCACTGAAAATCATAAGTATAGCCGATCGTAATTATTAGAGAAGATAATACAGATAGAAATATTATACGTTTAGTACAACAAGTAGACAAATTGCGATAATCAATCAATGTACAGTTTGACAACAAATATAATGCGCATCGGCAGTATTCGTTTGCGCAGAGAAGCGCAGACCAGTTTCCGATGGTAGCCGAACGTCTGGTCTGACCACGTGAGTAAATATTTAACATCCATCGCCACAAAGTTTCGTACGACCGCGCTATGTAAGTGTTATAGGTATCACAAGACATACCGGTCTTCTTACACGTACCGACGAGTTTATGTACACGCTCACGCTCCCCAAGGGGCAAAACGGGATAAGAGACAGATCATCATAGATCATCGTTTTCATAAAAAAACACATAGCATCATCTCTTTTAACAATGTTTGCTGAGTTTAATGACGAGAAAAACATCGTAAAGCGAAAAATGTTAACCCTAGTAGTAGCTTACTTCACATCACATACAGATATATAACTCAAAGGTAACTGACTGACTGACATAGTGATCTATCAACGCACAGCCCAAACCACTGGACGGATCGGACTGAAATTTGGCATGCAGGTAGATGTTATGACGCAGGCATCCGCTAAGAAAGGATTTTGATCAATTCTACCCCCAAGAGGATAAAATAGGGGATGAAACTTTGTCTATTTTAAACCGATCGGGCTGAGACAGCTGATAGCGATAAACGAATTCTATGCAGACGAAGTTGCGGGCAACAGCTAGTTTGGTATAAATTGTAACCGACTTCATAGTTTTATAATTGTCTTAGCTTCACACAGTAGCTTGTGTCCGTGAGGTTTTTTGTGACCAGATAACATGCAGATTCATTGTAATTCATTAAACACGACTGCCAATTTATTATTATTTAGGCCAGAAGCTCTCAAACTGTGCGTGGAATTCTGGGCTTCTAACAAACCATGACATTCGCGTTTCTCACCTGTATAACGCCATTGTAATTTGTGGGTTAGGCCAAGAGGCGTTTTAAAAGTCATATATGAAGTACGCCATCACCAAAATCTACGAGGATGTCCGTTATCTAAACTACCTTCTACG